>JAUIMM010000067.1:2595000-3795000 GCA_031769625.1 Taudactylus pleione
AATTTCCACTCATTTCCAGTCTATTCTGAACACCTCACAATAGTGTTTTCATGTCCAAAAGGTTGCACCGAGGTAGCTGGATGACTATGCTAAGCGACACGAGTGGGCGGCACAAACACGTGACCCATCTAGGAGTGACACTGCAGTGGCAGACAGGATGGCAGTTAGAAAAACTAGGCCCCAAACTGTACATAATGCAAAGAAAAAAAAGAAGTGCAAGATGGAATTGTCCTTGGGCCCTCCCACCCACCCTTATGTTGCTTATGTTGTATAAACAGGACATGCACACTTTAACAAATCAATCATTTCAGCGCCAGGGTCTGCCACACAACTGTGGCTGAAATGATTGGTTCGTTTGGGCCCCCACAAAACAAGCTGGCAATTAATGTGTCCCTGCACAAACTGGCTCTACGGAGACAAGATGTCATCCTCATCCTCCTCATCCACCGATTCCTCACCCTCTTCAGTGTGTACATCCTCATCCTCACAGAGTATTAATTCGTCCCTGCTGGAACCACAGGTCCCTCTGTACGTTCTGGAGGCTGGTCTCCCTGGAAGAGTTGATAATTCATTTTATGAACATCATCTTCTCCACATTTTGTGGAAGCAACCTCCTACGCCTTTCGCTGACAAGGTTCCCGGCTGCACTAAACACTCTTTCGGAGTACACACTGGAGGGGGGGCAACTCAGGTAAAATAGAGCCAGTTTGTACAGGGACCTCCAAATTGCTTCTTTTTCCTGCCAGTACAGGTACGGACTGTCTGACATGCCTACTTGGATGCTGTCACCGATGTAATCCTTTAACAGACAGACGCACGCTTGTCGCTGCTGCTTTGAGGATTCAAGTGCGGCTACAGCCCACACAATTCACAAAGACAGAAAAAAGAAGAAGAATATTTTAATTGTTTGTGTAGAACACTTTGAGGTGTCACCACCCTTTAACAGACAGACGCACGCTTGTCGCTGCTGCTTTAAGGATGCAGGTGCGGCTACAGCCCACACATTTCACAAAGACCGAAAAAAAAAAGAACAATATTTTAATTGTTTGTGTAGAACACTTTGAGGTGTCATCACCCTTTAACAGACAGACGCACGCTTGTCGCTGCTGCTTTAAGGATGCAGGTGCGGCTACAGCCCACACAATTCACATAGACAGAAAAAAAAAGAACAATATTTTAATTGTTTCTGTAGCACACTTTGAGGGTGTCACCACCCTTTAACAGACAGACGCACGCTTGTCGCTGCTGCTTTGAGGATGCAAGTGTGGCTAATTCGCACACAAGTCACAAACACAATAAAAAAATAGTTTTTTATTTTTTGGAACACTTTGAGAGTTACACCACCCTTTAACAGACAGACGCACGCTTGTCGCTGCTGCTTTAAGGATGCAGGTGCGGCTACAGCCCACACATTTCACAAAGACCGAAAAAAAAAGAACAATATTTTAATTGTTTGTGTAGAACACTTTGAGGGTGTCACCACCCTTTAACAGACAGACGCACGCTTGTCGCTGCTGCTTTAAGGATGCAGGTGCGGCTACAGCCCACACATTTCACAAAGACCAAAAAAAAAAGAACAATATTTTAATTGTTTGTGTAGCACACTTTGAGGGTGTCACCACCCTTTAACAGACAGACGCACGCTTGTCGCTGCTGCTTTAAGGATGCAGGTGCGGCTACAGCCCACACAATTCACAAAGACAGAAAAAAGAACAATATTTTAATTGTTTGTGTAGCACACTTTGAGGGTGTCACCACCCTTTAACAGACAGACGCACGCTTGTCGCTGCTGCTTTAAGGATGCAGGTGCGGCTACAGCCCACACAATTCACAAAGACAGAAAAAAGAACAATATTTTAATTGTTTGTGTAGCACACTTTGAGGGTGTCACCACCCTTTAACAGACAGACGCACGCTTGTCGCTGCTGCTTTAAGGATGCAGGTGTGGCTACAGCCCACACATTTCACAAAGACCAAAAAAAAAAGAACAATATTTTAATTGTTTGTGTAGCACACTTTGAGGGTGTCACCACCCTTTAACAGACAGACGCACGCTTGTCGCTGCTGCTTTGAGGATGCAAGTGTGGCTACATCGCACACAAGTCACAAACACATTAAAAAAATAGTTTTTTATTTTTTGGAACACTTTGAGAGTTACACCACCCTTTAACAGACAGACGCACGCTTGTCGCTGCTGCTTTAAGGATGCAGGTGAGGCTACAGCCCACACATTTCACAAAGACCGATATTTTAATTGTTTGTGTAGAACACTTTGAGAGGGTGTCACCACCCTTTAACAGACAGACGCACGCTTGTCGCTGCTGCATTGAGGATGCAGGTGGAATCTAGACGGGATTTGGAACCGAGGACACACTACCTCCATCAATTGTCTAAATCCCACTGCACTAATGTCGGATACCGGACGCACGTCTAACACCAACATAGCAGTCAAGGCCTCAGTTATACGTTTTGCTTCAGGATGACTGCTGTCGTACTTCATCCTCATCGCTAGGGACTGTTGGAGGGTCAATTGTTTAGTAAAAGTAGTGATGTTCCTACTTCCTCTCTGGGATGATGAACAACTCCCAGCAGCAGCAACAGCACTAGGAGGAAGAGGTTCTTGATCTTTCCCTATTTTATTTTTATCGGAGAAAGTTTGGTCCTCCATTTATGTTATATTGATATATATACGTGCGGCTAAAGCGCACACAAACACAGAAAATATTATTTTATTTTTGCTGGAGAGTAGTGCACATTGTGGGTTACACCACCCTTTAAGAAATGAGCCAGCTGGCTCTTTACTTATGGGACACAGGCGCACGCTTGGCGCTGCTCCTTTGTTGATGCACGTGCAGCCACAGTGCACACAATTCACAAACACAGAAAATAATTTTTTTTTTGGTTTGGACTGGAGTGTACTTTCGGGGGTTACAGCACCCTTAACGGTCAAGCCAGCCGGCCCTTTACTTATGACACAGGCGCACGCTTGGCACTACTTTGTTGATGCACGTGCGGCTACTGCGCACACAATTCACAAACACAGAAAATAATTTTTTTTTAGGTTTGGACTGGAGTGTACTTTCGGGGGTTACAGCACCCTTAACGGTCAAGCCAGCCGGCCCTTTACTTATGACACAGGCGCACGCTTGGCACTACTTTGTTGATGCACGTGCGGCTACTGCGCACACAATTCACAAACACAGAAAATAATTTTTTTTGGGTTTGGACTGGAGTGTACTTTCGGGGGTTACAGCACCCTTTAACGGTCAAGCCAGCCGGCCCTTTACTTATGACACAGGCGCACGCTTGGCACTACTTTGTTGATGCACGTGCGGCTACTGCGCACACAATTCACAAACACAGAAAATAATTTTTTTTTAGGTTTGGACTGGAGTGTACTTTCGGGGGTTACAGCACCCTTAACGGTCAAGCCAGCCGGCCCTTTACTTATGACACAGGCGCACGCTTGGCACTACTTTGTTGATGCACGTGCGGCTACTGCGCACACAATTCACAAACACAGAAAATAATTTTTTTTTAGGTTTGGACTGGAGTGTACTTTCGGGGGTTACAGCACCCTTAACGGTCAAGCCAGCCGGCCCTTTACTTATGACACAGGCGCACGCTTGGCACTACTTTGTTGATGCACGTGCGGCTACTGCGCACACAATTCACAAACACAGAAAATAATTTTTTTTTGGTTTGGACTGGAGTGTACTTTCGGGGGTTACAGCACCCTTTAACGGTCAAGCCAGCCGGCCCTTTACTTATGACACAGGCGCACGCTTGGCACTACTTTGTTGATGCACGTGCGGCTACTGCGCACACAATTCACAAACACAGAAAATAATTTTTTTTTAGGTTTGGACTGGAGTGTACTTTCGGGGGTTACAGCACCCTTAACGGTCAAGCCAGCCGGCCCTTTACTTATGACACAGGCGCACGCTTGGCACTACTTTGTTGATGCACGTGCGGCTACTGCGCACACAATTCACAAACACAGAAAATAATTTTTTTTTTGGTTTGGACTGGAGTGTACTTTCGGGGGTTACAGCACCCTTAACGGTCAAGCCAGCCGGCCCTTTACTTATGACACAGGCGCACGCTTGGCACTACTTTGTTGATGCACGTGCGGCTACTGCGCACACAATTCACAAACACAGAAAATAATTTTTTTTTAGGTTTGGACTGGAGTGTACTTTCGGGGGTTACAGCACCCTTAACGGTCAAGCCAGCCGGCCCTTTACTTATGACACAGGCGCACGCTTGGCACTACTTTGTTGATGCACGTGCGGCTACTGCGCACACAATTCACAAACACAGAAAATAATTTTTTTTTTGGTTTGGACTGGAGTGTACTTTCGGGGGTTACAGCACCCTTAACGGTCAAGCCAGCCGGCCCTTTACTTATGACACAGGCGCACGCTTGGCACTACTTTGTTGATGCACGTGCGGCTACTGCGCACACAATTCACAAACACAGAAAATAATTTTTTTTTTGGTTTGGACTGGAGTGTACTTTCGGGGGTTACAGCACCCTTAACGGTCAAGCCAGCCGGCCCTTTACTTATGACACAGGCGCACGCTTGGCACTACTTTGTTGATGCACGTGCGGCTACTGCGCACACAATTCACAAACACAGAAAATATATTATTTTTTTAGCACTTGGGGGGAGCACCCCTGATGGACAGAGCACCCCCTGGACAACACTACAGCACTCCTTTAGGACTGGGACACTGCACAGGACTTTGGAGTGGACACAGCCCCTATGGAGAACTGACTGCACAACACAGTCCAGCCAGCCCCTATGGACTTTGAAGTAGTGGACACAGCCCCTATTAACAACAGCAGCACAGCACAACACAGCCAGCCCCTATGGACTTTGAAGTAGTGGACAACAGCAGCACTACACTACACTACACTACACAGCCCTAACTCCCACCCTCCCTCTTCACTGTCCACAGCCGAGTGAGAAAATGGCGCCGACGTGGGTACCTTATATAGGATCCAAAACCCGCGAGACTCGGAAGGCGGGAAGATGACGTTTTGCCTCGATTTCAGAATCCGAGTCAGGCGGGAAAAGTCGAGCCTGACTCGGATCGGACTCGGATCGGGGGGGCTCGGGGGGGTTCGGATTTCAGAAATCCGAACCCGCTCACCCCTAGTTTGAACGGTCCGGGGCTGGTTCTGTTTTGGGAGGGACCTTACATCATTTTTTAAAAACTTTTAACTCTTTATTTACTTTTTACAGCCAGATACGTGCAAGCATCTCACTGATGTCTGCATGTATCTGTGTGAGAACGAACTGCACATGCTGCAAGTGAAAACATGAAGCAGTTCTATGCTGTTGGGGATTTGCAGTTCGGTTTGAAGAGTGATTTGCCGTTCGATTTGTACATGAACATGCCAAATCGAACAGCAAATCACTGTTCAAAACCGACTGAAATCGAATTTGTTTTGCAAATCGCAAAACAAATCGAACTATAGTAAATCTGACAAAATCACTTGTTTTTCAACATTCGATTTGAGTCGGTTTGAGAAGAGCTAAATCACTCGTCAAATCGACCATCAAATTGACCTTTGATAAATTTATCCCATCGCCTCAGCCTATCACAATAGCACCTTTGTGAGGACACTCAGGGTAACGCTGGCGCTGTAGGAGTTTTCAGATTTTTCCAAGCAGGACGTGAACATACGTGAACTACATGAACATAGAATTGCATCCGGTTTGCGTGCAGCTCTAGACCCGATAACTCATATTAGCTCATGAGTAAATAAAAGTGAAAGACTTGCACTTACAGTGACTGCAATTATATACATGTTTCTCTAGATATAGAATATTGGGGCAGATGTATGAAAGCTCTGAAAAGTGATAAAGTGTACAGTGATAATCGACCAATCACTCAGCTCCCAACTGTCATGTTACAGGCTGTGGTTGAAAAATGACAGTTGGGAGCTGATTGGTTGGTCGTTTATCACTCTGCACTTTATCACTTTCCAGAGTTTCATACATCTGCCCCGCTGTATGGTAATCTCTGGAACATTATCTGCAGCTTCAAGAACTAAATAAATGTCAGACCCTCAGAGGAGCAGACGGGAGATCAATGTGTAATGCAGATAGCTGTGTGTGGGATGAAAAATCTATTGTGTTTCTTTAGACAAATTGATTGCTGGCTGTGAGTGCCTGTAATTGACAACTGGCCATAACTATATTTGTGACGATAAGATAAGAGGCGCCAGATTTCTCTGTGTAGCAGTGATAAGAGGCTGGAGATGGTAAACATGAGGGAAGAGGCTGTGAAATTTCACACAAATTGAATTTCACAGCAGAAAAGGTCACACTCACGGGGCATATTTAGGGGTAAATTTACTAAGATGGGAGTTCTATTTAAGAAGTGATGTTGCCCATAGCAACCAATTAGATTCTACTTCTCATTTATCTAGCACCTTCTAGAAGATAATACCTGGAACCTGATTGGTTGCTATGTGCAACATAACTTCTTAGTAGAACTCCCATCTTAGTAAATTTACCCCTTATAATGGGTGCAGGGTGTGCGGTGCACACGGGCCCCTGGGTCACACCCTCACCCATACTTTTTTTATATACTTACCTCTCTGAAGTCCCACGGAGTAGCGCTACACAAAAACGCATGTAAAATGGCCACCGCAGCCATTTTCCTGGCATGTTGTGCATGCGTAGTAGGAAATCACTGGAAAAATGGCTGCCATGCCATTTTCCCATGGCTGCCACGCCATTTTCCCGGTGACCTGCACATGTACAGTAGACTCCGGGCACACTGTAGTGCACGGAGTCTACTGCTGCTGTCAGCCAGGGAGAGAGGAGGGGGCACCAGACGGGAAGTGAACACGGGCCCCCTCCTCTCTTATTACGCCCCTGGTCACACTACTCTGTATTAACAAATTTGCTGGGATGACAGATACAAGCTCATTTAGTTGTGGGGCTGGGGTAGGACCAGCGGAGGCTCCAGAGGTGGGACTGCAGCGCAGTCCAAAATTCAAATAGGGGAGCCACACCAACTGCCACCCCAAATGCTGCCAAACATTGCCGATCGCGACTCGCTGGCAGTTGGTGTGGCTCCCCTATTGAATTTTGGACTGTGCTGCGGCCCCATCTAAGGAGTCGCCACTGAGTAGGACTATATGAACCTGATTCCATCAGCCTTCCGAATAATCCCTGCTGCCGCAGACAGAGCGGGACACAGACACGCAGAGGGTTCTCCTGCTGCGAGCAAGGACGCAGTGGCTAATTTATTTCCTAATCTACACTTTGAGTTGCATTGCCTCTATAGATTTGTATGACCGTGAGAATACATCTGAAGCAAAGATTCAAAAATCATCATCAACTCCAAAACGTCCACCCAGTTTATGTAAGTAGCTAAAGTACTCCAAGGTCTGCGAGATGTATAATAAGATGTATCCCATGAGGCTGGTCATACCCTGGCAGCAGGGCCGCCATCAGGGGGGGACTGCCGGGACTGGAGTCCCGGGCCCGGACACTCAGGGGGCCTGCCCGCTCCTACAGCCCAGCGCCCCATACTACAAACCCTTTGAGTTAAAAGTTACAGGCCCTGTGGCCCGCTCCCAGTGCTAACCTCCCCAGCCGCCGTACCCGCCCCCCTACAAGAGTGACATGCCCAGGGCTGTCCTCCAGCTCTGCCTCCTACCTACGCCATGGATGCTACTGCTCACCGCTGATACCAGACTGCCAATCCGGACTGCACAAGGAACGGGACAAACCTGCGGTTGCCCAGACCTCAGGTATCATACACACCAATCCGACCCCTTTGATTATAGGGTGCACGGATGGGAACCAGGAGGGAAGGACAGGGCAATATTGGACAGGAAAAAGTAACGCTGGAAGGTGTTATTTGTTTATATCCCGCAAAGGTAACCTGTGGAAGGTATATACCTGAATTGGCCACATATACTTTGGAGTAGGTACTATTGCTATCGAGACTTTTTCGGACTGAAATTTTTATAAGGAATACAGAACTTGGACCTTGCGTACAAAAGTGATATATGATATATACAGCAATTAATTTTTATCATTAAATGTTGTTTGTCTTGTATACTATTATTAGGTACTACATACTATACTATTATTAGGTACTGTTAGTTAGAACTGTATACCGCAATTTATAGAATAATTACATGGTTTTATTAATGAAAAATGTATAATTAAACAAAAGTATTGGCTATTATACTGTTATGGATTATTTTACACGCAGGAGCATGCACTGGTAACATTCCTATTTATTTGATAACATCTACAGGTTTTGTAGTTCTACCTGGCCAAAGTACTAGCAGCAACCCATTTAAATTTGTGATCCCTCACCAATTAACGCAGCCTGTATATTCTTATACATATTTTTTTTGTGTGAAATAGGTAGCGAGGGAAGTGGGGGGGAGTGGGGCCTGGGGAAGCTCTGCCTATTTTGTCTGTCCCAGGTCCCACAATTTGTGACGGCAGCTCTGCCTGGCAGACACAGTAAAGGAAATGAACAACTACCTTAATAAATATCCATTATGCCTATAGCTGCTGCGTTTCATGAATGGTCTAGTGGGACTGTCTGGCCTCCAGTGCACTTACCTGAACATGCTGACTATGGTATTGCCATTATGCATGAGGTACACATAGACATCCTCCACCTCTTCATGCTTCAGCATGCTGAAAGTAAAGAAGTACACACCTGTAAGAAAGGAATTAAGAATCATTCATAGAGAATAACATAAGAAAACCCTCACAGTCTCTTGTGGGGGGGCACTTTAGTCTCGCTACACCCAGGGTGGTGATCCAAAATGTGCTGACACCTGTGTCTCAATGTGTGACCCTCAAATGACCACTAACAATTGTTATTGCCAATGAAAATTTTATTACATGGTGAAAAATCATCTGCAGACTGTAAACTTATGCTCAAAAGATGAAGGAAAAAGAAATGAGGGGGAGGATGTCACTGTGAAAATAGAGGGGGTCATTCAGACCCGCTCGCGAGCGCAGGACGCTCGCAAGCGGGACGTTGTTACCCCACTGCGCATGTGCACGACGGAGGGAGCTCCGTCGTGCACATGCGCGAGACCCGGCTAGCGACGGGGTAGCCGTCGCTCCGGGTCTCGCACCAAAGGGGGCGTGCTGTCGATGTTGATTGACAGCATGCCCCCGTTGGTGGGCGTGCCAGGGGCGTGGCTGCCAGATGGAGGCGTTCCCATGGGAACGCCTACCGTCTGAAGCCGGCCCCAGTGACATCACTAGTGATGTCAGTGGGAGTGATTTTGGCTCTGATAGAGCCAAAATCACTCCAGGGCTTGCGGCAAGCCTGATGGTCGCGATGGTCTTGACCATCGCGACCATCATCATGGACGCTTGCATAAGCTGTGGGTGGTCACCCACAGCTATGCGAGCGTTCAGGAGGCCGCTCCATTTTCATGTAGGAGGGCCCTGATTCAGAGCGAGCGCTCTGATCAGAGCGTCCGGCTCTGAATCAGGCCCAGAGTTCAGAGGGGCATTCCAAAGCCTCTCTGCATCATGTGCCATGCGACTGTTGTTGCCATGGTAATCACATCTGTCGAAGCTGAATAATTGAGTAAGACAAGTTCAGTTTAAAATTAAATCACAGCGACGCCATCTTGCGACTGGCCGCAAGACTCCATTTTAGAAATGCGATCGCAAGACGCCATTTTGCGAATGGCCGTCTAAGCGCCATTTTAGATAAACTCACATTTTAGTACATGTGGTGATAATACCATTAGCATCATGCGAAGGCATCTGTGACCATTATCATATGAAGCAAGTGGCCAGGTGACAACTGGCTTGGGTAGATAAGTTTCCTGCATAGTGTTTGTTCACTACGGGTGGTCTGGCTAGAATAAATAAGCAAGCTTCCTGCAGTGACACAGGAAAGGTGGGAGGGCCTGCTGACAGGAGATGTAGAACTAACTGGCCCAGCATGCTAAAATGTTAGAGACAAGGCACTTATCCTCACACACACATTAAATATGTCTTTATATCAAACCCCGAAAACTCACCCATTTCATATTCACACATAAGGTTCCATAAGCATCAAAATGTATGATTCAAGTTGGTTAAGTTAGTTTAAATGCTAAGAAATAAAGTTTTTTGATAACTAAGGTATTATACATGATAAGCAAGGTGTGTTTGGTCTCGTTCTGATGCATACACTTTTTACAGCATCCCGGTGTTATCGGTGGAGAGATCGCATCATGCAAACTCAAGTTACGGATCGCAGAACTTACAAGCAACAAAATGTTTAGCTGATGAAATGTTACAGGAGGCGTTACCAGAAAGACTCCGGCTGTTAGAGGCAGGGAAAGTCTATTTGAAACAACCTGTTAAATGTGCCGTAATATATGCTTCTCCTCTGGGAACCAATGATATCAGCAGGAAATTTCCCCTTTGTCCTGCTTTAGTCTGGGGGGGGAATAAATACATGTGCCCATATACTGGTTTAGGAGTCCATGCTGAAGGTTGTATGTACTAGGGGTCTCTAGTCGGAGGTCTATCTCTGGGTCCGGAGGCGCAGCGTATGTATACTGTACTTGGGTCTGTATTATTTCCTTTTTATGCCTAAATTATGTATGTATAGATTGCGTGTAACTGACTGTACTTTTACCTGAATAATACTTGTGCGTTGGAACCACAGATTCCACTCCTATCTTTATTTGCGGTCATACTGCGTACGCAATTAGCATTGTGTTTAGAGGTTTATAGGAAGGTTTTCAGAAGGTATAGGCAGGGGTATATAGAGGTTCATTTCTAATATTGTTAGTTGGGGCTCGTGAAGAAGTCACTTACCTGCTCACACGGTACATACGGTCATCGATATTTCAGCAAAGGGTGGAGTGGCCACATGCAGGGTTTGCCTGCAACCGCTTTGTGCTGAAAGATCGCTATCCGTCTCCGTGTGAATTAAGGAAGCTGACTAGAATCCAGGGACAAGAGAGGAACAAGTTTGTTTTCCTCTGTTGATAGAACCTTGTGTTTAGAGGGGTGCCGCATTATTGCGTACGCGGCTAAAACGCATTTTTGCGTACGCAGTTAAAAAAGTCATTATACAATTGTGTGGTAGTCGCATAATTGTGTATGCGGCCGTTCGCACAATAGCGTATACGCACTTCCGGTTCTGCTGCCACGTGTTTGAACAAAGCCATTGAGGTTTACATTTTTTTTTTCTATTACCAATATCTGGGTTAAACGTGTATTTTTCTGCGCAGGAAAAAGTGTGTAACAGTGAGTGTATTGTTGGTAGGGGTAATTTATTCCCTAAAGTTAAGGGTATCGTATGATCCTTAAGGGTTAGGTGCAAGGGTTATCCTAGTCGCTAGGTAAGCAGCTTACCGTTCTAAACACAGTAGCAGGTGTACATGTTGTCTTTGTTGTATAGAGGTGCGTGAGAGTGGCCGACACACAAACTCTCATAGGTCTGGAAGTTACCTTACTAAAGCTTATCCGGGTGTGGAAGTGGCCTGCTTCAAATCTTATCCAGGTGTGGAAGTTGCCTTACTAAATCTTATCCAGGTGTGTGGGCGCCGCCGACTTAAATCGTCCACAGGTAAGTGAAAGTGTCTTGATTGTCTTTCACCGGTAGGAGTTGTCTCAGAATGGGAGCCACACAAACAGTAGAGATGTTAAGCAATGATGTGCTGCTAATGGAGGCGCCGATCGGATCGGCCCGTCGTATCATGCATACCAAGTACGGTACTTATGCAATAAGGTATTGTGATATATGGTTTAATATGACGAGGAAGAGTGGTAGACCGTTTCCCAGAATTTGTAGTTTTGACAAAAATGTGTTAGATAATGTCCAGGATCACATCAGTATGGTGCGATCCCGAGAGAAAAAGATTAAGTATTTTGAATGTTTAAAACTATGGCAGCATGAAGGGGATGCTTGGCTTAAAAATGTGCAAACGACGCAAACAAAAATGTAACAAGTAATTTGTACCCCCTCTTAAGTAACCATAAAGAAAATGTTTATGACGTAGATGATGAGCCTATTGTAATGTCTGCCATTTCCCATGCTGTGCAAATGATAGATGCTGCATCACCACAATCACGGGTGGTGCCGCCATCTCCATCGGTAACAGCAAGGGAAGTGTTAATACACTCTGCACCCATTGAGGAAGTTGTTAATACCATACGTAGCAGCAGCAGATTAAACCCCCAGCCAGGTAAACAGGTCAGAGGTAGCAACGCTGCCGGCCTGCATCCCATTCGGACAATAACTGTTCCGAATGGAAATGCGGATGCAAACAGTGTAGTGCCCACTAGGGAAGTAGTAATGCATTGTCCATGGACAAGGGCAGAACTAAATTCCATCATAAATGATTTCCCTGATCCAAAAAAGGAATTAGCCAAATCTCAAAGATTTTTGAGAAATTTGGGTAGTTCTCATGAGCCCACTAATAAAGATTGGCGTGTAGTGTTAAGGGCCTGTCTACCACGCAATACCGACGTGACAAAATTTATCACGGATTGTGTATTGGATGGCGACGTTCCCTTAACAGATCAAGTAAACCAAGGTAACATTTCCCGCATTGTGACTCAATTGGGTATATATTTTCCGGTAGTAGTTAACTGGAACAAAATCTTCACAATCAAACAAAAGGAGAGTGAAACTGCAGAAGACTATTGCGATTGGGCTCTGCAGTCTATCACCCAGTACACTGGGATAGAAGATATTAAAGATAGCATTCACCACAGGGGAATGATAGTCACAATATTGATGGACGGTTTAAAAGAGAATTTAAAAACTCGGGTTCAGACCTCACAGCCTGGCTGGAGGGGACTTACAATAGATAACCTCATAGAGTCTGCCATAGAACATGACAAAAACATCTCAAAAAAGAGGGAGACTCAGAGCGAAAAATTAATGGCTGTCAATATACAAGCTCTGGAGGGAATGACGGTAACACCACAGCCAACAGACACGCTTGCACTTGCACACACACTCATGTCAGAACAAGTTGCTCTCACTAACCCCACTCAACAACAAACACAACTCTATCCCACTAACCCAATGCAACCACAGGTCCCAGGATATCCACCTACTTCTTATCCCCCACAATACCCGTACCCTCCCTATCCTTAGCCCATATCCACCACCTTTACCCTCTGCTCAAACTCCACAACAACACATGCTTTCACCTGAATCACGGACATGTTTTAATTGCAAACAAACAGGACACTTAAGTAGAAACTGCACAGTAAAAAGAGTATGGACCCCACACCAAGGGAAACCTGGGTATCCCCATAAGGGATATGCACAGAGATCAGCAAATATTCAGCAAGCACCAGCTCCAATTGTAGCCGTAAATGCTTTATTGGAGAATGGTAGCCAACGCTAGGGGTCAGGTCATACCTGTAGTCTACAGATAGTCAGGTTAACGGGAAGTACTAGGGAAGAACCGGTCTTGATGGTTGATGTAGCCGGTACTGAATATCCTTTTCTTGTAGACACAGGGGTGACCAAGTCAGTGATGAAATCTCCCGTTAATTTACAGGTGACCAACAAGACAATACCAACAATGGGTGTGACAGGTAGAGTGGAACGTTATCCTTTAACAAAGTCCGCAGAGGTTAGTATTGGGCCGTTGCATACCAGACATTCTTTTCTCCTGGCTGCCGCGGCTCCTACTAACCTGCTGGGCAGAGACTTGTTATGTAAAATGGGATGTGTCATATATTGCACCCCTGATGGTGTATATTTAGATATCCCAGAGAGAATGGTATACGAGGTGCGGGATATGTTAGACACTCCTCAAAGGATAATGTATCACTCTACCGTTTTAAAAGAAAATCCATCACAAGTAGATGAAATGTTGTCCCAAATTCCAGATTCCCTTTGGACAAAAGATGGACAGGACACTGGATTAATGGCAAACGTAAGCCCGGTAATGGTAAACTTAAAAAGCGGTAGGTAAGCTCCAAAAATTCCCCAGTACCCACTAAAACAGGAAGTAGAACTAGGGGTGTTTCTAATAATCGAGCAATTATTGCAACAGGGAATTTTAGTTCGTACAGCTAGTGTAGCCAACAGTCCCATCTTTCAAGTAAAGAAGAGTGGTGGGAGGGGTTATAGGCTGGTGCAAGACCTTAGAGGTGTTAATAAGGTAGTAGAGAGCCAATTCCCTGTAGTGCCGAATCCACCGGTCATCCTGATGCAGATCCCTCCAAATGCAACCCATTTCACTGTCATTGACCTCTGTTCTGCTTTCTTCTCTGTGCCTCTCCATCCTGACTATCAGTACCTATTCGCATTCACATACAGAGGTGTGCAATATACATGGACACGATTGCCCCAAGGTTTCATAGACAGCCCCAGTATTTTCTCCCAGGCATTGCATGACTGTTTACAAGCTTTTCAACCTGCCAATGGATCAGTTCTAATTCAATATGTGGATGATTTATTGCTATGTTCTGACTCTTTTATGTCATGTGTGAATGATACTAAACTTTTGTTACTTCATCTCTCGCATATAGGACACAAAGTGGCTAAGGACAAGTTACAGCCGTGCCAGCCCAGAGTAAAATATTTGGGACACTGCCTAACCCAGGGGTTACGACATCTCACAAATGATAGAATCCAGGCCATACAAAACATGACACTGCCGCAGAATCAACAGCAAATTCGTACCTTCTTGGGAATGTGTGGATATTGCCGAATGTGGATCCCAGGTTTTTCTATTTTGGCCTTGCATTTACAGGAACTAGTCTCTTCCTCAAAGCCCGATCGCGTCACACACACTGAGGAATCAGAACAGGCTTTTCTTAATCTTAAGGATAGCCTGACAAAAGCTCCTGCATTGGGAATATCCGATTATGAAAAACCTTTTGATTTATATTGTACGGAAGCCGATGGTTGTGCTGCAGGTGTCCTTACACAAAAACATGGTGATGCCAGTAGGCCCGTAGCATACTACAGTGCCCAATTGGACACGGTAGCAAGATCACTCCCCACCTGTTTGAGAAGTGTAGCAGCTACCGTTTTATTGGTGAGTAAAAGTGAGGATGTAGTATTGGGCCATGATATGATTGTCTACACTCCCCATGCTGTATCTGCTCTGTTGAACTCAGCTCAAACCAGACACGTCTCCTCGGCTAGGTTCACCAAATGGGAACTAGCCCTAATCGCTCCTGCAAATATTACTGTTAAACGTTGCAGTACGCTGAATCCAGCAACATACCTACCATATGTACAACATGATGTACAAAGGGTGGAAGGAGAGGAGTTGCTGGCGGGAGGTGAGTTCAGCAGACATGATGACACTCACGATTGTATGACATATCTGAATCAGACCTTTACTGCTAGACCTGACATACATGACACATCTTTAGAGAATGTGGATGTGACTTTCTATACGGATGGGAGTTGTCATAGACAAACAGACTCAGGTGAATTATGTACAGGTTATGCTGTTGTAAATGACACAGACATCATGGAAGCTAAACCTCTCAGTCCTCCTCACTCAGCCCAGGTGGCAGAGTTAGTAGCACTGACAAGAGCATGTGAATTGGCAGCAGGCAAATCTGCTAACATTTACACTGACTCGAGGTACGCGTTCGGGGTGGTGCACGATTTTGGGGCTCTATGGCGTCTGAGAAATTTTATGACAGCAGCAGGCACACCAGTTGCACACTCCCGACACATAAAACATCTCTTAGAAGCAATCCAACTGCCCAAGGCAGTGGCAGTAATTAAATGCAAAGCCCACACATGTGAGGATGACCCGGTGTCACTGGGCAACAACAGAGCTGATGAAGATGCAAAATGGGCAGCAGGGTTAAAAATGTCTTCCTTGATTGAAACAATTATGTAATTCCAAACCAGGAGCTGATGGCAGTGCTGATGGAGTGGAGAAAGGAGGAGTGCAATGCCAATCAGGGGAGTGTCTGACCAATCTTAGTACTGTTATTGTTAAGAGAGCTGTCATTCCGGATACTCGGGAAAGGTGTGGAGGTTTATCGTCTGAAGATTCCTGTATTTGTGAGTTTTGTGGGTCCCTAGTTGATGAGAACTGTATCCAACGGTGCCAACCTAAATATAACCCGTACTGGGGAGGGTATCCTTTAGAGGATTATGACAGCATGGTAGGCAAAGTGTTAAATCAAACTGATTGCTGGGTGTGTTCACATGTGCCACAGGGACAGCATAATGTAGGGTTGGTGCCATTTCCGCTGAATATCACGGAAATTTTAGATTTACAAAAAGGGAAAACTTTGGATGGAAAATTCCTCTCATCCAAACCACCTCATTTCAAACTCTATCAATTCCAAGTAGATAGATCACTTTTATATTTGAACATAACCAACCCCAATAAACCCGGAGGTTGGGAAGTGACGGGGAATAATCAGACGATGACCTTCTCACAAAGAGCTGATAATGAGTCCATAAACTATGATCTCTTACGCTCAATTAAATAAAGTGGAAAACATTTTAGGTACCGGTATACATTGAGTTCCACCAAAGAAATGATTGGTAAAGTACCAGATGGTTATTGTGCTAAAATAATACAACCAGAAACTTGCATATACCAGATGGAAGAGCCTGAGATAGGATTGTTTGCAAGGGAAATGTGTTTAATGATAATGTATATTTTATATGTGGAAGAAAAGCGTATAAATGGCTCTCCCCGAGTTCCGAAGGTTTGTGTTATCTGGGAAGAGTAGTCCCAGAAGTTATGACCCTCACACATGTTGAAATGTTGGGAATACATAAAAACACACCGTCACCATATCTTCACACACAATATGAACACAGAGGCAAGAGAAATATGATACCTGGTGATATGCATAAAGCCGCTCAGTTAATCAGTGAGACAACTGGCTTCCAAGTTTTAGTCGCCCTAGATCCCACCAGAATTGCTAGGGGTACATTAAATTTTAGATATATCCAGGAACTTGCTAAATTAATATATAATATCACCGAGATGTACGATGACACATTCAGGTACACGGAGAGAGAATTGCAAGCGTACAAGAAAGAACTAGTGCAACACAGGCTAGTGTTGAATTATTTAACCGCTGTTACTGGAGGGTATTGCGTAACGTTAGCCACCCAATTTGGAGTAAAATGTTGCACTTATGTCACCAATGATACCAGCGACCCTAAGGAGGTGATAGACCAGAAGATGGTTGAGATTCTGCAGCTAAAGTGGGAATTTCGTAAGAACCATAATGCATCAGTGGCTGAAGCAGGAGAAAAGATAGAAGGATGGGTGTCATGGCTGAACCCAGTTAAATGGTTCTCGGGTCTAGGGGAATGGGTCCAGGAAGTGATCGCCAGCATAGGCAAATTCTTGATCCTTATACTGATTGTCATCATAATAATTGGCATATGCGTCCGATGTGTTCCTATTGTGTTGAAGTGTGGAAAATATAAAAATAGAGTAAAACGAAAGAATGAAATTATGATGGTGGTCAGAAATGATAATATGTATACCGAGGTAGATACAGAACTGCATTACAACCCTGAGCTAGGAAGTACCATCATTTAAATGTATAATATTTAGACATGCATAGAAGATATTATTGAAATGTTATTTATAGAACACCTCAGATAATGTAAAGGCTCAAATTCCCCTTCAAGACTGCTGTTATAAGACTGGTGCATTCCCACACCTGTCACATGATCTCCCAAAATCTGCGGTGTGCGTATAATAGTAGTTTTATGTCCCCACCCAGAGACACATTATTGATGGATTAAGGAACACCTTGTGCCATCCCAGAATAACACTAAATAATATGTAAATGTAAGCCTAAAATAAATTTATATAACAGATTGTGATAGCATGTTGTTTGCTATCAAAGGGTGGACTGTCGAAGCTGAATAATTGAGTAAGACAAGTTCAGTTTAAAATTCAATCACAGCGACGCCATCTTGCGACTGCCGCAATACTCCATTTTAGAAATGCGATCGCAAGACGCCATTTTGCGAATGGCCGTCTAAGCGCCATTTTAGATAAACTCACATTTTAGTACATGAGGTGATAATACCATTAGCATCAAGCGAAGGCATCTGTGACCATTATCATATGAAGCAAGTGGCCAGGTGACAACTGGCTTGGGTAGATAAGTTTCCTGCATAGTGTTTGTTCACTACGGGTGGTCTGGCTAGAATAAATAAGCAAGCTTCCTGCAATGACACAGGAAAGGTGGGAGGGCCTGCTGACAGGAGATGTAGAACTATCTGGCCCAGCATGCTAAAATGTTAGAGACAAGGCACTTATCCTCACACACATTAAATATGTCTTTATATCAAACCCCGAATACTCACACATTTCATATTCACACATAAGGTTCCATAAGCATCAAAATGTATGATTCAAGTTGGTTAAGTTAGTTTAAATGCTGAGAAATAAAGGTTTTTGATAACTAAGGTATTATACATGATAAGCAAGGTGTGTTTGGTCTCGTTCTGATGCATACGCTTTTTACAGCATCCCGGTGTTATCGGTGGAGAGATCGCATCATGCAAACTCAAGTTACGGATCGCAGAACTTACAGCAACAAAATGTTTAGCTGATGGAATGTTACAGGAGGCGTTACCAGAAATACTCGGCTGTTAGAGGCAGGGAAAGTCTATTTGAAACAACCTGTTAAATGTGCCATAATATATGCTTCTCCTCTGGGAACCAATGATATCAGCAGGAAATTTCCCCTTTGTCCTGCTTTAGTCTGGGGGGGAATAAATACATGTGCCCATATACTGGTTTAGGAGTCCATGCTGAAGGTTGTATGTACTAGGGGTCTCTAGTCTGAGGTCTTTCTCTGGGTCCGGAGGCGCAGCGTATGTATACTGTACTTGGGTCTGTATTATTTCCTTTTTACGCCTAAATTATGTATCTATAGATTGCGTGTAACTGACTGTACTTTTACCTGAATGATACTTGTGCGTTGGAACCACAAGATTCCACTCCTGTCTTTATTTGCGGTCATACTGCGTACGCAATTAGCATTGTGTTTAGAGGTTTATAGGAAGGTTTTCAAAAGGTATAGGCAGGGATATATAGAGGTTCATTTCTAATATTGTTACATCGTACTCTGGTAATAATGCTGAATTACAGAATTGTATACATCATTAAAAGCAGCCTGAAGAAACAAACCAAGAAAAATAGTAATAATAACCAAGCTTCTTCTTATAGCCTACCACAATGATTTATGTTAAAAAAGGGCACATCCTTTGCTCATGGGATAGCTGCTTTAAGAGTAAATGTAATAACAGTGTTACAGCAGACAATGACTAGTAAATATTTAATGAATAGCACATTGACAATTTCTTCCCAAAGAAAGTATCTTATCGTTTAGCTGACTCAGAACAAAACACTGACAAACTCAGTGATCTGTATGAAATCTGCAGCCCTCGAGAATTATAGGATCTCACAAAACTAAACTTTTCAGATATGAAATGAGTTAAAATACATTGTTCAGTATTACCCTGATATTCCACTGCAGTACTGTACCATTCAACAAGTCAAAAAGCCAGGCCTGGTCATTACACTTTGCATAAAACAACCAATCCACACAGGAGGAATCGGTAAGTAATGCTGGCTGTCCGGATGCCTACTGTCAAAATACCAACAGCGGCATCCCGATGGTTGGTATCCCGACAGGGGTCGGGTAAGTATATTTACACTCCCTTCTCCCCCTAACCCTCCCTTCTTGTAGCCTAACCCTAATCGCCCCCACCCCGCACCCTAACCCTCCCCATTAGTGCCTAAACCTAAGTTTCCCCCCTTTGTGCCTAAACCTAACCCAGCCCCCTTAGTGCCTAACCCTAACCCACCCCCCAGTGGTGCCTGACACTAACCCTCCGTACTAGGGGTGCCTAACCCTAACCTCCCCCCCATTGGTGAATGACACTAACCCTCCCCCCTAGGGGTGCCTAACCCTAACCTCCACCCCAAAACCTAACGCTAACTCTTCTATGCTTCCTAAACATAACCCTCCCCCCCTCTCCACAGCTAACACTAAGGGTGCCCCAGCTTACCTTCGTTCGGGCTGTCGTCCTCCTGGATTCCGGCGTTGGGATTAAAATAGGCATCAGTATTTCAACGCATATCTTAAGTCCCTTGTCGGCCTTCCAGCGTCGGGATTGAGACGCGGCCGTCCCCCAGACTCCAGAGCCAACCAGCTCCTATTGGCGAGCTGACTATCTGCCCACCCAGTGACACAGGAGTCTGGGGGGGGCGGACAGATGGAATACATACGAAATGCTGGCGTTCAGGATCCCGGCGGTCAGAATCCTAACCCTCCCCTGTCCCTATCCTAATCCTCCCTCCCCGGAGCCTGAACCTAACCTCATCCCCAGCTCCTAAACCTAACCTCCCCCTCCCTGCACCCTAAACTTAACCTCCACCTCCCTGCACCCTAAACCTAACCCTCCCCCCTTAGAGCCTAACCTTCCCCCTAACCACAGTACTTACCTTCGGGATCCTGGCGGCCGGGATTCTGACTAGTGTCAGGGTTCTGGCATCGGCATTCTGACCGCCGGAATTGTAGCAATCGGGATATTGACCGCATCCCGGACAAATAATCAGCTAGCCAATGGGAGCTGGTTGGTACCGGAATCCGGGGAGCGAGCTGATCCGGCGCTGCTGTGGTGCACCCGGATTTGCAACCACCACTGATCATTGCTATAAATAAATTTTTGTTATTAACTATTATCATTATTATTGTGCATTTACTGTATATAGTGGCACCATATTATACAGCGAAGTACAGAGAATATTTATTCAATCCCTGCCCAACTGGAGTTACAGTCTAAATTCTCTACCATACAAACTCAATATATTAATATCACCTACTGGCTTTACCTGTTTTTTTAAAGACTTAGGGCCGTATTCAATTAGATTCGCGTACGCGATAAAGTTTTGCCTGCCGTACTTTTTGCCTACATTGCGTATTTTAGCTACGGAAACTTATCGCGCGTACCCGCGATTTGCCCTATTCGATTTCAAAAGACGCGAAAACGCAACACGGCGAAGGCAAAACAGACGAAAAATGCTGACAGAATTGGCGAAATCAGCCTGACACCCCCTAAAAGAACTAACATTGGGGATCAATGTACTTGTCCCCGATTAGCCCTAATAAAGCTATATGGGGTACTTAATGTGTGTCAATTTCTTCTAAATAGCGTCTTTGCACAAGTGGTGAAAAATAGCATTAAGCAGGTTTTTTTGGTGAAAATAAGTAGTCCTGTCAAATTTGGGATACATGAAAATGGGTGCAAGCTTGGTTTAAAGTTGCTAAAGTAAAGTTTAAAAAATTAAAAAAATGCACCTGAAACAAGCACCTGCAATCAAAAAAAACACCTCACCCATACTTGCAGACACCCCAAAAATCTTTTTCGCAACTTTTTAAGTTTGTACCCCCACTCTTCACTTTTTCGCCCCCATTTTCAAAGTGTTTTTTTGGGGTGTTCCTTTTTTTAGATTTTTTTTGATGCAGTTATTCTTTGGGGGGCTGTCCCAAGGGTGCGGAGTGGTTCCCCCACCTTTGCACCCCAAAATAGCGATTTTGCACTTTTTTCCTCCAACTGTTTAGAGGCTAATCTTTTTCGCCAATTACATTGCATTGCGTTTTCGTGTACGCGAAAAGATTTTGCAGTTGAATCCGGAGATTAGCTTCCGCCTGGCGAAAAGTCGCAATCGGCGATATTTGTTTGTGGATTTTAACTTTTCGCTTCTAACTGAATACTGACCTTAATATATTTACTTTCCAAAACAAGTTCAAGTATTTTATTTATTATTATTTCCACAGAACTACTGGTATTTAGTGGAAGAAAATAAAGAAGCATTTCATGGGGGGAAGCAGAATGGAAGACGATCTGCCTTATGGAAAAGGGATTAATATTGCTAATAGGCAATGCTTATTGTATATGAGCATTACAGATGTGCGTGAACAATAAGAGTTCAAGTTGTCTTTCATTAACTATTGACTGTGTTTTGTGTAAATCAGTGAGAGAGGATGTCCACAGGGGCGGAAACAGCGCTTCAGCTGTCTCGCTGGCAGGAGTACAGTATGTGACAGCAATTAGCATTAATGAACTGATCATCGCCCAGTAAAGTCGAAGCTGCGGGAGTTATGTACTGTATACAGTATTTAGTAATGTGAATGAATAAATTGTGTATATCAGTATAATTAATTATAGAATTCAATAATTAAAAAAGTTCTGTATTATAAAATATACATATATGATGTCATTGGTTTACATGGTTTACGTGTGATTTATACCATAATGACAAGAGTGACCTAAATATACTGTAAATGGAGAAAGGGTATGTTATAAAAAGCCGACATTCAGAATGTCGCCATTCATGAAGTGCTGGTCGGCACTTTACTGCATCTCAGCTGACTGCACACATCAGGGTCACAGCGAGAAGATCGCCGACCAGCCGTCCGGTGCAGGTAAGTTTTATTTTATTTATTTTCTATCCTACAGCTCTCCGATCAGCCTGTGGTGGAATTAGACACACTAGGCTGATGACATGCCGAATCTGGGCTTTGCTCTGTGTGTCAGATGTCAAACAGAGCAGAGAAGGAGTTGGAGAATCGGAGGGTAGCCTGCATAACGCTATATGAAGATAGCATTATTATTTCAGGGCTTCCTCCGATATTTTTGTACAATTGAACATTACAATAGTAAATTTAAAGCAGATCACATTTCCCATTACAAAATGTAATCTGTTTACACAAAATATGCAAATTTAAGGGCTTAGAGGAGTTTTTTTATGAAAACTCCTTCAAAAGCCCTTTCATACATTTAGGTTAAACTAAACATCTGTTTTCACACTAATTTAGTAAAAACTTACTGATAAATGAGCAGCATAATCTGTAGCGCACCAGATGTTACTTGCTGTATTCAGCCTACATGAGAATACCCATTCCCACCGCTGTTGATGAAATAGTCCTAGTCATCACTAACACAATTGTGCCAGCCAGAGGCGCCATTCTCATCCTTAAACGCAAAGTACCATATATATTTTCATTTGATTTGCGTTCCGCTTAAAAGACATTTTTACCAAAAAGTGTAATATTTTTGTTTTTTAATTCCCATCCTTTTCCTATACCCCACAACTTGCTGCCTCCTCATTATGGGGCAGATTTACAAAGTTTTTGGAGAGAGATAAAATGGAGAGAGATAAAGTACCAACCAATTAGCTCCTAACTGTCATTTTTTAAACACTCTGTAACATGACAGTTAGGAGCTGACTGGCTGGAACTTTATCTCTCTCCAAGGCTTAGTACTGTACATCTACCCCTATATCCCTACCACTGAAGTATACCCTTCAGCCTGCAAGACGATAGCAAACCCTTTTGGCTGTCTACCTCTATGCTCATTCCTATAATCAAGTTTGAAGAGGGGTGGGGAAGGTATACCGAGTAGAACCGAGCCTGCACATCCCTAGTAGAATGTAGGGGATATATAATTATGCCCCCCCCCCAATGCAGTGACCATGCCCACCCACAATATCATAGGAATGTACACCCTAATAGGGTATAGTCACGCACCCTCCAGTGGCAATGCCCACAAGTACTTGGGCCCCCGAAGTCTTGGTGGACCTGCGTAGAACAATCTCTTGATATAAACACACAGGTGACTCTACTTTTGTTTAATTAGAGAGTAAAAGCCAAAAAAACACAAATAAGCAGTGACATACATTATTTTCTAATTACATACCGGTAACCGGGGCTGAAAACCGCCCGGTCATGACATCAAAAAAGTTTCCAACGTTCGTTTCGACACTGCTGAAAATGATTCCGCTATTGATGTTGCTGAAGTGCGTTGCCATAGACGCCATGAAGGCTACCTGAGGAAGGAGAACCCACGTGCGTTTAGTATGTGTTTGTCACACAGCGGAATAACAAGACTAGGGGGTCTATGTACTAAGCCTTGGAGAGAGATAAAGTGGATGGCGATAAAGTACCAACCAATCAGCTGCTAAATGTAAATTTTCAAACACAGGGCCTGATCAACATTGATCGTAACTGCGATTATGTACGATTTCGGGCGATTGTTGTGTTCTTTGCATGCGTATGCATTGCAGTGCGTGAACACTCCACTACAGGTCCATCGCAGAGTGATTGATAGAAACTAAGTACCACTTGGGGGAGGTGGTTGGTGAAATGCCGGTGTGCCAGTGCGTTTGGCCGCCGTTGCAGAGGCATGCATAAATTAGCCATTGCGATGCCATAGCCAGCTTGGGCTTTCACTGCGTGCGAAGAGGTTAGCAATTCCTGAGTAAGGTCAGAGCTTGTGCAAGTGTGTATGAGGCTGCGATGGTACTCAATGTTACTGATGTTTTCGCAGTCTTGCTAAGTATTACGGTGTGGCATTGCAATCGCACTCATCATATCTTTGCAGTGAGACTGCATGCGTTATCGCTACTTCGATCGAGTTGCGATTTGTACTGAATCAGGCCCATAGTCTGTAAAGTGACCTTTAGGAGCTGATTGGTTGGTACTTTATCTCTATCCATGCCATCACTTTCAAAGGCTTAGTACATAGGATCTCATTCAGAGTCAGTTGTAAGCGGCCGCTCGGTTGTAGGGGAAAGGGGCCGGATATGCAAATGAAGCGATCGCAAGTTGCGTCGCTAAGATGGGATCGTTAAGCTGAACGAGCGAGGGTAAGAAGCGGCCTTAAGACTAAAAACACACCCCCTTCTCGATCACAACACGTCATAAGGATTAATCGAGACCATCGGGAACCATCGGAGCTGATCGCAGAGCTTAAGGCTGACCATACCCTCTCTCAAGAACTACGATCTAGTCAGTGTAAAAACCACCCATGTCACGTGTGCCATCACACTTTGTTAATTATGCACTCCCATAAAACGCCGTTAGCATAGTCAGGCACGCCTGCGTTCGGATCTCCACTCCCCCGTTCACAAGCACATTCCCTGTTACCACCCACAAACGGCTCATTCTGTCACTCAAACTAACAAAACTTCCGATCGCAACAGCTAGTTTGCGCACACGCATTGTGAATCTTACGCATGTGCAGTTTAGCGAACATCGATGGGTACGACCGAGCGGCCGCTTACGACAGACTCTGAATGAGGTCCATAGACCCCTAGGAATAAATGAAGCCAAATTTCCTATGTGTCAGCACTGAAAGAAAAGAGGTTAGGTTTCTGTTATATAGACATTACAATCAAAATTTGTTACTTTTCATGTCCTGTTATTTCCAAAAGTCTAAGACTTTTGGAAATAACCGGACATGAAAAGCGTTACCGCTAGGCTGTTTTAGCGGGGCACGGCGCCCTGCCTTCCTGCTGGAGGGTAAAAAGCACCCTGCTCTCCTTCAGGAGGGCAAAAAGCGCCTTGCCCTCACAGCCTGCAGTTGCCGTCTTCACCCGCGGGTCGCAGTGTCTCACTGGTGGGGAAATGTGCGGTGACCCAGCATCTATTCTCCCTGTCAGCAGCGCTTGAGGGCTGCACGCCGTGTCCGTAAGTGCCGGGCACGCCCCGAAGAGTGACGAAAAGGGTGAAGCGTCTTATAGACACGCCCCCTTTTCAATGGCCATGCCCCCTTTTCAGGATAAGTGGGCAGAATGGGGAGTGAAATGTCAGGAATAGCGTATACGTGGGGTGGGGGTGGCTCCACAGTGATCACCTGCATCTTCCTTCCGGGCCTGTGCGACTGTCATGCCCTCCCCCTGATTAGTCCCTATCTCAGGGGAGATGAGAGCTGTGCAACATTGCCACATGCACCTGTCGCAGGTTGGTGGAACCCAGCACTTCAGTAAATACTGGGCAAGTCCCCAGGGGACATGGCACACTATGAGGGGTTTTCAGAGGCGTCACTAGTGTTGGTGTCACTCGGTGCTATAACTCATGGTGATACCCCCCCCACCAAAAAAAATAAATAAAATTGATGCGCAGCTCCGCAACCTCTCCCCAAATACCAGTCCAGCAGACACATTTACACAATGCCCCCAGTATTGGTGTCCCGTATGTAGTGCCCACAGTAGTGGTGCCCCTTATGCAGTGCCCCTATGCAATGTCCCCAGCGGTAATGACCCCTAATAGTGCCCCCAGCGGTAGTGGTAATGCCCCTTATAGTAGTGCCCTCTATAGTATTAGTGCCCCCTATAGTAGTGACCCCAGTATTAATGCCCTTAGTAGAAATGCCCCTAGTAGTAATGCCCCCATTAGTAGTGTCCCTAGTAGTAATGCCTTCAGTAGTAATGCCCCCTGTAGTAGTGCCATCAAAAGTAATGCTCCCTGTAGTAGTGCCCCCATTAGTAATGCCCCCTAATAGTGCCCACAATGGCAGTGGTAATGCCCCCTATAATATTACCCCCAGAAGTAATGACCCCTATTGTATTGCATAGAGTGTAACAGTGACTGCCAGATAATGCAGAGAGTGTCATGGTAACCGCCAGATAATGCAGAGAGCGTCATGGTAACCGCCAGATAATGCAGAGAGCGTCATGGTAACCGCAGGATAATGCAAAGAGCATCGTAGTAACCGCCAAATAATACAGAGAGCATCGTAGTAACCGCCAGATAATACAGAGAGCATCGTAGTAACCGCCAGATAATACAGAGGGCATCGTAGTAACCGCCAGATAATGCAGAGGGCATCGTAGTAACCGCCAGATAATACAGAGAGCATTGTAGTAACCGCCAAATAATTCAGAGAGCATTGTAGTAACCGCCAGATAATACAGAGAGCATTGTAGTAACCGCCAAATAATTCAGAGAGCATCGTAGTAACCGCCAGATAATACAGAGAGCATCGTAGTAACCGCCAGATAATACAGAGAGCATCGTAGTAACCGCCAGATAATACAGAGAGCATCGTAGTAACCGCCAGATAATACAGAGAGCATCGTAGTAACCGCCAGAAAATACAGAGAGCATCGTAGTAACCGCCAGAAAATACAGAGAGCATCGCAGTAACCGCCAGATAATACAGAGAGCATCGCAGTAACCGCCAGATAATACAGAGAGCATCGCAGTAACCGCCAGATAATACAGAGAGCATCGTAGTAACCGCCAGATAATACAGAGGGCATCGTAGTAACCGCCAGATAATGCAGAGGGCATCGTAGTAACCGCCAGATAATGCAGAGAGCGTCATGGTAACCGCCAGATAATACAGAGAGCGTCATGGTAACCGCCAAATAATTCAGAGAGAATTGTAGTAACCGCCAGATAATACAGAGAGCATCGTAGTAACCGCCAGATAATACAGAGAGCATCGCAGTAACCGCCAGATAATACAGAGAGCATCGTAGTAACCGCCAGATAATACAGAGAGCATCGTAGTAACTGCCAGAAAATACAGAGAGCATCGTAGTAACCGCCACATAATATAGAGAGCATCGTAGTAACTGCCAGAAAATACAGAGAGCATCGTAGTAACCGCCAGATAATACAGAGAGCAACGTAGTAAACGCCAGATAATACAGACAGCATCGCAGTAACCGCCAGATAATACAGAGAGCATCGCAGTAACCGCCAGATAATACAGAGAGCATCGCAGTAACCGCCAGATAATACAGAGAGCATCGTAGTAACCGCCAGATAATACAGAGAGCATCGTAGTAACCGCCAGAAAATACAGAGAGCATCGTAGTAACCGCCAGATAATATAGAGAGCATCGTAGTAACTGCCAGAAAATACAGAGGGCATCGTAGTAACCGCCAGATAATACAGAGAGCATCGTAGTAAACGCCAGATAATACAGACAGCATCGCAGTAACCGCCAGATAATACAGAGAGCATCGCAGTAACCGCCAGATAATACAGAGAGCATCGCAGTAACCGCCAGATAATACAGAGAGCATCGCAGTAACCGCCAAATAATTCAGAGAGCATTGTAGTAACCGCCAGATAATACAGAGAGCATCGTAGTAACCGCCAAATAATTCAGAGAGCATCGTAGTAACCGCCAGATAATACAGAGAGCATCGTAGTAACCGCCAGATAATACAGAGAGCATCGTAGTAACCGCCAGATAATACAGAGAGCATCGTAGTAACCGCCAGATAATACAGAGAGCATCGTAGTAACCGCCAGAAAATACAGAGAGCATCGCAGTAACCGCCAGAAAATACAGAGAGCATCGCAGTAACCGCCAGATAATACAGAGAGCATCGCAGTAACCGCCAGATAATACAGAGAGCATCGCAGTAACCGCCAGATAATACAGAGAGCATCGTAGTAACCGCCAGATAATACAGAGGGCATCGTAGTAACCGCCAGATAATGCAGAGGGCATCGTAGTAACCGCCAGATAATGCAGAGAGCGTCATGGTAACCGCCAGATAATACAGAGAGCGTCATGGTAACCGCCAAATAATTCAGAGAGAATTGTAGTAACCGCCAGATAATACAGAGAGCATCGTAGTAACCGCCAGATAATACAGAGAGCATCGCAGTAACAGCCAGATAATACAGAGAGCATCGTAGTAACCGCCAGATAATACAGAGAGCATCGTAGTAACTGCCAGAAAATACAGAGAGCATCGTAGTAACCGCCAGATAATATAGAGAGCATCGTAGTAACTGCCAGAAAATACAGAGAGCATCGTAGTAACCGCCAGATAATACAGAGAGCATCGTAGTAAACGCCAGATAATACAGACAGCATCGCAGTAACCGCCAGATAATACAGAGAGCATCGCAGTAACCGCCAGATAATACAGAGAGCATCGCAGTAACCGCCAGATAATACAGAGAGCATCGCAGTAACCGCCAGATAATACAGAGAGCATCGCAGTAACCGCCAGATAATACAGAGAGCATCGTAGTAACCGCCAGATAATACAGAGAGCATCGTAGTAACTGCCAGAAAATACAGAGAGCATCGTAGTAACCGCCAGATAATATAGAGAGCATCGTAGTAACTGCCAGAAAATACAGAGGGCATCGTAGTAACCGCCAGATAATACAGAGAGCATCGTAGTAAACGCCAGATAATACAGACAGCATCGCAGTAACCGCCAGATAATACAGAGAGCATTGCAGTAACCGCCAGATAATACAGAGAGCATCGCAGTAACCGCCAGATAATACAGAGAGCATCGCAGTAACCGCCAAATAATTCAGAGAGCATTGTAGTAACCGCCAGATAATACAGAGAGCATTGTAGTAACCGCCAAATAATTCAGAGAGCATCGTAGTAACCGCCAGATAATACAGAGAGCATCGTAGTAACCGCCAGATAATACAGAGAGCATCGTAGTAACCGCCAGATAATACAGAGAGCATCGTAGTAACCGCCAGATAATACAGAGAGCATCGTAGTAACCGCCAGAAAATACAGAGAGCATCGTAGTAACCGCCAGAAAATACAGAGAGCATTGCAGTAACCGCCAGATAATACAGAGAGCATCGCAGTAACCGCCAGATAATACAGAGAGCATCGCAGTAACCGCCAGATAATACAGAGAGCATCGTAGTAACCGCCAGATAATACAGAGGGCATCGTAGTAACCGCCAGATAATGCAGAGGGCATCGTAGTAACCGCCAGATAATGCAGAGAGCGTCATGGTAACCGCCAGATAATACAGAGAGCGTCATGGTAACCGCCAAATAATTCAGAGAGAATTGTAGTAACCGCCAGATAATACAGAGAGCATCGTAGTAACCGCCAGATAATACAGAGAGCATCGCAGTAACCGCCAGATAATACAGAGAGCATCGTAGTAACCGCCAGATAATACAGAGAGCATCGTAGTAACTGCCAGAAAATACAGAGAGCATCGTAGTAACCGCCAGATAATACAGAGAGCATCGCAGTAACAGCCAGATAATACAGAGAGCATCGTAGTAACCGCCAGATAATACAGAGAGCATCGTAGTAACTGCCAGAAAATACAGAGAGCATCGCAGTAACAGCCAGATAATACAGAGAGCATCGTAGTAACCGCCAGATAATATAGAGAGCATCGTAGTAACTGCCAGAAAATACAGAGGGCATCGTAGTAACCGCCAGATAATACAGAGAGCATCGTAGTAAACGCCAGATAATACAGACAGCATCGCAGTAACCGCCAGATAATACAGAGAGCATCGCAGTAACCGCCAGATAATACAGAGAGCATCGTAGTAACCGCCAGATAATACAGAGAGCATCGTAGTAACCGCCAGATAATACAGAGAGCATCGTAGTAACTGCCAGAAAATACAGAGAGCATCGCAGTAACCGCCAGATAATACAGAGAGCATCGTAGTAAACGCCAGATAATACAGACAGCATCGCAGTAACCGCCAGATAATACAGAGAGCATCGCAGTAACCGCCAGATAATACAGAGAGCATCGTAGTAACCGCCAGATAATACAGAGAGCATCGTAGTAACCGCCAGATAATACAGAGAGCATCGTAGTAACTGCCAGAAAATACAGAGAGCATCGCAGTAACCGCCAGATAATACAGAGAGCATCGCAGTAACCGCCAGATAATACAGAGACCATCATTGACCCACATATAACCCATAACATGAATACACCCCTTATACACACAGAAACACAATGAGTATACCAACGCATATACATTAATACACCATCCCCAGCATAGACACTCTCTCCTCACTGAATTAGTTACTTCCCATTACACCTACTGTATACAGTACACCATAGTCACTGTGCTGGCTGCTGCTGCTGTCTCCCAGCTCCTTCTCATCCTCTCTGACTGGGAGGTCAGAGGGTCACGCTGGGAAGAAGCAGGGACAGTGTACAAACTACTTGTCAGTATTCAAGTGTAATCAACAGTATTTGAATACACTTGTAAACTGGCAAATGTTTTGTAGACTGTCCCTGCCTGCTCCCAGCGTGATGATCTGTAAGGCAGGGAGTGAGCTGATTCACTGAAGAGAGGAGGAGCAGGAGCTCAGCTGCCATGATCCACCCCAGCGGCGGCTTCAGTCAGGCTGATCGTCTGTACACTGACAGTAGGTAATCAGCCCCGTGCCTCTAGCGCTCCCTCCCCCCCCACATGTAGGGGACTGTATGAAGAGCACAGCCGCACTTACTGTATAGTAGCTGCCGCTGGCTGTCTCAGTGTGACAGGCGCAGCGGCAGCCGGCAGAATTAAAAGCTGTCTCAGCAGCTGCTGCAGGGAGAGCGCCTCTCCAGCCTGGCGTCTCCCTGCAGTGCAGGCTCTGCTGAGCGGGGGGCGGGGATGAGTCAGATTTTGGTGTCACCCCCTTGGAGGGTGACACTCGGTGCGGCCCGCACCCACCGCACCCCCCTTGTGACACCACTGGGGGTATTTAATATGAAACGTTAACTTCACTGTTGAAGTTAACGTTTCATATCGGAGTTTTTACCTGCGTTAAAGTATCGGGCGCGCTCCCGCTTATCCCCGTATTCAATATAAAATTAACGAAAACGGGAAACTCCGAAGTTGGATTTGCGTAAAGTTACAAATTTTTTCTTAAAAGTTGTAAAAACATGGGGGAACACTATGGGTACCCCCGTTTTAGCCTTTAATTGAAAGTCGGGGATTTAAATAGCCGCAGCAGGTGTTTTTTTTCCTGACATTGAAGAAGTGATGCAGAAGAGCACTTAGGTTATTTTTTTCGTTTTTTTAAGTGGTCCCATCAAATTTGGGGTACATGAAAATGGGTACTAGCATATTTTTATGTCCCTAAAGTAAGTTTTTAAAAATTCTGCATTTGTGCACCTGCCGCTATAATTCTATTCTTCAAAACACCTGCCGCATACATGCAGAATAGCCCTGAACCTATTTCCCTATTGTTAAACAATTTTTTCCTATTTTTTTTTTTTCACCCCAATTTTTAAATACATTTTTTGGGGTGTCCCTATTTTTTTTAAAAACTTTTTTTGACACAGTTCTTTTTTAAATGTTATTCCCAGGGGTGCATGCTATTTTTTTTAAGCCTGCACCCCTAAATCCCAATTCTGCACTTTTTTTCGACACCTATTCAATGGTGAAAAGTAATCCCCGTTTTTTACCAAACACTTTTCAAAACTGCGATAAGTCTTTGAAATTGAATACGGTGTAAAAGTAAAACCTGCGATAATGACGTCATACCTCCGATATTAACGCAAAAACGATGTTTTCGCTTCCATATTGAATACCCCTGTATGTGTAGGGAGACTTTCTCGTGCACATGCTGGATAGAAGTGGCTGTACGCGCTGGATGGATGTGAGGCGCAACATAACATCATGATGTCACATCGCACATGCTGGGGGAGAATGGGAATTAGAAGGACACCAGGAGCTGTGCCATCCATACTGAAGATAAAGCTAACAATTGGATCCAAACTAGGGGTGTGCACTGGCCACTTTTCGTGTTTTGGTTTTGGATCTGGATCTTTCTTCGTGTTTTGGATCTGGATTGGTTTTGCCAAAACCACCCTTCCGTGTTTTGGGTTCTGGGTTTTGGATCTGTATTTTTTTTAAAAAAAGCATTAAAACAGCTAAAATCACAGAATTTGTGGGTTTTTCTGCTCCTATGCTATTATTACCCTCAATAACCTTAATTTCCACTCATTTCCAGTCTATTCTGAACACCTCACAATAGTGTTTTTATGTCCAAAAGGTTGCACCGAGGTAGCTGGATGACTATGCTAAGCGACACGAGTGGGCGGCACAAACACGTGACCCATCTAGGCGTGACACTGCAGTGGCAGACAGGATGGCAGTTTGAAAAACTAGGCCCCAAACTGTACATAATGCAAAGAAAAAAAAGAGGTGCAAGATGGAATTGTCCTTGGGCCCTCCCACCCACTCTTATGTTGTATAAACAGGACATGCACACTTTAAGAAAGCAATCATTTCAGCGCCAGGGTCTGCCACACGACTGTGGCTGAAATGATTGGTTCGTTTGGGCCCCCACAAAACAAGCTGGCAATTAATCTGTCCCTGCACAAACTGACTCTACGGAGGCAAGATGTCGTCCTCATCCTCCTCATCCACCGATTCCTCACCCTCTTCAGTGTTGTGTACATCCTCATCCTCACAGAGTATTAACTCGTCCCCACTGGAATCCACCACCACAGGTCCCTCTGTACGTTCTGGAGGCTGGTCTCCCTGGAAGAGCTGATAATTCATTTTTATGAACATCATCTTCTCCACATTTTGTGGAAACAACCTCCTACGCCTTTCGCTGACAAGGTTCCCGGATGCACTAAACACTCTTTCGGAGTACACACTGGAGGGGGGGCAACTCAGGTAAAATAGAGCCAGTTTGTACAGGGGCCTCCAAATTGCCTCTTTTTCCTGCCAGTACAGGTATGGACTGTCTGACATGCCTACTTGGATGCTGTCACCGATGTAATCCTCCACCATTCTGTCAATGGTGACAGTATCATATGTAGTGACAGTAGACATGTCAGAAATTGTTGCCAGGTCCTTCAGTCCGGACCAGATGTCCAAACTTGGTCCTGCCTGCCCTGCATCACTGCCAGCGGGTTGCTTAGGATACCTAAGTTTTTTCCTGGCAGCCCCAGTTGCGGGAGAAAATGAAGAAGGAGCTGTTGACGTGTCACGTTCTGCTTCAGCTGACAGTGTTTTCACCAGCAGGTCTTTGCACCTCTGCAGGCTTGTGTCGGCCGGAAAGAGAGACACCACATAGGCTTTAAACCTAGAATCGAGCACGGTGGCCAAAATGTAGTGGTCTGATTTCAACAGATTGACCACCCTGGAATCCTGGCAAAGCGAATGAAGGGCTTCATCCACAAGTCCCACATGCCGAGCGGAATCGCTCCGTCTTAGCTCCTCCTTCACTTTCTCCAGCTGCTTCTGCAAAAGCCTGATGAGGGGAATGACCTGACTCAAGCTGGCAGTGTCTGAACTGACTTCACGTGTGGCAAGTTCGAAGGGCTGGAGAACCTTGCACAACACGGAAATCATTCTCCACTGCGCTTGAGTCAGGTGCATACCCCCTCCTTTGCCTATGTCATAGGTGGATGTATAGGCTTGAATGGCCTTTTGCTGCTCCTCCATCCTCTGAAGCATATAGAGGGTTGAGTTCCACCGCGTCACAACCTCTTGCTTCAGGTGATGGTGGGGCAGGTTCAAAAGTGTTTGCTGGCGCTCCAGTCTTCGGCACGCAGTCGCTGAATGGCGAAAGTGGCCAGAAATTTTTCGGGCCACCCAAAGCGCCTCCTGCACACCCCTGTCGCTTTTCAGAAAATTCTGCACCACCAAGTTTATTGTGTGAGCAAAACATGGGACGTGCTGGAATTTGCCCAGATGTAATGCCCGCACAATATTGGTGGCGTTGTCAGATATCACAAATCCCCAGGAGAGTCTAAGTGGGGTAAGCCACTGGGCGATGATTTCCCTCAGTTTCTCTAAGAGGTTGTCGGCGGTGTGCCTCTTACTGAAACCGGTGATACACAGCGTAGCCTGCCTTGGAACGAGCTGGCGTTTCTGAGATGCTGCTACTGGTGACGCTGCTGCTGTTGCTGCGTAAGGTGATACATCTACCCAGTGGGCTGTCACAGTCATATAGTCCTTAGTCTGCCCTGTTCCACTTGTCCACATGTCCGTGGTTAAGTGGACATTGGGTACAACGGCATTTTTCAGGACACTGAGGACACTTTTTCTGACGTTTCTGTACAGTCTCGGTATCGCCTGCCTAGTGAAGTGGAATCTATACGGGATTTGGAACCGGGGACACACTACCTCCATCAATTGTCTAAATCCCACTGCACTAATGGCGGATACCGGACGCACTTCTAACACCAACATAGCAGTCAAGGCCTCAGTTATACGTTTTGCTTCAGGATGACTGCTGTCGTACTTCATCCTCCTCGCTAAGGACTGTTGGAGAGTCAATTGTTTAGTAAAAGTAGTGGTGTTCCTACTTCCTCTCTGGGATGATGAACGACTCCCAGCAGCAGCAACAGCAGCAGCGGCAGCAGTAGGTGTAGCAATGCAGGATCCTCCGGAGGAATCCCGGATAGGAGAGTCAGTCATGCCAGTGACATGGCCTGCAGGACTACTTCCGATCCTGACTAAGGAGGAAATTGACGAGGAGGGAGTTGACGGTGTGGTTTGCAGGCGCTTGGATACAACAGGACAACGGGATTTAGGTGTCCCTGGACTGCTTACGGTCTTAGCCAAAGTTTCTGAACTTGACAGTAACTTTTTATGAACGCGCTGCAGGTGCCGTATAAGGGAGGATGTTCCTAGGTGGTTAACGTCCCTACCCCTACTTATTTCACCTTTACATATGGCAAGACAGTTGTTGTCCGCATTTGGATAGAAATATTGCCAGACCAAAGAGGTGGAATGTTTGGTCTTCTGCCCAGGCATGACCGTGATGGGCTTTTTCATCCCACGGACAACAACTGTCTCCCCCTGAGCCTGATTTAAACAAACCACATCACCATCAGAATCCTCCTCGCCAACTTCCTCCTCAGCGCCAGCTACACCAGTATCCTCATCCTGTTGTACTTCAACAGTGACATCTTCAATTTGCATATCAGCAAGTGGCATCGCAACCACCACCACACTTGGACTCTCCTTGGGGATTTGTGATATCTTCTTAGAACGCACAGTTCTTTGCTGTGCTTTTGCCAGCTTAACTCTTTTGATTTTTTTAGTGGGAGGAGGGCTTCCATCATCATGTGAAGCTGAACCACTAGTCATGAATTAGGGAAAGACCTTAGCCGTTTCTTGCCACTCCGTGTCATAAATGGCATATTGGCAAGTTTACGTTTCTCTTCAGATGATTTAAATGTTTTTTTCAAGGTCATTTTCCTGAACTTTGTCATTTGGGATTGTATGTGCCCTCTACTATGACATTGGGCATCGGCCTTGGCAGACGACGTTGATGGCATGTTATCGTCTATGTCATGACTAGTGGCAGCAGCTTCAGCACTAGGAGTAAGTGGTTCTTGATCTTTCCCTATTTTATTTTTATCAGAGAAAGTTTGGTCCTCCATTTATGTTATATTGATATATACGTGCGGCTAAGGCGCACACAAACACAGAAAGTAATTTTTTACTTTTGGTGGAGACTAGTGCACTTTGTGGGTTACACCACCCTTTAAGAAATGAGCCAGCCGGCCCTTTACTTATGGGACACAGGCGCACGCTTGCCGCTGCTCCTTTGTTAATGCACGTGCAGCCACAGTGCACACAATTCACAAACACAGAAATATATTTTTTTATTTTGTTTGGAGTGCCCTTTGGGGGTTACAGCACCTTTTAGCGGTCAATCCAGCCGGCCCTTTATTTATGGGACACAGGCGCACGCTTGGCACTACTTTGTTGATGCACGTGCGGCTACTGAGCACACAATTCACAAACACAGAAAATATTCTTTTATTTTGTTTGGAGTGCCCTTTCGGGGTTACAGCACCCTTTAGTGGTCAATCCAGCCGGCCCTTTATTTATGGGACACAGGCGCACGCTTGGCACTACTTTGTTGATGCACATGCGGCTACTGCGCACACAATTCACAAACACAGAAAATATTTTTTTATTTGGTTTGGAGTGTACTTTGGGGGTTACAGCACCCTTTAACGGTCAAGCCAGCCGGCCCTTTACTTATGACACAGGCGCACGCTTGGCACTACTTTGTTGATGCACGTGCGGCTACTGAGCACACAATTCACAAACACAGAAAATATTCTTTTATTTTGTTTGGAGTGCCCTTTCGGGGTTACAGCACCCTTTAGCGGTCAATCCAGCCGGCCCTTTATTTATGGGACACAGGCGCACGCTTGGCACTACTTTGTTGATGCACATGCGGCTACTGCGCACACAATTCACAAACACAGAAAATATTTTTTTATTTTGTTTGGAGTGTACTTTGGGGGTTACAGCACCCTTTAACGGTCAAGCCAGCCGGCCCTTTACTTATGACACAGGCGCACACTTGGCACTACTTTGTTGATGCACGTGCGGCTACTGCGCACACAATTTACAAACACAGAAAATATTCTTTTATTTTGTTTGGAGTGCCGTTTGGGGGTTACAGCACCCTTTAGCGGTCAATCCAGCCGGCCCTTTATTTATGGGACACAGGCGCACGCTTGGCACTACTTTGTTGATGCACGTGCGGTCACAGTGCACACAATTCACAAACACAGAAAATATTTTTTTATTTTGTTTGGAGTGTTCTTTGGGGGTTACAGCACCCTTTAACGGTCAAGCCAGCCGGCCCTTTACTTATGACACAGGCGCACGCTTGGCACTAATTTGTTGATGCACGTGCGGCTACTGCGCACACAATTCACAAACACAGAAAATATTTTTTTATTTTGTTTGGAGTGTACTTTGGGGGTTACAGCACCCTTTAACGGTCAAACCAGCCGACCCTTTACTTATGACACAGGCGCACGCTTGGCGCTGCTCCTTTGTTGATGCACGTGCAGCCACAGTGCACACAATTCACAAACACAGAAAAAATATTTTTTTTTTTTGCACTTGGGGGGAGCACCCCTGACGGACAGAGCACCCCCTGGACAGCACTACAGCACCCCTTTAGGATTGGGACACTGCACAGGACTTTGGAGTGGACACAGCCCCTATGGACAACTGACTGCACAACACAGTCCAGCCAGCCCCTATGGACTTTGAAGTAGTGGGCACAACCCCTATGGACAACAGCAGCACAGCGCAGCACAGCACAACACTACACTGCACTACACTACACTACACAGCCCAGCCTGCTCTAACTCCCACCCTCCCTCTTCCCTGTCCACAGCCTAGTGAGAAAATGGCGCCGACGCGGGTACCTTATATAGGTTCCAAAACCCGCGAGACCCGGAAGGCGGGATGATGACGTTTTGCCTCGATTTCAGATCCGAGTCAGGCGGGAGAAGTCGAGCCTGACTCGGATCCGCCTCGGATCGGGGGGGTTCGGATTTCAGAAATCCGAACCCGCTCACCCCTAATCCAAACCTAAGCGCAACCATAGCTGCCCAATTCCACAAGGACTTCTACTGTCACCACACACTAAATACAATAAAACCAAAAAGAATTGAAGCCCTCAGATATAAGCACTGGGAGATAATACACAACAAACCATCTATGGCTCAAACACCATTGGGAAACATAGGAGATGAGCAAGATAAATCTGTCCATCCAAATCTTTTTTCTCCTTCCTCATCGGTGGTTTGGGATAACTTATATAGAAAAATGGGAGTAGAGAGAAATAAAAAAGAAAACAATGTATCGATCCTTTTTTCAACTCAAATGTGGTCACTATAATAAAACTCCAATAATCACTCAACGCACCTTACTCATATAAAAGTAAGTAGGTACCGATTCCGTAGGGCTGCACAGCCGCTATTGTGAAATGAAGCTATTGCTGCAGCCGATGTGTTGTCTTTTGGGATGCCCACTGGCTGCAGCTGTAATCCGCGATGCTGTGTACAAGTGTACCATCGAGCGGACATCAGCCTCACCATCGGACTACTGAGCAATGTCCGACGATATTCAGTTGCAGGTGGCAGTGGAGCTGCATCTGCCACTGCAATCCCTGACACCAGCATGCCGCCAGCATGCCCGTTGACTCAAGCCACACCCCTGTCACTGCCCAGGAACGCCTATCAGATCTGCATAGATCTCTAAGAAGTTCTGTTCTGCATCCAATGGCGAGACCAACATGCACTCGATGTTTTACTTGCGTCCACCACTCAAGCCCTAAGTGAGCTGTTTTGTGTAGATGAAGTGGACAAGTTGGATCCAGGAGTAGAACAGAAATTATATATGTAATATGCTTTGTGAATTTATCAGCGCACTTCTGGAAATTCATTAGTAGGACTGTTTTAATAACTATCTATAACAAAATATATATTTTCCCTTTAACTGCCTAAATATTCTCATATATATATATATATATATATATATATATATATATATATATATATATATACATATTTTTTTTTTACTTGCCAATAAATTTTATATTGTTGATGCACGATGTGTCGCCCTTGCATTCTTCTGTTTTGTTTATATATATACACAGTATCTATGCTAATATATATATATATCTATATATATATATATATATACATTATATATTGTGATAGAAGCACTGGAAAAGTTTGGAATGGCTTCTATATGCGTCCCAGATTCCTGTCTTATGTGTTTTGAAACCCCCAGGAGAAGTCTGTTTGACAAAACAGACTAGAAATGTCGGCTTTGGTGAAAAGCCGGAATGGGTCCTGGGGGTGTTGATGTGAGGAGAGGGAGGGCTCCATCCACAGGCTACTCCAGGCTACTCCTTTCAGTCTGGTAGCAGGCTCATTGGGGCTTGCACCTGGAAATGGCTGATATAAGATGGGTTTAATTGTGGCTGAGGGTCTCACACCTGGGAGAGCAGGCCAGCAGGCTAGCTTGCTCTGAGACACTGTTTATTATAAACCTGTAAGCACTGTGGACGTGAACTTGCTTAGTGTTCTGATAGTGAGGGAATCTGCTGTCTAGTTAGAGCCCAGATGGGCTGGGATTTTGTTTATGTTTTATTTTGTTTATATGTCTGGTACAATAAAGACTGGCCCCATCCAGCTTGCACGAAAACCCCAGAACTGTGTCCTGTTTCTCCTGCTGCTGTGTGTGTAAAGAGGGAGTCCATCTACCCCAGCAGAGGGACCCCTATCCCGACTGTGTCACAATATATACTACCATACTGTACTTGCCACTTTGGAATATTTATTAGAGATGTGCGGGTCCGAATTTCTGAAATCCGATTCACTTTTGTGACCCAGTTCGAACCGAGTCATGGTTTACATCTGTTGCCGGTTCGGGACTCTGGTTTTGGATTCTGACTTTTTAACTGTTTTTATTGATTTTTATCGATCTTATCGTTTTTAATAGTTTTTTTATCGATTTTTATCCAAATCCTAAACCAAAACACAAAGATGAATCCAAAACTAAAACTAGAGGGTCCTCGCACATCTCTTATTTTTTATTACTTTAATGTGTTATATTTTGCAATAAAATTGGATTTATTTAAATATATTTCAGAATACTAATCACTGAGAACAAGAAAATCCCCTGCTATGTCAATTAAAAGGAAAAAAACCTGTAAAGCTTTAATTAGTTACACTGTGGGGGAGGTGATGATGTGATAATGGTGCAGGTTAGTTGGCAGTTTTCTTCCCAGTCATTATCCCCAAGGCTGACAGACAGCCTCCCCCGTACAGCTTCAGATGTGCAAAGCTTTTTTGTTGCCCTGGACACAGGATCTGCCCTCTCTATTATCAGTTCTACACAGCCTGATCCGGAAGGTGTCACATGCATTCTAGGATGTAATGATATTGCTATTGGACACGTTAAAAATTTAGGTCACTGCTCCCCACCAGATGTGACATATTGATTGCTTCATGGGCAATAGAAATCTAATTCTTTGGGCTCTATTTACTACAATCCGCATTGGTAATGCAGATTGTAGTGTGATATTACCGAGTGAATTCGCATTGCGAATTCAGGCAATATCACAGGGATTTACTACAAATCCCTTCCAGGGACAGAGCTTGCGATAAAGCTCTGTCCCTGCGAATCCCCCTCGGAGCCTTATCACGGTATTTTCGCAAAAAATACCGTGATTAAGTGCCCGCGCATGCGCCGACCAGTCGCCTCTGCTACCCCCCACCGGCGCTAAGACCCGCCCCCCGGATCTCGGACCCCCCCTCCACCACCCCCCCCCGCGACCCCCCCCTCCCTTAATAGCACTTACCTGCATGATCCTGGCCTCCGGTGATGTTCTCCATTCCTCCGGTCAGGTGATCAATCACCTGATGACCGGGCCGCAGTGCACTGTCGGAGACCAGCTGACCGGAGGGGAGAACATCACCGGTCCCTGGAGTCAGGTAAGTAAATTTTTTTTTACTATTTTTTTTTTTCTTTTTTTACAGTAATCAGCTTGCGGTCTGGTTTAGACCACGCAGCTGATTACAGGGACCGACTCAGAGAGCAGGGCAGGAGGCCGGTAACTGGGGGAGACCCTGGATAACGCCACCTCCAGGTGGCGTTATTATCACAGGGCTTCCCCCTGTATTTTTTTCACATTTATTTTTAGTAACTCTGGTCGGATCACATTTCCCATTACAGTTATGGGAAATGCGATCTGCTTTACTAAAAATAAGTGATACTTAGGGCTTGGAGTAGAATTTTATGAATTCCACTCTAATTGCCCTATAGTAACTATAGGTGATACTAAAATAATGTGAAAAGGGTGTGAAAACACCCTTTTTCACTTTATTTTAGTAAAAATAATGTTAATTAATAGAGCCCTTTGTGTTTTAATTTGCAAATAAATACACCTGGGTTGTACTTTTGGCTATGCATGTTATATGCAGAAGCGTAGAGAGCTGGGCCGGGCCGCTGTGCTTTTCGTGGGTGTGGCCTAATCACGGGAGGCACAGTAGTGCAACTGAGGGGGAAAAGCAGGACGTAATGTGATGGCAATGCGATAACATTACTGCTGTAGCAGCCCCTCTCCCGGCGACTCACCAATGGTACATCTGAGTGAATAAAAAGTCCTTAGTGCTATGAATTGCTGCGATAAAATCTTTTTTTCTCGTGGGCATAGCTTAATTACAGTAAACATTTTGAAATGGGCAGCACAGACGGTGTAATGGTTAGCATTACTGCCTCACAGCACTGAGGTCGTGGGTTCAATTCCTACTACTGCACTAACTGTGTGGCGTTTGTATATTGTCCCTGTGCTTGCGTGAGTTTCCTGCGGGTACTTCGGTTTCCTCCCACACTCCAAAAATATACTGGTAGGTTAATTGGCTCCCAGCCAAATAGTATGTGTGTAGATTAGAGATGTGCGCCGACCCCCGTGTTTTGGTTTTGGATCTGGATTGGTTTTGCCAAAACCTCACCTCCGTGTTTTGGTTTGGATCAGGATTTTTTCTTAAAAATCATAAAAACAGCTAAAATCACATAAAATAGGCCTGTTTTTGTTCCTACAGTATAATTAACCTCAATAACATTTATTTCCAGTAATCTCCAATCAATTTTGACCACCTCACAATATTATTTGCTTAATCTAATTAAGGCCAAAAGGTTGCATCCAGCTAGCTGGCTGACTAAGCTAAGTGACACAGTGGGCGGCACTAACATGTGGCAGTTCAGTTTCTAATTTCCAACCCGGATACAGTGTGTTATACAGTGTGGGTTGGGTACACCAATAGTGCACTTACTGTGACAGCAGTGTCGGCAGAGCGGTGTTGCTGACAGTGTCCTCAGTACATGGAGTGCTGCAGTACTGGCAGTGTCCTCAGTGAAGGGTACCGGTGATGTCGGCAGTACGGGGGTGCCAGCAGTGTGTTAGTGCTGGCTGTGTCGGCAGTGCGGGTGTGCAGCGTTGTGTTAGTGCAAGTTTGCTGGCTGTGTCGGCAGTGCGGGGGTTGCTGGTGGTGTCCTCAGTACATGGAATGGCAGTGTTCTCAGTGAAGGGTACCGGCGGTGTCGGCAGAGCGGGAGTGCCAGCGGTGTCCTCATTGCAGGTTTGCTGACTGTGTCGGCAGTGCAGGGGTGTTCTCAATGCAAGGTGCCGGCGATGTTGGCAGAGCGGGGGTGCCAGCGGTGTCCTCAGTGCAGGTTTGATGACTGTGTCGGCAGTGCAGGGGTGCTGGTGGTGTCCTCTCTGTGGGAGTGTCGGCAGTGTGGGGGTCGCTGACGGTGTCCTCAGTACGTTGGGCAGCAGTGTCGGCAGCGGGGGGATGCTGCTAGTGGGGGTGCCGGAGGTGTCGGCGGTGTCAGGCGGTGGGGGATGCCGGGCGCCATCTTTTTTTCCTCCTTTGTAGTGTTTTCAATGGGCTTAACGCTGATTGGCTGAGAGCCGTGACAGACGGCTCTCTCAGCCAATCAGCGTTAAGCCCGCTGAAAACAAAACCTCGCGACTCGACAGAGGGGTTGCAAGGTTTTGCCTCAGGTCAGGGATCCGGGGCAGGCAGGGAGAGCTGCGTTCGGATCGCCCTGGATCCCCGAAATTCAGGTGGGTCCAGTTCTCAGGGAACCGGACCTGCTCATCTCTAGTGTAGATGTAGTAGGAAATGTAGGAAATATAGGGCCTGATACAGCAGTGTACGCAATTTCAACTACGTATGCAGAACGGACGATTGTTCAGCACTGTGCATGCATATGCACAGGGATGTAGAGAGCCGAGCCCAGGTGAAGGGGTGTGGCCACGCCTCCTTGAGCCAATAAAAAAGAAATAACACTTTTGCAGCGCGCTGGGGAGGGGGGTGTTGTGAGCCCCTTTGCCCGGCGCAAAGCTAGGGTGGGGCACAAGCAGTGCGATCGCTCCCCCCACAGGCATAGGAGACTGCTGCTCAGCAGCCGTGAGGGGGGGGGGGGGGCAGCGCTGGAAATAGTACCCGCTCCCCCCACCTCTCGGCACCCTGCATATGCACTGCTCTGTGATCGCACAGAGGAATCCGCAAAGAGAATGACAGGCGTTTAGGGGTGGTGACCAGGGGCATATCTATAATGAGTGCAGGGTGTGTGGGCCCACACCGCATACCCTGCATCCATATGTTTAATACTTACCTCTCCACCTCCAGAGTCCCACGTCGGCGCCAGTATCTGTGCTGTCAAAATCGCCTGCCAAATGGTCGCCGTGGCCATTTTCCCGGTGACCAGCACATGTAGACTCTGGGCACACTCTAGTGACCAGAGTCTACAGGTGCGGCACTTGCGCTAAACGCAGTCGGCCCCCTCCTCTGTAGAAAGCGCATACTAATTACCCGGACCCGGGATTGCTGGCGGTGCCCAGGTTCGGCGCTGCTCCCCCTCCCTCTTACCTCACTGGTGTGTGCTGGGCTGCAGTGGGAGACTCTCCTGTCTCACACTCATTGCACCCCACCTCCTGGCTTTGTGCGGGGCTGAGGGGCTCACGCACCCTTTCCTGGTGGTGATGTAGGAGCTGGAGAAACGCAGGCATTTGAGCGCCGTCGCATGGGCGTTCATAAATTAGCCACTGAAATGGCATACACAGCTTGAGCACTCACTGCGTGTGACGAGACTTGTCGTTTCTGCCGATATCAGACCTGCCGATGTGCTTCGATGGTACCGCTGTATGCGCAGGTGTGCAAGGTATTACGGATGTGAGAAGGCAGCGGTGGGAGTCTCTATACTGGCTGAGCTATAGCATATGTTTGCAGCTGCGTTCTGTACTGAATCAGGCCCATAGATTGTAATGTCCAGGGGCTGGTACTGATGTGAATGGACAAATATTTTCTATAAAGCGCTGTGGAAAACGTGTGCGCTATACTGTATAAATAACTAGTAATAAATAAATAATAATAAATAAATAACCACAAGATGACAGTTGATGAACTAATAGGGGAGGGGATTTACATTAAGAAAGAAGTAACAGAGACAGAAAATAAAGCCTAATGTTTAGAAGAAAGATGATCAAAATCGTCAATATAACTAATAGTTATATAGAAAAACTAACAAAAGTTGGGGCAGAGCTGCTCAGGTGCTTGTAGGGATATTTGGGATGACCACCTAGGACTGGAGAAGTTTGTCAGGGTACCACACCTACATGCCAGGGACAAAGGGCGTGCGGATCCTGCTCACCTCTGGATAACACTTTACCTCCCAACATTCTTAATAACAGAATCAAGACCCCTGTGCCTCTAAAAAGGGGGTGTGGCCTCATAGTGAGGGGCGTGGCCTCATGGCATACCCCCATTTTCATCACTCTGGGGGCGAGCCAAGCACTTCTGTAGATGCTAGGCTGTTCCCAGGCTCTCCTCGCATGTGCGCTGCGCCTAATCAACCACTCTTCTGCATAGCTGAGCAGCGGAGAGAGTGCTCTTCCCCAACGCCCTCCCCCCCCCCCCCACCTCAGGACAGAAGCGGGACAGTTGGCAGGTATGCTGTATCACAGATGTAACAACCTGGGAAAGTTAGTGCATATGGGATCAGGTATTGTTCCATGACACTTCCTGTTCCTCTCCGGTCCTGTGCATGCAGAATGGAACTTTTCCCTTTCATTTAATTTGAGTATTCATTGGTCATCATAGTGGCCCAGTGTTAAACATTGCTGTCTGTCATTGGGCTATGGGTTTGATTATGAACAGGGTCCTTTCAAGGGGACGGGATGCATCAAGCAACACATTTTGCATGCAATGCATCCCGCCACTCTTCGCATGCATGTTGGCGCTAATTATGCCAGTATGCATGAAGAAAGTCACAAAGGACGGCTCTCCCGATAAGAGCTGTTCTTTGTGAGAGAGGGACTTCTCGGTCTGTGACCCATAAGCCCCTCTGCACATGTGCAGAACGGCAGCGATCCCTCTCACAGCACTTTGTGGGAAGAAGCAGAGAGGCTTCGATTGGGTAACGCCATTAATAGCTGCGGAAAGCTTTGCTTTCTGAAGCTTGGTGCATATCACAAATGCGGTCAAACCTCCAAAAACTGCATTTTCGAAGGTTTGACCATGTGATTGATGACAGTGCATCCCGCCCTATTTGTTTTTTGCATGTTTTCCCCTCTGGGTGACCCATTTTCCTCTGTGCTTTTCATGTGAATGCAAATGTCCTTAAGTTGTAATCTAAACCAAAATCAAATACGCTTTCTTGTAATTTACATGGCAATGACCTTAGGGCCTGATTCAGTGCATAGCGCTCGCAAGCGGGTCGATGGTGGGCCAGTGCACACGCACGGCGAGTGCAAAAAGCACTTGCTCCGGTTCTCACAGCTCGCTCCATTTTGTAGGCGGGGAGGGGGGTTGGCTGGGCAAGTGGAGGCGTTACTGCAGGAACGCCTACCATTTGTGGGCGGCCCTACTGACATCACTCGTGATGTAAGTAGATGGACTTCCTGCTCTATTAGAGCAGGAGGTCCACTGGGGCTTGCGGCCACGAGACCCTACAGTAAGGGTCTCGTCGCAAGCCCGATGGTCGCGATGGTCTTGACCATCGCGACCATCACTTGGCCGCTCGCATAAGCTGTGGGTGGTCACCCACAGCTATGCGAGCGGCCAGGAGGCCGCAACTTAAAAAACAAGCGCCCACCCTAATTCAGAGCGAGCGCTCACTTTTTTCGAACGGCTCTGAATCAGGCCCTTAATTTGTAATGCAAAGGGAAACCCAAGAGAAATCTTCTTTCAATCACTAGGGTAATCCAAGTGTCATATATAAAAACTCACAAAGTACAGTATTACACGCACAGCTCCGCCATAAAATGATTTCAACAGACTTCCTTTTTCATTTTAGCCAATCACGTGTGGTGAAAAAGCTATCCACAATGTGATTGGCTGATGGAATGAGAAGTGTGTAAATCTACTGGTGATGATTGGTTCTGTAGGAAAGAACTGTAAGTGGTGGCAGACAGCCCTATTTTGGCCACTAGGCTGAAGTAGATGCTGTTTACAGTACAGCATGTGCCTCAACTAAAATAACCAGCACAACATTACTGTAAGTTATGACAAGTTCATCTAAGCAGAGCTAAACATCCAACTAAAGGACCTGATTGTGCTGGCCGCAGTGTCTCTTCTGTAAGACTAAGGGGTATATTTATCAAAGTTCAACTTTGCATTTGATTTTATGTTTGATTTATTGTAGTTCACCTGAAATCGAATCAAATTGAATGTAGAAATCCCTATCAAAATCTCACATTTACAAAAATTAAATATTGTAAGCCTTTTCTAAATCGAATTCGATGTGATTCAATTTTGACTAGTAATTTGATAGTAGTTTCGGAGTTTCATGAATTCTGTCCCCATACTAGTGTAAGGGGACAGCGGGCCATTCCGGGAGTGAAAGGTAAGCAGGGGATATCTGTGATAGTAGTGTATGAGGACAGCGGGCCATTCTGGGAGAGAAAAGTAAGCAGGGGATATCTGTGATACTAGTGTAAGGGGACAGCGGGCCATTCCAGGAGTGAAAGGTAAGCAGGAGATATCTGTGATACTAGTGTATGAGGACAGCAGGCCATTCCAGGAGTGAAAGGTAAGCAGGAGATATCTGTGATACTAGTGTAAGGGGACAGCGGGCCATTCCGTGAGTGAAAGGTAAGCAGGAGATATCTGTGATACTAGTGTAAGGGGACAGCGGGCCATCCGGGAGTGAAAGGTAAGCGGAGATATCTTTGATACTAGTGTAAGGGGACAGCGGGCCATTCCAGGAGTGAAAGGTAAGCAGGAGATATCTGTGATACTAGTGTAAGGGGACAGCGGGCCATTCCAGGAGTGAAAGGTAAGCAGGAGATACAGTATCTGTGATACTAGTGTATGGGGACAGCGGGCCATTCCAGGAGTGAAAGGTAAGCAGGAGATATCTGTGATACTAGTGTAAGGGGACAGCGGGCCATTCCGGGAGTGAAAGGTAAGCAGGAGATATCTGTGATACTAGTGTATGGGGACAGCGGGCCATTCCAGGAGTGAAAGGTAAGCAGGAGATATCTGTGATACTAGTGTAAGGGGACAGCGGGCCATTCCGGGAGAGAAAGGTAAGCAGGAGATATCTGTGATTCTAGTGTATGGGGACAGCGGGCCATTCCGGGAGTGAAAGGTAAGCAGGAGATATCTGTGATTCTAGTGTATGGGGACAGCAGGCCATTCTGGGAGAGAAAGGTAAGCAGGGGATATCTGTGATACCAGTGTATGGGGACAGCGGGCCATTCCAGGAGTGAAAGGTAAGCAGGAGATATCTGTGATACTAGTGTATGGGGACAGCAGGCCATTCCGGGAGTGAAAGGTAAGCAGGAGATATCTGTGATACTAGTGTATGGGGACAGCGGACCATTCTGGGAGAGGAAGGTAAGCAGGACATATCTGTGATATTAGTGTATGGGGACAGCGGGCAATCCGGGAGTGAAAGGTAAGCAGGAGATATCTATGATACTAGTGTAAGGGGACAGCGGGCCATTCTGGGAGAGAAAGGTAAGCAGGGGATATTTGTGATACTAGTGTATGGGGACAGCAGGCCATTCTGGGAGTGAAAGTTAAGCAGGAGATATCAGTGATTCTAGTGTATGGGGACAACAGGCCATTCCGGGAGAAGAAGGTAAGCAGGAGATATCTGTGATACTAGTGTATGGGGACAGCGGGCCATTCCGGGAGTGAAAGTGTGGTACCCCCAAGTTTGTTCCCAAATTGGGGTCCCCCAATATTTTTTTTTATGTATGTACACATAGATATACTGCAGTCCCATTCCACATAATAGGCAGGTATAGTGAACTTTGACTGACCTTGCTCTCCCTGAAGCCCACTGAGCATGTGCAGTCAGCGACCCATTTTAGGAGGGAAAATCCTGCCCCATTGATTGGTAGCCTGGGTGTCCAGGCAGAGATCCCTGTAGGTGTCCTGTTGCTGGGTCCCCTCTGTCCACTCATAGATGCCGGACCAACAGGGAGGAGAGTGAGGGAGAGTTTATAAAACACCTTCCTCAGGGCTGTCAGTGCTGAGTCTGGGAGGAATTTCTGTAGAAAGAGTCTGGGGAAGAATTTCTGGAAAAGGAGTCAGGGAGGATTTGTCTGTGGAGTGCCCCTGGATTTATAAAATAGGGGTACAGAAACCCCTCTCCTTTAAACTTGATTACAAATACTGCACCTGGTATGCTGTCTGTGAGGTGCTACTGTGGAGTGCCCCTGGATCTGTGCAGTAACCCCTCTCATTTATCCTGGATTACAAATACTGTACCTGGTGCTGTCTGTAAGGAATCAGTGGAGTGCCCTTGGAGCTGTAAAAATAAGGATGCTATAACTTTAATGTTGCCCTGGATTACAATTACCAGACTTCACATTAGCCCGGAAGGCTACCTATCCAATCTGCCAGGGGAGGTGCTCTGATGCTGGATGTGAGTCCCTGGAGGAAGCTTGCCTGGGGATTTGCATAGAGCACCCTGCTTTGGAAGAAGCCCCCTCTGAATAAAGGACTGCCTCCCTAAGTGCCTGTTATCAGGAGTCTGCGCATGCTGGGAGAGAAGAGGAGCTGCCTGGGAAGGAGGTCTCATTGCTCCATCGTCGCGGATGAAGCCCCAGCTGAGGAAAAGGTCCCACCAGTGACGAAAACCCTGCTGGCACCCGCACAGGCAGAAGAAAAGACAGCCCCAGAGGAAGAGTGCCTCAGGACCCCTCCTGCTGTTGTGTGTGTTTGCTGGACAGAGCCCCTGTGGAAAGGGATTTTGCACCTGTTGCTCCTTGTAAAATACCTGCCGGAGGCCTGTAGCTGGGAGCTCTGGTGCGGTGCTGTGCATCCCAGAGCTGCCCTGGACATCGGAGGAGGCTGAATAGTCACTGCCAGGGGTGAGATCATACCAAAACCTCCCTATACTCTGTCCCTCCACAGCTCCTATCTTCCCTCCATTAAGGCCCTGCCTCTCTGTACCTATCCTATCCGTGTCCCCTGGGTCTATTGCATTATCCTTTACCTAGTGGCTAAACATGATTAGACTGGGAGACTAGGTTTTATGTAAAAGCTGGGACTGGGGGTTAGTCTCCCACACAACTGGGTATAGAAAGGAGTAATAGTGTCTTAAATTAGGTAAAGTGTGTGTGTAGTGATGAAATAGGGGGGAAGTAAAAGATAGGTCACCCCCTCTTTTCCCCAAGAGTTGTATTGGTGGTCATTTTCTTTCCTGTGAACCTCTGGCTCATGTCCAGGAGGGGACGTGCCTTATGGGTGTCGGCTCATGTCCGATGCCACTGTGGGTGATGTATAAAGGATTTTATGTCTAGCTTTAAAGTAAATGTAATGCCATGTGATATGTATTTGGCTCTGTTTACTGTTTGACTCATGTGTTAGCTTAAGTGGTTGATGGTGGCCCTCCGTGGCCCTTTATCTGTTATAGCACTCTGTAAAGCTGTTCACTGCTCGCTGTTTTATTATTGTCAATGCTGATTAATATTTTGCTTGCATGAAATGTTTGAATCTTTACTGATATTGGGGTTAATATAAATTGTCTCTTATACACTGCTTGGCCCGGTATCCATTTCAAAGTCCATTCATGCTGCTGTAATTTATATTACTTGTGCTGTCATCTCATTAGCAAAAGATGTATGCTTACTGTGAATCCGTTGCTTTGTCAATTCCCATGATGTAATGTACATTACTTGTTTATTTAGCCCTGTGTAACCCAGGCTGGCAATTCTGGTAGTAAAAGTTGCATTATTGTGCTTGGGCCATTTACTCTGCATGAACTGTTAGCCTTACAGCTGGAGAACTACAAGTACCAGCCTAACTTGCATGTGCTTTATTGTGCTTGGGCCATTTACTCTGCGTGAACTGTTAGCCGTTACAGCTGGAGAACTACAAGTACCAGCCTAACTTGCATGTGCTTTATTGTGCTTGGGCCATTTACTCTGCGTGAACTGGTAGCCGTTACAGCTGGAGAACTACAAGTACCAGCCTAACTTGCATGTGCTTTATTGTGCTTGGGCCATTTACTCTGCGTGAACTGGTAGCCGTTACAGCTGGAGAACTACAAGTACCAGCCTAACTTGCATGTGCTTTATTGGGCTTGGGCCATTTACTCTGCATAAACTGTTAGCCGTTACAGCTGGAGAACTACAAGTATCAGCCTAACTTGCGTGTGCTTTATTGAGCTTGGGCCATTTACTCTGCGTGAACTGGTAGCCGTTACAGCTGGAGAACTACAAGTACCAGCCTAAATTGCATGTGCTTTATTGGGCTTGGGCCATAAACTCTGCATGAACTGTTAGCCATTACAGCTGGAGAACTACAAGTACCAGCCTAACTTGCATGTGCTTTATTATGCTTGGGCCATTTACTCTGCATGAACTGTTAGCCATTACAGCCGGAGAACTAAAAGTACCAGCCTAACTTGCATGTGCTTTGTTGAGCTTTGGCCATTTACTCTGCATGAACTGTTAGCCATTACAGCTGGAGAACTACAAGTACAAGCTTGGCCTGCATGTGTGTTTTTCCCCACGTTATTCCTCAGCAAAAAGGGAGCGTTAACACAGACTGTATTTTTAAACTATAGGCTGCTGGTTCACTACTGATATAAGCCTAACCTGCATGTGTTTTCCCCACATTTTTCTCAGCAAAAAGGGAGCGTTAACACAGACTGTATTTCACAGCTACAGACTGCCGGAGCACCCAATGATTCAAGCTAGACCAGCAGGTTTCATATTTAGGTCTCTCATTTGTTTTTTTGGGTAAAGTAAAGTTCTGCAGGAATTGTGGTTCTTGTTGGTTTCACATTGCTTGCCAGCTGGGGTCACCGGTAGATGACGGGGAGGTAATAAATAAAAACCTTGTCATTGAATAGTGTAATTTAATTAATTCCATCTGTATATGGTAAATATCTCCTGTCATTTGTTGTTAAATATTAACAAATAATAAAATTGCGTTGCACATTCCCTCCTGACTGGTCATTGTGTCTGCAAAAGGGGAATTCAGGCTTGCCTTTCTGTCACGGTGTGTCCTATCTGAATACGGGGAAATCGGCCACTGAAGCAAATCGAACACACCTGAACCTGGTGCTAGTGGTGCAGCACTGTACAAACCAGTCAGTACATCTCAAAAGGTAAGCAGGAGATATCTGTGATACTAGTGTATGGGGACAGTGGGCCATTCCGGGAGAGAAAGGTAAGCAGAGGATATCTGTGATACTAGTGTATGAGGACAGCGGGCCATTCTGGGAGAGAAAGGTAAGCAGAGGATATCTGTGATACTAGTGTATGGGGACAGCAGGCCATTCTGGGAGAGAAAGGTAAGCGGAGGATATGTGTGATACTAGTGTATGGGGACAGCGGGCCATTCTGGGAGTGAAAGGTAAGCAGGAGATATCTGTGATACTAGTGTATGGGGACAGCGGGCCATTCCGGGAGAGAAAGGTAAGCAGAGGATATCTGTGATACTAGTGTATGAGGACAGCGGGCCATTCTGGGAGAGAAAGGTAAGCAGGGAATATCTGTGATACTAGTGTATGGGGACAGCAGGCCATTCTGGGAGAGAAAGGTAAATGGAGGATATCTGTGATACTAGTGTATGGGGTCAGCGGGCCATTCCGGGAGTGAAAAGTAAGCAGGAGATATTTGTGATACTAGTCTATGGGGACAGGGGGCCATTCCGGGAGAGAAAGGTAAGCAGGGGATAACTGTGATAATAGTGTATGGGGACAGCGGGCCATTCCGGGAGAGGAAGGTAAGCAGGAGATATCTGTGATACTAGTGTATGTGGACAGCGGGCCATCCCGGGAGAGGAAGGCAAGCAGGAGATATCTGTGATACTAGTGTATGGGGACAGTGGGCCATTCTGTGAGAGGAAGGTAAGCAGGAGATATCTGTGATACTTGTGTATGAAGACAGCGGGTGATATTGGGAGTGAAAGATAAGCAGGAGATATCGTTGATACTAGTGTATGGGGACAGCAGGCCATTCTGGGAGAGAAAGGTAAGCAGGGGATATCTGTGATACTAGTGTATGGGGACAGCGGGCCATTCCGGGAGTGAAAGTTAAGCTGGAGATATCTGTGATACTAGTGTATGGGGACAGCGGGCCATTCTGGGAGAGAAAGGTAAGCAGGGGATATCTGTGATACTAGTGTATGGGGACAGCGGGCCATTCTGGAAGAGAAAGATAAGCAGGGGATATCTGTGATACTAGTGTATGGGGACAGCGGGCCATTCTGGGAGCGAAAGGTAAGCAGGAGATATCTGTGATACTAGTGTATGTGGACAGCGGGCCATTCCGGGAGAGGAAGGTTAGCAGGAGATATCTGTGATACTAGTATATGGGGACAGTGTGCCATTTCGGGAGAAGAAGGTAAGCAGGAGATATCTGTGATACTAGTGTATGGGAACAGCGGGCCATTCCGGGAAAGCAAGGTAAGCAGGAGATATCTGTGATACTAGTGTATGGGGACAGCGGGCCATTCCGGAAGAGAAAGGTAAGCGGAGGATATGTGTGATACTAGTGTATGGGGACAGCGGGCCATTCTGGGAGTGAAAGGTAAGCAGGAGATATCTGTGATACTAGTGTATGGGGACAGCGGGCCATTCCGGGAGAGAAAGGTAAGCAGAGGATATCTGTGATACTAGTGTATGAGGACAGCGGGCCATTCTGGGAGCGAAAGGTAAGCAGGAGATATCTGTGATACTAGTGTATATAGACAGCGGGCCATTCCGGGAGAGGAAGGTAAGCAGGAGATATCTGTGATAATAGTGTATGGGGACAGCGGGCCATTCCGGGAGAGGAAGGTAAGCAGGAGATATCTGTGATACTTGTGTACGAAGACAGCGGGTGATATTGGGAGTGAAAGATAAGCAGGAGATATCTGTGATACTAGTGTATGGGGACAGCAGGCCATTCTGGGAGAGAAAGGTAAGCAGGGGATATCTGTGATACTAGTGTATGGGGACAGCGTTCCATTCCGGGAGTGAAAGTTAAGCTGGAGATATCTGTGATACTAGTGTATGGGGACAGCGGGCCATTCTGGGAGAGAAAGGTAAGCAGGGGATATCTGTGATACTAGTGTATGGGGACAGCGGGCCATTCTGGAAGAGAAAGATAAGCAGGGGATATCTGTGATACTAGTGTATGGGGACAGCGGGCCATTCTGGGAGCGAAAGGTAAGCAGGAGATATCTGTGATACTAGTGTATGTGGACAGCGGGCCATTCCGGGAGAGGAAGGTTAGCAGGAGATATCTGTGATACTAGTATATGGGGACAGTGTGCCATTTCGGGAGAAGAAGGTAAGCAGGAGATATCTGTGATACAAGTGTATGGGAACAGCGGGCCATTCCGGGAAAGCATGGTAAGCAGGAGATATCTGTGATACTAGTGTATGGGGACATCGGGCCATTCCGGGAGAGAAAGGTAAGCAGGAGATATCTGTAATTCTAGTGTATGGGGAAAGCGAGCCATTCTGGGAGAGAAAGGTAAGCAGGAGATATCTGTGATACTAGTGTATGGGGGCTGCAGGCACATCGGGAGTGAAAGGTAAGCAGGAGATATCTGTGATACTAGTGTATGGGGACAGCGGGCCAATCCGGGAGTGAAAGGTAAGCAGGAGATATCTGTGATACTAGTGTATGGGGACAGTGGGCCATTCCAGGAGTGAATGGGAAGCAGGAGATATCTGTGATACTAGTGTATGGGGACAGTGGGCCATTCCAGGAGTGAATGGGAAGCAGGAGATATCTGTGATACTAGTGTATGGGGACAGCGGGCCATTCCGGGAGAGGAAGGTAAGCAGGAGATATCTGTGATACTAGTGTATGAGGACAGCGGGCCATTCCGGGAGAGGAAGGTAAGCAGGAGATATCTGTGATACTAGTGTATGGGGACAGTGGGCCTTTCCGGGAGAGGAAGGTAAGTAGAAATTAAGTAATGATGAATAGACCCCATAATGTGAAAACACCCATTTTCACATTATTTTTGTGAAAAAAGAGATTGATAAATAGGGCCATCAGTGAGAGGAGTCTTACAGATGTCTCTACCAAGAGAGGTGGACTAGAACCATGTCTTCTTGCTTGTCTAAACCTCATTTTTTACAGGTTTTCTATGTGAAAGCATTAGGTAAATGTTTGTGTACCATGGAGAATCTTGTAGTGGAGAAGGTAGGGGGCTGAAGTTGCAAAGGGCTATTACTCATATTTCATGTTTAGGTTCCTACAGGGAGGCTTTAAATCTCTAATGCCAGGTACACACTAGACAATATGTCATCCGATCTGTAAACTTAATGTCACTGATGATGCAAGCTCCCGTGCGCCAACAGCGGCATCACTCCCATTGGACCTGCATGAAGGTCCGAAGAGTGACATCTTTAGCAAGGGCCATGCTGCAGAATGCAGCAAGGCCCCCGCTGTAGCTGCCGGCATCGGCAAGTGTGTATGCACTTGCCGATGCCAGCAACCCACCGGGTGCCGCCGCTTAATGAGGTCAGTACACTAGACATCGTCTAGTGTGTACCGCACTTAACAAATATGGCCATTGAGCATACTTCTGTGCATGCACAGCACCATCATGACACTGTGTTAGAGCTGGGAAATTGCCATTGATCCATCCTGGCAGAGTCCCTATTGAGTTTAAGAGAGGAGGGGGCCAGTTTGCAGCCTCCACTTTGTCCCAGAGTCTACTGCGCATGCGCAGGTCTCCGGGAACATGATGCCCACGCTGTGTTCTCTGAGTAGATACTGGGTTTTTTGTTGACTCAGGGCATCTGCCTGGGGCGTACATACACTCTGCCACACCATCGCCAATATATTCCAACAAATGTCACAAGGAAACTCTGGACTGCCATATATATCCTCCATTCCCGCTTACCCCCATGATAACCAGCTATAAATGTCTGCTATATTGAGGTGTGGTCCTGCAGATCAGTAGAGGAGAGCTTGCTGCTTAGGATTGGTCTGCTTTCTATGTGTCATGAACCGTATGGGAAAAGCCAGGGGGTAGGGTGGCTAGGGCACAAGCAGGTGAGTGACAGCTAGGTCTCCCTATTGCGCCCAAACCCAGGTTTGGCTAAACCTGCCTAGTGGCGCAGAGTCTAACTCACTTGGTGGTCTTCACCAGTGACCCCCTCCAGTTGGGATATGGGTTTCGCTGCACCAAGTGAGCAGGTCGCGGCCCTCTGGACAGGTACCAGGGAGTGGCAGGAAGACCGGAACTATATTAGAATGAATATTTGAACACAGGAGATCAGCGAATGAACTGAATACTTGAACACAGGAGATGAACTGAATACTTGAACACAGGAGTTAAACTGAAAACTTTAACACAGGAGTTGAACTGAATACTTGAACACAGGAATTAAACTGAATACTTGAACACAGGAGAATATACTGGAATTGCTAGAGGTCCAGCTGAAAGCTAACTAGCAATTAGCATGAAAGCTGACACCACAGTAGCACAGGGAGGCTGCAAGAGAGCCAAGCAGTACACTAAAAAACAACATAGGAATTTACAAGAAACACTGGAGTTCGGTGAGAGCTGAAGTAATACGCAGGGAATTAGCATAGAAGCTAATATAAGTAACACTGGTAGTCAATGTGAGGGCTGAAACAACATACTGTAGATACTTTGTGGGAGACACGGGAGAGCATGATAATAACTGGAACAGCGAAGTTGAACAGCAGTTTCCTGTTAATGGAGTCAGACTTAAATACTCCTGGATAGCTGGTCATTGGATCAGAGGATCAGCTGAGTGACCACAAGACTACCATTTGGATAGACTAGTCAGGTGATAAGGACCAACATGGCTGCACCCATGCCCGGCACCCCGGAATCCAGGACGCACGCCCTAGCAGACCCCGGGGAGAATACTCAGACACCACTCACCTCCACTCCCAGCGACTGAACACCTAAGCCCAAGGATGCTGGCGCGGAAATGAGTAGCAGGCCGATCCCAGGCCGCATCCTGACACTATGACTCTGACACACAGAGATACACACTAAGGACCTGGCTCAGAGGTGGACGCAGTATCTATGCTGCACGCAGTCGGCCAATGTTTTAAGTTTGCGCAAGTGTCCGAGTTGCACTGAGCAAGTGTCCCTATGGCTACCGCATGGAGATGCAGAATGAATTTGGAGTGTGGATTTTAGTAGGCATTCCTGAGAGGTAACAGGGGGGTGGTAAGGCAGACGTGGGCCTGTTGCCGACTGTGTCTAAAGACGTAGTAGCGCTGACACAGAACGCCATGTTTAGATGGCGTAACTGCGCCTACCATAGGGCTGGTGCAAGTTTCAATGGTGCGTCTGAGGATGTACCAAGAAAGATTTGCACCGCTGCAAGTGGGCGTCTCAGTATTAGTAAAATCAGCCAAGGCATTAGCATAAAGACGCGGATGCAGCAGATGACGCAGCCGAGTCTACGTCCACCTCTGCATTGAGGCACGAATACTTACCATGGATGGATAGTCGGTAAAGGAACACAATAAAATGCCCTAAGTGTCCTTAAACTTAAAGCTTTCCTTGACACCTTATTTGCTAAAGCAACTGTACAATAATGCACCGAGATTGAATGAAATACTGTATCTATTAATTGTCTACAAGCGCTGCGTAACAACGGAGACCCTACAGTACCTGCAGCCGACCAGAAGGGCTTTATGACAATGTAATAGGTATACAGAGGTCACTATGAAAACAATCTGTCACCTGCAGTTCTGGGGGAACACCTGGATGTCCCTTTTCTCCTTTTAGTCCAATGTTTCCACGTTCCCCTCTTGGGCCCATATCTCCTTTATCACCCCGTTCACCTTTTCCTCCTTCTTGCCCTGTTGCACCATTGTTTCCATTATTCCCGGGGTTGCCTGGACATTGATAACAATTAAATCATTGTAAGACATTATATTTTCAACTTTTTGAAAAATAGCTTAAGAGCAGAAAACTCTCAGAGCTGCGATAATGTGAATGATTGAATTTGAAAACATTCAGTACAACTTTTACAGAGAGACGTCAGACTCCTGCATCACATTATTCCATGACACTACAATAATTGCCTTTAGCATCATCATAAGAGCCAAACAACGTAAATGTACACGTATAGAAGATACTTTAATTTACAGGAGGCATTTACATCCAAAAAATAGAGAATAATTTAAATAATAACCACAGATATATATATATATATATATATATATATATAAGAACACAATTTAATAAAATACATATAAAAAATTAGAACAATGGTAATCAAATAAATATACCCTGGTACAAGTTCCGCACATATATATACTGTATATATATATATACATATACATACATATGTATGTGTATCCTACACCTGAGGCACCAACTGCATATAACCAGCACTCCGGATACGTTTAACGTGTGTAAAAATCCTCTATTCACACAGTATGCAGTCGGGAAGCCAGCGGACCTAATCCTGACAGCCGGCTTCCCGACTGCTTAATCCCGGCGAGGGTTAAATGACAGGCATCTAAATCTAGACACCTGTCATATTAGCGACGCCGGGAGACCGGCGCCCGGCATCCCGATCAAAGGGACGCCGGGCGCCGAGCACGGATAGCCGCGGGGGGGAGGGTTAGGTTTAGGGATCCCGTGGGAGACTTAGCGTTAGGCACCCCAGGGGGGAGGTTAGGGTTAGACACCCCCTCATGGAAGGGGGGTTAGTTTTAGGCACTTAGAGGGGGGAGTAGGGTGAGGCATCCCCCCGGGGGACTTAGGTTTAGGTGGTGGGGAAGGGGGGGTTAGGTTTAGGCACTTAGAGGGGGGATTAGGGTTAGGCACTGGGGGGAAAGGTTAGGGTTAGGCACCCCTAAGGGAGGGTTAGGGTTAGGCGGTAGAATTAGGTTAGACAATACTTACCTTGGAAGATCGGGATTTCCTCCTCTGCTGGGATGCCGCTGTCGGGATTCCAACCGCCGGGCATGGGTCTAGTGGTAAATCATACCGATTCCATTCACACACAGAGGATATTGAATCCTAAGATTTGCAACAGAGTGTACTTATAGTAATTGTTAAAGTTCCTTCGGTTAGTTGCGGCTTGGATGATATCTTTGAAAAATTCAAATGGAAACAGCAAATATTGCAATCACGTGTACAGAACCGGCACCGACAAATCTTTAGATAGTAAATCCTTATGGTGCATACACACGGTCAGATTTTACTTCAGAAAAAAAATCGTTGAAACGTTCATATCTGTAGGAAAATCTGACATATCTGACATGCCTGGACGATGAACGATGCGTGTTCCCAATGGTAAGATAACGATATCTGGCATCTGATGTGTTTGCAGTCAGACTTGGACGATTCCATTCATTTTAATGTAGTCAAAAATCGTTTAATCGTTCAAATCATTCAAATCTTTGGTAAAATCGTTCAAATCGTTCAATCGTTCATCTGACAGATCTGACAAATCTGACCGTGTGTATGCACCATTAGAGAGAGATTGATACAGTCTCAAATGTTGAAGCCACTTGTATGTTATCAGCAGTAGTAGAATAAAGCCAAATATTTTGTTTGAAAATGCACCCGCCAGTCTGTCTCGTAGATGGCTTCTGGTATTAGCTGCCCTTGTGGAATTACAGTGGGCGCCGGGACTCTCAGCGCATGGTATCAGTCAGTGTCCAGGCAGCGTCTGCACGCAAATCACACCGGCCAGTTGTGACTGCGGCAAACAAGCTTACCTCAAGGGGAAACAGTGTCCCAATAATAGAAACTGATTGTAGTCTGAGAGTTACTCAAGCCAGCAGGGAGTGTTCCACAGAAACCCGAAGGAAGGTCCAGCGTATCGTGGCTACAAAATTAAAGAAGCTCTTTATTATTATGCCGCAAACGTGTAGCAGTGGATGCCACAGGATGCCACAGGATACCACAGGATGCCACAGGATACCACAGGATGCCACTGGACTTCCTTGGACTTGCTAACGCGTTTCTTCGCACCTGGCAATCATCCCTCTGGGAGATCCCATTAGGAAGTTCAAAAAGTAGGAAATTGTGCTAGAATAGGACTTACACCGCATTACCAGTTACACAGTCCATAGTCTAGCTCAGGAGCGGCACCTCAAGTGTCTGTAATTCCCCTAGACCACAGGTTCCCAAACTCAGGAGCTCATTGAGACCCGCTCAATAGATGCGTTCTTTCGCTCCCAGCATATGCAAATTCAAGTGACGGCGCGGCATGCGTTCATATGGCAAGGCATAATCACGCCTTCTATGTCTTGGCGTGCAATCACTTTGTGTATGCAGACGCCCACCAACCTGTCTTAAGACGACCACTAATGCGCGTCATCTCCGGGAAGTGTATGCAAGCATTGGTACATCAGGTACCATTGGAAGCAAATGCAGTGCTTGAGGTTGACTATACACTACCTCAAGCACTGTGATCACTTCAGTGTGAAATACAACCAGATGACGTGTAAACTGACACTTCCTTTTAATTATGCACATTTACACTCCCCCGTTTCTAGTAGCCAGCCCCTGTTACCACCCAGAAACGGCATTTCCTGCCACTTACTCTGCTGGGTTGTCTATGCTTGTTGAGCGAACGCTTCCCTATCTTTCGCAGTGGTTTGCGCATGCGCACTGCGATGCATATGCACAATGCGAACCATCGCCAGCTACGAGCGAACGCTTCTTAGCGACCAGGTCTGAATCAGGTCCTCGGTCCTCAAGACCCCAAACAGTGCATGTTTTCCAGATTTCCTTACAGAATCACAAGTGATATAATTAGCTCCACCTGCAAATCTTCTAAAATGTGAGTAATGAATACACCTGTACACCTGCTGGGTGACCTGGAAAACATGAACTGTGTGGGGTCCTGAGGACAGAGTTTGAGAACTACTGCTCTAGACCATACTTGTTGATTAAAATATAAAGAGAATCTTCAGTACCACAACTTTTATCACTGCACAAGCAGAGCGACAGTATATATAATGATTGCTATATACACTTTGCGCATTGTTGGACTGAGTCATAAAGGGCCCACCGGGGGATGCAGTGATAGGGGTCTATGCTTAAAGGGTGTAGTCATCCACCAAAGGGGGTGTGGCCAACCCCCACAGTTGTTTGGCTAGCCATTTGGCAAATCTTGTTGTAGTTTCTATAGAAGCAAACCAAGAAACAATGTTTATCAGTGGTCCTGTAACAGTTCATGTGGGCATTATACAAAGGTGCAGTAGCTATAGAGTGCTGGAAATTTGGTACGTTTTGATCAGGGATGTGCAGAAAAGGTAGACAGGGGAGGCAGTGCCTCACCTGCCATACTCTTTTTAGAATAATACAAAGAAGATATTTATAATATTTTCTTTAAATTTTTATAATCAAATCTCTGGTGTATATGAGTATATGTATATAAGTATGACAGGAAAGGCTATGCCTCACCTGAACGCACATCACTGATAGGCTTATATTAGCCAACGCCATCTAAAGAAGGCATTGCCCACCACATCCAACCCCCGGAATGTATCGCATTCCGGGGCTTGGTGCATATGAGAATTTTCGGGTGTTTGACCGCATTTCTGACATTGATGCATCCTGCCCCCTATCCCACTATCTAACAGTTTCTTTTTTCTGTTACCGTACTTATCAGTCTAGGCAGAATATATCAAGCGCTGCATTTTAAATGCGATACAGTACATCCCGCCACTTACCGTATGTATAGCAGAGTTTATTAACACCATATGCATGTAGTTTTGTGATTAAAATCACAAATGGTTTCAAATAAGTGCTGTCCTTTGTGAAATGAGGACTTCTGGGTTTACGACCCGGGAGTCCTACCTCAGGGCCGCCTTCAGGGTAGGATTCCCTAAACTGTGCCCCTCCACCTAGTGCAGCAAGCCTTCCCTGCCCTAACCCTCTACTTCAGCCAGCTTTCCCTGCCCCTTGCTCCCCTACTTCAGCCAGCCTTCCCTGTTCTGTGCTCACCCTAAACCAGTCCAGCCTTCCCTGCCCTCTGCCCCCCCCTATTCCAGCCAGTATTCCATGCCCTGCCCCCCTCCCCAGTCCATCCTTCCCTGCCCTGTGCCTCCCCCCTAGTGTACCTAGCCTTCCTGCCACCCCTAGTTCAGCCAGCTTTCCCTGCCCTGTGCCCCCCAATTAAGCCTTCCCTGTGCCCTCCCAGACCAGGCTTCCCAGCCCTGTGCCACCCATGCCCATCCTGCCTTCCCCACCCCAAACTTTGAGAATATTTAAGCTGGGTTATGCACTAATTGATGTCCAACCCCCCTGTGTAGCTCCACCCACATTATACACAGCTCCACCCACCTCTGCACCATCCCCCGGGGAGGCCCTTCCTTCTTTGTCAGTTACCGGGCCCCATGATTTCAGATGGCAGCCCTGGTCCTACTGCACCTTAGGCCAGCGCATGCGTGAGCCACGTGGGACCCTGGGAGAGATTCTATTGGGTCCCTCTTGGGGGTTTTTCCAAAAAGAAACCCATAGGCTTCTATTGGGCAATGCCATCTGTATATTGATACACATTGGTAATGCGGTCATAGTGCTGCGCTGGCGTATACATTTAATTTAGTTACGTGTATACCACTAGTCTTTTGTTTTGGGTTATAAGTCTTTTTTTATTAGTTTTTCTGTATTGATTCTTGGCAGGTACATTGTTGTTAGAATCCAGTATTCACATATCTGATTATTGCATTACATTAAATGTACTGTCTCATAATTACCTGGGATACCAGATGGTCCAGGCAAACCAGGAGGTCCTGGAATTGGGGGGTGATATCTATATCCAGAATCCCCTCTGCAGCAGGTATTACAGTCTGGTTGTTGAGGTGGCTGAAGAACATAAATAAATATTGTCATATCTCCAAATAGTGGACATCACAAGTATTTCAAAATCAAACAGGCCTAGCTAAGCAATGAAAGTAAATATATATATTGTGACATTGGCTGTACAAAGTTGAAACATTTCTTCCAGCAGTTCCAGTTAATGCACAGATATGTGACATTGCTGCGGACTGAGGGCCTGATTCAGAGCCGCTCGTAAGCGGCCGCTCGTTCGCTCTGAGCGATGTTCGCACAACTGCGCATGCATATGAGTCGTAATGCGCATGCGCAAACCAGTCATTGCAGTCGGAAATCGTGTGCTCGCAAAACAGCAAGGGGCTGTTAATTTGATTGACAGAATGTACCGTTTTTGGGCGGTAACAGGGGAAGGTGCTTGAAAACGGGGGAGTGGAGATCCGAACGCAGGCGTGCCAAACGGTCAAAAGGGCGTTTAATGGGAGTGCATAATTAGTAAAGGAGCGTCATTGACCACGTCACTTGGTTGTCTTTTAGCCTGAACTGCTCGCAGTGATTGCGGTAGGAAAATCCTACCACAACAACTGCAAGCAGTTCTGATGCCTTTCGATGTTCCCGATTAATCTAATAAATACCGGAGATGACGTGTGATGCGAACGGCAAAGGAGCGTCTTTACAAAATAGCGAGCGCATTTTTCGTTCGCTTGCTCAGACATAGAGGCGTCAAGAAACCACAAAGAGCGAGAACTCAATTTAAATAGCCGGCCCCTTTTTTGGAACGACCGTCCGCAAATAGCGTCCGGCTCTGAATCAGGCCCTGAATTATATGAGCACTGAAGAAGTTATTTATGTTAGTATATTTATTTACCCATTAGAAGTCTAGTGGGGGTCTGTTCCCATCTCGTACCCTATAATGCCTGCATGAGTTGAGTCCAAGAACGATTCAAGTTGGGTGATGAAAAAACAGATTAAGATACCAACACTTATAAACCTTATATTGCATGTAGGTACATAGCTAGTTGAACCTCACATTATGTTTTTGGACTTATGTTATCCTACAATTTTTCCAGACACTAAGAAACATATTCTGCAACATGTTATTGGCCCAGACACACACATACACATACACACACACACACACACACACACACACCTGAATATTTGAAATATGCAAAATATATGAAAATCAACACAGTATTTAAAAGGGAGTAAAATAAAGAAAAGAAAAGTAAATAGCCAACGGGTAGAAGCATGACCTAGCAATGGCTAAACCGAATAAGGATAGTTGTCAAATATGGAGATTTAGGAGTATATTTGCTAAGGTGAGAGTTTTTAGAAGATAATTGCTAGAATCTGATTGGTTGCTATGGGCAACATCTCCACTTCTAAAACTCTCACTTTAATAAATTTACACCAATAGTATCTACCAACGAGATGCTGTTGTCCAGAGATTACTTGTTTGAGGTTGTTACCACAAACATGCCAGATTCAAATAAGCAATTGGGTATAAGAAAGACAGATACGCACATGCAACCACAGGGTTCTGAGTTGAATATGGCCTGCTAATTCACAAGATATGAGTCTACCCCAAAAGGCATCTTGGATGCATTATAAAAGCTGCATGAAAGATCCATTTTAAATGCTAAGGTGTTTCTGCTTTGGAAAAGAGCAAAAAGCTATACTGGAGGGACAGACTGAATGAGTTTTACACAAAACTGCATGCAGCAGCATCTTTTGCCGGTTGCCAAACTACCAGTTTATGCAAATGCCATCTGTGCACATCCATGTGGCCGAATGTGCAAGAACTGAGACACCCACTTCCAGTACCCATGTACACTGTAGTAACGATTGGTGCACCCTTATACCCCACCAACGTTAACACTATCAAAACTTGAAACAGCCCTATGGCAGGTAGTTTGTCTCTCTGACCACAGCCTCCAATACTTGTGGCTTCTCATCTGGGTATGCAGCGGCTTCCGCTCACACCCGCAACAACCCCATTACATGCCTTAAATTGGACATTTTTTGGGTGCCATCGTCCAGTCACAGCCCAGGAATGCCTATTATTTATCCACCTTGCTGATACCATCTGAATCTATCGTAGCAGCACCTTTGTGTATATACACTGGGCCTGACTCAGAGATGAACGCAATGCTTGTCGCTGCTGCTATCCTATATGCAGCGGGCATGCGAAAGTTTGCTAATAACTCAGCAACTGTCTCTTGCACAAAGATGACCACCTCTGGGGTCTCACATCCGCCGCTTAGGAACACAATCAAAAATATTGGAAGCAATCGGTCGCACATCCAACTAAGCCTATGCTGTCTCAAAATGAGAGTCTCACATAAGATGCCTGGGGCCTCTTTAGCTGCGAAGGTGGTCGCAGAGGCTCAAAAGGGCAAGGCCAGAATATGGTTGCGATAAGTCTGCGTTTTCCTTGTCACCGAATGTTACCTCCCCCAAACGCTGACTTCCTGTCACTCACTTTACGAATAAATCCTCTCTGCGACAGCCATCGTACACTAATCGCTGCACGTGTGGCTGTGGCACATGCACAGTAGCCAAAATTCTCTAAACTGCGTCCTACATTGACATTGCATGCACCTCTGAATAAGGCCCGCTTTGCGTACGCATGCGCCGTAGGGTTTTCAGAAATGTTCTCGCAGTTGCAAATAATCACTGAACTACTTGAACATCGGCTATTATCTTCTAGAAGGTGAGAGATAAATAAAAATTAGACTCTTGATTGGTTGCTATGGGCAACATCTCCACTTCTCAAAACCCGCATTTTAGTAAATATGTCCCTCAGAGTCTACTGCACATGCACAGATTTCCAGGAATATGTGGTGGGTGCCATGTTTTTCTTCTGCGCATACGCAGATCTACTAGAGAATGGTGTGAGTGCAGGGTGTGCGGTGTGGGCCCCCCTTGGACCCATTATAAATATAATCCTTAGGGAAATAGGCATTTAATTGATTCTTGTGTATTGAAGGTAACATTGATGGCAACATCGATGTTAAGCCATCGATATCCCATGCAAAGTTAGTTGTCAAGTCAGAGAAAATGACTGTTGCAGGAGTAGTCAGAAGCAAAGCAAGGGGACGCTGACTGGGGCAGGGATATAAAACAGTCAGAGGCAGCACTTGAAGACTAGGGCAGGGATATTCAGAAGCCAGAGTAAAATGGCAGTGCCCCTGCTTCACGATGCTGACAGACTATGGACCTGATTCAGACCCGCTCACTAGGATGCGATTGCTCGTAGATGGCCGACTTTCACATTCTGCGCATGCGTACGCATCGCAGTGTGCGTGCGCGAACCAGTGCGGGACATCAGGAAGCGTTCGCTCGCCGAGCATAGACAGCCCAGCAGAGTGAGTGACAAGAGAAGCCGTTTGTGGGTGGTGACAGGGGCTGGCCACTAGAAACGGGGGAGTGGAGGTGCGAACGCAGGCGTGCCTGAGCGTCTTAGCTAGAGATGTGCACCGATCCCCGTTTTTTGGTTTTGGTTTTGGATCTGGATTTTCCCTGGTTTTGGATCTGGAACTGGTTTTGGATTTTTTTCCGTGGTGTTTTGTTTTTCGGTTTTGGTTTTGGATCTGCACTTTTTCTTAAAATATCATTAACAGCTAAAATCACATAAAATGGGCCTTTTTTTGTTCCTGCAGTATTATTAACCTCAATAACATTTATTTCCAATAATTTCCAATCAATTTTGACCACCTCACAATATTATTTTTTTCATCTAGTTAAGGCCAAAAAGTTGCATCCAGCTAGCTGGCTGACTAAGCTAAGCGACACAGTGGGCGGCACTAACATGTGGCAAGTTCCAACACAGATACAGTGTGTTATACAGTGTGGGTTGAATACACCAATAGTGCACTTACTGTGACAGCAGTGTTGGCAGTTCAGGATGCTGGCGGTGTCCCCAATGCGAGAGTGCCAGTGGTGTCCTCAATGTGGAAGTGCCATCAGTGTTGCAGTGTGGAGGTGTTGGCAGAGTGGGGGCCCTGGCAGTGTCCTGAGTGCAAAGTGCCGGCAGCGGTGTCCTCAGTGCAGGAGTGCTGACAGTGTCGGCTGTGCAGGGATGCCCTCGGTGTGGCAGTAGCGGCAGTGTGGGGTCGATGACAGAGTCCTCAATACATGGGGCAGTAGTGCAGGGGTGCTGGCAGTGTCCTCAGTGAAGGATACCAGTGATGTCGGCAGTGCGGGGGTTCCAGTGGTACAGGTTTGCTGGCTGTGTCAGCAGTGCGGGGGTTGCTGACGGTGTCCTCAGTACATGGAATGGCAGTGCTGCAGTGCTGGCAGTGTCCTCAGTGAAGGGTACCGGCGATGTCGGCAGTGCGGGGGTGCCAGCACTGTCCTCAGTGCAGGTTTGCTGACTGTGTCGGCAGTGCAGGGGTGTTCTCAATGCAGGGTGCCGGCGGTGTTGGCAGAACGGGGGTGCCAGCGGTGTCCTCAGTGCATGTGTGCTGACAGTGTCAACAGTGCAGGAGTGCCGGTGGTGTCCTCAGTGTGGGAGTGTCGGCAGTGCGGGGGTCACTGACGGTGTCCTCAGTACGTGGGGCAGCAGTGCCGGAGTGCTGGCAGTGCTGGCAGCAGTGTTGGCTCAGATCACCCTGGATGCCTGAAATTCGAGTGGGTTCGGTTCTCTGAGAACCAAACCCGCTCATCCCTAGTCTTAACACCTGGTTGTATTTTACAAGTGCTCGCAGTGCTTGCGGTAGGGTATAGTCAACCTCAAGTGCTGCGAATGTATCCGATGGTACCTGATGTACTAATGGTTGCATACACTTCCTGGAGATGACTTGCGCAAGTGGACATCTTAAGACTGGCTGGTGGGCGTCTACATACACAAAGCGATCGCACGCCAAGACATAGTGGCCGTGCTTATGCCTTGTCGTGCAATCGCCTGCTTGCCGTCACTTAACCGAATTTGCATAGGCTGGGAGCGAGGGTACGCGTCTAGCGAGCGGGTCTGAATCGGGCCCTATCTCTCCAAGGAGAATTACCTCTTTGAGCTGCTTGTCCGGGGACAGTTTTCTACCAAGTAGCTAAAGTGCTACGAATAGCAGTCGTAGGCTTGAGAAGTAATTACTTGGTGACTAACAGGCTTTGAAATGTCACTGAAAATACTTTATGTCATCTACGCACCATGTAATTTTTATTGAAGGAAATACCCACAATGCTACTTATCTGTGTTCTCAGAGTTAGGAAAAAATATTAATAGCTGTTTCTTAATGGAAAGATTATCAGCCTCTTTCCTACCATGTTCCCCTTATAACTGTAACTGTAATGGTTTACCAAGAAACACATCGCTAAATGTTTGATAAATGCCTCTTTTGATTTTCCCATATACTTTGTTTTCTACTTTGTTTTATTTATTCTTTTTTAGTTACATTTAAAAGGCTAAAGTATCTATTGCATTTCCCAGGAAATATTTGTCTCAGACAATAGTATTTAATTTTTTTAATATTGACCATGTTCTCAGCAATGGTCGCTGTGTAAATTAAATGTAATTAAATATATTTTATTGTTAATATAGACAGAATGGAAGAAGATAGATATAGTAATTTTTTACATTTTATGTATGATAGTGGAACTGGAACGTGGGTCATGCATTGCACACAGGCACCCAGAGCTGTCTGGCGAAACCGTATCAAGCCGTAACAGGACTCTTAAGCTGGGTACACACTAGAGCAGAGGTTCTCAAACTCGATCCTCAGGACCCAACACAGGTCACCCAGCAGGTGCACAGGTGCAGTCATTACTCACAAACACATTTTAAAAAATCCACAGGTGGAGCACCTGTGATTCTGGGAGGAGACATAGAAAACATGCACTGTTTGAGGTTCTGAGGACCAAGCTTGACAACCTCTGCACTAGGCGATGTATGTACCCAGCAGTGCGACCGGCGACCCCTTTGCTGACTGGTGGACATGTCGGGTGGCCGGTACTCACTAGACGACCGGTGCCTGCCCGATATGTTGGCTGCTGCCGCATCCCACTGCATGGGGTCATCAGCCACATCGTCAGGTCGGCCCTACATGCAGGCTGACCTGATGTGATTGACAACCCCACAGAAGCACACACCGGAGGACATAGATCATACACACTAGACGATTTTGAACGTTATGTCATTCCGATGAGTCGGAACCGGGCATATCGTGTGTACTCAGCTTTACTGCTGCCAGGCAGCTGAGTATCACTGTCTGCTCCAGTGATAACTCATTAGTAAATAGTGATAAGAGGTATTCTCTGGAAGGAAAAAGGTCTCCATCTAAGTCAATAGCAGCCCTCTGATTGAAGACCTCACCCAGGGCCGTTCATTCCATGAGGTGAGGTGAGAACCACCCTATGGGAGACAGAGACTAGTGGCTCACCCTGACATTGTATTAAGAGTTGATTGACAGCACAAATGGAGGCGGTGAATGAGGGGGTAGATACATGTTCTTGGACCTGGTACTGTATCTCCATAACATTGAGCCTTCTAAATATAACTTCTGAACATACTGTATATTCTACTGGTTTTGGAACTGCCCCTGAGAAACCAGTCCATGTTTTCTTTTGGAGAACTACAAGTTGAAATGAGAGAAAACAATAAGAAGTTACTACAAAGTAGGGTGGCCAATTGTCAGTCCCATTTCAATACTCTGGACCAATACGGGATCGGGGTTGTATGCATCGATTCAGAAGAATATCTCACTAACAATATTGATAATTGAAACAAAAATATACTAATATTAAGATGTTCCACATGCGCAGTAGAAATCTTCACTAGATCTGGGGCTGGCGCTGCTGCTCTGAGAGTCCCTGAGAGGCTGGGAGAGCCTATTAGAAGACACTGTCAAGTTCTCTCAGAGATTCTTAGGGCAACCACCAAGGAGATGCAGGAAAATAGGTAAGGCGGAAGCAGACGGGGCAGTTAAAGTTAGATAAATGTGAAATTTGGAAGTGATCCACCAATGTATCATCCAGGCCATGCCATGTGAAATATTGCATCATCTAGGGTCAAAATATTGATGGATTTGGAATGTCAAGAATCGATGCCCCTCCCTACTGCAAAGTCCAGCCTCTTACCACATGAGGACCCATTTCTCCGCTTCATTTCATCTTTCCCATTTCTCTCCTGAAACACTGCCCAGTTTAGTCTCGTCTAGGTACTACATTAATTAGGACAGTGAGGGGACATTTGACCAGGATCGGTATGAATGACCGCCGGACCTATGTCGGGCGGTTCAAATCCCAACGCCGGAAGACTGGCAGCAGTGAAGATCCCAACAGGTAAGTATACTAACTAACCTAACCCTCTCCCCCCCAACCCTAACCATCTCTTAGGGGTGCCTAACCCTAACCTCCCCCCCAGTGCCTAACCCTAACCTCCCCATAAGTGCCTAAACCTAACCTCCCCACCCCTGCAGCCTAAGCCTAGCCCTCCCGGGGGGGGTGCCTAACACTAACCTCCCCCCGGGGGTGCATAACCCTAACCCCCCCCTTCCCCTAGCCTAACCCTCCCAGGGGGATGCCTAACCCTAAGTCCCCCCCGGGAGCCCCTAACCTAACTCTCCCCACCCCCGCGGCTGTCCACGCCCGGCTTACCTTCGTTCGGTATGCTGGGCGTCATGCTCCCAGGCTAGGTATAATGATAGGTATCGGGATTTCGACACCTATCATTAGTCCCCTGTTGGGATTGCATGGTCGGGAAGCCAGTGGTCGGCATTTCGACCTTCGTCTTCCTGGCTGCATCCCCATTTGACCCTGTCATTATTGCATGTGCCACTTACAATTCAGTGTTTCCCTTTTTTTTTATTACATTTGCAGGTGTCATAGTAACAGTATAGGCTGAGACATGGCTTCCTCCTCCTCCAACAATCTGTAAAAAGCACACTGGAATCTAGAGAACAATCCCTTATATGTGTCCTGCTTTACGTGTCCCCAGTCGCACCCCAACCACACAGCAGAAGGAATTAATGCTGTCATTGTACAAGCTCTTTACATTAACTATAAATTCTGCAAAATACACTTGTAAGAATCAAATGGGAGCAAAAGCATAACACATAGATTTGCATCTTTTGCAAAATGTCCTCTTTGCAAATCGCTGTATGTAGTACAGTGTGACAGTCTCCCTGCTGTAGGGCCTCATTCAGAGATTTATGCTAATGCAATAGCAGCTGCGATTCCGCACGGTTCGCAATTGCACAAATATGCTAATGTTTCCAAAGCTTACTCGAGCATACGGACACTCAGTGCTGCCTACTCATATCCGTCCAACAAAGCACCCTAGCGTAAACATCGGGAACATTGACACAAATCCGGCAACCATGCACCAAACTCGTCAAGTCTGACCTGGCTCACACACAGCACCTCTCCTAACACGCAGAGGAAATTGCAATAGCTAAGTTATGCATGCCCACAAAATGGAGTATAAATGGCCAGACGCACCTGCGTTTGCCTAGCTATACCCCATTACCTCCCCCAAACGCTGACTACCCGTCACTTGCTTTGCGATTGACTCCTCTGAGTGTAGGCGCAAAATAATCATTGTGCACTCACAGTGCGGCTTACATGCATGCGCAATGGCAAACAATCGCTCAATCTCCGTAAATATCGCCATTGTTTCTGTCTCTCTGAATAAGGCCCTTATTCTATTGTTGCAGAGTAGCTGATGTTATGCCTCGTTGGGGGGGGGGGGGGTGGCTGGCCAAACGGAGACGTTCCCAAAGGAACGCCTGCCGTTTGGGAGCGGCCCCACTGACATCACGACATCACGAGTGATGTCAGTGGTGAGCTTCCGGCTCTATTAGAGCCGGAAGCTCGCTGGGGCTTGCGGGAACGAGACCCTACCACAAGGGTCTCGTCGCAAGCCCAATGGTCATGATGGTCGCGACCATCACCTGGCCGCTCGCAAAAGCTGTGGGTGGTCAGTCACAGCTATGCGAGCGGCCAGGAGGCCGGTTATAAAAATAAAAGCGGCCACCCTGATTCAGAGTGAGCGCTCGCTTTATGCGAGCGGCTCTGAATCAGGCCCATAGTTTCTAGGGAAAGTAGCCAGGAAGTCTCCCTAACGGGTTCCACTGGTCTACTAAGGCTGCTTCCCACTTTTGCTACAATTAAATAATATAATTAGTAAGTGTTTATTCTTTTTATTATTATATAACTGAGCCCAAAAGGCCACCAATGTGGAAGTAATTATGGGCACGTTAAGTAAGATAACAGCTGCCAATTAGCTTTGCCTCCCTTCTTAGTGGTGTAAATTTCCTGGCTTCTCAGTGAGAAGTGTATAATTTTAAACAGGAGGTTTGTTGGCTACAAGTGACTTGGGATCTTTACATAGCAACATATGTCTGTAAAGTATCAGATAAGGACTTATCTAGTTACTCCGGTGTTAGAAGAAACTTGAGCTTATACTTTATAGTTTCTCTCAGTAATAAGAGGAAGCAGCTGTTTTCTTTTTACTCTCAGGGAAGGACTCACTAAAGCTGGGTACACACGATAAGATATGTCCTACAATATATCGGTCAGAAGCGGGTCGGAACGATATATATCGTGATGATCGTATAGTGTGTATGCCCGATCGCACGTTAGCAGAGGTCATTCATCACATCGTCCAGTCTGCTGTGCTGCACAACAGATGGGACAATGATGTTACAGATGAACGATATATCGGCTCGATATATCATTCCATCACGTGGGTTAGTATGCTGGGTACTCATCGCATCGTGTGTACTCAGCTTAAGAACATTAATATGTCACCTAGCAGCATCAAAACATTTCTTTAGACTTTTCAATCTATAGGAAAGGTTAAAGAAGCAGAATGTTGCAATAATGTAACTAATGTTACTATAATGACATTTGCAGACCAGGCAAACAATGGGGGTCATTCAGACCCACTCGCGAGCGGCAGTACGCTCGCAAGTGGGTCGATGGTCCCCACTGCACATGCGCACGACGGAGGGAGCTCCGTCGTGCGCATGCGAGAGACCCGGCAAGCGAAGGACTTTCCATCGCTCCGGGTCTCGTACCAAAGGGGACGTGCTGTCGATGTTGATTGACAGCACGCCCCCTTTGGTGGGTGTGCCGGGGGCGTGCCTGCCAGACGGAGGCGTACCCATGGGAACGCCTACCGTCTGAAGCCGGCCCCACTGACATCACTAGTGATGTCAGTGGGAGTGATTTTGGCTCTGATAGAGCCAAAATCACTCCTGGGCTTGTGGTTGAGAAACCCGACCACAGGGTTTCACTCGCAAGACCGATGGTCGCGATGGTCAAGACCATCGCGACCATCTTGTTGGACGCTCGTATATGCTGTGGGTGGTGACCCACAGCTATACGAGCGTCCAGGAGGACGCTCCATTTTAATGGAGGAGGGCCCTGATTCAGAGCGAGCGCTCTGGTCAGAGCGTCCGGCTCTGAATCAGGGCCAATATACGCTGCTAATTATTCTGTTGTTTAGAACAGCAGTACTGTATATATTTCTACTATACATACTGTACATATAATATGTGCATTTAAGAATTGTTCTCATGTATTGAGTATGTGTTAATACAATGAAAGCTTGGAGACAACAGAAACAGATGGAAATTTAAATAAAAAATTATTAGTTAATGTTTCAAGTATTTTTGTCTGATTTACTAAATTGATGATGATCTTATCTTACATAATGGAAAAATTCTGGAAAAATAATCTTCAATAGAAAGGTTACACCCCCTAGTAAAATCATAATGGTCAACTCCCTAGTACCGCCTGTTGTTCGTGGGTTCCTTACCCCCATGTAGCCTGACTGTAGAGGTACTGAGAATTCTGCAAGTTTAGTGGCATGGAAAATATCCTCATTGGTCAATGATGCGATGAGTGAGTGAGTGAGTGAGTGAGTGAGTGAGTGAGTATGGCAGGGTCCTGGTTTGGGACATCTACTAGCCTGCTACATTTCTATAGTGCAGACTTATTTGTTAAACATTATTCTGTCAAGTTGCTCTTAATGATGAAATCATATAGTAAGGAAGACACAAAGAACTTAACAGATTATACTCAGCATTTAACTAGAACTTTCTAGAAGATAATAGCTAGAATCTGATTGGTTGTTATAGGCAACATCACTTTTAAAACTCACTTCTAAAAACTCTCACTTTAGTAAATTTACCCCTAGCTATTATCTTCTAGCAGGTGCTAGTTAAATGTTAAGTAGAATCTGATTGGTTGCTATGGGCAATATCTCCACTTCTAAAAACTCTCACTTTAGTAAATTTACCCCTTATGGGTTTATTTATCAAGGAGGCATAACTCCTTTTTCCAATGTTTTCACCCAAAAAAGGGGTTATCACCGTTTCTCCTTGTTTAAAAAGATGAATCCACCAAGAAATCACTGACTTCTCCGACTGTTCCTCTAACATTTCCTCATATCACAGTCCCCATAGCCTGCATAACACTGTGAAGATGAGGAATGTATTAAACTGCGAAAAGCTGAGCTTTTCACAGTTTAAGAACAAAAAATAATGCCACCTCAGTATACTCAGTACTGTGCATATGTAAACTTTACTACTCACGCTAGAGCAGTACAGTGTGAAGTGTAAGTTTGGACTGGGCGTGGCCATCTTTATCGTATCGCGCTATCATGCATGCACAATTAAGAATCTGTACTTTAATGCCTTAATGGCTGTTTCATGGCTGCACAATAGACCCTCTGATTTCCCTACACTTTGCACACGGAGACTATGGGGGAGATGTATCGAGCCTTCTAAAAAGTGGTGAGGACAGGTGGAGATTAGAGAAGTTGCCATAGCAGCCAATCAGCTTCTACCTATCATTTTATAGAATGTACTGTACTTGATAGAAGCTGATTGGTTGCTATGGGGAAATTATCCACTAGTCCACTCTTTAGATGGCTTGATACATCTCCTCCTATGTTGTTAAAGAGCAATGGTAAAATATTCAGTACCACTGCAGTATCCAGCGATACTTAATGTTAAGTCGACGATAAGCAAATCCCTAAATGATTAAACACAATAAGAAGGAAGGAATAAAAGAACCTAATATTAATAAGATATTTCAAATATTTAAGTTGATCTGACCAATAAACAAAATACATCAATTGCAGAACTGCCCATGAACATATAAAGTGAAACAATCGTGCGACATGAACCATCTGCAGTCCACGCAAGCTGTGCCATGCTTAGTTTCAGTTTTCCCAATGCAATAAAACAGTGATAGAAGCCTGTACACACTGAGCCTGCTGGTCCCTGAGCACCACATGTCTGAATTGTGAGAGAAATATTCAGAGTTCAAAAAGTCCTTTGTGCAAGGAAGAAAGGTTCCTATACATCCAGATACTGTAAACCAACTATCATCGATAACATAACAGGGTCATAAAAATACATTGGAAGGTCACGGAATATGCTAACAATGAATGAGACAAACAACCGTTTTTTTAAATCCTATCTAACAGTTCTGAAACTTCCATTAAACTGTAGCACTAACTGCACCCATTCTCCAGAGGAAGTATAACACAGAGAAGATGAATGCAGAGTACCTGGACTCTGTGTGAGGTCTGTTCTAGATCATCTACCTCTGGATTCATCAACACCTTTTGTGAAGTGGTATTAAGGGAAATCGCCTCAATCAGGAGATTCTGCTCTCCTACCACAACTCTATGGCCCGTCCGTTGTTGACGACTCCCAACTACCTTGGCCACCGGTTTATTAGATCTTCTCCTCACCTCCATTTGTTCATCTTGGCAGAGGCAAAATGGTAGAGTAAATAAAGGCAGCAGCCACCAGATGTGAAGTCGCTGGGAAGCCATATAGATACCGAATCCAAGCAGGGAGCTGCAGTCTGCTCAAGAAGCTCTTGAAAAATGTGCCTTTACCAAGTTTTATACTAGAGGCAGCTGGGAAACAGCCTTAACTGCAAAATCAGCCATGTCTCAAGGAAAATATTAGTCACCCCTCGACTATGAGCAGAGAAATTGATTTTAATGCTCATATAACATATTACCATGGATATAATTTATGATATTTATGGGTGTCAAACCCTTCCTGACTTTTTTCTTTTTTGGCTCCTGGTTTGGAGACATAAAAATAAAATAAAAAATTTGGCCATGGAACTAATCGGATTTTGTCCCTCGTTAGACATGGACCTTCTGGGTACAGCTTGGAACAAAGCATAATTTATCACGGCCAAAAAATTCACATATGTGTTTCTCGTCACACATAAAATAATTTAAGAATGAATCAGCAAACTGGTTTGTAACTGTCTACAAAACATTTTAACACATTTTATGTTAGAAGCAGCTTTTTATATTATCTAAATAATGTGTCTCTTTACTTTTCTATTTTTTTTTCTTTTTGATTTATTTATTTTTTTATTTTTATTTTTTTACATAATCTTAGAAGTGGATACTGAATGATTTATCTGCCTGAAATGACCTGTTTGTCTCATCGCTCATCGTCTTCTAATCACTAGAATGGGTGTAAGGGTCAAGCGCTAAACCAAATAACTCAATTCAGCAGGGTGAGCAAGGACACGTTTGTCAATAAAAAATTAAGAGCTCTGTCATGGTAATAGATGCAAAAAAAGACTTACTTATAGCTCTGGGGCCCTTGTTTTGCTGTACAGAGCTACTCGTTCCACTATGTAAATGAAAATATAAAGATTAAAAAGATGTAAAGCAAAAACACAACTTTTATATATGAAGAAATGAGGAAGATATAATATAAACATTTTATTAGATCTATCTTTTTTCACATCTAAAATAATTTGTATTTATTTATTTAATTAATTAATTAATTAAACTGAACCACATTCAATTTAAAATCCTACAGGTTGAAAAAAATAATTTTAGTAGAAAATTACTTTTTCTAGTTTCTTGTTAATGGCCAAACAGGGCTTTTTGGCATGATTTGAGGATAGGTGTATGTGGACACATCGGTATGTGATGTACAAACCAGTGGTTATCTTTGTATAAGATGCTCATAAAAGGTAAATTAACTGAAAGTCTATATTTATAATAAATAGAGATGTGCAGTTCTGTTCTCCAGAAATCCGAATCCACCCGAATTTTGTGAATCCGGACAGTGGTTCTGATCTCCTGAAGAGATCTGGACAGATCTGAGACACGGTTCTGATCTTCCCACGGTACAGAATTAAAATTTTAATTCCAAATTATGGGTTTGGGATTGCAAAAATAACATGATTGGTTTTTGTTTTGTTTTTTTAAACCAGATCCAAAATCAAAACACTTGAGGGTGGCTTAGCAAAACCAAAATCAAAACACAAAGATTAATCCAGATCCAAATCCAAAACACGGGGGTCATCTTACATCTCTAATAATAAATCCCTTTTAGGATCATAGGCTTATTTTAGTGTGGTCATATACAGTAGCTGTAGGGTGCAAATTTATTTAGGGCATGAAAAATAGCAACAATGGAAAGACACTTCGAAAGGAGCTACAGTATGGTCATTCATAAATATTTTTTAGCATGAAAGAAGCTATTTCCAGTATATCCTGGGAAAGCCAAGATCTGTGATGTGCAATGTTCAATTGAATCAAATAGGAAGTTGAAGAATATTTAATCCACTCAAAAGCACAATTGGTCTAAAATGGGTGTTGACACAATTGTGAACTACAAAGAAAGTACAGTATTTGCCAAAGACGCTGCATAATGTATGGCGCCATATCTCCAACTTTTGTACAGCAGCAATTATATGTAGGTATGGCCACAACCAGGACTCCTGTACCTTGCAGTTAAAGCGGTTAGGTTAGATACCAACACAACCCATCCCACCCAAACAGTACTATCAGACCAAAATGAACATTAAAACAAAAACTTTATTAGCACTGAGTGCTTAATGCTTGCTTGCTTTGCAAGCTATTATATAAAGCAGACCTCCGATTATAGCCAGATTAAAAATGGGGTAGGGGGAGCTACAGCTCCAGGCCTCCCAATTAAAATGGGAACCATTGTCATGGCAGTCTAATGATGAACAGCCAGATATCATAGGTTATAAATTTAACATTTCTAGTTTTCTCACAAAATGATGAAATTTTTCTATTTTTATGTATATAACCACCTGCCTGGCGACCACACCAGGCTGGGCTTTCCCAGAAAATGTTCCCGCAGTCGCCAGTATCAGAGTGACCTCACGGCCCCTTTGCACCTTCAGATCCTCCCCCAGTGTCTGCTGATCACTGCTGGGTGCTGTAACCAGCCAGCTCGGCGGAACCCCCACCCGACGGCTGTTCATCTCTTGAGCCACCAAGGTAATGTAAGCCGCTGTCACCAGCTGAACCCGGAAGAGACCAACAACAAAGGAAAACGACATGGACAGCAGTGATACCGGGCCCAGGGACAAAGCAGTAGATAGTGCAGGACTACCAAGTGAGTCTCCGTAGTGGAGGGGACACCCAGTGCCCGGCTCTCACAAGAACAAACTGCCGCATCCCCTCCCAAGACATCAGCTCCGTGAGAACCAGGCCCTGGGGGACCTCTGCAACAAGGCCGGACCCGAGGTTTGCTTGAAATCCAGAGAGTCAGCTAAGTCTGTAGCCCCTACATTTCATATACGCTGACTAGCTTCTCTTACCAGCATGATATCTGGCCCCCCTGTAACACTGTCTGAGTGCACAAACTTTCCTTTACTTACCATTACCATTAGCAGGACACAGCTTAAACTGCAATATAGAATTACACAAGTGGCTTTCCTCTAATGTATAAAAATAGGCTGGTAGTAATAACAACAATCGTGCCTTTTTTCATTTTCTCCGAGCTGCACTGTTCTAAAAGCAGAGATCATTAATGAACAATAGATATGGGCACAAATGGACTTGAATGACACTATTGTTTTTTCAGCAATTGAAGTACAATACAGTAGTTATGTACACACAGACTTGATAGATTTTATGTTTGTTTATGTTTATGTTTATCCATGCATGCTTTGGGCATAGCCCACAACTGTTTGTTTTATCTTGACAATATCAGTAAAGTGATATACAATTTAACCAGTATACTAGTATACTACTGTGTATTTAGAGGACTAGAGGTTTATCATACTAATTATTCAATTTACTCATATTATAAAACAGCATCAGAACACACAAAGAAAGAGTGCAGCACATTATCTGTACTATTTACATTCCCCAGAAGAAGAAGAAGACCACAAGCTGGTTGAAACGCTTTGGAAAAGGACATACTATGCTAGCATTGCAGCAGTCACGTGACCGGCCAAACCTGGAAGAGACCAACAGCAGAGGAAAACGACACGGACAACAGTGGTACCGGGCCCTGGGATGAAGCAATAGACGGCATAAGGAATACCAGGTGAGTCCCCATAATGGAGGGGACACACTGTGCCCAGCTCTCACAAACCCAAACCGGCCGCATGCCCTCCTAAGACATCAGCCGCACCTCCGTGAGAACCAGGCCCTGGGGGATGACTGCAACAAGGCCGGACCCGAGGCTTGGTTGAAATCCCGAGAGGCAGCTAAGTCTGGAGCCCCTGCATTTCATATGCTCTGAAGAGCTTCTATTACCAGCATGATAAATGGCCCCCTGTAGCACTGTCTGAGTGCACAAACTTTCCTTTACTTATCATTAGTGGGAATCTGCTTAAACTGCAATAAAGAATTACACAAGTGACTTTCTTCTACATATAAAAATAGGCTGGAAGTAATAACAATTTTTTTTTTTTACTGGTTAAATTGTATATCACTTTACTGATGTTGTCTTCTCTGCAGCTGCTGGTGAATTTTAGCAGAGGAGCTGCTGTCCCCTGTGTATACCCGGTGGCTGCAGAGAAGAGCAGCCGACAGTCAATCCAGTCTTCCACCAGTGGCCCTACAGAGTCGCACATGCCCTGGTCTGGCCGGGCATCCTCACCTCACTGCTCCTCCACACCCTCACGCTGTGCAACTCTCAGACCGGTCCCCTCTCCTCGGGCCAGGATCAACTGCCCCTCATCCCGGGCTTCACACTGGAGAGCAGTGAGCAGGACACCCAGCTGTCAGAGAGCGATGAGTGCAGGTGACCAAGGGCAGCCACCTCCAGCTCCACTTGTATGGGCTGTACCTGCGGCTGGACAGCAAACAGCCACTGGCCTTCACCGAGGTGTGCCTGGAGGACACCCGAGACCTGCTACACGATGCCTGGCAGACGCTGCACTTGGCGGCTATTCATTGTGTAGACTGACCTCCATCACACACTGCTGACACCTACCAACATAGGTTCTGCCAATAGCGTATAGGCTTATAGGTAACATTACAGAAGTCTTATAAAGACAGATGCTTAATGAGATGAATCAACCTGAGACACACTCTGTACAGCATTAAACAACATGCAAGAATATTAATAAATATATAGATAGGATGCTGTCTATCTCACAGCAATTAACTTTGGTAGGCATCCAAGCAGACAACTACAAGGTTGCAATGGTGATATTGCAAAGCCTTATGCCAGAGTATGATTTTCTTGTAGTGGCTTTGGAGTCATGTACTGTGAAGCTATCAATAGAGATTGTTCGGGCCAAGCTGCTGCAGTTTCAAGAGCACATACCTGCTCAGAGCATTGTAAATTCTAAAAAGCTCAAGTCCAAGTTCTTCAAGTGTCACAAGTTGGGAAACAAGGCCTCAGAATGTAGAGCAAGTGAACCAAGTGGTATTTTGTCCTGCAAGCATGACAGAAATAATGAGTCAGCATGTCAGAATGTAGCAGACAGACACTGCAAAGAGTGCTGGTACATGGACTCAGGAGCCATGAGGCACTTTAGCTGTAATGAAAGTATGTTCAAGTAACTAAAGTCATATGAGCATGTAAATGTCAGAGGAATAGGAGATAAAGGGGTCTAGTTACTAAGCAGTGTTAGGAGACAGAGTGGAAAGTGATAAGTCTTTGATAAGGTGCCAGCCAATCAGTTCCCAACTGTCATTTTTCAAACACAGCCTGTGAGATGACAGTTGGGAGTTGTCAACACATTTCACTTTGTCTCCTAACTCTGCTTAGTAACTAGATCCCTATGTCTTAAATACCACAAAATACAATTACTTTGCACTTGAGGATCAAGGGTGAAACAGTTGCCACAAAACTTTTGTACAAGATCTCGGAACCAGTCTGAGTGCCATCATTGTACTGGAAAAGAAGTGATACAAGGTCCAATTTGCAGAGGGACAGTGTGTTGTGTACAGTAAAACAGGGACTGTCAGTGTCCAGAGCAAGAGCACCATTGAAACTAGTGCACACAGACGTATTGACAGATTTAATTTGGGTCAATGCATGGTAACTGCTAATTCATGACACTCATAGATGATGCTACAAGGATGATGCACAAATATGTCCTAAAAACCAAGAGTGAAGTAACAAGTAAGTTTGCAGAGTACAAGAATCTAGTAGAAACTCAAACAAGCTTGAAAATATAAGTGTTGAGGTCTGATAACAGTGGAGAATATGAGAACTGAGATCTAGCTTTCTTTCTAAAGAGGAATGACACACAAAATCAGCTGATGATTGCCTACACACTTGAACAAAATGGCATGAGTGAGAGGGCAAACAGAACAATCATTCAAAAAGCAAGGACTATTTTAAGTGATGCAGGTCTAGACAAGAGATTCTGGGCAGTAGCAGTCCTAACTGCAGTATAATTCAAAAGTGAACACCTGCAGTAGCAGTCAAAGACAAAACACCATTGGAGGCATGGTCCTGTAAAGGCCAAGTGTCAGTCATTTTCTTATATTTGCATGCAGAACATATTCCCATATTCCTAAGGAGAAGGACTACAAACTAGATCTCAAGTCCATCTCATACATTATGCTTGGATATTGTCAAGAAGTAAAGGTTACATATTGTGGGACATTGACAATCAGAATCTTGTGAAGTCAAGAGATATAATGTTTCATGAAGCAGTGTCACAAGCCGCTGGTCACTTTCTCTATGTGTCCCAGTTGTTACTAAGCAAATGGGACACAGTGTCTTCTGGCCGCAGGATCTGATGGTCCTGAAGGCCACCCGGCAACGGGGATGCGGGGCCACGACAGCACCTGCAGTTGCCAGGAGACAAGGATGTCGGGTGGCAGTGGGGGTTGCTGGGGCTGTGTGGTAGCTGCTTCTAATTAACTTCTAAGGCTTTCACTCAGAGGCTGCTGCTGAATGGTGGGCTTCTCTGGTAAAAGGTGGTCAGTCCAACCCCTCCCTGCCAGTTATAGTTTATACCTCGCGTGTAGACCCTGGTCCCTGTTCGTGTTCCAGAAGAACCTCTGTCAGTCTGAATTTTTCCTGACTCTGCGGACTTTGCCTATCTTTTTGTTGGCAGAGAGTACTGCTCGTGCCCTTGCCACTCCTCATCCACCTCAGAGCCGCTACCTCTCACCACTCACTTCCACCACAGAGCTGCGATTTCTACCCACAACCTAATCACATTATTGCTTTATCTGTACTGCAATCTCTGCCACGGCCTAGCCACCCCACATCAGCTGAAAGTTATGTCCTTCATCTCCGGCCTTGCCACACACTTAAGTCTCTAACCCATGTCCTCAGTCCTCTGCTTCACTGTGTCATTCCACCTCTGAGCCTAGTCCGCGGTCTAACCATTCAGCCTTCCACACTCCATATAACTACATTTGTCTGCTGTTTCTGTTTTTCATTAAGTTCCTGCCTCCAGACACTAGCCACACTCACTGCTAGCGATCACCTGAACTACCATGTAAGCCTCTACTCATTCAGGTGATCATAACAAGCAGCTTCAATTAAAGACAAGCTAGGTGCTACAAAACCACAAAAACTTGTGATGCTGGATATGCCAATAGCTGGAAGCGTGCTAGATTGATTAAAACCACAGATACAGGTGATCAACTCCAGAGCAGGAGCTCTAGGAGGTGCAAGAAAGAATACAATTAAAAATTTGTCAACTTTTGTCTGCTGTGAACCTCAATTTATAAAAAGTTGATCAGCGATTGGACAACAATGACGCATGGACTATTGTGGATAGACTGAGCAACCACAAAACAGTCAAAAACAAGAGGGTCTTCTGCAAGAAATTAAACACAGATAGAAGTCTTGCTCACTACAAACAGTAGTTGCCTAGGATTATACACAGAAATCAGGCATTGACTAGGGAGAGATCTACTCATCTATTGCAAGGTACAGTACAGTATCATGCCTGCTATGTTTGATTTACTGTTATACCAACTAGATTTTGATTCAGCCTTCTTAATCAGTGGGTTAGCTGAGGAAATCTACATGAAGCCAATGTTAATGCATTTCCAGAGGGGGATGTACGTCTGCTAAAAAAAAAGTATGTCTGTTAAAGACATAAGCTAAAGCAAAGAGGCCACTGCTGGTACAGATGAGCGGGTTTGGATCAAGGAGATCCGAACCCACCCGAATTTGGGGGATACGGGGCGATCCGAGCACAGCTCGGATCTCCCTGCCTAGCCCCGGATCCCTGACCCAAGGTAAAACCTTTGCGACTCCTCTGTCGAGTCGCAAGGTTTTGTTTTCAGCGGGCTTAACGCTGATTGGCTGAGAGAGCTGTCTGCCAGAGCCGTCTGTCAGCGTTAAGCCCATTGAAAACAGCACAAAAGAAGAAAAAGAAGATGGCACCCATCATCCCCCGCCCCCAGCACCACCCGCTGCCGACACCGCCGGCAACCCCACTGGCAGCATCCCCCGCTGCCGACACCACCACTGCCGACACTCCTGCACTACTGCCCAATGTACTGAGGGCACTGTCAGTGACCCCCACACTGCCGACACTCCCACACTGAGGACACCGCTGGCACCCCCACTCTGCCGTCACCGCCGGCAAACCTGCACTAAAGACACCGCTGGCACCCCCGCACTGCCGACACAGCCAGCAAATCTGCACTAATACACCGCTGGCACCCCGCACTGCCGACACAGCCAGCAAACCTGCACTAAGATACCACTAGCACCCCCGCACTGCTGACACAGCAAGCAAACCTGCACTAAGACACCGCTGGCACCCACACACTGCCGACACTGCCAGCAAACCTGCACTAAAGACACCGCTGGCACCCCTGCACTGCCGACACAGCCAGCAAACCTGTACTAGGACACCGCTCTGCCGTCACCGCCGGCACCCTGCGTTGAGATCACCTCTGTACTGCCGACACAGTCAACAAACCTGCAATGAGGACACCGCTGGCACCCTCACACTGCCAACACAGCGAGCAAACCTGCACTAAAGACACTGCTGGCACCCCCGCACTGCCGACACAGCCAGCAAACCTGTACTAGGACACCGCTGCCGACATCACCAGTACCCTTCACTGATGACACTGCCAGCACCGCAGCACTGCCATTCCATGTACTGAGGAGGACACCGTCAGCAACCCCGCTCTGCCAACACTGCTGTCACAGTACAGTAAGTGCACTATTGGTATATCCAACCCACACTGTGTAACCCACTGTATCCGTGTTGGAAATTAGAAACTGAAGTGCCACACGTTAGTGCCGCCCACTGTGTCACTTAGCTTAGTCAGCCAGCTAGCTGGATGCAACCTTTTGGCCTTAACTAGATGAAGCAAATAATATTGGGAGGTATTAAAATTGATTGGAAATTACTGGAAATAAATGTTATTGAGGTTAATTATACTGTAGGAACAAAAACAGGCCCATTTTATGTGATTTTAGCTGTTTTTATGATTTTTTAAGAAAAAATCCAGATCCAAAACCAAAACACGAAAACAAAACACGGAGGTGAGGTTTTGGCAAAACCAATCCAGATCCAAAACCAGGGTAAATCCAGATCCAAAACCAAAACACGGGGGTCGGTGCACATCTGTACTGTTTATACTACAAATGGAAGGAAAAGCTTATTCATCGTAGTTGTGTATGTAGATGATTTGTTGCTCGGTGTCCAGAAGAGGCAGATAGCTGAAGTGAGGATATTGCTAAGTGACAGGTTCAAACTTATACCCCTTTTATAAAACCCAGGTTATTGCAGGGTTAACCCGGGCAGCTCCCTGGTGTAAAAGGGGAGAGGGTTGGATCGCCAGGTCGAGTGCCCCGGCAATCCAACCCAGGTAAATAGCAGGGTTTAACACGGGTTTAGCACGTGAAACCCTGCTGTGAGAACAGTGCACTCCGGGTCACGATGACCTGGAGTGTGCTGCAAGCCGGCCGATTGGTCCGGCTTCAGTGGCGCTTGGAGATGACGTCATCTCCAAGCGTCCACTTTCATGCTGGGAAAGCTGGGTCTATGCAGACCCGACTCCGGTGTGAGCGGCGCCGACTTGGGAATATCCCGAGTCGGCGCCGGCTAAATTGTGGGTCTGATCCGGATAGGAACTGTGGGCCTGATTCAGAGCTGAACGCTCTGACCAGAGCGCTCGCTCTGAATCAGGGCCGTCCCAGCTAAATTTGGAGCGGCCTCCTGGCCGCTCGCATAGCTGTGGGTGACCACCCACAGCTTATGCGAGCAGCCAAAAAGATGGTCGCGATGGTCAAAGACCATCGCGACCATCGGGCTTGCGACGAGACCCTGTGGTAGGGTCTCGCTTCCGCAAGCCCAGGAGTGATTTTGGCTCTATCAGAGCCAAAATCACTTCCACTGACATCATTACTGATGTCAGTGGGGCCGGACTCAGACGGTAGGCGTTCCCATGGGAACGTCTCCGTCTGGCAGTCACGCCCCGGCACGCCCACCAAAGGGGGCGTGCTGTCAATCAACATCGACAGCACGCCCCCTTTGGTGCGAGACTCGGAGCGACTAAGAGCCCATCGCTATCCGGGTCTCGCGCATACGCACGACGGAGCTCCCTCCATCGTGCGCATGCGCAGTGGGGCAACATCGACCCGTTTGCGAGCGTCCTTTGCTCGCGAACGGGTCTGAATGACCCCCTCTGTTCCAACTCCGGGTCAGACCCGGAATTTTGGTGGAAAAGAGGTATTAGAGACCTGGGCCTGCATACCAATTGTTGGTTCTGAGGATTGTACAAGATTTGAATGCTGGACTGACTTAAACAACCTACTCATGCCCTGTCTACCACAGAAGCTGAGTATATGGCTGAGTAAATTTCATGTCAGACCCTTAGTGAAGATAATAACAAAAAGGAAAAGTAGAGTTTGGTGGGGTGCACTGTCTGGATCTTACATTACATATCTTCAAATGTAATAAAGGCTCAGATGAAAATATATTATATAATTATTAGTATTCTTTAAAATACTATGTTCAAGATATTACAGGCAAAATATATAAAACAAATATAGAGTAGGGGATAAATTTACTAGGATGGAAGTTCTATTTAAGAAGTGATGGTGCCCATAGCAACCAATCAGATTAAACTTCTCATTTATCTAGCACCTTCTGGAAGATAATACCTGGAATCTAATAGGTTGCTATGGGCAACATCACTTCTTAATAGAACTCCTATCTTAGTAAATTTACCCCTAGATGTGTGAAAAGAGTAAGAACTGTGGACCTCATTCAGAGCCGGACGCTATTTGCGCTCGCTCGTTCAGAAAAAAAGGGTGGCTATTCAAATGAACCGTTCGCTCTTTGCGTTCGGTTCACGCCTCTAGGTCTGAACGAGCGAACAAAACATGCGGTCGTTTTTTGGAAAACTACACCCCCTGGCCGCTCGCATCCTACGTCATGTCCGCTATTTATTAGATTAATCAAGTACATCGACCAGCATATGAACTGCTCGCTATTCTTGTGGTTGGTTTTTCCTACCGCAATCTTGCGAGCAGTTCTGACTATAAAATAACCCAGTGACGTGGTCGATGACGCTGCTGTATTAATTATGCACACCCTTAAAACGCCCGTTTTGACCTTTAAGTGCGCCTGCGTTCGGATCTCCACTCCCCGTTTTCAAGCACCTTCCCCTGTTACCACCCACATACGCCTCCTCCTGTCACTCAAAATAGCAGGCATTCGCTATTTAGCGAACAAACGATTTTCGGCCGCACTGACTGGTTCGCGCATGCGTATTACGATCCGTACGCATGCGCAGTTGTGCAAACATCACTCGGAACGAACGAGCGGCCGCTTACGAGCGGCTCTGAATCAGGCCCTGTGTTTTAAAATATTCCTTGTTCTGCTGGTCTAATACCTACAGTATAGAATAAATCTTCGTGCTTCATGGACGTTTGGCTTCTAGGCTTATTGTTGCAAATACTCCCTCTACAAATGTTGTCTACAGAAATAATCTGAGACAGTCTAATTGAATAGTAAGATTTGGGTTAAATTTGTTATTGTACTACAATCTTTCTGAATAGGAGTGAATTAATTGCCCTTATAGAGAATCAATCACCTGATATCCACGGATCGCCCCGATAATTGTAACTTGTGTGGGGGCGACCGAGGGTTAAATATTGCTCGGTCGGGCATACCGGGTTGTGCAGCATGCCCGTCCGATGCGATATTTAAGAGGTGAACTGTCGGCCGCATGGGGCTGTGTGGTGTCGCTCCCTTTAGCAGAGTTCGGAGTAATGTGTATATGTGGTACAGCACAAAGCACTTACACATTTTTGTTTCATGAAAACAGATATGAATATGTGTGTGCTGGTCATATTTCTACTGATGATCACAATGGAAAGATGTTAGGCATTTTACTAAGGTAATAAAAAAAATTGCAAATCACTCAAATTTACAGTAGAATGAATTACTAAACTGAACATCGTCACACAGACTAACACAATATTGCTGTAACTGCCTCCAAGTCCAGTTTGGTAACAGCCAGTTGGCAATCTTAGCTGCAATTTACACAGATACAGTAGGACCCGCGGTGGGCTAAAGAGAACTGGCATCGCCCGAGGAGTTATGAGATTACACATCAAAAGCTGCTGGATTCTGTCACCATCCATCAGAAAACACATAATAATACAATGCGAATCCACCGGCCTCCGACTGTTACTATAACAGTATTTACTAAGCCTCTGTGAAGCAATAGTTCTATATATAACAGGTTATTCGTCATGAGAACTGTTAAAAAATAGGAAATTTGCCGGGCGCTGTGGTATGAATATTGAAATCTAGGTACAGCTCACCTGAAGGGGTGGCTAACCCCTGATAAGAAAAGGAAATATACAAAGGAAGGGAGCGCACAGGGACCACTGACTAAAGAGAAACAGAAAATCTTTTTGTATCAGGATATCTGTTTTGCTTTTTATGATTGGTCATTCAACCTCAAACACTATTCAAATATTTTCTCATTAGCTATAAGATCCTCTGGGTTACATATTAGAGAAAAGAGACAAAAATGTACTAAATCTTAGAGAGTAATAAAGTGGAGAGTGATAAAGTACCAACCAATCAGCTCCTGACGGTCATGTTACAGGCTGTGTTTGAAAAATGACAGTTAGGAGCTGATTGGTTGGTACTTTATCAATCTCCACTTTATCACTCTCCAAGACTTAGTACATCTCCCCCAATGACTGGAGAGGGGGAATTTTTAGGGGCAATTTTTTAGACAGTGTAGAAGGGCACACAGCCATTTCCATTTGGAATAAAGGCCTATTTTTGCACCACCTCTGATCTGGCAGAAATTGTGTCTCTCCCTAGACTTTTAATCCCTTTGTTGCATATACATCTAAACATGGCCGCTGGCATCAGGCAACTCTGGAAAAAGTTGCTGACCGCAACACGTCCGGGACATGTCTGCCTTTGGCTAGCCAACCCTCCGTTACCCCCCAGAAATGTGCCTACTGAAATTATTCCTCTCTGCATCCAAATTTGCCATCGGCACGCATGCACAGTACGACTCGGATGTACGTGCAAACTGAAAACATTGTCCGCTTGCAGGCAACATCGACACCACGTCCACGAATCAGACCCTACTCATCTACTTAATATTTATATAGTCTATATGTGTTTTTTTCTCAAAGTGGATTGTCTGACCCAAGCACTGTGCTAATCAATTTTTTTTATTGCTGTTAATGATTAATAAATAATTATAATTCTGTGCCATGTCATTGACTGCCATGGCAACCACAGTCACATGGCACATGTAGTAGTGAGCAGAGAGGCTTTGGAATGCCATTCCGACGTCTGTCTGAATTGTACACTATGATATCTTTTACTTTTTCACTGCCTCTGCTATCAAATGGCATGCTGAGAGATGTGTGTACAGTGGGATGTAATCAGGATGCCGGCGGTTGAAATGCCGACCACCAGAATCCTGCCACTGAAAGCCCGGCATGGGACTAAATACCGATGCCTATCATTAGCCCCACGTAAAAATCCCGATGCCCGGCATACCGAATGTAGGTTAGCTGGGCTTCGCGACGGAGGGGGGTTAGCTTTAGGCACCCCTGGGGGGATTTAGGGTTAGGCACCCCATCGGAAGGGTTAGGTTTAGGCTAGGGAAAGGGGGGTTAGGGTTAGGCACCCCCTGGGACTGTTAGGTTTAAGGTGCGGGGAGGGGGGGAGTTAGGGTTGGGCACCACGGAGGGGACTTAGGGTTAGGCACCACCCCCCGAGTCTTAGGGTTAGGCACCCCCAAGGAAGGGTTAGGGTTAGGGGGGGAGTTGGAAGGGTTAAAGATACTTATGAGTAATAGCTTTTCACTATGACTATATTACTAATGTACATACAGTATAGTGTAAGGATACTGAATTTAAACCTCTATATGCTCCTGCCTATACCTTCTAAAAGCCTGTCTATACCTTCTAAAATTGACGCTATTTGCGTACGCAGTAATACAGTAAAATAAAGACTTCAGACCTTGAACATGTGTCTCCAAAGCACAAGGTATTATTCAAGCAAAGTACAGTTAGTTACACGCTGTGATCTAAGTACAATTTAGCGCAAAGAAATTATACAGAAATTATACAGACCCAAGATACAGTTATACATACGCACGCGCATTGGGACCAGTTACCGGCATCCATAAGAAACCTCCATCAACAGCATCAGCATGAAGACTCCAGATTGGGGTCAGAACTAGGGGTGAGCGGGTTCGGATTTCTGAAATCCGAACCCCCCCGAGCCCCCCCGATCCGAGTCCGATCCGAGTCAGGCTCGACTTTTCCCGCCTGACTCGGATCTGACATCGAGGCAAAACGTCATCATCCCGCCTTCCGAGTCTCGCGGGTTTTGGATCCTATATAAGGTACCCGCGTCGGCGCCATTTTCTCACTCGGCTGTGGACAGTGAAGAGGGAGGGTGGGAGTTAGTGCTGTGTAGTGTAGTGTAGTGTAGTGCTGCTGTTGTCCACTACTTCAAAGTCCATAGGGGCTGGCTGTGTTGTGCTGTGCTGCTGTTGTTAATAGGGGCTGTGTCCACTACTTCAAAGTCCATAGGGGCTGGCTGGACTGTGTTGTGCAGTCAGTTCCAAAGTCCTGTGCAGTGTCCCAGTCCTAAAGGGGTGCTGTAGTGTTGTCCAGGGGGTGCTCTGTCCATCAGGGGTGCTCCCCCCAAGTGCTAAAAAAATAATATATTTTCTGTGTTTGTGAATTGTGTGCGCAGTAGCCGCACGTGCATCAACAAAGTAGTGCCAAGCGTGCGCCTGTGTCATAAGTAAAGGGCCGGCTGGCTTGACCGTTAAGGGTGCTGTAACCCCCGAAAGTACACTCCAGTCCAAACCAAAAAAAAAATTATTTTCTGTGTTTGTGAATTGTGTGCGCAGTAGCCGCACGTGCATCAACAAAGTAGTGCCAAGCGTGCGCCTGTGTCATAAGTAAAGGGCCGGCTGGCTTGACCGTTAAGGGTGCTGTAACCCCCGAAAGTACACTCCAGTCCAAACCTAAAAAAAAATTATTTTCTGTGTTTGTGAATTGTGTGCGCAGTAGCCGCACGTGCATCAACAAAGTAGTGCCAAGCGTGCGCCTGTGTCATAAGTAAAGGGCCGGCTGGCTTGACCGTTAAAGGGTGCTGTAACCCCCGAAAGTACACTCCAGTCCAAACCAAAAAAAAATTATTTTCTGTGTTTGTGAATTGTGTGCGCAGTAGCCGCACGTGCATCAACAAAGTAGTGCCAAGCGTGCGCCTGTGTCATAAGTAAAGGGCCGGCTGGCTTGACCGTTAAGGGTGCTGTAACCCCCGAAAGTACACTCCAGTCCAAACCTAAAAAAAAATTATTTTCTGTGTTTGTGAATTGTGTGCGCAGTAGCCGCACGTGCATCAACAAAGTAGTGCCAAGAGTGCCCCTGTGTCATAAGTAAAGGGCCGGCTGGCTTGACCGTTAAAGGGTGCTGTAACCCCCGAAAGTACACTCCAGTCCAAACCAAAAAAAAATTATTTTCTGTGTTTGTGAATTGTGTGCGCAGTAGCCGCACGTGCATCAACAAAGTAGTGCCAAGCGTGCGCCTGTGTCATAAGTAAAGGGCCGGCTGGCTTGACCGTTAAAGGGTGCTGTAACCCCTGAAAGTACACTCCAGTCCAAACCAAAAAAAAATTATTTTCTGTGTTTGTGAATTGTGTGCGCAGTAGCCGCACGTGCATCAACAAAGTAGTGTCAAGCGTTCGCCTGTGTCATAAGTAAAGGGCCGGCTGGCTTGACCGTTAAGGGTGCTGTAACCCCCGAAAGTACACTCCAGTCCAAACCAAAAAAAAAATTATTTTCTGTGTTTGTGAATTGTGTGCGCAGTAGCCGCACGTGCATCAACAAAGTAGTGCCAAGCGTGCGCCTGTGTCATAAGTAAAGGGCCGGCTGGCTTGACCGTTAAGGGTGCTGTAACCCCCGAAAGTACACTCCAGTCCAAACCAAAAAAAAAATTATTTTCTGTGTTTGTGAATTGTGTGCGCAGTAGCCGCACGTGCATCAACAAAGTAGTGCCAAGCGTGCGCCTGTGTCATAAGTAAAGGGCCGGCTGGCTTGACCGTTAAAGGGTGCTGTAACCCCTGAAAGTACACTCCAGTCCAAACCAAAAAAAAATTATTTTCTGTGTTTGTGAATTGTGTGCGCAGTAGCCGCACGTGCATCAACAAAGTAGTGTCAAGCGTTCGCCTGTGTCATAAGTAAAGGGCCGGCTGGCTTGACCGTTAAGGGTGCTGTAACCCCCGAAAGTACACTCCAGTCCAAACCAAAAAAAAAATTATTTTCTGTGTTTGTGAATTGTGTGCGCAGTAGCCGCACGTGCATCAACAAAGTAGTGCCAAGCGTGCGCCTGTGTCATAAGTAAAGGGCCGGCTGGCTTGACCGTTAAGGGTGCTGTAACCCCCGAAAGTACACTCCAGTCCAAACCTAAAAAAAAATTATTTTCTGTGTTTGTGAATTGTGTGCGCAGTAGCCGCACGTGCATCAACAAAGTAGTGCCAAGCGTGCGCCTGTGTCATAAGTAAAGGGCCGGCTGGCTTGACCGTTAAAGGGTGCTGTAACCCCCGAAAGTACACTCCAGTTCAAACCTAAAAAAAAATTATTTTCTGTGTTTGTGAATTGTGTGCGCAGTAGCCGCACGTGCATCAACAAAGTAGTGCCAAGCGTGCGCCTGTGTCATAAGTAAAGGGCCGGCTGGCTTGACCGTTAAAGGGTGCTGTAACCCCCGAAAGTACACTCCAGTCCAAACCTAAAAAAAAATTATTTTCTGTGTTTGTGAATTGTGTGCGCAGTAGCCGCACGTGCATCAACAAAGTAGTGTCAAGCGTTCGCCTGTGTCATAAGTAAAGGGCCGGCTGGCTTGACCGTTAAGGGTGCTGTAACCCCCGAAAGTACACTCCAGTCCAAACCAAAAAAAAAATTATTTTCTGTGTTTGTGAATTGTGTGCGCAGTAGCCGCACGTGCATCAACAAAGTAGTGCCAAGCGTGCGCCTGTGTCATAAGTAAAGGGCCGGCTGGCTTGACCGTTAAGGGTGCTGTAACCCCCGAAAGTACACTCCAGTCCAAACCAAAAAAAAAATTATTTTCTGTGTTTGTGAATTGTGTGCGCAGTAGCCGCACGTGCATCAACAAAGTAGTGCCAAGCGTGCGCCTGTGTCATAAGTAAAGGGCCGGCTGGCTTGACCGTTAAGGGTGCTGTAACCCCCGAAAGTACACTCCAGTCCAAACCTAAAAAAAAATTATTTTCTGTGTTTGTGAATTGTGTGCGCAGTAGCCGCACGTGCATCAACAAAGTAGTGCCAAGCGTGCGCCTGTGTCATAAGTAAAGGGCCGGCTGGCTTGACCGTTAAAGGGTGCTGTAACCCCCGAAAGTACACTCCAGTCCAAACCTAAAAAAAAATTATTTTCTGTGTTTGTGAATTGTGTGCGCAGTAGCCGCACGTGCATCAACAAAGTAGTGCCAAGCGTGCGCCTGTGTCATAAGTAAAGGGCCGGCTGGCTTGACCGTTAAAGGGTGCTGTAACCCCCGAAAGTACACTCCAGTCCAAACCTAAAAAAAAATTATTTTCTGTGTTTGTGAATTGTGTGCGCAGTAGCCGCACGTGCATCAACAAAGTAGTGCCAAGCGTGCGCCTGTGTCATAAGTAAAGGGCCGGCTGGCTTGACCGTTAAGGGTGCTGTAACCCCCGAAAGTACACTCCAGTCCAAACCTAAAAAAAAATTATTTTCTGTGTTTGTGAATTGTGTGCGCAGTAGCCGCACGTGCATCAACAAAGTAGTGCCAAGAGTGCGCCTGTGTCATAAGTAAAGGGCCGGCTGGCTTGACCGTTAAAGGGTGCTGTAACCCCCGAAAGTACACTCCAGTCCAAACCAAAAAAAAATTATTTTCTGTGTTTGTGAATTGTGTGCGCAGTAGCCGCACGTGCATCAACAAAGTAGTGCCAAGCGTGCGCCTGTGTCATAAGTAAAGGGCCGGCTGGCTTGACCGTTAAAGGGTGCTGTAACCTCTGAAAGTACACTCCAGTCCAAACCAAAAAAAAATTATTTTCTGTGTTTGTGAATTGTGTGCGCAGTAGCCGCACGTGCATCAACAAAGTAGTGCCAAGCGTGCGCCTGTGTCATAAGTAAAGGGCCGGCTGGCTTGACCGTTAAGGGTGCTGTAACTCCCGAAAGTACACTCCAGTCCAAACCAAAAAAAAAATTATTTTCTGTGTTTGTGAATTGTGTGCGCAGTAGCCGCACGTGCATCAACAAAGTAGTGCCAAGCGTGCGCCTGTGTCATAAGTAAAGGGCCGGCTGGCTTGACCGTTAAGGGTGCTGTAACCCCCGAAAGTACACTCCAGTCCAAACCAAAAAAAAAATTATTTTCTGTGTTTGTGAATTGTGTGCGCAGTAGCCGCACGTGCATCAACAAAGTAGTGCCAAGAGTGCGCCTGTGTCATAAGTAAAGGGCCGGCTGGCTTGACCGTTAAAGGGTGCTGTAACCCACAAAGTACACTCCAGTCCGAACCAAAAAAAAATTTATTTTCTGTGTTTAGCCGCACGTATATATCAAATCGATATAACATAAATGGAGGACCAAACTTTCTCCGATAAAAATAAAATAGAGAAAGATCAAGAACCACTTCCTCCTAGTGCTGAAGCTGCTGCCACTAGTCATGACATAGACGATAACATGCCATCAACGTCGTCTGCCAAGGCCGATGCCCAATGTCATAGTAGAGGGCACATACAATCCCAAATGGCAAAGTTCAGGAAAATGACCTTGAAAAAGACATTTAAATCAGCTGAAGAGAAACGTAAACTTGCCAATATGCCATTTACGACACGGAGTGGCAAGGAACGGCTAAGGTCGATCCCTAGTATGTTCATGACTAGTGGTTCAGCTTCACATGACGATGGAAGCACTCCTCCCACTAAAAAAATCAAAAGAGTTAAGCTGGCAAAAGCACAGCGAAGAACTGTGCTTTCTAAGAAGATATCACAAATCCCCAAAGAGAGTCCAAGTGTGGTGGTGGTTGCGATGCCTGACCTTCCCAGCACTGGACGGGAAGAGGTGGCTCTTTCCACCATTTGCACGCCCCCTGCAAGTGCTGAAAGGAGCACCCACAGTCCACTTGCTGATATGCAAATTGAAGATGTCACTGTTGAAGTACAACAGGATGAGGATACTGGTGTAGCTGGCGCTGAGGAGGAAGTTGGCGAGGAGGATTCTGATGGTGATGTGGTTTGTTTAAATCAGGCTCCGGGGGAGACAGTTGTTGTCCGTGGGATGAAAAAGCCCATCACGGTCATGCCTGGGCAGAAGACCAAACATTCCACCTCTTTGGTCTGGCAATATTTCTATCCAAATCCGGACAACAACTGTCTTGCCATATGTACCATATGTAAAGGTGAAATAAGTAGGGGTAGGGACGTCAACCACCTAGGAACATCCTCCCTTATACGGCACCTGCAGCGCGTTCATAAAAAGTTACTGTCAAGTTCAGAAACTTTGGCTCAGACCGTAAGCAGTCCAGGGACACCTAAATCCCGTTGTCCTGTTGTATCCAAGCGCCTGCAAACCACACCGTCAACTCCCTCCTCGTCAATTTCCTCCTTAGTCAGGATCGGAAGTAGTCCTGCAGGCCATATCACTGGCATGACTGACTCTCCTATCCGGGATTCCTCCGGAGGATCCTGCATTGCTACGCCTACTGCTGCCGCTGCCGCTGCTGCTGTTGCTGCTGCTGCTGGGAGTCGTTCATCATCCCAGAGAGGAAGTAGGAACACCACTACTTTTACTAAACAATTGACCCTCCAACAGTCCTTAGCGAGGAGGATGAAGTACGACAGCAGTCATCCTGAAGCAAAACGTATAACTGAGGCCTTGACTGCTATGTTGGTGTTAGACGTGCGTCCGGTATCCGCCATTAGTGCAGTGGGATTTAGACAATTGATGGAGGTAGTGTGTCCCCGGTTCCAAATCCCGTCTAGATTCCACTTCACTAGGCAGGCGATACCGAGACTGTACAGAAACGTCAGAAAAAGTGTCCTCAGTGTCCTGAAAAATGCCGTTGTACACAATGTCCACTTAACCACGGACATGTGGACAAGTGGAACAGGGCAGACTAAGGACTATATGACTGTGACAGCCCACTGGGTAGATGTATCACCTTACGCAGCAACAGCAGCAGCGTCACCAGTAGCAGCATCTCAGAAACGCCAGCTCGTTACAAGGCAGGCTACGCTGTGTATCACCGGTTTCAGTAAGAGGCACACCGCCGACAACCTCTTAGAGAAACTGAGGGAAATCATCGCCCAGTGGCTTACCCCACTTAGACTCTCCTGGGGATTTGTGATATCTGACAACGCCACCAATATTGTGCGGGCATTACATCTGGGCAAATTCCAGCACGTCCCATGTTTTGCTCACACAATAAACTTGGTGGTGCAGAATTTTCTGAAAAGCGACAGGGGCGTGCAGGAGACGCTTTGGGTGGCCCGAAAAATTTCTGGCCACTTTCGCCATTCAGCGACTGCGTGCCGAAGACTGGAGCGCCAGCAAACACTCTTGAACCTGCCCCGCCATCACCTGAAGCAAGAGGTTGTGACGCGGTGGAACTCAACCCTCTATATGCTTCAGAGGATGGAGGAGCAGCAAAAGGCCATACAAGCCTATACATCCACCTATGACATAGGCAAAGGAGGGGGTATGCACCTGACTCAAGCGCAGTGGAGAATGATTTCCGTGTTGTGCAAGGTTCTTCAGCCCTTCGAACTTGCCACACGTGAAGTCAGTTCAGACACTGCCAGCTTGAGTCAGGTCATTCCCCTCATCAGGCTTTTGCAGAAGCAGCTGGAGAAAGTGAAGGAGGAGCTAAGACGGAGCGATTCCGCTCGGCATGTGGGACTTGTGGATGAAGCCCTTCATTCGCTTTGCCAGGATTCCAGGGTGGTCAATCTGTTGAAATCAGACCACTACATTTTGGCCACCGTGCTCGATCCTAGGTTTAAAGCCTATGTGGTGTCTCTCTTTCCGGCCGACACAAGCCTGCAGAGGTGCAAAGACCTGCTGGTGAACACACTGTCAGCTGAAGCGGAACGTGACACGTCAACGGCTCCTTCTTCATTTTCTCCCGCAACTGGGGCTGCCAGGAAAAAACTTAGGTATCCTAAGCAACCCGCTGGCGGTGATGCAGGGCAGGCAGGACCAAGTTTGGACATCTGGTCCGGACTGAAGGACCTGGCAACAATTTCTGACATGTCTACTGTCACTGCATATGATACTGTCACCATTGACAGAATGGTGGAGGATTACATCGGTGACAGCATCCAAGTAGGCATGTCAGACAGTCCATACCTGTACTGGCAGGAAAAAGAGGCAATTTGGAGGCCCCTGTACAAACTGGCTCTATTTTACCTGAGTTGCCCCCCCTCCAGTGTGTACTCCGAAAGAGTGTTTAGTGCAGCCGGGAACCTTGTCAGCGAAAGGCGTAGGAGGTTGCTTCCACAGAATGTGGAGAAGATGATGTTCATCAAAATGAATTATCAGCTCTTCCAGGGAGACCAGCCTCCAGAAGGTACAGAGGGACCTGTGGTGGTGGATTCAAGTGGGGACGAGTTAATACTTTGTGAGGATGAGGATGTACACACTGAAGAGGGTGAGGAATCGGTGGATGAGGAGGATGAGGATGACATCTTGCCTCCGTAGAGCCAGTTTGTGCAGGGACACATTAATTGCCAGCTTGTTTTGTGGGGGCCCAAACGAACCAATCATTTCAGCCACAGTTGTGTGGCAGACCCTGGCGCTGAAATGATTGATTTGTTAAAGTGTGCATGTCCTGTTTATACAACATAAGGGTGGGTGGGAGGGCCCAAGGACAATTCCATCTTGCACCTCTTTTTTTCTTTGCATTATGTACAGTTTGGGGCCTAGTTTTTCTAACTGCCATCCTGCCTGCCACTGCAGTGTCACTCCTAGATGGGTCACGTGTTTGTGCCGCCCACTCGTGTCGCTTAGCATAGTCATCCAGCTACCTCGGTGCAACCTTTTGGACATAAAAACACTATTGTGAGGTGTGAGGTGTTCAGAATAGACTGGAAATGAGTGGAAATTAAGGTTATTGAGGTTAATAATAGCATAGGAGCAGAAAAACCTACAAATTCTGTGATTTTAGCTGTTTTTATGCTTTTTTTCAAAAAAATACAGATCCAAAACACAAAACCCAGAACCCAAAACACGGAAGGGTGGTTTTGGCAAAACCAATCCAGATCCAAAACACGAAGAAAGATCCAGATCCAAAACCAAAACACAAAACACGAAAAGTGGCCGGTGCACACCCCTAGTCAGAACACACATATATATACCCTTAAAGAACTAGACAATACAATAGAGAAGTTTGGCATTGTTTCATTGGTTCCCAGTGTGGGTGCATCTGTTACAGGATATTTAACAGGTTGATTTAAATGGACACAGACCAGCCTCCAACAGCCTTTTAGGGGTATTCAATATGGAGCGAAAACTCAGTTTTTGCGATATTTTCGCACCAATGACGTCATTTTCGGAGGTTTTGGTTTTACACCGTATTCAATTTCAAAGACTTTTCGCAGGTTCGAAAAGTCTTTGAAAAAAAAACGGTGATAACTTTTCACCACTGAATAGGTGGCGAAAAAAAGTGCAGAATTGGGGTTTAGGGGTGCAGGCTTAAAAAAAATAGCCTGCACCCTTCAGGATGACCCCTTGAAACGATCTGTGTAAAAAAAAAAAAATCGGGACACCCCAAAAAAAGCACTTTGAATTTGGGGGCCAAAAAAAAAATGTTGGGGGACAAAGTTAAAAAATAGTGAACTTGTCTCTGGGAGGGTCCCCAAGTATGCCCCAGGTGCTTTTTTCATTGCAGCTGCTTGCGGCAGGTGGGTTTTTCACGATTTTTTCAAGTCACTTTACCAACTTTAAAATATGCTGACCCCCATTTTCAAGTACCCCAAATTTGCTGGGCATGGTTATTTTTCCCCAAAAAAAATTCTAAATACTCTTCTGCATCATTTTCTTCAAAGTCGCATTTATGCACTTGCCGCGGCTATTAGAAACTCCTACTTCCTTCAGTAGTTAAAAATGGGGGTACCCATAGTGATCCCCCATGTCTACACATCTTTAGGGGGTCCCTAGAATATTTCCCGAAAATTCCCGTTTTTATTGAACCTGTAAAAAAAGTAGCAAAAATGTACAAAAAAAATGACATAAGGTCCCCCCCAAAAGCCAAACCAGCCCCAGGCTTGCCAGCCAGTGGTGGTTTCTAAAAATACGGGGAACAAAATGTATAGGGTTCCACCGTATTTTAGAAACCAGCACCAGGCTGCAGGGACTAGTGCTGGTTTTAAATATAGGGGGTAAAAAAGACGTGGGGTACCCCCTATATTTAAGACCAACACCAGACCCAACCACCTGGGGTGTAATGCCACAGCCCGGAGACCCAATCACCAGGGCTCCAGGTCCAAAGCATTACACCCCAAGTCGGTCAGCGCAAGCCGGTGATCTCGGGGGAGTCGGAGACCCCCCAAAAAAGGGTCCCCCCTCTCCCGAGCACCACAGGCTTACGCTGAAGCCTGGGGCTCATCCCCATACCCCTGAAATTTTTATCTCCTGAAAGAAGTCAGGGTTTCTAATAGCTGCGGCAGGGAAAAAGACCTGGCAAAGCTATGTAAAAACTCAACTTTATTTTGCAGGTAAAAACAGGGGTACGCATAGTGATCCCCCATGTCTGGACATCCTTAGGGGGGTCTCAGGCATATTTCCCAAAAATTCCCGTTTTTATTCCTTAATGGGGACAAGGGTCATTTAAAAAAAAACAGGGATAATTTTTCAAATCACTACAGCAAGTGAAAAAAAGTGCAGAATTGGGTTTTGGGGGTGCAGGCTTATAAAAAATAGCCTGTACTTTTGGGAATGTCCCCTTAAAAGGAAATGTTAAAAAAAAATTGTTCTAAAAAAAAAATCGGGACACCGTAAAAAAAAAAAAAATTGTGAAAATATAAAAAAAGGAAAAAAAATGCCAAACTTGCAGGCAAAAAAGGGGGTACCCATAGTGAACCCCGAGGTCTGGACATCTTTAGGGGGGTTCTACAATTATTTCCAAAAAATTCCCATTTGTTTTTTCCAATCCAAGTATCTGCGGGTCCCGTTCTCGTCAATTTCATATTGAATACATGGATAAGCGGGGGCGCGCGCGATACTTTTTCGCCGGCAAAAGCTCCGAAGTGCGGCGAAATTTTCAACGGCGAGGTTAACGTTTCATATTGAATACCCCTCTTTGAGGGGTATTCAATATGAAACGTAAACTTCGCTGTCGAAGTTTACCTTTCATATCGGAGCTTTTACCTTGGATAAAGTATCGGGCGCGCGCCCACTTATCCCCGTATTCAATATGAAATCGACGAAAACGGGAGCCTGCGAAGTGGGATTTGCGTTAAATTATGAAATTTTCCTTAAAAAAATTGTAGGACCTCCCTAAAGCTGTGAAAACATGGGGGATCACTATGGGTATCCCCGTTTTAGCCTGCAAATGAAAGTTGGGGATTTAAATAGCCGCAGCAGGTGTTTTTTTCCCGACATTGAAGAAGTGTTGCAGAAGAGCACTTAGGTTATTTTTTTCGTTTTTTTTAAGTGGTCCCATAAAATTTGGGGTACATGAAAATGGGTACTAGCATATTTTTATGTCCCTAAAGTAAGTTTTTAAAAATTCTGCAACTATGCACCTGCCGCTAATAGCCTATTGTAGAATACACCTGCCGCATACTTGCAGAATAGCCCTGAACCTATTTCCTTATTTTTAAACACTTTTTTCCCATTTTTTTTTTCACCCCAATTTTTAAATACATTTTTTGGGGTGTTCCTATTTTTTTGAAACTTATTTTTGACACAGTTCTTTTTAAAATGTCATTCCCAGGGGTGCAGGCTATTTTTTTTAAGCCTGCACCCCTAAACCCCAATTCTGCACTTTTTTTCGCCACCTATTCAGTGGTGAAAAGTTATCCCCGTTTTTTTTCAAAGACTTTTCGAACCTGCGAAAAGTCTTTGAAACTGAATACAGTGTAAAACTAAAACCTGCGATAATGACGTCGTAGGTGCGACAACTGAGTTTTCGTTCCATATTGAATTCCCCTATAAGTCTCCGTTTTCCCCCTGCATGCAAATCTAGGCTGTTAATTTTACAAAGTACAATTTTGGTGTTTTAACTCTCTGCGGTCCGTAAGTTGAGAATGCATGTTGCGATCTTCACACCGATGATACCGGAAAGCTGTTGAGAAAGAGCAGATCAGTACAATACCAAACACGGCTTACTTATCACGTATTAAACCTTAGATACCAAATAGCCTTTATTTCACAGCATTTGTAATAAATTAATAAAACTTGAATCTTATGCTTTAAAGCTATGGAACCTTTTATGTGAATGTGCAGTGTGTAAGTATTCGGGGTTTGAGAAACTACGCTAGTTAATTTGCAAATACACCCACAGTTCCTGGTGTATTGCCTTTTCTAATTACTTTTCTCAGGAAGCTGTTTTTCTAGTTGTTTTGGTATTTTTTTCTATGCAAGGTTGTCCCCAGTACCAAAAACATTGCCATCTATACTTAGCTCGTGAGTTGTAACTTAAAATGGTGCTGGGAGATCAGTCGCAAAATGGCGTCTTGCAGATTCTTATTTTTAAGATGGAGTCTGGTTGCCATTCGCAAGATGGCGTCACTCCAAGCTAATTTTACACTGATTCTGTCTCAGGCACTAAACCAGCTTCGACAAGTGCAAGTAGTGTAGCTCAAGAAATAGAGCTAGTAAAAACATTCTGAAATCATTTTAGTTTTTCTTGACCTTAAATTAGTAATGTATGTAATGTATTAATTTGTTGTACAGTGTAATCTATATATATATATATATTAGGGGTGAGCGGGTTCGGATTTCTGAAATCCGAACCCCCCCGAGCCCCCCCGATCCGAGTCCGATCCGAGTCAGGCTCGACTTTTCCCGCCTGACTCGGATCTGAAATCGAGGCAAAACGTCATCATCCCGCCTTCCGAGTCTCGCGGGTTTTGGATCCTATATAAGGTACCCGCGTCGGCGCTATTTTCTCACTCGGCTGTGGACAGTGAAGAGGGAGGGTGGGAGTTAGGGCTGTGTAGTGTAGTGTAGTGTAGTGCTGCTGTTGTCCACTACTTCAAAGTCCATAGGGGCTGGCTGTGTTGTGCTGTGCTGCTGTTGTTAATAGGGGCTGTGTCCACTACTTCAAAGTCCATAGGGGCTGGCTGGACTGTGTTGTGCAGTCAGTTCTCCATAGGGGCTGTGTCCACTCCAAAGTCCTGTGCAGTATCCCAGTCCTAAAGGAGTGCTGTAGTGTTGTCCAGGGGGTGCTCTGTCCATCAGGGGTGCTCCCCCCAAGTGCTAAAAAAATTATATATTTTCTGTGTTTGTGAATTGTGTGCGCAGTAGCCGCACGTGCATCAACAAAGTAGTGCCAAGCGTGCGCCTGTGTCATAAGTAAAGGGCCGGCTGGCTTGACCGTTAAAGGGTGCTGTAACCCCCGAAAGTACACTCCAGTCCAAACCAAAAAAAAATTATTTTCTGTGTTTGTGAATTGTGTGCGCAGTAGCCGCACGTGCATCAACAAAGTAGTGCCAAGCGTGCACCTGTGTCATAAGTAAAGGGCCGGCTGGCTTGACCGTTAAAGGGTGCTGTAACCCCCGAAAGTACACTCCAGTCCAAACCAAAAAAAAATTATTTTCTGTGTTTGTGAATTGTGTGCGCAGTAGCCGCACGTGCATCAACAAAGTAGTGCCAAGCGTGCGCCTGTGTCATAAGTAAAGGGCCGGCTGGCTTGACCGTTAAAGGGTGCTGTAACCCCCAAAGTACACTCCAGTCCAAACCAAAAAAAAAATTATTTTCTGTGTTTGTGAATTGTGTGCGCAGTAGCCGCACGTGCATCAACAAAGTAGTGCCAAGCGTGCGCCTGTGTCATAAGTAAAGGGCCGGCTGGCTTGACCGTTAAAGGGTGCTGTAACCCCCGAAAGTACACTCCAGTCCAAACCAAAAAAAAATTATTTTCTGTGTTTGTGAATTGTGTGCGCAGTAGCCGCACGTGCATCAACAAAGTAGTGCCAAGCGTGCGCCTGTGTCATAAGTAAAGGGCCGGCTGGCTTGACCGTTAAGGGTGCTGTAACCCCTGAAAGTACACTCCAGTCCAAACCAAAAAAAAATTATTTTCTGTGTTTGTGAATTGTGTGCGCAGTAGCCGCACGTGCATCAACAAAGTAGTGCCAAGAGTGCGCCTGTGTCATAAGTAAAGGGCCGGCTGGCTTGACCGTTAAAGGGTGCTGTAACCCACAAAGTACACTCCAGTCCAAACCAAAAAAAAAATTATTTTCTGTGTTTAGCCGCACGTATATATCAAATCGATATAACATAAATGGAGGACCAAACTTTCTCCGATAAAAATAAAATAGAGAAAGATCAAGAACCACTTCCTCCTAGTGCTGAAGCTGCTGCCACTAGTCATGACATAGACGATAACATGCCATCAACGTCGTCTGCCAAGGCCGATGCCCAATGTCATAGTAGAGGGCACATACAATCCCAAATGGCAAAGTTCAGGAAAATGACCTTGAAAAAGACATTTAAATCAGCTGAAGAGAAACGTAAACTTGCCAATATGCCATTTACGACACGGAGTGGCAAGGAACGGCTAAGGTCGATCCCTAGTATGTTCATGACTAGTGGTTCAGCTTCACATGACGATGGAAGCCCTCCTCCCACTAAAAAAATCAAAAGAGTTAAGCTGGCAAAAGCACAGCGAAGAACTGTGCTTTCTAAGAAGATATCACAAATCCCCAAGGAGAGTCCAAGTGTGGTGGTGGTTGCGATGCCTGACCTTCCCAGCACTGGACAGGAAGAGGTGGCTCTTTCCACCATTTGCACGCCCCCTGCAAGTGCTGAAAGGAGCACCCACAGTCCACTTGCTGATATGCAAATTGAAGATGTCACTGTTGAAGTACAACAGGATGAGGATACTGGTGTAGCTGGCGCTGAGGAGGAAGTTGGCGAGGAGGATTCTGATGGTGATGTGGTTTGTTTAAATCAGGCTCCGGGGGAGACAGTTGTTGTCCGTGGGATGAAAAAGCCCATCACGGTCATGCCTGGGCAGAAGACCAAACATTCCACCTCTTTGATCTGGCAATATTTCTATCCAAATCCGGACAACAACTGTCTTGCCATATGTACCATATGTAAAGGTGAAATAAGTAGGGGTAGGGACGTCAACCACCTAGGAACATCCTCCCTTATACGGCACCTGCAGCGCGTTCATAAAAAGTTACTGTCAAGTTCAGAAACTTTGGCTAAGACCGTAAGCAGTCCAGGGACACCTAAATCCCGTTGTCCTGTTGTATCCAAGCGCCTGCAAACCACACCGTCAACTCCCTCCTCGTCAATTTCCTCCTTAGTCAGGATCGGAAGTAGTCCTGCAGGCCATGTCACTGGCATGACTGACTCTCCTATCCGGGATTCCTCTGGAGGATCCTGCATTGCTACGCCTACTGCTGCCGCTGCTGCTGTTGCTGCTGCTGGGAGTCGTTCATCATCCCAGAGAGGAAGTAGGAACACCACTACTTTTACTAAACAATTGACCCTCCAACAGTCCTTAGCGAGGAGGATGAAGTACGACAGCAGTCATCCTGAAGCAAAACGTATAACTGAGGCCTTGACTGCTATGTTGGTGTTAGACGTGCGTCCGGTATCCGCCATTAGTGCAGTGGGATTTAGACAATTGATGGAGGTAGTGTGTCCCCGGTTCCAAATCCCGTCTAGATTCCACTTCACTAGGCAGGCGATACCGAGACTGTACAGAAACGTCAGAAAAAGTGTCCTCAGTGTCCTGAAAAATGCCGTTGTACACAATGTCCACTTAACCACGGACATGTGGACAAGTGGAACAGGGCAGACTAAGGACTATATGACTGTGACAGCCCACTGGGTAGATGTATCACCTTACACAGCAACAGCAGCAGCGTCACCAGTAGCAGCATCTCAGAAACGCCAGCTCGTTACAAGGCAGGCTACGCTGTGTATCACCGGTTTCAGTAAGAGGCACACCGCCGACAACCTCTTAGAGAAACTGAGGGAAATCATCGCCCAGTGGCTTACCCCACTTAGACTCTCCTGGGGATTTGTGATATCTGACAACGCCACCAATATTGTGCGGGCATTACATCTGGGCAAATTCCAGCACGTCCCATGTTTTGCTCACACAATAAACTTGGTGGTGCAGAATTTTCTGAAAAGCGACAGGGGCGTGCAGGAGACGCTTTGGGTGGCCCGAAAAATTTCTGGCCACTTTCGCCATTCAGCGACTGCGTGCCGAAGACTGGAGCGCCAGCAAACACTCTTGAACCTGCCCCGCCATCACCTGAAGCAAGAGGTTGTGACGCGGTGGAACTCAACCCTCTATATGCTTCAGAGGATGGAGGAGCAGCAAAAGGCCATACAAGCCTATACATCCACCTATGACATAGGCAAAGGAGGGGGTATGCACCTGACTCAAGCGCAGTGGAGAATGATTTCCGTGTTGTGCAAGGTTCTCCAGCCCTTCGAACTTGCCACACGTGAAGTCAGTTCAGACACTGCCAGCTTGAGTCAGGTCATTCCCCTCATCAGGCTTTTGCAGAAGCAGCTGGAGAAAGTGAAGGAGGAGCTAAGACGGAGCGATTCCGCTCGGCATGTGGGACTTGTGGATGAAGCCCTTCATTCGCTTTGCCAGGATTCCAGGGTGGTCAATCTGTTGAAATCAGACCACTACGTTTTGGCCACCGTGCTCGATCCTAGGTTTAAAGCCTATGTGGTGTCTCTCTTTCCGGCCGACACAAGCCTGCAGAGGTGCAAAGACCTGCTGGTGAACACACTGTCAGCTGAAGCGGAACGTGACACGTCAACGGCTCCTTCTTCATTTTCTCCTGCAACTGGGGCTGCCAGGAAAAAACTTAGGTATCCTAAGCAACCCGCTGGCGGTGATGCAGGGCAGGCAGGACCAAGTTTGGACATCTGGTCCGGACTGAAGGACCTGGCAACAATTTCTGACATGTCTACTGTCACTGCATATGATACTGTCACCATTGACAGAATGGTGGAGGATTACATCGGTGACAGCATCCAAGTAGGCATGGCAGACAATCCATACCTGTACTGGCAGGAAAAAGAGGCAATTTGGAGGCCCCTGTACAAACTGGCTCTATTTTACCTGAGTTGCCCCCCCTCCAGTGTGTACTCCGAAAGAGTGTTTAGTGCAGCCGGGAACCTTGTCAGCGAAAGGCGTAGGAGGTTGCTTCCACAGAATGTGGAGAAGATAATGTTCATCAAAATGAATTATCAGCTCTTCCAGGGAGACCAGCCTCCAGAAGGTACAGAGGGACCTGTGGTGGTGGATTCAAGTGGGGACGAGTTAATACTTTGTGAGGATGAGGATGTACACACTGAAGAGGGTGAGGAATCGGTGGATGAGGAGGATGAGGATGACATCTTGCCTCCATAGAGCCAGTTTGTGCAGGGACACATTAATTGCCAGCTTGTTTTGTGGGGGCCCAAACGAACCAAACATTTCAGCCACAGTTGTGTGGCAGACCCTGGCGCTGAAATGATTGGTTTGTTAAAGTGTGCATGTCCTGTTTATACAACATAAGGGTGGGTGGGAGGGCCCAAGGACAATTCCATCTTGCACCTCTTTTTTTTCTTTGCATTATGTACAGTTTGGGGCCTAGTTTTTCAAACTGCCATCCTGTCTGCCACTGCAGTTTCACGCCTAGATGGGTCACGTGTTTGTGCCGCCCACTCGTGTCGCTTAGCATAGTCATCCAGCTACCTTGGTGTAATCTTTTGGCCATAAAAACAATATTGTGAGGTGTTCAGAATAGACTGGAAATGAGTGGAAATGAAGGTTATTGAGGTTAATAATTGCATAGGAGCAGAAAAACCCACAAATTCTGTGATTTGAGCTGTTTTTATGCTTTTTTTAAAAAAAATACAGATCCAAAACACAAAACCCAGAACCCAAAACACCGAAGGGTGGTTTTGGCAAAACCAATCCAGATCCAAAACACGAAGAAAGATCCAGATCCAAAACCAAAACACAAAACACGAAAAGTGGCCGGTGCACACCCCTAATATATATATATATATATATATATATATATATATATTGCAATCCATAGTGTTCTGGAAAGTGCAATTCACTTTCATTATAAACGCATATTAATGGATCCTCACCTTCCTTTTTTTTTTGTGCTGATCAGTGAAGATTCAAGAGAGATTTCATTACTAGTGGACTCAATTTATGGGAACATTCACCTTCTTGATAAAAGTTTCTTTGAGATGTGCAAAGTTGGTTATAAATGCACTTATACTATAAGGTATACTATAATAATTTAATGTGCTGTGATGTTTGTAGGAAATATTTAACTGAGGTTATTTGGTTTACATATTAAGTACTGTTGAGCTCTTTTATGTACATTTTCTAATGTCTGAAAAGTGATTGCTACTGTGATTTACTAAAGTGCCTTAAATTCTTGAATGAGAAGATATTTGTTTACCCCTGAATATGATTTGCACTACTCATCTTTGATGCAAGGATGTATGTCTATGTTTTGTTCTGAAACTAACAGAGTGTTACTGAATAATGTTGACATCTGCATAGTAACAAAATAGAGCAGTGGTTCTCAAACTTGGTCCTCAGGACCCCACACAAGTCACATTTCCAAGTCACCAGCAGGTGCACAGGTGTAGTCATTACTCACTGACACATTTTAAAAGATCCACAGGTGGAGTTAATTATTTCACTTATTTCTCTATGAGGAGACCTGGAAAACATGCACTGTTTGGGGTCCTGAGGACCGAGTTTGAGACACTGTGAAATAGAGTATACAGTTGCTGATTCTTACAGACCAACATCTTCTTCAAATAAACCAGCTTTCAATGAAGGCATCTGTTAGAAATACCTTTCGTGTAGTCCCACCTTCCTTACCTCTCTGAACCGCACCTTAGAACCTGTGCTGGGTGGAGAAATTCAAGTACCAGGTAAAGTGAGAACATTACGGTTTGAAATTACTCTGATACCGTTTACCTGCCCAGCTTTAGACTATACGAAAGAGAATTTATCACAGATTTGAACACCTTAGAACAGATTTAAGAGCCATGTTGATACAACAAAGCATCTTTCTCGCTGGCTGTGTGGTGTCGCTCCCTTTAGCAGAGTTCGGAGTAATGTTTATATATGTGGTACAGCACAAACCACTTACACATTTTTGTTTAAGGCAAACAGATATGAATATGTGTGTGCTGGTCATATTTACTAAGGTAATAAAAAAAATTGCAAATCACTCAAATTTACAGTACAATGAATTACTAAACTGAACATCGTCACACAGACTAACACAATATTGCTGTAACTGCCTCCAAGTCCAGTTTGGTAACAGCCAGTTGGCAATCTTAGCTGCAATTTACACAGATAGAGTAGGACCTGCGGTGGGCTAAAGAGAACTGGCATCGCCCGAGGAGTTATGAGATGACACATCATGAAAAGCTGTTGGATTCTGTCACCATCCATCAGAAAACACATTAATAATACAATGCGAATCCACCGGCCCCCGACTGTTACTATAACAGTATTTACTAAGCCTCTGTGAAGCAATAGGTCTATATATAACAGGTTATTCGTCATGAGAACTGTTAAAAAATAGGAAATTTGCCGGGCGCTGTGGTATGAATAATGAAATCTAGGTACAGCTCACCTAAAGGGGTGGCTAACCCCTGATAAGAAAAGGAAAAATACAAAGGAAGGGAGCGCAAATAGAATTATACATTTAATATAAAAATTATAAATGAAATAGATAGCTTATAGTACATACACACGGTCAGATTTTCCTTCAGAACTGTACAATGAAGATTTTAAAAATCGTTCATATCTGAAGGAAAATCTGACGTTTGTCAGATGAACGATGCGCGTTCCTGTTTTGTCAGATAATGATATCTGATGTGTTTGCAGTCAGATTTCATTCATTTTTATGGTGCATACACACGGTCAGATATGTCAGATGAGCGATTTACCAACGATTTGAACGATTTTTGCCTGTATTAAAATGAATGAAATCTGACAAATCTGACTACAAACACATCGGATGTCAGATATTGTTATCTGACAAGCGGGAACGCGCACCGTTCATCTGACAAACATGTCAGAAGTCCGATTTCCCTTCAGATATGAACGATTTTTAAAATCTTTATTGTAGAGATCTGAAGGAAAATCTGACAGTGTGTATGCACCATTACACATGTATTACGCATATAAAACATAAATTACACAGTAATGATAAAATGGATCACTTTAACCTCAAATGATTAGGGTACAGTAGATGAGGACAGCAACATGTTGATAATGAGTGCTGAATATTATGTAACAATGATTCATGAATGGTGTACACTGTGACTAATGTCCTGAAAGGTACGTGTTTGTGATCAATCACGTGGAAATGGAGATAATTCGGTTTCCAAATGTGTTTAATCATCCAAAGTAGGAAAGTTCAGTCCATCAACAAGTGCTTTCCTTAATGATGTCCCTGCACTTATGTTGTTTTAAATGAGCTGATTAAGAGCAAGGGTTAACCAAGAAGAGCGTGGTGACCGTCATTTGTATATACTCAATTGGTACTTAGCTGATTTACGGTGTTGCTGACTGGTCTGTGCACACTTGGTCAGTAGTCCTCCTGGTCCCATCCTAGTATATGCAGAGGGCAGTATCCGGAATGCCGCTCTTAAAGGTGACCGTGTGGGGAGAATCTGATATTCAGTCTGTACTGGAGAGGTTCTCCCCCGTCTGATACCTGATCGTGGTATGACGGGGGTAGGAAGGTCAATCCACTCGCTCTATGGTCCCGCTGTGACAGGAACCGATGTTGCCACTAGGAAGACAGCACGTGGATGTCTGAGTAGTCTTGTGCGGAAAGTGTCCATATAGAATAAGGAAGTAGGATGTTTCTAACGCGTTTCTCTGCCTAAAGTCATCTGGCAGTTTCCTCAGAGGTAGTGTTTCTTACTTCTCACTCAGACCCAAATATACCAACACTAATTAGTAAAAGTAGATTGCTCGTGTGGTCCCTGCTGATACTCATATAGGATTACAAGACAGAAGGTAAGGTTTAGATCCAGCAATGCTGATCACTGAATATATATATATATATATATATATATAAAATAGTCATTACATGATATGAAGAGTACAATAACTTGATAATAATAATGATGAATAATAGAGATAAATATAGAAATAAAAATGTAATTTAATCTACTACAATAAATCTACTTAATTACAATAAATAGTATTAGAAATGTAAAAAAGGGGGGGAGGGAAACCAGACAAAGACACATAGATTAAACCATAAAGATACCAGATAATTAGGTGTACCTTTTTCAATACCTTAAAATTAAATTAATTATAATGGGAAAAAATACACATATTAATTAGAAGAGTACGATTAGATAGAGATAGTGAATTAAAACATGATCTGAAAACAATTTTTGGGATTAATTATACTAAATGAGAAGTGTAACCAAATAGAGAAAGGATGAAATCAGGAAGTGACACATGAATTAAACCATGGAGATTCCAAAGAAATTGAGTGTACCTATGCAATAATTTAAAAAATAAATAGATGAAATACAGTAGGTGACAATGATTAATGGTTATACATCAGACCAAGAAGAGATGTGTGAAACAAAGTGCAGCATCGGCATGTCCACACCTCTGAGATATATTTAGACTCAGAGTTCATGAGCATGACGACGGCGCACTGAGTCCACTCCTTTGCTAAATGAATTCTCACATAGAAATCATCCTATAGTTGACCCCCATTAGCCCACACGGAATGTCATGCCCACGAACTCTGGAAGGGCACACAGCCATTTCCATTTGAAATAAAGGCCTATTTTTGCACCGCCTCTGATCTGGCAAAAATTGTGTCTCTCCCTAGACTTTGTTCCATAAACATTAAAACCTGCAGACAATGAGAATAGATTGTCTATCTAAACATGGGCGCTAGAATCAGTGCAACTCTGGAAAAAGTCGCTGACCGCAACACGTCCGGGACATGCCCGCCTTTGGCTAGCCAACCCTACGTTACCCCGCCGGAAATGTGCACACTGAAATTATTCCTCTCTGCATCCAAATTTGCCATCGGCACGTATGCACAGTGCGACTCGGATGCATGCGCAAACTGAAAACATTGGCCCTCATTCAGAGCCGTTCGCTATTTGCGGTCGTTCGTTTAAAAACAAGGGGTGGCTATTCAAATGATCCGTACGCACATTGCAGTCTGTTCACACCTCTAAGTCTGAACGAACGAGCAAAACATACGCTCGTTTATTTGTTAAAAACGCCCCCTGGCCGCTCGCACCATACGTCATGTCCGCTATTTATTAGATTAATCGAGTACATCGACCAGCGTATGAACTGCTCGCTATTCTTGTGGTTGGTGTTTGCTACCACAAATTTGCGAGCAGTTCTGGCTATAAAATAACCCAGTGACGTGGTCATTGACGCTGCTGTTTTAAATATACACACCCATAAAACGCCCGTTTTGACCTTTAAGCACGCCTGCGTTCGGATCTCCACTCCCCATTTTCAAGCACCTTCCCCTGTTACCACCCACATACGCCTCATTCTGTCACTCAAAATAGCAGGCACTCGCTATATAGCGTACAAACGATTTTCGGCCGCACTGACTGGTTCGCGCATGCGTACTAAAAACCGTACGCATGCGCAGATGTGCGAACATCGCTCGGAACGAGCGTACTGCCGCTAACGAGCGGCTCTGAATGAGGGCCATTGTCCGCTTGCAGCCAACATCGACACAACGTCCACGAATCAGACCCTACTCATCTACGTAATATTTATATAGTCTAGATGTGTTTTTTTCTCAAAGTGGATTGCCTGACCCATGCGCTGTGCTAATCAATTTTTTATTGCTGTTAATAATTAATAAAAAAATATAATTCTGTGCCATGTCATTGACTGCCATGGCAACCACAGTCACATGGCAGATGTAGTAGTGAGCAGAGAGGCTTTGGAATGCCATTCCAACCTCTGTCTGAATTGTACACTATGCGATCTTTTACTTTTTCACTGCCTCTGCTATTAAGTGGCATGCTGAGAGATGTGTGTACAGTGGGATGTAGTCAGGATGCCGGCGGTTGAATTGCCGACCGCCAGAATCCCGACACTGAAAGCCCGGCATGGGACTAAAAATAGTTGTCTAAATACCGACGCCTATCATTAGCCCCACGTCGAAATCCCGATGCCCGGCATACCGAATGAAGGTTAGCTGGGTTTCGCAACGTGTTAGCCGTGGGGGGGTAGGGTTAGGCACCACGGGGGGGAGGTTAGGGTTAGGCACCCCCCTGGGATGGTTAGGTTTAAGGTGTGGGGAGGGGGAGCAGGGGTGCTTAGAGGGGGGGGAGCGGGTACTGTTTACCCAGGCTCAGGCTTCCTGAGGGGCCCGGCGGGGGCCCTGGTACGGCGCCGCTCCCCCCTCCCTTCTATCTCTCTCACAGCAGCCCAGCGTGTGCTGAGCTGCAGTGGGAGACTGCTCATGGTTGCTGAGCAGCAGCCACAGCAGTCTCCTATGCCTGTGGGGGGGAGCGATCACACTGATCGCGCCCTCCCTGGCTTTGCGCCGGGTTGAGAGGCTTATAGCGTGGCACTGCAACAGTGTTTTTTGGGGGTTGAGGGGGCGTGGCCACGCATCCCACAATTAGGCCACGTCCCCCTCTTTACCTGGGCCCACCAGGGCTCTCTACGGCCCTGAGGGGGAGTTAGGGTTAGGCACCACAGGGTGGACTTAGGGTTAGGTACCACCCCCCGAGTCTTAGGGTTAGGCACCCCCAAGGGAGGGTTAGGGTTCGGGGGGGGTTAAAGATACTTATGAGCTGGTATCGTGATTTTTATCTGTCGGGCTTTTCTCGTCGAGATTTGGACTGGCGGCTTGTAAGCCATCTGTATTTCATACCCAACCCTCTATCATATGCTTGCTTCAAAGGTACTTAACTTGCTCTTTAAAGAAAAAAAAATCTTTTATGTGGGATTGCAGCTTAAATTTTTTGAAATAATGGTCAGGAAGACTATATAAAATCAAATCAAAAGTAATGTACATATAGGGTGATAAAGTAGCTTTAAAAGACAAAGACCTGGTTCAAGTGCCATTAGTTTAAACCAGAATAAAATTTAATTAGGTAAAATAGTAACTACTGTAAATATAAAAAATATTATAGGCACTTTTGTTTTTTTAATAGATGCAGTCATAACTGTCAACATTCCTGTGTAGAAGACTGCAGTGATTAGCAAAATTGTAGCATAGTTTTTTGGGCAATCAAGTTTCACACCAGGACCTGCCATTACACATTATGCAGTTCCAGCAATCCAGTCTTTGAGTTCCATTACTGCTTTATTATTCTTCGATTGGCCATCAAGTACTGAATTAGGACATTTTTATTTTATGGTCATGTCATAGTCTATAAATAGAGCTTGGACGATGATGTCATTTCATTCTGTTATGTAGTGTGGTTAGGATAAGACTGGGAACACTCCAGGACAAATTATGTGGGATGAGTCGATTATCCCATAGAACTGGCTTTTTTTTTTACATTCTAATAATAAATGTATATAATACTAATATCCCATTCTATCTGTGCTTCATCTATTCCAGCAAGACCTCACGTTTTGCATAGGTCTAACACAGATTTATTTCAGAAAGGAGTAGTATTTCTTGGGTGAACTGGAAGCTGTCTTTGGTTTAATTAAATAGATTAGTTATTTAATGGTCATTAGCATAGTTGCCTCACTATTGGCCCATCTTTGAAAGGAGCACAACCTTCTATAATTTACATTGTTGCACTTGAAAGGTTAATGATCCCATTCTAGTGCTCACACCGTGAAATGTACTTCTGTAGAATATATCTATCTCGGGAAGGCACAACTGGGATTTATTACAATTTTGTCAATGGGAAGCTTATGTACAGTATGCAGTGAGCTGAGTGTCACATGTCTGCTTGGCGTTGCTGTCTGACACATTTATTCTCACTCGTTTCTGATGCCTGCTGGAATACTGTACATATTTGTTTCTGTTTTTGCTTTCCCCTCTTATATACTGGAGCTCTGAGGCTCGTTCACTGTTGATTCTAGCAGCCAGAAACAGTTATTAAAGGTACATTGTTACATATATTTTTTCTAGCATATTTATATTAACATATAAATGTATAATACTGTTAAAGTTACAGAACTTTCTTTCTCAGGATACCATGGTAATCAGGACTTGGGGCTCTATTTACTACAATCCGCATATTGAATGCGGATTGTAGTGTGATATTACCGAGTGAATTCGCGTTGCGAATTCAGGCAATATCACAGGGATTTACTATAAATCCCTTGCAGGGACAGAGCTTGTGATAAAGCTGTGTCCCTGCGGATCCCATCCGCACTCTAGTCGCGGTATTTTCGGAAAAAATACCGCGACTAAGAGCCCGTGCACGCGCCGACCCACTGTCGCTGCTACTCCCACCGATGCTAAGCCCCGCCCACCGCAATTGCGGACCCCCGCGACCCCCCCCTCCCTTCATTACACTTACCTGCATCCTCCTGGCCTCCGGTGATCTTCTCCGGGCTTCCCGATCAGGTGATCTCCCATACTGCACTGGGACCAGATCACCTGATGACCGGGCCGCAGTGCACTATGGGAGACCAGCTGACCGGAGAGGAGCCATCACCGGAGGCCCGATCACCGGTCCCTGGATTCAGGTAAGTAAAAGAAAAATGTTTCCATTTTTTTTTTCTTTTTCTTACAGCAATCAGCTTGCGGTCTGTTTAGACCACATAGCTGATTACTGGTACCGGCTCCCGCCTCTGCTCTCCCCGTTAGAGCAGAGTGGGAGCCCGGTATCCGGGGGAGACCCTGGATAACGCCACCTCCAGGTGGCGTTATTATCACAGGGCTTCCCCCGGTATTATTTTACAATTTATTTTTAGTAACTCTGGTCGGATCACATTACCCATTACAATTATGGGAAATGCGATCTGCTTTACTAAAAATAAGTGATACTTAGGGGTTGGAGTAGAATTTTACTAATTCTACTCCAATTGCCCTGTAATAACTACAGGTGATACTAAAATAATGTGAAAAGGGTGTGAAAAATATGAGATATGGTAAGAACTTACCCTTGTTATCTCTATTTCTACGAAGTCCATAGGGTTCCACAGGATACCTTGGGATATAGGCGATGGCGGCAGACATCCAGGCACCACAGAGTTAAATCTTCAGCCTCCCAGGATGCACTGGGGTCCCTCTCCTATACCCCGCCCCTGAGCCTCAGGCCACTCAGTTTCATAACAAGCCATAGGCCGGAGCAGGAGCAAAAAAGAGAGAGAAGACAGTCTGGAACACACAAGAATCACATTCTCACCAGAAGGAGACGGAGAAACCGGTGACCAGATCAAAGCCCATCTGCAGTACAGGTGCGACAGGGCGGGAGTCCTGTGGAACCCTATGGACTTCGTAGAAATAGAGATAACAAGGGTAAGTTCTTACCATATCTCATATTTTCTACTTCAGGGTCCATAGGGTATCCACAGGATACCTTGGGGATGTCCCAAAGCAGTATCCTTTAAGGGTGGGGACGCTCCTGTGCTGTAAGGAGAATCCGCCGCCGAAAGGAAGCATCCTGAGAGGCGAAGGTATCAAGAGCATAGTACCTTACAAAAATATGGACAGATGACCACGTGGCTGCCAATCACCGCTGAGGCGCCACGTTGAGCTGCCCACGAAGGACCCACAGACCTAGTGGAAGAGCTTTAATAGAGGATGGAACAGGAAGACCTGTGAATCCATCCTGCCAAAGTTAGCGTAGTGGCAGGCCAACCCTTTTTATGGAAACCAGAAAGGACAAAACCGAGAGTCTGATTTCCTAAATGGACTGGTACGGTCAACTTAAATTCTTAGCGCCCGTACCACAGCCAAATAGGCCTCACCAGCAGACAGGACTGGGGAAGTAAAGGCAAGCACTGCCCTGTTCCTAGGAAAGATGAGAAAAAGGGAGGTCTACATGACAAAGCCTCCCATTCTGAGATCCTACTGGCCAAATTAAGAGCCAGAAGGAATACAGTCCTAGCCGTAAGCCATTTGAAATCCACTGAGCCCAGTGGACCAAATGGCGGTCCTCAGAGAGCCCTAAGGACCACAGCCAAATCCCAAGGAGCCACAGGTGGAACAAAGGGATGCTGAATATAACGTACACCCTGCACAAAGGTGCGGACATCAGGAAGAGTAGCAATCCTACACTGAAACCATACTAACAGGGCAGAAACCTGCACCTTGAGGTAAGCAAGGCGAAGACCGTTATCTAAGCCCACCTGTAGGAAAGCCAACCTCTGGATATCCGGAATACCCGAGGAGCCTAGCCTCTAGGGCGACACCTGAAAGAAAGTATACCATACCTAATGGTAAATTCTTGCAGATAAAAACTTCCGAGCTCTTAGCATGGACAGAGCCCCTGTTAACTTTAAAGCTGGAAAAACTCCTAGACCTTAAGAGGGCAGTCTCCACCGCCACACCGTCAAGGACAGACAACCCAGGTCTGGGTATCAGCCAGGATCCTGAGACAACAGGTCCGGGCATAGAGGCAACAGCTTCGGAGTGTTAACTGAGAGGCTCCGAAGATCTGAGTAATAGTGCCATCTGGCCTACGCTGGAGCTATCAGCAGGAGCGTGCCTCCTTCTTGCTATTACTGGAGGAAGAAGGGATAACGGAGGGATGAGGTACACAACTTGGAAGGTCCACTGGACCTACCTACGTCTATCAGAAGAGTCTCATCTCTGAAAGGCTCCACTTGTTCACCAGAAGATTGAACACCTCCTGATAAAGAGGACATTTCCCTGAATGCACGTCTTGACGGCTGAGAAAGCCTGCTTTCCATCTGAGGATTCCTGAATGAACACTGCCGATGACGGCAGGGATATAGCCTTTCACCCAAGCCAGAATTCGGGACACCACTGTTAGTGTCGCCTGACTTCGGGAACCTCCTAGGTGGTTTACATAAGCCATCATGATGGTGTTGTCAGACTGTACCTGCACGGTATTTCCTTGGAGGACCTGTCCTGCATGCTGGAGAACCCTGAATACTGCTCAGAGTTCTCAGATGTTTATGGGAAGCGCAAAAACTACTGGTGTCCACCTGCCCTGGAACAAGTGTGGACCCGCCACTGCTTCCCAGCCACGGATACTGGCGTCCGTCGTCAGAAGGACCCTGTCCGCAATCCCAAAGGGGGTGCCCCTTGTTTAGGTGAGCTTTCTGCAGCCACCAGGCCAGAGAGAGACAAACCTCCGGGGAAAGCCTATTGACTTTATCCTATGGGGCAACCCATCCCATCCGGAGAGGATCAAGTTCTTTAGAGTGAAGCTGGGTACTCTCCACCATGTCGAACAGCAACATCCTGGAACCCAGGAACCACATTGCCAAGTGAATAGACACTCGGCGCCTCTGCAGGCAACTGCGTACGTTTGCCTGTAATGCAGAGATCTTTTCCTCAATCACAAAGATCCTCAGATGTTGGGATATGGAGCATCCTCTGTGAAGAATCAGAGAGGACCATTTCCAGTTTATCAGTCAGCCCTAACATAGCAACACAGATATTGTCCGTTGCATATGGCACTGAAGTATCTCTGGAGACCGTGGTAACAACAGGAGGTCACTCGGATAGGGTAACAAGCGGACCCCCTGCATCCGCAGGTGGGCTGCCATAACTACCATGACCCTGGTAAACCGTGAGGCGCGGAGGCCAGACCAAGGGGCAATGCCAGAAACTGGAAATGCTTACTGACCACTGCAAACCTGAGGAAAACACTGGTGTGCTAAGAAAAGAGGGATATTCAGGTAGTCACCCTGAATATATCCAACGACACCACAAAATTCCCAGGCTCCATTGAATGATCGAATGCAGGGTCCCCCTCCCGAACCGAGGAACCCTTAAGAATTTGTTGAAGGATTCGAGGTTGAGAATGTCCTGGTAAGACCCATTGGGTGTCTGTACCAGAAAGAGGATGGAGTAATACCTCGTTCCCCTTTGGGGCAACGGAATAGGTACTATAACTCCTGCCTGGAGCATAGAGTGTAACAAAAATTACAGGGCCTTGTCCTGAATTGACAGAAGACCTGTAACGAAAAACCGACTGGGAGGCTTTTACCGGGAGGAAAGGACATACCTTCAAGAAAATATTTCTCTTACCCCAGTGTCCGTGGTGGTCAGACACCAGCACTGGGCGAACTGGAGAAGCCGGCCTCCAACTCTGGGGGCTCCCGAGAGGAGGCCCGTCCCGTGAGGCTGAAGGCTTATAGTCCAACTTGGGCGTAGGACGTCTTGTACTCCAAGCCTGTTCTTATGGCTGAGCAGATTTCCTGGCTACTGACTGTCTTGGAAAGCTGTATTTTAGACTTACCCTGGCCTCACAGGGCCGAAAAGACAAAGTCCCAGACCCTGATGGGACTGTAGCCGATGGCAGACACGCAGACGTAGCTGCTGCCTGCAGGGCCACAATTGCGTCCAGACGAGGGCCAAACAGGACTTGTCCCGTAAAAGGCAAAGCATTCCAAATGGAATCTGCGTCCGCTTTCCAAGAGCGCAACCACAGGGAGCGGCAAGCCGCTACTGCTGCCGAGGAGATTCTGGAAAGGAGTAGGCTATATGTAAGACCGTCTCATTATGAACGTGGCAAAGTCTCTGAGAATCTGCCACTATCCACCTGCTCTGCTAGAGAGTCAGTGTGCAGAGATCCAGTTACCTACTCAGTGTTCCATGGCTCTGGCCCCCCAGCACACGGCTATAGCCGGCCTGGAAGCCCCTCCAGCAAGGGAATATTGGATTTTAGATATATTTGCACCTTGCAATCTGGAACCTCCTTCAAAGAGGACGTGGAGGGCATGGGCAACGTAGCACTCCTCACTAGGCGTGTAACATGAGAATCTACCCGTAAAGGTAACTCCCATACGGAAATTTAATTATCCGCAAAAGGGGTATGCAAAAGGTCAACCGTTTTTGAGGCTGGAACCGCTTACCCGGATTTTCCACGCCTCCTCTAAATGATCCACCTGACCAGATAGAGGAATTACAGTGGCAACACCCTTATCCTTAAAGAAGGCATATTTGGATTTAGCCACGGGGGATATGTAATAACCAAAGCCGCACGGACTGCCCGTAGAAGGCCAGGTATATAGACTTTAGACCCAGACTACGCCTCCTTTGCACTAAGGGGCTCGTGTCTGAAAAAGTCAATAATATCACTGTCATCAGACGTCATGTCTTTACCCGTCTGAGACCCGAAAGGCCATTTAGAAGGCCGAAATGGTGACTCCCCCTGTAAAACGTCCATCAGGAGCTATACCATTTGGACAATAAATTCACCCACACAGGCTCCGGCGAGACCTGGGGGGGCAAAAAACAGGATACACTGGGGTACCATCAACTGTCCAGGGACCCCTGCATGTGATGAGACCACCACAGGCTGCGATAACCCCTATGGGGAAACGCAGGGGGCGTTGCCCACAAAGGCTGGAAGCATCTTAGCCAGCCGAGGGCGGTCCCCTTTTTTGTGCAGGCACAGTGACAGAAATGGGGCGTGATATATAATACAACATGCCCTCCATATATCCCTCAGCGTTTACATATCCCTCCGCTAACTGCACATGATATCAGTACATTATAGCTGGAAGAGGATATCCTCGTTCACTTTCCGACATGAGGAGTGTGAACGGAGCGTATGTGACCTCCCACACAGAAAAACCACGTTTACTGTGAGGTAATAAACACCCTGCGACACCGCACCGCAAGGGCTGTAGCAGAAGAACAGGGATAGGAAAAGGCTGACAGTCAGAAATGAAAGTACAGGCAAACAGCGCTAGCATTTAATTCACATACAATGCACAGATAACATCCTGCATTACAAGCACTGCGATCAACTACACAGACCAGAGCCTGGTAGGAAACAGTGCTGCATACACTGACCTTAATTGAAGGAGAGGTATGCGGGGGACCCGGACCGCAATGGCATCTGTATCAGCTTCCAGCAGCGTTTGCCATCCCCAGCACATGTAGTGAGAAAATGGCCACCGAGGAGCAGAGAGAAGGCAGGGCCCGGGGAAGGAGCGCTGACACAGCCCGCTCAGACCGCTGTGGAATGGCACTGTGCAGCGGGGGAGATGCCGGCTGTGAGACAGGGAAGGCGTTCTCCCCTGGCGTGCTATCAACCCCTGGGATGCCGCGCTGTACCGCACATGCTGCGGCCCGCTGTCCCTCGTGGTCTAGTGGAAGGCGCAGCATCAGTACCTGGCCCCACGCGCAGCCGGTCCCCAGGGAGCCCCCTGCCTGGGGACCAAACAGGACTGTGTTACCGGCGGGTGCCCACCGCGGGACCCCGCCGCTTACCTTGTTCCCCGTGCATCCGGCCACAGTCCAGGTAGCCGGGGATCACCGCTAGCTGTGACCCCAGCTACCTACCAGCTTCCCAGGATCGGTACCGGCGTTCTGGTACCGGCGGGGTGTAGGAGTGACAGCATGGACGTCAATACTGACTGTCCTATGCTGGAGCACTCTAGTTGTGCAGCCACAGCTGCGAAGAAATATTCAGGGGCCTTAAAAAGACCCCCTTCTGTATGGTGCGACTGGTCCGGCCAGGCACCTACGAAAACTGAGTGGCCTGAGGCTCGGGGGCGGGGTATAGGAGAGGGACCCCAGTGCATCCTGGGAGGCTGAAGATTTAACTCTGTGGTGCCTGGATGTCTGCCGCCATCGCCTATACCCCAAGGTATCCTGTGGATACCCTATGGACCCTGAAGTAGAAACATCCTTTTTCACTTTATTTTAGTAAAAATAATGTTAATAAATAGAGCCCTAGGGCATACACGGGGCGATTTGAAAACGTACACACCTCGGTACGTTTTCAAATTCAGCCCGATGCATCGCATGCTGCTGTGAATGGTAAACGATGCATCTTACAAGATGCTTCGGTTACCTATTTAACAGCATGACGGATCGCAAATCTTAGGGTTTTTCCTTAAGATCTACGATGCCGATGTACGACGGCGGGGACGCGCATCGCCGTCGTACAGCATGCCAAACCACACACGATGCGCATGATTGATCGTTGCGATCAATCAAAATCGTGCACATCGTCTAAAAATTATTACCGTGTATGAGTCACATTTTTATAGGATTTTTATTTTTCAAATATTTAGCATAGGAGTCACATGTAAAAAGACTGTCCCAATTTAGCCTACTTGTCTTGATTAATAAGTAGGGGTTCAAAAATTTCCAATGTTATTTTTACTCTTTTCGCCAGTAAGGCCCACAATCAGTGGCGTAGCTATAATGGGTGCAGTGTGTGCGGGGCACACGGGCCCCCGCACACCCTGCACCCATTTTATTTTAAACTTACCTGTCCGTGGTCCCGCAGCGGGTCTCAGCATTGCTTAGAACACCCGAAAATAGCCACCGCGGTAGTAGACTCCGGGCACTAGAGTGTGCCCAGAGTCTAACGCTCCGGTGGCTGCCCAGCCGCATCAGTCGGTTGCCAGCCACCGCAGAGAGAGGAGGGGGCCCTGCACAAGGAGTGCACACGGGCCCCCTCCTCTGTTAAGATGCCCCTGCCCACAATCAGGGGCTGGCTGGCAACTTTTAGCCTGGGGGGCAAATGCATGCAGGCGGCCCTGGCAGAGAAGTAGCATGTAGCCAGGGTGCCCCCCCCCTCAAGTGTTCCATGGAGGAGGCGGGTCCATATGGGATTAATGTAAGGTAAAAATAAAGATTAGGGCAGCCCCCTGTCGTAGTGCCCATATGCAGTGCCCCCGTGTGCCACAGGAGAGAACACCCTTATGCAGGCCTCCAATGCTAAAGTTTCAAAAACAGCTAAAATCATGTAATTTTTGCAATCCGAAAGCCAAAATTCTGATTTAAAATCTGAACTCTGAACAGCTGGAAAATCATAACATAATTTGTCCGGATCTCCTGAGGAGATTAGAAATGCAACTTGGATCTATCCGGATCTATCAGGTGAATCCAGATTTCTGGAGAACCGAACGTCTCTAATATATATACATACTTAAAAGTAGAATTTGTGGTGTAGATAATGGTGTAGTACTCTCTCAGGATTCCAATCACCATTACAGGTTTTAGCCTAATCTGGAAAATAGTCCAGCACCAGACACACCAAAAAGACTCAGAGGAGTATATTTACTAATGTTCGATTTTGAGTTTTGTGTGCTTTTACATTCAATTTGCATTCGGTTTTCATTCGATTTTGCCTTTGGAGATTTACAAAGGCAAAATCGAATCTCAAATCGCACATAAAACCGAATCCCACTCAAAATCGAATATCGGCAAAACATCGGATCTTTTACATAGACCAACATACAAATCCCAAATTTACTAATAATCAAAATCAATATACACCAAATCAAAGTTCAAATCCCCAAAATAATAGACCTGATTCATGCTTGGGATGTTAGCATGAGCAGGTATGAATTACACAGATGCATGCACAGATCAGTGAGATCAGTGCATGCTTCTGTGTGTAAAAAGTTTACAACTGATGCGACCAGTCAGAAACGCCCACTAGTCGGCTGCTGAAAGATAATCTTTTGTAACCAGCTATATCAGAGGGACCTGCTGGTCACCCTGCACCCACGGCTCCGCCTCCACGATGTCCCGATCACTGCAGGCCACAGTGATCGGGACCCAGCGGCACCCCCCTCCCACACACGGGCATCCGTCACTTCCATAGAAGCAGCAGCTGCAGCTCCTGATAGCTTAAAGGCTGCCATCCCTCCCGTGAGGACGACGGAGCCCTGGCGTATTGGAGTTCGCTAGGTGAAGATGCTGGAAGTCCTGGTTGGCTGGCGTCCATGCAAAAGCACTTAAAGACTTTTAAAACATTAAAATGTATTGTGTTTATTTTAATATTTTCTTTACAGGTGGACTACAGGTGTCAGCGGGCCCATAATGCCCTGCATGCTAGTACTTGTGGTTCTCCAGGTACCAGCATGTGGGGGAGGCTTGCTGGGACCTGTGGTTCACCTGCAAAGGACAATATTTTTTAACACTACACTTTACACAATCGACCCGGCACCCACCGTCCACGAGTGCCGGGGTTAGACCCGGGCTATCAGCCTAAGCCTGTGGTGCCCTGGAGAGGGGGACCCCTTTATTGGGAGGGTCCCCAACTCCTCATGGATCCCCGACCTGGGCTGACTAGCGGTCAGGAGTAATGCTTTGGCCTGGGGACCCGGTGAAAGGTTTCCCCTGGCTGTGGCATTATCCCCCTGCTAGAAAGGGTCCAGTGCTGGTTATGGCAAATACAGGGGACCACTATGCTTTTTGTCTCCTGTATTTTCAAAACCAGGACCGGCCCAGCTGAACCCAGTGCTGGTTGTGCTAAAATACAGGGGACCCCCTACATCTTTTGTCCCCTGTATTTTGACAACCAGGACTGGCTATGAAATGCCCGGTGCTTGTTGAGCTTAAATACAGGGGACCCCTACATTGTGTGTCCCCTGTATTTAGCACAACCAGTACTGGGTCTCCAAAGCCCGGAGCTGGTTGATCTTTGGGGGGGTGGGGCATGCCATTTTTTTTTAATACTTTTACACAGATGCAAGGGGATCTCACTGATCCATCCATGAATCTGTGTCTTCTGATCCGTGCAGACATTTGTGTTTTGATGCATGCAGGGATACTAGGTGAGTATGTGAGATAGTGAGTGTGCATATATGTGTTAATAAAGTTGTATTTTCACGGTGTGTGTAATGTCTTTTTTTTTATATATTTCTTTTGCAGTGGTACTATAGGTACCAGTGGGCCAGTAATGCCCTACATGCTGGTAGGTGTGTTCATCCAAGAAGCAGCATTCGGGGGAGGCTTGCTGGGACCAGTAGTTCTCCTTCAAAAGACAATATTATTTCATCTTTCTTTGCACTACACAATACACTATCAACCTGGCACCCACCGCTCCAAGGGTTCCTGGGGATAGCCCCAGGCTATCAGCTTAGGTCTGGGGTGAGATGGAGAGGGGGACCAATTTATTGGGGGTCCTCACACCCCCAGGGATCCCAGGCCTGGGCTGACTAGCAGTCAGTGCTTTGGATGGGGGACTGGATGAAAGGGTTCCCTTTGCTGTGGCATTACACCCCTGCTAAATAGAGCTCATTCTGGTTATGGATAATATTAGGGACCCACACTCTTTTTGTCCCCTGTATTTCCAAAACCAGGACCAGCTCGGCTGAGCCCAGTGCTGGTTGTGCTAAATACAGGGGACCCTTATGCTTTTTGTCCCCTGTATTTTCACAACCAGGACCAGCAGTGAAAAGCCCCGGGCTGGTTGTGCTTTAAGAAGGGGAGGGGGGCACGTCATTTTTTACATTTTTTTTTAACATATTACATTTTTAACACAGATGCATGGATGGATCTCACTGATACATCCATGCATCTGTGTCTTATTTTATTTTTTCAAAAGCATGCCCAGCGCCAGTGAGCACCTCTGTCACCTGCCCTTTGCACTGCCCCGCTGCTGCCACTGCTCCGCACCCCCCACTGCTGCCACTGCCCCACACACCTGCAGCCTGCCCCCACAGCCGTCTCTCCCTCTGCACCCCCAAAACACCTCCTGTGTGCTGCCCCTCCACCAACAGTGGTGTGCAAGGGGTGCTACTTTGGGTGCAAGGGGTGCATCTGCTATGGTACCTGAGCTGCCTCTCTGGCTCGCTGCTCCCCCTATAGCCAGTCGCACACAAGGATGTCCGGTCCAGTGAGGACCATAGAGGGGTCCCGGGTGTAATGGAGAGACAGCACCACCAGTTGCAAGGCAATCAGAGCTCGTGGACTGGCAGCCAATCAGCAGTGGCAGCCAAGGGGTGACACCAAGGTGCAGACTCCCACTCAGTGAAAGGAGCTGGGTGCAGCCGAGTGCTGCACTGTATAATTGTGCAGCACTCGGCTCCTGACACTGTGAGGGAGCCGGCCGTCACTGCACACAGGGCACCCCCCTGCCCCCCAGTAATAACGGTACCATGGTGGTTCGGCTGCGAGGCCATGTACGCTGTCCACGAGGCCAAATCCCTGCACGTGAGGCCATGCCCCCTTTTCGGCAGCACGCTGCAACGAAGAGCACACAGCATCCCTCCCCGCCGGGTAACACCACGAGAAGGGACGCCACTGCCCTAACCCCCCCGCACCCTAATCCTCCCCATTAGTGCCTAAACCTAACCCTTCCCCCTTAGTGCCTAACTGTAACCTCCCCTGATGGTGCCTAAACCTAACCCCCCCCCCACAGCCTAACCCTAACCCCCCCGGTAGTGCCTAAACCTAACCCTTCCCTCGCTGCCTAAACCTAACCCGCCCCACTATACTTACGTTCAGGATGCCGGCTGTTGGGATGCCGCCTGTTGGGATTCCGGCTTCGGTGTATCAAGTGATGTCGGTATTCCAGCGCCGGTATTCTGGCCGCGGGTTGGGATTCCGGCACCAGGATTTCGACCACCTGCATCCCAACCACTGGCATCTTATCTGCATCCAGTATTTTTGCATGCCTGGCAGAAAACAACATACATGTTTGCTAAATACAAAAGTTTACTTGTGTAGGTGTTTGTGGCAGTAAATGGTCTTCAGAAGAAATAAATCTCAACAGGCAAAATCCTCCTCAATCTTGCGGGATCTAGAGTATATCAATGCTAAGAATAAAATCATTCGGAAGAGATTTAATGTAATAACTGACATAGTGCTCTGTATAGTGAGCTCTAGAGAGCTGATCCCTCACAGATAACAGGACAGAATTTTCTTATCTATCCCGGCCTAGCTGGGACGCCTGCACATTGTGGCTGAGAAAATAGACTGAACATCCCTTACTGAGGGCTTTTTATGCCTTAAACCTTTTCTTGTATAATATCAGTGTCCCTGGATACATTTTATCTGACCCTCCTTGAGTTTAAATGTAGAAACTTAATCAGGAAAAATTATTGCGCTTGAGCTGAATGTGATTATACAGCGCCTGCCGTCACAGCAAATCACCACAAGGAATGGGGCATGGGAATAACTAACTGTTGAAGGACCAATAAGCCCCAAGAAATTAGGCTTCTGCTATCAAAACAATGGGCAACTTCTCCACTTTATAATTCTCCAAGCTATGATATATATTATCTCCCCCATAGTATTTATTTTACTTTTATTTATTAACAGTTTCTTACATAGCACAGCATATTCAGTTGCACTTTACAATTGGAAACATAAATAGAACAAAACTGGGTAAAAACACACAGATATATAGGTAGGAAGACCCTGCTCGTAAGCTTACAATCTATAGGGAAATAGGCATTGATACACAAGGATAGGTGCTATATATTGTAATTTTGGTCCAGCCAGAATGGAAAGTTTCTTGGTTGGCTGCATGATCCAGTCACACAGGAATGTCGGCCAAATATCAGTAGGATGTGAAAGACAAGGGCCCTCATTCAGAGCCGCTCGTTAACAGCAGTACGCTCATTGCATCCGATGTTGAGAAAGCACGCATGCGTCGGTGCAACACTGCGCATGTGCCTACGGCATATTGCGAGCTTTTTTTGACTCGTTCGTCAAATTGCGTACAGGAAGTGACATGTCAAATGTGATTGACAGAACAGGGCGTTTTTGGGCGTTGACGGGGGTGGAGATGGAAAAACGCAGGCGTGGCGAGGCGTTTTTTGGGCGTACATACATTATCTGATGCGAACGTCAAATGTGTTCGGTACGAACTCATACGTCACTGGCTGATCCTCTTTCCGTTCAAACTGCTCGCACAGCTTAGGGTCTGGATTACTCAATCACATTGGCGATGGCCTTCTCCTCCGTCCCGGCCCTCCACGATGTTTCATCGATTAATCACGGCTTGTCAGAAAAACAATTAGTTTTGTATTGAAAACCAGCTTGTAATGTGTTTTGAAATCAGTTTTTTGGGTTACCACAAAACCGTACGCAGGTGGAAATCATAGCTGCTAATGTCAGGATTACACAATCAATTAGCGTATATTTGTTGGTCTGTTTTTCTTGGTTGATATTTGGTTTTTGTGCTATTGTAACAATAATGTCATCATGTTTGTGTGTATTTTTCCATTTTGCTTTTGTCTGGAGAATTTGCATCCTTATGTAAATTTTAAAGTGTTCCTTAAATTGCCCCTTTTTTTTGTTTTCGTTTTAATTTTTTGGGAGCTCGTTTTTGCCTTGTGGGCCAGGATTAAATGTAAACCATTTCTAAAATAATGTCAGAATACAATGTCAAACATTTTTTCAAAATTTATTGGAAACTAAAAACATTTTCTGGCACATTTTTGCCCCAAACATTTTTGGCAGTGTTATTCCCAATAATTTTTTAATTTGTGCAAACATAAAAGGTATGGAAACTTAAATCTAAAAATTAAAAACAATTCACAAGAAAGGAGAGGGAAGTTTTGGCCAGAAAGGAATATGGGGCAAGCACAGAAGGAGTGTGGGAAAAGTAGCCAGTGCTGTCAACGTTTTTTCCCCCGTTTGGCTGGGGAGGGTGGGCACCAGACCGGGTCCGGGATGTCATCGGGCTGGCCTGTCCAGATGTTGTGGCCTCTGGACTAGGCACAGGGCTAGGCACATTTGGAGGATTGACTGATGTTGTGCCAGAGGTGGAGGATCCTGATGTTCCGGCAGGAAGGGAGGTCGGCTCCACCATGTGCTGGCGAACGAGCTGCTCCAGGGCATTGGCGATGCGGATGTTGGCCCTGGTATTTTCTGCCAGGGCCTGACCAATGGTCACGTTGGCCGCAGCATTTTGCTCCAGGGCCTCAGCCACCCGTACCAGACTGGCGTCCATCCTCTGCAGAATCTCCGTATGGAAATCCGATTTAAAATTGAGTTCTGTGAGGAGGGACACTGCCTGCGAGGGGGATTGCCCTGGACTGGCTTCTGCAGGGTCCTCAGCCGGATGTACTGGTTCCTCCCCTGCAGAGCCAGCAGAAATTCTGCGGCCAAGGCTCCCCTCTGGAGCAGACTCATCCGCCTGTGTCTCTGTTGGAAAAATGAGAAAAGAGTCACATTAGAATCTACATATTGGCACAATAACATTTCAGAGTTGGTGACATCACAATATTTACCTGGGACAACATGAGGAGCCGCAAAGTCTGGCATGTCCGTATCCATGTTGGACACGCCAAACACCTCCACAGCCTGCACACACCCCTGTGCCAGCTCTTCTAAATCATTCAACTCCAATGACACAGGAGTGGGACCCCCACCTGTCCCCCTTGCATGCCTAGCCCTGTCCGCCAGTTTTTGCTTCAGGCGATATTTGAAGTCGCCCCATCTGTGGGTGAAAAAGGAACCATTATTCTGGTTTTTTTGGGGGGTTTTGGTTTTAGGGGGGTCAAGTTTTTACTTACCGCCGTTTGACATCCCGGGCTAGACGGACATAATCACCCACCCTATTGACAGCACTGGCTACCTCCTCCCACATTCTCCACTTCTGAATTGCACTCATATTCCTATCTGTCTGTGGCAGGATGTCCACACACTTCTGAACCAAAACCTCCATCTCCTTTCTTGTGAATTGTGGCTGCCTTTTCTTTTTCCCTGCTTTGGCCGGAATACTGGGCCCAGCAGCCTCTTCCATGTCATCCTCCTCACCTATTTGTTTAAATGTTGAGAAATTTAATTTTATGTTTCAAAATAATCATTGTTTGGAAATGCATGAAATACTTACCGGCAGACTCTTGGCCATTGTTTCCCTGGTCTGTAGCCATTTCTTATCTCCAAACAAGAAATACACCAGAACGTTTTTTTTGGCTCGTGACGTATTTATACATGCGTCCTTATTTTTCGGCCGCATCATTGATTGTGCATTCCTATGATCCCTCCTTAATTTGTGCGGGAAAATAAACACTATTTATGGCTTGGGGCGTCTCGAGTCGAGGTGGCGGTTGTTGGTTGTTGGAGGTTACGTTGGTCGGAGTGGATTGTTGGCGGAATTTGGATTTGGCGTTGTTTGGAGTTGTTTTTGGTTTGTCTTTTTGCAGTTTTTTTTCCTGTTCGCTTTTTTTGGTGTGGTTGTTTTCTTTGTCGTGTTTTTGTTTGGTAAGTTTTTGGCCGTCTTACTTTTGTTCACTTTGTGTCTCCTTCTTTTTGTGAATTTTGGCTCGTTAATTTATTCAAAAATCTCCTTTGTTAGGTTTCTTTTGGCTCTGCCCCAACGACCTTTTTATCCGGTGACTTATATATCCTCTATTGGTAAGTTTATTTTTTCACTTGTTTATTAAATGTTCATGTTTTTTTAACGCAACTTTGTTTGACCTTACACTTTTAACCTTTGGTTTTGTGAGTCCGAAATGTATGAACTAATTCGTGCTTTTTTATCTGCGTATTTTTTTACTTGTATTTGCGAACTAATTAGCGCATTTTTATCTGTTTCTTTTTTGACTTGTATTTGCGAACAAATTAGCGCATTTTTATCTGTTTCTTTTTTGACTTGTATTTGCAAACTAATTAGCGCATTTTTATCTGCTTATTTTGTTCCGTAAAATTGGTTGTGTTTTCCCTTTAGCATTTGTTTAATACATTTGGGCCCAAATTGAGGTAGTCTGCGCACTGTCGTTTTGCTCTTTGCCTAAATGTGTGTTTCTCCCCTTTTCTGTTTTGTCTTGCACCCAATTTAGATTCCTAAATGCCCACCCTAAATTGTTGCATTGTTTATTTGTTATTATTTATAGGTTTGGACAATCATGACAATACCCCGGCATGTAAGCATCATTGGATTGTATCATCAAGCTAAGTAATTTTTCAAATATTTTTGCCCAAAAAAGCCTTACATTCAAATCTTGCCATTTCAGGTTGATCTTGGTCGGATTGTTCTGGCCATGCTCCCGGAAGCCAACCAACCTCAATCTCGTCCCGGGCGTAGGCATCGTAGGCGTGCAAGGCCCCAGATATATCGAACACGTGTCACCCTTTTTGGAATGCCCGATGATGAGGTGTTAAGACGCTACCGTCTTCCGCCCAGAATCATCATAGACACTCTCTCATTAATAGAGAGTGATCTTGAGCGGCAAATTGACAGTCCTACAGCAATACCACCACTTACGCAATTTATGGCGGTGTTACATTTCTGTGCCTCAGGATCGTTTCAAACAACGGTGGGAATAGTGGCGGGAATCTCACAATTCTCCTTTTCCCGGATCCTGAGGGCAGTGATGGAGGCCCTTTTCAAGCACCTCCATCATTTTATTCAAATGCCTTTGGATATGGGTGCCCTTAGTGTGGCCAAGGCCAATTATTACCAAATAGCTGGCTTCCCACACATCATAGGGGTTGTGGATGGTACTCACATACCACTTCAGCCTCCAGCATGGCTGGAGGCCATATTTCGCAACCGGAAACACTATCACTCCCTGAATGTAATGGTGGTATGTGATGCCTCCCTCCAGATCCTGTCCCTGAATGCAAAATTACCCGGAAGTGCACATGACTCATTCGTCATCCGGCAATCAGGGATATGGCACAAATTAAACAACCTACAAGCTGGTGATGCGTGGCTTCTGGGTAAGTGGAGACCTTTAGTACATAACAATGTTAAGCTTGATACACAGTGATCCTGATGTTGTCACTTCTTTTTCACAGGAGACAGTGGCTACCCTTGCACGCCCTGGCTGCTCACTCCTTATTTGGCTCCCACACCAGGGCCACAAAGTAATTTTAATGCCGCACTTACAGCCACCAGGCAAGTGGTGGAGCGCTGTATCGGCCTTTTAAAAGGCCGATTCAGATGCCTCCACCACTCTGGTGGCGAGCTCATGTATTTGCCGGATATGGTTTCGAAAATTGTGGTCCTGTGTGGGATATTTCACAACATTGCCATAAGGAGTGGTGTCCCAATGCAGCCAGAGGATGCCTTGCCTGAGGATGGCCCCCCCCAAGGTTGGTCGGAGGTCAGTATGTGGGGGGGGCCATACGCGATGATGTGGTGGCCAGATATTTTAGGTAATTATTGGCAACAAAAAAGTTTTTAGACACAATGTGGTACGGATTTTTGGAGACCATCTAATTAATTTGTTTTTTGTTTCCCATCTTCTGTTTGATTTCATAATCTTTGGGACTCAAACGATGACTACTTCCTGCTACCCAAAAAAAACCTTCATGGGGACACATTGGATATATATTCTGGAACCAATATTGCAACGCAACATTTGTGGAATCATGTTGGCATGCTCCTTCGTCAACCAGTTCTTGATTTTTCATTTCTTTTTTCATATGGTGTTTGATGGGTTGTATTTTTTGTTTTCACTGTGTGTATTGTTTGTGAGTCAACACTTTGGTTTTTTAATTATGTTGTGAATAAATGTTTTGAGAGTGTAATTTTGCAAATTTTATTGACCATTACAAGCAAGTGTAACCAGGTTCACCCACGTTAAATTTTATTAAGGGTTAATTCTGTAATGACGCAATTTGATCTAAATTTAAATATGCTTTCTGGGTCAAAACCAACACCAAAAGGAATTCTGTACAATCAGTAGGCTTTGTAATCTCGGCCTAAGCAGGTTGCCCCCCAAATTGGAACATGTAAAATGTAGTAATATATGAATTGTCACACACAAAAAAAGGCCAAGCAGATTGTTACTGTTAGGTGTTTCATGTGCCTGTTTCCCTAAAAAATACAACACACAATCTTAGTGACATTAATTGCAAATACTTGCTGGAAGAGTCTACTTATGTCAGTGTAAACAATCTAAGATTTGGAGACAAGGAATGAGACAGAACGTTAAGTTAAAATTTTTAATTAATACAGCTATTTAAAAAAAAAAAAAAAAAATTAGGGATGCAGGATCACAGAAATATGGTCAAGGACCATCAGCAGCCCGATGATGTAGCCCCGCATCCTTTTGACGCATCCGGCTAGGTTCACCAAACGCCTCTGGTCCTCTGTGGGTTAGAAATGTGTGGGGCTTAATACATAATTAATGAAACCCAATGAAAAAACAAGCCAAACAAAGGTATCCAAAAATGACAATATTGTGACCAAAAGCACATTTAACCCAAAAAATCCAAGGACCCAAAAATGGACACCCAAAAAATTGCCACAAAAAAAATCAGATTTTGACAGGTGGAATATGTGTATGGGGAAATCAGCAGTAAAATGTAAAGACAAACAGAAATCTACACCAAATTCTGACAAACCAAAAAAAGTAAAAGGCACAGACACAGGATTAGATACAAACATTTTTTTAAAAAAAAGAGAAAAAAAAGGCAAACATACCGTTCAAAATCACGCCAGGTCCAGAAGCAACTCCCACGTCCTCCTCGGAGGTGCCAACATTCCCCAAAGAGGTGGGAGGTATGATTTGGGATTCAGGGTAGGGGGTAGTTACGAGACGGGTGGTTGGAGGGGAGGGGGAATTGGGATGGAGGGGAAGGAGCCCCGACACATGTTCCACAGGGTCTGTGCAGGCTGGGGAGGAGCGGGAAATTAGGGAATTTTGGGGTGTGGATGTTTGGCTGGAGGTTGGGGAGAGGGGCCGAGAGCGCCGTCTTTGACGGAGATGACGCCGTAGTCTTCGCTCTGCCCCTAAAAGATGGGAAACAAATTGTGGTTATTTTCGACCCTGACCTTGTTAAACGCTAATTTTTGACACCACAAATATGTAAACATGCACATGCAGATATGAGTACAAAGAATAAATAGGCCATACATGAAAACATGCACATGCAGATATGAGTACAAAGAATAAATAGGCCATACATGAAAACATGCACATGCAGATATGAGTACAAAGAATAAATAGACTATACATGAAAACATGCACATGCAGATATGAGTACAAAGAATAAATAGGCCTTACATGAAAACATGCACATGCAGATATGAGTACAAAGAATAAATAGGCCATACATGAAAACATGCACATGCAGATATGAGTACAAAGAATAAATAGGCCATACATGAAAACATGCACATGCAGATATGAGTACAAAGAATAAATAGGCCATACATGAAAACATGCACATGCAGATATGAGTACAAAGAATAAATAGGCCATACATGAAAACATGCACATGCAGTTAGGGCCACAAAGATAAACATGAAAACCACAGTCCAAAAAACTTACTTTCCGCGATCTGCATGCGAAAGCATGCCAGCAAGCGGGGCGTCCGCCGTTGCAGGTCGGACCACCTGCGCTCCAGCTGGCCAATCTGGCGGCGTGAGCCAAAGGAACGCAGGCGGCCACGTACCTCCGCATATGCGGAACGCTTTTCCCTATTGGTGATGGGGGGAGGCTGGCTGGTGATCCGCCTGTCCATCACCTCGGTTAACACCATCAGCTCGCGCCTGGTGAATGCTGAGGCTCTCATGATGGCAATGGTGTATTTTATTAAAAACAATTTTAATAAAGCCCCAATAACAAATATGATTGCCTAATGTATTTTGGTAATTAACAGGACCAATTCTATTGGTTAGTGTATGAGTCATGTGTTCGACAGGGCCACAAATCTATTGCGAGTTATGATAGGCTTGATGCAGTGACATGCGTAAGCTAATTTAAATAAAGAAATGAACCCAGTAAAATATGCGTGGTTAAAAACAAAGAAAACAAATGGATAATTGGCTCAAACATGTATTTTGACAAATAAAAGCGAATGTTTAAGCCGTACGTATTCTGCGGGTAAACACAAACACGGACAAGAGTAAAGTTTATTGCATTGCCCAAAAAACAAACAAAAAAAAAACCGAGCAATTAAGATAATTGATATATTGATTGGCATGATACGATTGAGGAAGGTACGCAGAATAAAGGAGCAGGTAATCGGAATCTGACAGGCCCACTTCCGGGTTGAACTTGTGCGTGCGTTCCCTGCAAGCCACATTGGGGATGTACGCTTGCTATTTGGCATGCTCGTTAGTTAGAGGAGGGGTTGGTAGAGTTTGGGGAGGATGTTTAGATGCATTCGAAAATACGAGCGAGTGCTTGAATTAACATATTTCTGTACGTACGCCGAACGTACGTACGCCAACTTGCATCCGGGTCTGAATGAGGGCCAATGTGTGAGGTTATGTGTGGACTGTGAAAGGGGATGTAATTAGATATGGAACTATGAGGGTCATGAGGGCGGTTCTGGATTCTGATAAGCTTGCCTGAAGAGGTGAGATTTCAGGGAACGCTTGAAGGATTGGAGACTAGAGGAAAGCCTTATTGTGCATGGTAAGGCATTCCATAGAGTGGGTGCAGCCTGAAGAAAGTCCTGTAATCGTGAGTTGGAGCAAGTAATGCGTGGGGATGACAGACGCAGATCTTGTGCTGAGCGGAGAGGTCGGGTTGGGAGATGTATGTTGGTTTAGTTTGGTTAATAGCCTTATGTGTAAGTAAGAGTATTTTATATTGAGGGCCTAATTCAGAGCCGGATGCTCTTTCAGAGCGCTCGCTCTGAATCAGTGCCCTCCCTCTCTTTTTTTAGAGCGGCCTCTGGCCGCTCGCATAGCTGTGGGTGACCACCCACAGCTATAGCGAGCGGCCAAAAAGATGGTCGCGATGGTCAAGACCATCGCGACCATAGGGCTTGCGACGAGACCCTTGTGGTAGGGTCTCGTCTGCCGCAAGCCCTGGAGTGCTTTTGGCTCTATCAGAGCCAAAAGCACTCCCATTGACATCATTTGTGATGTCAGTGGGGCCGGCCCAACACAGTAGGCGTTCCCATGGGAACGCCTCCGTCTGGGCAGCAACGCCCCTGGCACGTCCACCAATGGCGGCGTGCTGTCACTCAACATCGACAGCACGCCCCCTTTGTAGCGAGACTCATAGCGACGGCTTGCCCATCGCTATGCGGGTCTCGTGCATGTGCACGACAGAGCCGGCTTCCTCGTGCGCATGCGCACTGGGCCAACATCGACCCGCTTGCGAGCGCTCAGCGCTCGCGAGCGGGTCTGAATCAGTCCCTGAATACGGTAGAAACCCGGCAGCCAATGGAGGGACTGACAGAGTTATGCAGCAGACGATGGAAGTTTGGCAAGGAAGATAAGCCTCACAGCTGCATTCATAATGGATTGTAATGGCGATAGCCTGTTTTTTGGAAGGCCAGTAAGGATACTATTGCAATAGTCAATGCGGGAAATAATAAGTGCATGGATTAGAGTTTTAGCAGTGTCTTGTGTGAGATATGGTTGAATTTTGGATATGTTTTTTAGATGTATGTAACATGATTTTGAGACAAATTGAATGTGGGAAACAAAGGACAGTTCAGAGTAAAGTATGACGCCTAGGCAGTGAGCTTGCGGGGCAGGGTGTATTGTCGAGTTATCAACAGAGATTGAGAGATCAGGTTGGTAACGGTTATTGGCTGGTGGAAATATAATTAATATAAAAGGTTTAAATATAATTAATATAGTATGACTGATTGCTTATCAGGGCAATACAAAATCAGTTATCGTTACTATTTAATTGAAACCATTGATTTATTATTATTATTATTATTATTATTATTATTATTAATAAACTGAGTATTGATCAGCTGTCGCAGCGATACCATACTGGAGTAGATTACCACTCTGCCGGGTCAGGCTATACAGACACCATCTTGTGCATGCACAGTGGAATTGTGAGTTGAAAATGAGGGTCGTCAGCATTTATACCAGGCAAATGTTGATTTAATACATGTATTTTTATTTTGAGCTGCATCTACCGTACCCAGGGCCGTAGAGAGCTGTGCCGAGCCCTGGTAATTTTGGGGGAGGTGACCTAATGTAATAGATAAAATAATAGAGAAATGGTATTTGCTGTGCTGTGAAGCAGTGCAGGGAGCTCCACAGTGCCATGTGCCTCTCAGCCAGGAGCAAATTGGGGGGGGGCGATCAGCCTCCCTGGTCTTACCACAGGCCAGCACACAGCGGCATGAATTGGGACACACAGGCTGCTGCAGCTGACAGGTAAGGGAGCACCTGCTGGGACCCCCCATGGGTCATTAGTACCTACCCAACCCCTCTTGGTGCCCCTGACAGTACCTTAAGAAATTTGTAACCCGAAATACACACCATGGTACCATAGGTTTATGCCTACACAGAGCCAAGACCTAGCCAAATTAGTGCTTTAGGTAAGATTTTGGCCTCTGTGGGATCCTGAAAATGGGTGTGGCATCACTGAAGGGGCACGCTATTGCTGTTCTGTGTTCCCCTTCCCCCATTATACTGTGTTCCCATCCCATGCAACCTCATTCACCCCTTGTTTCTCCAGCGCTAGTCCAGTATCTTCTTTCTTGTGTAAAAACATTTATAATAAAACACTTAGGGCGGGATGTACTAAGCATCACATCTGTACATTCTGCCTCTTATCGGGTACATACTACTGTTGATTAGCGTAATAAATGTTTTGAAATGCAAATAAAATCACAAATGGCAGTTCTACTGATAGGAGCCATCCTTTGTGATGCCCTCAGATAGACAGACTTCTGGCGTCCTTCTGCGCATGCACAGAAGGACATGTGCTGCGGGGGGAAAAGCCACAGGCTTCTATTGGGTAACGCCAAACGCTATGCTTTTTCTGTCTTCTCCAGGGCAGTCACTTTCAGGCACATGTCTCTCTGTGTCAGGCTTCAGGTTCTTCATGTTCCCTCTGTGTCAGACTTCTCTTCTGCCGTCCGCCATTACAGAGCCTCCTGCCAGCTTCTCTCCTTAGTGCAGCGCGTCTGACATTCTATAGGGCACATTCTCCCCTCACAGCACAGCACCCCAGGCTCTCCCCTGACAGCACCCCTCTCCCCTCACTGCACAGCACCTCAGGCTCTCCCCTCAAAATATCCCTCTCCCCTCACTGCACAGCACCTCAGGCTCTCCCCTCACAGCACCCCTCTCCCCTCACTGCACAGCACCTCCGGCTCTCCCCTCACAGCACTCCTCTCCCCTCACAGCACCCCTCTCCCCTCACTACACAGCACCTCCGGCTCTCCCCTCACAGCACAGCACCCCACACCAATCACAGCATCCTCTCCAGGCACAGGACCTCTCACCCAGTACCCATCTCCCAGCACACCATGTCAGCACCCTTCTCCCAGCACAGCACCCCTCACCCAGCACCTCTCTCCCAGCACATGTCAGCACCACATACCCAGCACACATCTCCCAGCACAGCACCCATCTCCCAGCACACCATGTCAGCATCATTCTCCCAGCACAGCACCCCTTTCCCAGCACAGCATGTCAGCACCCCTCACCCAGCACTTACTCCTCTCATAGCACAGCATGTCTGCACCCATCTCACAGCACCTCTCTGCCAGCACAGCATGTCAGCACCCCTCACACAGCACCCCTCTGCCAGTACAGCACCACTCCACCAGCACAGCATGTCAGCACCCATCTCCCAGCACAACATGTCAGCACTCTTTACCCAGCACCCACACCCATAGCACAGCATGTCAGCATCCCTGACCCAGCACCCCACTCCCAGCATAGCATGTCAGCACCCCTGACCTACCAACCCACTCCCAGCACAGCATGTCAGCACCTCTCACCCAGCACCCCTCTTTCTATCACAGCATGTCAGTACCCAGCACCCCTCTCCCAGCACAGCATGTCAGCACCCAGCACCCCTCTCCCAGCACAGCATGTCAGCACCCCTCTCCCAGCACAGCATGTCAGCACCCAGCACCCCTCTCCCAGCACAGCATGTGAGCACCCAGAACCGTCTCCCAGCACAGCATGTCAGCACCCCTCTCCCAGCACAGCATGTCAGCACCCCTAACCCAGCAACCCGCCCCCAGCACAGCATGTCAGCACCCCACCCCCAGCTCAGCATGTCATCACCCCACTCCCTGCACAGCATGTCAACACCTATGCTGACCCAGCACCCTACTCCCAGCACAGCATGTCAGCAACCCACTCCCAGCACAGCATATCAGCACCCAGCCCAGCATGTCAGCACCCCATTCCCTGCACAGCAAGTGAGCACGCCTCTCCCAGCACAGCATGTCATCACTCCTCTTCCAGCAACCCACCCCCAGCACAGCACTCCTCTCCCTGCACAGCACTCCTCTCCCAACACAGAACCCCACACCTGGTAGCACAGATCACAGCAGCAGCTGAGCCAGCAACACCCATCACCCCTCACCTCATAGCATTCAGCTTAGCACCCCTCACACATACATGCTGAGCTGACTTAGTCAAAACTGTATTCCAGTGCCAGCATCCCGACAGCGAAGATCCTGAAGCTAAGTAGGGGGGTCAGTGATTAGGAGTAGGCACTAGGGGGAGGGTTAGGCTTAGGTACTAAGAGGGGAGGGTTAGGTTTAGGGTGCGGGAAGGAGGAGGTTAGGTTTAGGCACTAGGGGGAGGTTAGGTTTAGGCACCAGGGAGGGAGGGTTAAGAGTACGGAATGGGGAGGGTTAGGATACCAACCTACAGGTGTTGATATCGTAACCCTGTCGGGATGCCGGCGCCTGGATTCTGACCACCGGGATTCAGGGCACCGGCATCCCATACCCAACCTGTCACCCTCTGCCTCCCCCTGTCACCCTCTGCCTCCCCCTGTCACCCACTGCCTCTCCCTGTCACCCACTGCCTCTCCCTGTTACCTATTGCCTCTCCTTGTCACCCTCTGCATCTCCCTATTACCCACTACCTCTCCCTATGACCCTCTGCCTCTCCCTGTCACCCACTGCCTCTCCCTGTTACCCATTGCCTCTCCTTGTCACCCTCTGCATCTCCCTATTACCCACTACCTCTCCCTGTCACCCTCTGCCTCTCCTTGTCACCCACTGTTATCCTCTGCCACCCACTGCCTCTCCATGTGATCCATTGCTCTCCTGTCACATATTGCCTCCCTGTCACCCACTTTCAGCAACTTTCTGTATGACAATATTATCATACAGCTGCAAGGAAAAAGATTTAATAACATTTTAATATTTGTTCAATGTCATACATATTCAGATTACAGTATATAACCCAGAAAAAGTGTTTAGGGGTATTTTAAATTAAATGTTATGCTTTAAATTCCATACTAATTGTTCAACTTAAAAACATTTTCTAAGTGGGCCTCAGAAAAAAAAAAAAATTATATTTATATTATTGTTTTTTGTTTTTTTTTAACCTTTTAAATGTTGACATTATTATTTTCTAGAAGGTGCTAGATAAATGATGTGTAGAATCTGATTGACCGCTATGGGCAACAACTCCACTTAAAAACAAAAGCACCTTAATAAATATAATCCTAGGCATGTGTTCCTGGGTTACTACAATATGTCAAGTGTTTTTCTGTATGCTTATACATATATTTCATTTGATCGGTATGCGTACTGTAAGTGCATATGTTTCATCATTTGTTCCTTCAGGTCAGGTGACCCTAATTATTGTGCTCTTTGAGCTGTACTTTTGTTGTTTTTTTGTTACTACTTATACTTTGTGTTGTTGTTTAAAAAAAAATCAATAAAAACTACTCATTAAAAAAAGAAAACATGAACAGTTGGTAAAATCCAGGCAGTAAAACATAATATTAATATTTATACAAAGAAAAAAAAAACTATTTAACATAAACCGTGCTGCTGGCAGCACATTCCTAGTTTGCCTGTATGGCTTTTACAGCCCTGATCAAATACTGTATGTAAACTAAACAACTGCAATTACATATCGACAACATTGATGAAACCCATTGCTCTGCTCTGACCTTTACGGTAATAAACTAATGTATCACGTCTGACATTAAAACTGCAGAGACCTGCATGTTATCTTGATTTAACATAAGAACTTTGTTGTACTGCTCAGGATAATTGTTGTGACCCATAGATGACTATTAATCTTTTGGTGGTGATGAAAAGGTTTGTGTGCAAGGGCAGTGGTCGAAACAGAAAGACACAAAAACTTGATGAGTTTATGCAAATGAAATATTATTCTAAAAATTTTTTTTTCGGAAATGTCAACTTTGCACTCTTAATTGAATATTGTGAATATTCTGATTCTAAATTGAAATTAAGGTTTAATAACATAGGTCAGATATACTCTGTTACAAACACAAATTATAAAGCGTTAAGTGTGCAATATCTGAAAAGAATAATAATAACTGGATTTATTCCTCAAATACAGTAGATATTCCTTGTAGTCTGTGCATGAAATGTATTGTTTTTTTTTCTTTCTCAGAGTCCTCGCTATATCTTCTAAAGGTATATTGTAATTTGAAATATGTCTGACGAGCCTTTCACAATAGAAAAGTTGTGGTTTGGATATGGCCTGGTATATATGCTCGAACCCCCCCCCCCTTTTTTTTTTTTTTTTGATCCTGTACAAAAATTGAGAAATTTGTTGAACGTAATAATTCAGCTAACTTCAAGTCAAATTATAGATTTTTGTATTTTAATCATTATTTCAATAGTATTTAAAAATAAAATATTTAAAAAGCACAAATTTTAAGGCCAACAGTAAGAACTGAAGGAGGGCCAGAATTTCCTATTAATCATATGCAGGGACAGGGGCTGTGTGATATATAAGAAGTAGTGTTCACTAATGCAATCACTTTACATCCAGATTTGGAGGTACTACGCATGTGCAAGCACATAGTATAGGGGAGTATCCTCCCCTCTCCTACTCGGATGCCCAGTCTCCGAGTAAGTTGTGTAAACAACCCGACCCCTCAGGACATACACCACTTACCATCACCACTGACTCCACCATCACACTACCCCTCCCCACCCTCACCCTCTCTACAGACATAGGGCCCGATTCAGAGCCGCTCACAAGCGGCTCGATGTTATAGCCCTGCGCAGGTGCCGCGTCCGGCGTGTGCCCCGCAGAGCGACTGAAGTTTAGTCACTCCGGGGCTCGCAACAAGACGGGGCGGCTGTCGATGTTGATTGACAGTTTGCCCCGTTTTGTGGGCGGGTAGGGGGGTGGCCGGACAAACACAGGCCTGGCGTTTGTAGGAGGGCTTACTGACATCATTCATGATGTCAGTAGTGGACTTCCTGCTCTATTAAAGCAGGAAGTCCACTTGGGCTTGTGACAGCTTTGCGAGTGGCCTGGAGACCAAAAAAAAAAAAACGTCCCCAGACCCAGCGAGCGGCCAGCGGCTGCGAGGGGGTCTGAATCAGGGCCATAGACCACTCATCCTGCAGGACATAAACTGCTAACCTAACCTTTGAAGCATCTTTGAACCTCTGCTGAGCTGTCTCTGCTGTTCTATCCTCACTGCCCCAGCTGACCCTGTACTTCCTGGGGGCCAGCTGGTGACATGGCAGTATTGGATTTGAGTACCCACTAACATCATTGCTGCACAGCCTTGCCCCCTGGTTTACTTTTACTGCAGTCAGTGTCGGCCTGGATCATTGGCTGCGCTAAAGGGTGTGCAGGCACACATCCCTAATATCCTGTGCATACCCCTATGCTCTCCTGAAAAACTTTACAGAAAGTAGCCCGTAGGCTACAATGGATAACAACATCTGAAGTTGCTTTGTATTCTGGAGCTTGGTAAATTTGATCATTCGCAGTCCATATAAAAACCTCAGGGGGCTTCCCTTGGCCGGGATGTACTAAGGTTGTGGTGTACATTCCGCCAGTCACTGCAACCTTACTAATCGCATATGTACTAACATATGCGATTAGTAGTGCAAAGGACAGTTCTTGTGATAAGAGCTGCCCTTTGCGAAGCAGCCGATGCCTGGTGACGGGGTCTCAGTGGGACGCCGGCCCCTCCGAGCCCCGGGAGGTTCCTGCTTGTCACATGTGCAGGAAGTCCCGGGCTCCTCCTCCTCCTCCCTGCACCCGGAAGATTAGGAGGAGGAGGAGACGGAGGACCCAGGAGGAGCGCGGGCCGGCGACCATGGACAGCAGGTGAGTGGGGGCCACTGCTAGGCGACAGCGGGGCGGCAAAGCGGCGGCCAAGCATCAGGTGCGGAGTCCGGTTAGGCTTCTATAGGGTAACACCAGGTTTTTCTGGCGTTACCCTCTGCGCCGAAAAAAGGGTGGGCAGGGCTTAGTACATATGGAAATGCAGTAAAAAACCCAAAAACTGAGTTTTTGCTGCATTTTTCCTTTAGTACATCCCGCCCTTTGTGATTGAAAACAGGGGACTGCAGTATATACTGTACTTCCAATATTTGCTGAGGTCCCCAGAACATACATCCTGGGGAGATATCACTGATAGGATGGTCAATCTGTGGCTGTGTAATTATTAATACATATGAAATATGTAAATTAACAAGAAATAGTTTTGGGAGCTATTACATAGCGCTGACAGGAAGGATTTATCACCTTACTTTTGTTAGGTAACATTAGCAGTGGCCTCATTGGGGGGGTTTGTGTTGCCTTCGTCTGGATCAGCGCAGTTTATGTACACAACTGAACCTCACTAACTATGAGACAATTATCATTTTAATCCTCACTTATCAAAATGGAACAGCCTGAACATCAATATGAAAGATTATGCCACTTCCTCGTATGCTTTCTCTCATCTAGCATTTACAATCTTCCTAAACCATCTGTCCCATCACCCCCGGGGAGCTGCTGCTCCTCTATCTGACTTCCTCGAAGATCCCCATAACAATGCCTCTGCAAATGGCACATAACAGCTTCTGCTTCCCGTATGCAACAGAGCACAGGGGAAACATGTCAGAGTGTTGAGAAAAATCTCCAAGCTATGTGTCTTCTTGTGTTTTCCACATGGTTAATGCAGCATTACATTCATTGCGTGTTATCAACACTGTCAACTAGATCTCATGCTGCACAGTAATTGCAGCAGACTTCTACATATGCTTCATGTCTGCCTACTCCCCCACCCATAGACACATCACCCAGTCCTCTAACTTCCTGCGTCTATTCAGGTTTCCACTGTTAACTATTTCGGGCATAGATTTTCGCAAAAGAAAAAGGGGCTGCGGAGCAAGATCTAGGTCCTCTTCTTATAAAAATTATAATAACACAGAGAGAAACAATTGGAAAATTTGGGGCCTACTATTTGCACGGCTAAAAAGAGTTAGAGGCGCCCAGGGGGAGATGTATCAAGCCTTGGAGAGAGATCTAGTGGAGCAGTTGCCCGAAGCACAGACTTTGAAATGACGGCTAAAAGCTGATTGGTTACTTTGGGCAACTATATCTTTCTCCAAGGCTTGGCACATCTCTCCTATTGTGAACTCCATGTCCAGCTGTTTGGATGACCCCTTTAAAGCCCAGTGTCAGCATCATCAGGAGACATTTCCGTTCTAGCAATGTTTGTGAGTCGAAAGGAAAAGATGGATATTTCAGTGCAGTCTTCAACCTGAACTCTCTCTGTACTTGTCTCACTCTTATTTACTCTATGGCCTAGGGCTGAGGTTCCCAAACGCAGTCCTCAAGGCTTCCAGACAGTTCATGTTTTAGAGATATCCATGGTTGAGCACAGGTGGTGAAATCAAATGGACTGAAGCACTAATTCAGGGGTCTTCAAATTTGGCCCTCCAGCTGCTGTGGAACTACACATCCCAGCATGCACTGCCACCTTTTTGATATAACAGCATGCTAAAACTATGTGCAGTGCATGCTGGGATGTGTAGTTCCACAGCATCTGGAGGGCCAAGTTTGAAGACCCCTGCACTAATTCATTCACCTCTGCTCAACCATGGATCTCTCTAACACCTGAACTGTTGGGGACCTCTGGTCTTGGGGAATATTTTCTAAGTGGTGGGTTTGAAATATCTGTGGTTTTGAATGCCACTGATTTACTAGGTGGAAACCAACCTCAAAATAATGCAGCAAAAATACAGTTTAGACCAAAAAAAGCCACCTAGCCTTGGATGCCAGGGCATGCAGGCACTTGTGGTTCTCCAAGTGCCAGCATACCCTGGCAGCAATTAAAATTGGACATGACAGGGCTTTCTGGGATATGTAGTTTGCCAGTAAATTCAAATATTACTCTTTTAAACTATAATAATTATCCCAACACCTACAGCCCAGGGGCGTTGGAACGCGTCTTTTATGATGCATGATCCTCCTAGGTAATAAAGCCCTGTACTGAATGGCCTAGGGCTGGTTGTAACTATGGGACAGGGGCCCTATACCATTTGTCGTAACCCCCCACCACCCCATTTCTCTTTCATCCACTAGGGGACACTGGAGATGCTTATGCTGGGGTATAGAGGCGTGGATAGCTGGAGCTGGCACTTCAATAATTTAAAAGTGTGAAGCTCCTCCCCCTCTATGCCCCACCAGCCCTCAGTTTTAGAAAATGTGCCTACGGAGCTGGTCACAACCAGCTGTGCTCCAGCAGGACACTTATTTTATTTCTTTTATTTAACATTTATTCTTTTAATTTTTTTTTTATTATTTTAAACATCTTTTACATTTTTTTATTTAGGTACCCTTCACCACCTCTCTAAAGGTGGGGTCCGGGCACCTGGTGCCCTGTTACACCTCCAGGGGTTAACAGGAAGGAGTGTGCAGTGCTTACAAGGAAAAGCATCTGACAGCTCCTTAACGCCAGCACACACAGCACTTCAACTGCTCAGAGACACGTGCTGTTGAAACCAGCCAGGGAGCACAGTGAGTATATCACCAGCGCATCCCCCGTCTCCTGCCCCGCTGTCAGCGTTGCATACAGAGAGCGCTATGGAGCATGAGTCATCTGCTCTCCCTCTCCCCACTGCTGAGCGCGGCTATGCGGCTCCTACTCAGCGGGGCTGGCAATAGCTGCTATCGCTGCTCCTGGATTTACAGCTCCCCTCTCCACACAGCTGATCACGGCTGGCGGCTCCTACAACGGGGCTTGCAGGGGAAGGTGATTACTGCAGGCAGCCATACTAGAAGTCCTGTAGGCTTGAGGAAAGGGGGCGGAGCTTAACTGCACGGGCTCCCTGTCTGTTTTACGCGGCAGTGGCTGTTAGAGCAGCGTGGGGGCTGCTGTTTGTTAACCTGTTGTTTGCCTGCATCTCTCCATTATAGGTAGGGTGCGGCACATGCAGAAGGCTGATTCTCCTGACTACATCCCTGGCAAGAGGCTGTGAGTAATCACTGGGGTGTAAGTGCAGGGAATCTAATCTGTGGGAGCGGGTACCTCTTCCTTTGTGTCCCAACCAGCCTTCTGTTTTATTTCTAATTCACTTTTGTTTCTACTGTGTCCCTCTGGTGACTGTGTGTTTCCATGTCAAACAGAACAAAAGCGGATCAAAAGATGTTTGTCTGTTCTAAGTGTAACAACAAACTTACTAAGCTGCATGCCACTGGGTCTTCGTTATGTGATGCTTGTATAGCAATAGATCCACCTATGGCTACTACTGACTCAGCTGCTCCTCCATGGGCCGCTGACATTGTAGGAGTTATGTCAGACTTAGCGTCAGAGTTAGCTGAGGCACGTAGGTCTCAGCCTCCTGGGTGGCGGGGCTAACCAAGTCTCTAGACTCCCTGGTACAGGTTATGGGTACAGCGGCATCTGCACCCTCCACTTCCTCCCAAAGACCGACACAGAAGCGTACTCTGACGACTGTTCTCCAGTCAGAGGAGTCGGACGAAGACTTTCTCGCTACGGAGGATACCGAAGAAGGGGAATTGGATGAAGCTTTACAGGACGATACCCCTCAGGAGTTAGAGTCCACCTCTCCCGGGGTGGAATCTCTAATTTTGGCGGTCAGAAAGACCCTGAATTTACCTGAAGATATAACTCCTCCATCACAGGAGTTTGAATTATTTCACAAACAAACTAAGAGCTCTGCGGTTTTTCCATTCTCACAGTAACTTCAGCAACAGCTCTCTGTGGCCTGGAAACAGCCAGATAAGCGGTTCCAAATTCCGTGCCGGTTTTCGTCTAGCTACCCGTTTCCATCATCCATGATGGAGAAGTGGGAAACACCTCCTCAAGTAGATGCGTCTGTCTCCCGTCTCTCAAAGAAAACAGCAGTCCCAGTACCGGGAGCTACAGTACTAAAAGATCCGTCGGATCGTAAGTTGGAGACAACGCTAAGATCTATTTATACTGCAGCAGGTGCTCAACTTAGGCCCACACTTGTTACCGCTTGGGTTAACAAGGCTGTGGTTTGCTGGGCCGACCAATTGATTACAGGTTTGGACTCAGGTACTTCCAGAGAAGAGTTACGTCTACTAGCAGAACACATCCATGAATCTGCAGTTTACATGGGAGAAGCTTCAAAAGATATCAGTCATATTAGTGCTTGCATGTCTGCTTCGGAGATTTCGGGCCGCAGAGCCCTCTGGCTGCGTGCTTGACGCAGAATCCATTCATTGGCAGCATGCTGTTCGGTCTGGAATTAGACAAATGGATATCCCAGGCCACAGGGGCTAAGTCTTCCTTCCTCCCGTCAACTGCACCGGCTCCCAGAAGATCATACACTGGACCTTCGTTTAATTCCTTTCGTGCGCCACATTCCTTTCATGGTAGGGCCAGAGGTGCGCCCGCACAACCAAGAGGTGGCAGAAGTAGAGGTCGCCCACAAACATGGTTGCTCGTAGACAGGAACCTATACCAGCCGAGAAACAGGTGGCATGACGGTCTTCCGTCCCACCTAGGACCATCTGCAGTGGGAGCCCGCCTGCAAGGATTTCAGCAAATTTGGAACCAGACTTCTACAGAACCATGGATCCGCAGACTAATTTCCCTGGGGTACTGAATAGACTTCGAAGCACCCCCTCCACCTCGGTTCTTCACTACAAGTCTGCCAATACAGGCAGACAAAGCCAGGGTTCTACAGGAGGCTATCCAGTCTCTAGTAGTATCATCTGTGCTTCAACGAGGTATGGGGTTTTACTCAAACCTGTTTGTAGTACCCAAGCCGGGTGGCTCGGTAAGGCCCATCTTAAACCTAAAGTCTTTGAGCATGTATCTGAGAATGTATCGTTTCAAGATGGAGTCTCTGCAGTCAGTCATAGCGAGCTTGGAACCAGGGGAGTTCCTGATATCCCTGGATATCAGGGATGCCTATCTCCATGTTCCCATTTCGGAACCACACCAGGCCTTTCTGCATTCGCCATTTTGAAAGATCATTACCAGTTTCGGGCATTACCATTCGGGTTATCCTCGGCTCCCCGCATCTTCACCAAGCTCATGTCAGCTATGATCGCTCTCCTTCGGTCATCAGGAGTGAACATAGGGCCTGATTCAGAGCCGCTCGTAAGTGGCCGCTCGTTCGTTCCGAGCGATGTTAGCCCAACTGCACATGCGTATGGATAGTTATACGCATGCGCTAACCAGTCAGTGCGGCCGAAATTCATGTGCTCGCAAAATAGCGAATGCCTGCTATTTTGAGTGACAGAAAGAGGCGTATGTGGGTGGTAACAGGGGAAGGTGCTTGAAAATGGGGAGTGGAAATCAGAACACAGGCGTGCTTAAAGGTCAAAACAGGCGTTTTATGGGTGTGCATATTTAAAACAGCAGCGTCATTGACCACGTCACTGGGTTATTTTATAGTCAGAACTGCTCGCAAAATTGTGGTAGCAAACACCAACCCCAAGAATAGCGAGCAGTTCATACCCTTGTCGATGTACTCAATTAATCTAATAAATAGCGGACATGACGTAGGATGCGAGCGGCCAGGGGGCGTATCTTTCCAAAAAACGAACGCAAGTTTTGTTCGCTCGTTCAGACATAGAGGCGTGAACAGACCGCAAACAGCGAACGGTTCATTTGAATAGCCACCCCTTGTTTTAGAACGAACGACCGCAAATAGCGAGTGGCTCTGAATGAGGGCCATAATACCTTATTTGGACGACCTGTTAATCAAGGCTCCATCGGTGTCTCTTCTATTAGATCATGCCTTACTGACATATTACACTCTAATCCAACATGGTTGGATAATCAGCTTCAAGAAGTCGAATCTCAATCCGTCCCAGAAACTTCTGTTTTTGGGCATGATATTGGATACGGAATCACAGAGGATTTTTCTTCCAACAGACAAGGCCAGGGATATCCGGTTGTTAGTCAGCTGGTCCTCAGAACAAAGAAGGTGTCCATGCTTCTTTGTCTGCATCTCTTGGGGAAAATGGTAGCTGCTTTTGAGGCACTACAGTTCGGCCGGTTCCACTTCAGGGTGTTTCAGCTGGACCTGTTAGCACAGGGGTCAGGGTCTCATCTGCTTCTACATCGACAGATCCGTCTGAACCCGGTTACCAGAGTAGCTCTTCTTTGGTGGACACAATCCAGAAATCAGTTAACGAGCAGAAGATTTGGAGTGTGGGACTGGATCATCGTAACAATGGATGCCAGTCTGCGAGGATGGGGAGCAGTAGTCCTCGATTATCACTTTCAGGGTCGATGGTCCCCTCTAGAATAGAAGTGGCCAATAAATGTGTTGGAACTCAGAGCGATTTACAATGCTCTGATAGAGGCAACAGGGTTTCTAAAGACTCGTCCGGTAAGAGTTCAGTCCGACAACGCAACGGCTGTCGCTTACATCAACCGTCAAGGAGGGGCTCGGAGTCACATGGCTATGCGAGAAGTAACTCAGATCCTCCAGTGGGCCGAGAATCAGTCAGTAATACTGTCGGCGGTATTCATCCCGGGTGTGGACAACTGGGAAGCAGATTACCTTAGTCGACAGGATATCCATCCCGGGGAATGGAAGCTTCATCCAGACGTATTCAACGTGCTGATACGTCGTTGGGGATGTCCTCAGGTGGACCTCATGGCGTCACGATTGAATCGTCAGCTTCCAGTATACGTGTCAAGAACTCGAGATCCGCAGGCGGAAGCAGTAGATGCTCTGACAAGTCCGTGGATCTACGACTTCGTTTACCTTTTTCCTCCGATTCCACTTCTTCCTCGTCTTCTAAAAAGGATAAAACAGGAGACAGCTTCTGTAATTCTTGTGGCCCCGAACTGGTCTCGGAGAAGTTGGGTCTCGGACCTTCGGTCCCTATTGTCAGACGATCTGTGGCCCCTTCCTCTGTGCCCGGATCTTCTACAGCAGGGCCCTTTCATACACCCCAACTTAGCACAGCTGCGTTTAACGGGGTGGCTCTTGAAACCGATATCCTAAGACATAGAGGCATCCCAGACGCGGTTATTCCCACCGTGCTACATGCCAGGAAACCAGTTTTTGCTGCGCATTATCATCGCATCTGGCGTGCTTATATATCATGGTGTTCCAGTCGGGGTCTTCCGTCTAGGACCTTTCGTTTGTCCCGGTTTCTGCTTTTCCTTCAGACAGGTCTGGATTCTGGCCTTCGTCTGGGAACCTTAAAAGGTGCAGGTTTCTGCCCTTTCTATTTTCTTTCAAAGGAAATTGGCCCTCATTCCTGAGGTGCAGACATTTCTTCAAGGGTTGTTGCACATGCAACCTCCTTTTGTACATCCTATAGATCCCTGGGACCTAAACTTAGTGCTTCTGTTTCTTCAGTCGCCCATGTTTGAACCTTTGGAGGAGGTTGATCTTAAGTACCTGTCTTGGAAGGCGGTCCTCCTCCTGGCTCTCGCTTTGGATCGTAGGGTTTCGGAGTTGGGGGCTCTATCCTATGTCAAAACCGGATAATTGGCGAAGACAGAATCTGTTTGCAATTGGAATCTGCGCAATGCTGTCTTGTAAAGGGCCAAAACTCCATCTCAGAAATAAAATCTCACAGCACTATTTTGTAAACAAAAGGTACATAGTCAGCCTTCCTCAAACACAGGCAGACTAAACAGGGAGGCTCCGACAGCACAGCTGGAAGCCTCCTTCCTGTATGAGAATTAAATTCACTGTATAAACACATTTTGCAATTGCAGTTTAAAAACATCAGAAAAATACATGTGTGCTTGTATATATATATATATATATATATATGTGTGTGTATATGTGGCCCATTTATAATATCACACAGACTTATATTTGAAAAGTAGCAAAATTCCCTGCAACTCATACACACAATGTTAAACAGAATACAGTCAGTTTTTTAGTGATCCTTCCCAAAATCATACTGGCATGGCCACACACACACATAGATGCCCTTCCAGCTTAGTGCTGGTCGCTGAGTGCCCCACCGACCCTCAGACGCACAACGCAATTCAGTGGTGTTTTCCCCGCATACATACATTTAAAAGCAATGGTCCCGTAACGCAAAAAGGATAATTAAGAAATGAATGTTTTCTGTAACTATGGCTTAGTAAATGACAATTGAACTGTGTGTGGAACCATACTGATCGACTCTGTTTTTACAGCATTCCGGTGACATCAATATGAAGATCAGAACATGCGGCTATGAAATATGAATGTTAGAGAGAATATCTATTTGAAATGTTGTTTTCCATAGCAGCTTAGATTTGCATGTTCGGGGATACAAAAGGAGGTTGGAGACCTTTTGTATCCATTTGGAATTGTCCAATAAATGCCCTGTAACAGATTTCTAACCTTACCAAATGACAATAACATGGTGTAGGCCTATTTACATTTTTGTCCAAAGGACTGGTTATTCCAGTCTAATCAATAGAGCTAGCTAGCTGAGAGTAGAAACAGTAGTCTCAGGTAACCAAAAGGATACTCCCTTTCTGATGACCTCACAGGTAAAAGGGGGCGGGAACATAGCATGCACACCCTGAGAACACACACAGCTTAGCAGAGGCACTTGCAGATTTTAGAAGGAAGAGAGAGGTACACTCCCTGACCAGACAACGGAAGAATGGGTCTCAGTTCCTCTGGGTTGTTATAGCTGAGTATAAAATGTGCAATATTTAGCCTATTTGGGTGTCTGTAGCTATGTGGTGTTAATCTGTTATTAGCTTAGCATGGTGTGTGGTTTGTAGTTTTCTAAGGATATTCATGGGTCTGTGTTGGCATGCAGTGGATGATGTGTTGTCTGGTCTGTGCTTTTCATCTGCACTGTAGGGTACAGTGGTCTGTTGTCAGCATGCAGGAAAGGGATTGATTGTGGAGTTGTCGTGATATTTGTGGATGATTGATGCTGGTTGATTGAGATCCTCTGATGTGTTCTGTGTTGGGGCCTGCCATGTGTTCTGTGTTGGGGCCTGCCATGTGTTCTGTGTTGGGGCCTGCCATGTGTTCTGTGTTGGGGCTCTGCCATGTGTTCTGTGTTGGGGCCTTGCGATGTGTTCTGTGTTTGCCTTCCCATTTGTGAATGATTGATGCTGGTTGGAGAGATGAGCTTTGTGTGTGCTGTATACTCATGAATGTGATCATAGGGTGGTGTCAGTGTTGTATCGTGGAGGTTGAATTGATGGCAGCTTTGAATGGTCGTGGGTGGTTGCCGTGTGGTGTTGTGTGAGTCAGATGGTTTGTTGGAGATGGCTTGCCTCCATGTGGGGTGAACAAGGGAAATGGTGATTCTGCCCAGTTGTGGTGTTGTGTGGGTCAGATAGGTATATTGTCTTTGTTGTGGTTGTGGTCATTGATGGATGATTTGCGGAGTTGCAGCTTGGTGCAGGATGGAGTTTGCCTAGGGATCATGAGGCTTGCGAACAAAGGAAAAACATGTGCTTCGGCCCTTCCCCCTCCCCACAGTCTAGTGACTACTGGATGAGGTCTGTAGTAGGATGGTATTGTTGTATATTGGAATCAGCTTGTGTGGTACATGTTGGAATATTAAATGGTGCAGTGTTTGCCTGATGTGTTAGCATATGATATTCAGCTTGCATATTTAACTAACTATGGCATTATGGGAGATTTCAATGAGGTAGCTTCATAATGGAGTTTGTTTCTAGACCATGCGGTTTGGACAATAGGGCAGGAAGCATTCCCAACCCCCCCCCCCTCACACACACTCCATCACCAGCCATTTTGAACATGTGCTCTCAGCAGACATTGATATATCTCTCATTGTATTTTAATATGTCTCTTTTTCTCTCTCTCTCTTTCTTATATTGCTCATTGTATTTTGATCTTTAATAACCAGTTTCATGAATTTTAACTGTACCTTATGACCTAATGTTTGTACAATTTATTTGCGCTCATTATTAGATCATAGCGTTGTAACATCTGTACTTTTACCTGAATAATAATCTTTAGCGCTTCGGACCGCTATTCAACTGTCTCGGTATTTCATTAATGATATAAACAAAATAGCGGCATCTTGTGGTTTTAGAAGGTATAGGCAGGGTTTTGTCTTAGAGGTTTTTAGGCAGGGTTTTGTCTTAGAGGTTCTAGGCAGGTGAATCTTAGAGGTTTATAGGAAGGAATATATTAAAAGGTTTATTTACGAATTTAACACCTATAAGCCACCTTACCTTGTGTTTCATGCGTATAGGGCGGAACTCCGGACAGTAGCCGCCTTTCTTCCTAAGGTTGTGTCATCGTTCCATATCAATCAGCCTATTGTGGTACCGTCGTTGGTGGAGGACTCTGGTTCTTCTACCTTGGATGTGGTTAGGGCTCTCCGAATCTATGTTGCCAGGACAGGGTCCCTCCGTAAGTCTGAGTCGCTTTTTGTCTCTATGACGCTGTTTGGAGGGGTTAGCCAGCGTCTATACAGACTCTGGCACGTTGGATCCAACTGACTATTCATCAGGCTTATGTGAGTGCCGACCGTCGGCCTCCTTCGTCCATTTCTGCTCATTCCACACGTTCTGTGGGTGCGTCATGGGCGGCCGGTAGAGAAGCCTCCATGTCACAATTGTGCCGTGCGGCCACTTGGTCTTCAGTTCACACGTTTCTCAAGTTTTACAAATTTGATACGTTTGCTTCTTCGGCATCTCGTTTTGGCCGCCTTGTTCAGCAGGCGCCACAGAGCACTTCCGCCCGTGGGGATAACTTTGGGACGTCCCCAGCATAAGCATCTCCAGTGTCCAACAGTGGATGAAAGAGAAAAAGGGATTTTGGTACCTACCGGTAAATCCTTTTCTCTGATTCCACAGGGGACACTGGACGCCCACCTCTGCGCTCTTTGCCTGCCTCTTCGGCTTGTTCTGTATGTTGTATGATTCAGTTATTGTGTGTTCTTCTCTCTTTTTTACTCCATTTGTTCTCCATCTCCTCTCGGTCTTCATTTTCTAAACTGAGGGCTGGTGGGGCATAGAGGGGGAGGAGCTTCACACTTTTAAATTATTGAAGTGCCAGCTCCAGCTATCCACGCCTCTATACCCCAGCGTATGCATCTCCAGTGTCCCCTGTGGAATCATAGAAAAGGATTTACCGGTAGGTACCAAAATCCTATTTTTTTTAACTACCACACTAGGCTTAAAGGACTAGTGGTGGGTATATTATCCATGCAAAATTGTTGTGCCTTTGTGGCTGGTTTGGGGTATGATCAGAGTTTAGAATCCAACGGTAGTCGACTTCAGTTTAGACGTTTAGAAATACCGTGGTTTTGACAATGAACCTGTAGTCAATCCCCGGTGGGTCCCATCTGTTTCCACACTCCATTGCAAATCGCAGCTTAGAACATATTGCCCTTAGTGTCATTCTATTAGTCTGTGTCTTGTGTATCCTGGTTTCACTGTTCCCCTGTTTGCCTTTATTTTGTCCTGATTTTGTTGCTCTCTTCCTTGGGCTTTCTGTCCTGGTCCCAACACCCTCAGGTTGTCCAGCTGTAGAGCTATTCCAAATCCTGTGTGGCCTCTCATTGAGAGATTTTATCAAATTTTGGAGAGAGATAAAGTGGACAGAAAGATAACATGGATAGAGATACAGTTGGAGATACACTACACCTTGGAGGGGTCTATTTACTAACTTCATCTCACAGGCTGTGTTTGAAAAATTACAGTTGGGAGCTGATTGGCTGGCACCTTATCACTTTCTTATCACTTTTCACTCTGTCTCCTAACACTGCTTAGTAAATAGACCACTGAGAGAGATAAAGCGGAAAGTGAGATAAAGTACCAACCAATCAGCTCTTATCTGTCATTAAACAGGCTGTGCTAGAAAAATAACAGTTAGAAGCTGATTGGTTGCTATGAGCAACTTCTTTACTTTAGCTCTCCCAAAGATTTTTTCTACATTAGCTGGACTAGAGTGCATCAGCATCACCTTTATATAACCACGGGCAGCTCATAGTTTATTTTCCTGCACAATATACAAGAAACGTTTCAGCCTCATCTCAGCCCATAGACAGATTATAGTGGAACTGAAAGCCCAGATTTATATTTTATTCACAACGCAACAACATATTACTCCATGCATTTATGATTCTATAGCTCCATTTAAATATTGTTTTAAAGAGGTCTACTTACTAAGCCTTGGATGGAGATTGAAGTGAACAGAGATAAGGTACCAGCCAATCAGCTCCTAACTATAATGTCACTGGCTGTGTTTGAAAAATGACAGTTATGAGCTGATTGGCTGGTACCTTATCTCCGTTCACTTTCTCTCTATTCAAGGCTTAGTAAATAGACCCCAAAAAGTTTGTTATGTCAAACTTTGTCATTGCCATCTATCTCAACAGTTTACGTTATAATCAATCAGCACATAAACACCCATCTGATTAATATGCCTTGCTTGGGCTTAATTCATGGGGTTTTTATTAGCAGATCTCCTAATATATAAGTTACTCACTGGCATCTAATGCTTGTAGTCAACGACTGGTGAGAAACAGTGGCTGGTTCCAGCTGCTTTCAGGTTTCTCAGCTGTGCCGTAGTCTCCTCCAGACAACATCTTATATCCGGTCTAACATTACATGCATATGTTTAGTAGGTGCTTTTTGGAACCCCTGATTGTCCTACCTCATATTGGCGTGTTATTGTTGTATGCATTACTATGGGAACGATATCTGTCCCCGCCTACCGCAATTCTAACTGGCCCTTTAGTAATGTCAGTCTCCTAGCATTACCAATCACACGATGGCCGGCACTATTTACATCCGGCCCACATACAAGACGGAGACAGCGTCCTTGAGAAAACTCGCTTCCGGCGAAACGTGCGTCGGCTTGTCAGCTGGGGGATCCCAGTGCGGGCTGGGGATCCCTTTACCAAACACCCGCTTGAGAGCATTCCTCGTACAGGTACTGCCTTCATCTTCTTTACTGCTCTCTCATTAGATGCCTGTATTGTGAATCTCTGCACTGCCTAGAGCAACAGAGATATCACTTATACGGTGGCACTAATAGCAGAGGCAGCCTGCACTGTTTCTATGTATGCCATGTGACAGTGAAACTCATTCCACATCCTCTGATTTCAATGATGTGGAACAGCAGCATCTGACCTATAAGTGCATATGCTCTGTTTTTCAAATCTATTACATACTATATGCTCTCACACATTTAATAGAGGGACGCCTCTATATATACTATATACTAGACCTTTGATGATACGGGGTCAATTATTGGTTGTGGTGTACAGCTTTTTAATTGTGTTATGTTTTGTTGATTATTGTATGTTATATATGTTATGTCATGTTATATTTTCGCCATGTTCATGAAAAACATATCCCCTAATGTAGAGGATTATTATCTGTGTTGCAATATTTAGGTCAAGAGCCATTTCTTGTAATAATTCATTGTATATTCAAGCTATTACGTGTACGTGCTCTGTACACATATATATGGCTATAGAACACTATACAATTGGTGATCATCAATCCCCCACATTATTTTTGAGGGGGAGTATCTTAAATCTGGTGGTTTCCTGATTAGTCCCTATGACCATATAACATTCGGATCTATTAATTTGGTTATCATATTACTACTATCAGCTCTACCGTGCAATACGATCTTGATTTATTTATGTTTTTTGGTTGTCTCCACTGTTTTGATATGTGTTATATGTTGGTTACGTGACTCTTGTCTACAGACTTATTACTGATTTTATTAATACTAATAAATTGAACTTTTAATGATTTTTCACATATATATTTCTTTCTTATGGTCTAATCTTGTGTTCTTTTTCTGTTTGGGGTGTGCCTCATTTGATGGGGTCCTTTTTCTTCTTTCGTTTTCTTCACAAAACATCTACAAAAGAGCCCTGGAACAAATGTTTCCACATGAGTCAAAACCAATTGGAATCATTACGAAGAGAGGACGTGAAAGTGGGCAGACAGACAGTGTTTTAACTCTACTCCTTCTTGTCCAATAAAAACACATGCACTACACCGGAAATGGCCTGAAGAATTCAGTGGGCATGGGTAGGTGAAGTTTTGCGACACTATGTTTTCCATTTATATTTGAAAAACAGATCCTATATTCAGGGCCAAATCAAGGTTGGTAGGGGCTTCAGAGCAATTTTCTTCTGTGGACCCCTAAAAATTGTCATTATCATAGACAAACGCATGGGGGGTTCCGGTTGCCTGGAAACCCCCCTCTCCCCTAGACACCATGACCACAATAACAGTATATAATACATTTTTACTATAGCTGCATGTTTAAAAGGTCTCAGTATCACATATCAAATAATTACCACAACCAGTAATGATTTCACCTGTGCACCAACTAGGAGATCTGGAAAACATGCACTGTTAGGGGTGCACTACTAAAGACCACCTATAGGGGTAATTATATTAATACTGTATAACATGCACTATCCAGTGTACAAGGAAACCAATATGTACATATATGTCCAGGGCAGTGCTAGGTTCTTCTGCCGCTCCCCCAAACTCCTGGATGTGCTCCAATGCTCTGGAATGGTGCCCACATCTGAAATAAAAACATTCAGCTCAGGCAGGAAGGCCCTACTGTCTCATTTAATGGGTTAACTATGTTTGCTGGCCCTGTATATGTCGGAATTATGACATACTGTACACTGCCCTTTGTATGATGCATATTATAGCTGTTTAAGTACTAATTATGCCCTCTTCATGGACTGGCCACGCTCCCTCTAAAATTAAGCATTTGGAATCCCCCCTCTAGAAATCCTGCGTTTGCGCCTGATTATGATATGCTAGCGATGCTATTACAAAGTATAACACGTAAATGCTCTCAGCACCACAAATGTGTTAAACATACTGTAGTGCCCCCAGTTCATATTATGCTGTAGTGCCCCAATGCTGGTGATACAGCTATGTGTGGGAACCCGCCTGTGTATGGGGGGCCCTAGGCAAACACCCTGTATTGATCCGGCACCACTTATATTGCCCCAACCACAAATACACAAAGTTGGATTTTTACAGAGTTGCATAGTAAAACAATTTTAATTTTATTTCAATACAATATATGTATATTTAAATATCAAGAGGAAATGTAATCAACAGTGGTGTAGCCTATGCCTATCTAGCAGGAATGCTGGGACTTACTGTTTTACGACAGCTAGATCTCCACAGCTTGGTCAGCCTCCTAGAAGATTTAAGAGTAAACTGAAAAGCGAAATAAAAGTATAATTATATAATATTCACAAATGTTGCTTTTCCCGAGTTTCTGCAGCGTGAAAGAGCCCAGGAGATGTTCAGTATTTTCTCACCACCGTTTTTAAGTGAGAATTGAGGGCACTTCACAAACTTGCTTCTAAGTGCTAAAGTGTAAAGAAAACCGTCACTTATAAATGGTCAATTTACTATGTAGCCAAGTAAAATATCAAAGTATTATCAAAGTGCCACAACAAAATAACTTTTGAACAGGAACTCTTGTTTGCAAGGCTGTTTAACCTTCACACAACCGCGCGTTCAGTGGTATGTGGTGGTGCACATGTACAGTAAGGTGCCAAACGGGGGCCCACTGGCCGTAGGCAGTTGCAAATAATCGCTCAATTACATGAACATCAGCTTTGTGTGTGGATTGTGTGCGTCTCTGAATCAGGCCCATGATCTCTGCCAGCTCTTATCGCGTATAAAAGTTCAGAGTGTGTAAGGACACTAAAGGGAGCACACCTGAATATGTATCCATTCACCCCTTTTCTCATCTTAATAGTTAGCTACACTAAATACTTCACTGCTAAGCAAAATGGGCCTAGACCAATCTCTGCAGCAACATCTTTACTCCTCCCAGTTTGTTGCATCTGCAAATTCTGGTAAACTTGGGCAAATTGGGGCACCCTTGTGAGTCCACATAGCATCTGTGCTGTGTGGAGCCGTTGTTTTGTGCCTTGCACATAACCTAAACAGATCAAATGTCTCAATGGAGATGCAGAAACAGTGACATATGCAGCAGCGTCACTATGAGGGTGCCGGACACACCTGGTGACACCAAAATAGCTGCTCTTCTATTTTGGTGTCACTTCCTTGCATGGTGTCACCGAGTGGCTAGCAGTTGTGATTTATAACAGGCTCATGCGTGTGTCATCCACTATGCCGGGGGAGAGGCAGGGGGCTGCCCAGCTTCTCCCGGAGCACTTGGCAAGCTCTCAGTATGATGGGAACAGGGTGTGACACACTAACACACCCCCATAATGTCTTCCATCAGGGGGCATGGCTTTGTTGGCATGAGGCTATGCCCACTCCTATCGGGATGCACTAGGTGTCACCAACCCCAGTGACGCCAATGGACATATGGCAGGATGTTACAATTGTAATTACTGGGTAACTGAATGGGAAAGGGTTTTCTTGGAGCCCAAATACAGTGGTGATCTTTTTCAGTGTTAGCTTAAAGTCAGCACAATTCAGAGGTACAGTAAGGTCTCGCACCGAGATGGTTGAACCATATTTCGGTTTATAGCATCTGAAAGAGATGGCAAGCACGAAAAATATTTAATATAACAAATAATACAAACTCATATTAACAAGACTAAGTGTAACAAATGATTGTACTGCTGTTTGGCAGGTAGTCTGTAAAACAATATATTTTGGTATCACTTCCTTTCAATGGCACTGACTCAAGGGTGCAGAGGGGGGGGGAGTGGGTACTAATTACTTGGGCCCATGCTTGTAGAAGGGGCCGGGCTAGTTGAAGGGGCCTGGGGGGAGGCCAGATCCATACCCCTCCTCTTTACACTTCTTACCTGTCAGCGGCAGCAGCCTTTCTCCCCAGCCCAGAACACACTGCTGTGTGCTGATATAATGAAGAAATGACCACACCAACGCTGTCCATAGAAGCAACTGTTCAAATTTAGATCAATCTCCAACAATATATTGTACAAGGGGGTGAGAACAGCGCTATAAAGGTGTATAAATAAATATATGGTGTGTGTATAAAACCAGTTCGGTTGATTCAAAATGTAAAACTTTTTAAGGTTAAAAAGAACCAATACATATCAATAATACATATACAATTCAATATGAGTAACCAAGGATAGAGTAATAAAAAGATCGGTAAGATTAAAAAATATATAGGACACCATGGGAAAGTCCAGGACTACTCATGTATAGGTAGGTGATTGACTGTATATATAGTTACATCCCTAGGACCATATACAGTAGGCAGTCTTAAAACGTGCACGAATGAATAGTAAGGGCCTGAAACACAGATGGACATTTCTGCCCCACCCCCTATGTCGGTACGCAGCAGCTGTGCTAAAATATGCAAAAGCCGCAGTAGGCTACTACACCCACTGCCTGCTTCTGTGATTTGATGCTGAATCCAAAGACACAGCACTGGATCAACTGCATGAAAATCGGATATCGGGATAACCTTCAGGTTACTGGGGATGTCCGGTGAATTCACACTGCTGGGGCCAGTGAAGGAATCAGCCACTGCCTTCGCCACCCTCAATGGACAGCAGCATGTCAATCATGCTTCGGCTTTTGGGGCAATGCAAGCGAAAATGCAGCCCCAGATCCGTACATGCGCAGTGCATCTTCTGCGCATGCTCAGATCTAAAAATATTCAAGAAATACGTAAACATCGGGTTTATATACACCTCTAAAGGGTAAATTTACTAAGCTCTAATGACATCAAATGCTGGAAAATCACCCGTGAACTGCATATTCGGAACTTACTAAAGGCTAAACTTTGCCGACTTTGCTCCATTCGAAACGGAAAAATCGGTCGAGAGCACATGAAACTCGGATGGTAACATGTTTTCGGACACATACACCATCGGTCCAACTTGGCAGGCTTTTGACGTAGACATCAATAGGACCTGGAAATTTACAAAGGATTCGTATTTGTTATAATGGCCGAAATATAGTGCAAATCGGCAACAAAAGATGCCAAATCTCAAATAGAACACCTTTTTCAATTCGAGTTTCACATCTCAACATACTTAACCATCACTGACAACCCATTTCTGTGGCTAATAAAAGTGATATGATGTTTGACACAGATGCACGTATGGATCAGTGAGATCCGGTATTTTCGGTTTGTTGTTTTACCAAGACCTATGGATGCCTACATGGAATGAAGAGGGCATGATCTACGCATAGGGGGAGGGGAGTATGGAATTTCTGTTACAGCCACCTATGGATTACTACTGGACAAGGGGACATGAATGACTTCAGGGACACTAGGCGAGTATGTGAGTGTGAGTGTGCATGTGTGTGTGCATGTATGTTTTATTAAACTTTTACTTTGACGGTGTAGGCTGGTCCTGGGGTGCTCTGGAGAGGGGGTCCCCTTTATTGGGGGGAGTCCCCAGTTGACCAGGGATCCCTGGCCTGGGCTGACTAGCGATCAGGGGTAATGCTTTGGCTGGGGGACCCGGTGATAGGGACCCCTAGGTCATTTGTCCACTGTATTTAGCACAACCAGTACTGGGTCTCCAAAGCCCGGCGCTGGTTGTTCTTTTGAGGGGAGCCATTCAGTTTTTTTTATTATTTTTACACAGGTTTAAATTTTTTTAAACACAGAAGCACAGACGGATCTTGCTGATCTGTCTGTGCATCTGTGTTTATTTTTTTACACACAGATGCATGCATCACGGATCTCCCTGATCCGTGCGTGCATCTGTTCGTTCGAGTTAGTCAAAATCGGATGCTAAATATGAATGAAAAATACGAGAATATGGAATGATTACGTCATCGAACAACACGAATGACAGGAACGTGGCAGCTTAATAAATCCAGTAACCTGTTTGGAAAATGAAACACATGAATACGTACGATTTCTTCTGAGATTGACCTCGGATGACATGAAATAGAAATTGTCAGCTTAGTAAATTTACCCCTTAGTCTAGAAAAATATGAATATTAACTGCTTAATGAAAAATGGTTTAGAACGTGCAGTCTGTGGTAGCAACAAGATCTCGCAGTGTGGTATAAGCCGACATTACATGCAGGCTGTAAGATTGCCTTTCTGGGCCATACTGGTCCGGATAAATATAGAGGCTGGTCCGGATAAATGAATCCCTAATGTTGGAATCATGTTTCTGGATAACCGTTATATCAAAAGGAATTGATAATTTCATTAGCTTTCATTAAATGGCCTTTCAGAATATTTGTCTTCCAGGGCTTGTAATGAGCACTAAAATGTAAATTAGATTAAGTACTAACAGGTTTAATGTAATTTGATGTTTGTATACAAGAACCATTGGCATTAAGGGTCACATCCAGAAGATCTATGTGATTCCTGTTGTATGTGAATATGATACATTAAAAGTGTTGGTGTTCAAGGAAGAAACAAAATCGTGTGCTGTGGAAAGATCCCCATCGCAAATGATCAATAGATTGTCAATGTAATGGCCAACCATGGTTGCGCCAAAACCATGCCCCCCACATGGCCTTCAAACTCTCCCATGTATAGATGGGCATAACTGGGCGCACACTTGGTTCCCATGGCCATTCCTATGACTTGAAGGTAAAAAATTTAAGCAAATAGAATAGTGTCAGAATGCGGGACCAGCTGCCAGTTAGTTCGCTGGGTCATGTGTTCATTATTTACATCATGTGACACAGACCCGGCGAATTTGGTGCAAGTATCTGTACAAGCAATATAATGAATACAATATGAGACTGGCTTCGGATTGGTCTGCTGGGTCACATGCTTACATCACATGACACGGACACAGCAGATTCAATGCAGGTAACTTTATAAACAATGGATCTTTCTTGAGAGATTGTAGGTCCTGCGCAAGTGGTGTAGATGGTACTGCTTGCCACAGGTATGCTGCTGCACTGGGGGATGCCTGACCTCATCCAGTGGGTAAATACAGAGAAACGTGGGGACCAGATTTTTACACAGGTGCGCAGCATCTGGTCCCCACGTTTCTCTAACTTTATAAACAATATCCACATGGTTTATGGATATTTTAGATAATAAAGTTTATGTTAACATTTAATATATATGATTGCCTGCTATATAGTTTTTTATCATTCATGTTTTATAACACGACATGGTTGATGATGTGTTTGAGTTACACCTGCTTCCTGATTGAGTGGTTACTGTATAAGTCAGCCTCTAACTGAGGTACACTTATACGCTTCTGAGGAAGTTGTGGGGTGTTTCCATGGTGAAATGCATTAAGCCATCATTAGTGAGAACCTTGGGACCCATATCTTTCATTTATCTAGCCTCTTTATTTATACAGACCAGCTTTATCCACAGATGTCATCTTACAGCCTGCATCTACCATCAGCTAATACCACACTGTGGGATCTTCTTCCTAACAAAGACTGCTCAAACTAAACCATTCTTCATTAAGTGCGTAATATTCAATCTTAATGATGGATATTTTTCTGGACTGGCTATTCGTTTGTGCATGTTTTCAGACTGCATATATTGTCCCAGGGATAGAACTATATTGACAATCAATCACCTATATGCGTGAGTGGTCCTGGACTTTCCCATGGCTTCCTATATATTTTTTTAATTTTAACAATTTTTTTTTATCTATCCTTCGTTACTCATATTGAATTGTATATGTATTGTAGATATGTATTGGGTTCCTTTTAGCATTAAAAGGTTTTACATTTTTAATTAACCAAGCTGGTCTTATACACACGCCATATATTTTTTATTGTTATTAATAAGAATAATAATAATAATAATAATAATGATAATTATATCCTTTATTTATATGGTGCTATGAGTGTTCCGCAGTGCCTTACAAAGTACATAAACAAGTGAATAAGAAAGCAGTTACTTACAGTTAGGGATGTGCGCCGGACCATTTTTGATGGATTTGGATTTGGTTCTAATTCGTCGTCCGGCTTTGTATTTGGATTTGCCAAACAGCGGTGACTGGTTTTGGATTTGGATTTTTTACAAAAATGTATTAAAATAAAGCTAAAATCACATAAATAGGGATTTTTTTTCCTAAAGTATTATTAACCTCAATAACATTAATTTACAGTCAATTTAGACCACCTCACAGCTTATACAGTACTATTGTTTTCACCATTATTGGCCAAAGGTTGCAGTGAGCTGACTGGTTACTAAGCGACAGAGCAGCGGCGCAGCGGACGCAGACACCACAGTTTAAAACACATCTATAAAACATTGCCACACAGCAGTAGCAGAAATGAAAGGTAGTGCAAGATGGAATGGTCCTTGGGCTCATCCACCCACCCACCCAGTGGGGTACGTCCATCAGAGTCACAGTATTTGTTTACACAGTGGGCTACAGCCCAAGGAGTCACAGTGCACAATCTTATTCACATTACACCGCACATAGTGCCCCTGATTCACATTACAGCATAAACTAGTGTCTCTTATTTATGTTACGACACACAGTAGTGCCTCTTCTACACAATGCCCACAGTAGTGCCCCTTTTACACAATGTCCACATTAGTGACCCTTATACACAAAGCCCACAGTAGTAATGCCCCTTATACAATGCCCACAGTAGTAGTGCCTCTTATACAATTCCACAGCAATAGTATCCCTTACACAATCTCCCCAGCAGTGGTGTCCCTTACACAATGCCCTCAGTAGCAGTGCCCCCTGTGCAGTGCCCTCAGTAGTATGCCCCCAGTAGTTGTGTCCCTAGTAGTATGTCCCGATTAGTAGTGCCCCAAGTAGTATGCCCCTATTAGTAGTGCCCATAGTAATATGCCCCCATTAGTAGTGCCCCCAGTAGTATGCCCCCAGTAGTTGTGTCCCTAGTAGTATGCCCACATTAGTAGTGCCCCTAGTAGTATGCCGCTATTAGTAGTGCCCCTAGTAGTATGGCCCTATTAGTAGTGCCCCCAGTAGTATGCCATTAGTAGTTCCCCTAGTAGTGTGCCCCCATTAGTAATGCCCCCAGTAGTTGTGTCCCTAGTAGTATGCCCACATTAGTAGTGCCCCTAGTAGTATGCCGCTATTAGTAGTGCCCCTAGTAGTATGCCCCCATTGGTAGTGCCCCCAGTAGTATGCCATTAGTAGTGCCCCTAGTAGTGTGCCCCCAGTAGTATGCCCCCAGTAGTATTCCCCCAGTAGTGGATCCGATCCGAAGTCAGGAGGCTGCCGTTCGGCCTCGAAGTGGGATCCGAGTCAGGCGGGGGAACACCCGAACAGCATTCAGGTGGACTCGGATCCCCGATGTTCGGAGTGGTTCGGATTCCACAGAATCCGAACCACTCATCTCTACTTACAGTACAATACAATGCAAGACAAGGACATGGTTTATAAACATTGCTGCAATAGCGATCATAACACTTAAATAAGCAACAGGACATAAGCAACATAGGGGTCAATCTAATTACACACGAAGGGTGCGAGTTGCCATTGCCAGCAACAGCACTGCCACGCACACCCCTCGCGTCTGGCTCCGAATCCAAATTCGCATAATTTTGCTCAGAGCCCTATGAGGCTGCCAGCACTTTTATGCAAATTCGGGCTGCTGTCTAGTGCGCCCATTGTCGCAATGACTCGCACCCATGAGTACATCATGTGTAATTGGATTGACCCCCAAGTGTTAGGTGCCCTAGTGGGGAGTAAGGAGTAGATGAAAGTATAAGTAAGGAGAAGCACAAGAAGATAGAGGGCCCTGCTCGTGAGAGCTTACATTCTAAATGGGAGTGGCAGACAGACAGGGGTAACACAAATTGGGTAGGTGCATGAAGCAGCGGGTTAGGGCTGGATGGCTTTGATGAAGTAGCGGGTCTTGAGCAGGGGCGGATCCAGAACAAAATGACGGGGGGGCACCATGATAGGGGAAGGTGTGGGAGGGGGTATTTTCTGGGAAAGTGGGTGTGACCACATAACAAGGGGAGTGGCCTCATAGAAAGGGGCGTGGTCTCAGGGAATGCCATACTCTCGAGCCACATCGTAGTTTTCTTAATGCTGCTGCATGGAGTACATACAATTAATTACCAAGGCCAAGACAATTTATGTCTTACCTGCCAGCTGGTGTTCTAAGCTCTGTTGATAGTTGTCTAAATCTTGGAAAGTTTCAGACCTGTCTGTAAAAGAGAGAGGAAATAAATACCTACATTTAGAACTGTCAAATAAGTTAGATCCCTCCCCCTGAATCTGCAACGGCCAGCCAACATAAAGCATTAGAATACATGGATCTCTCTCATTGCCCTCTCCCTGCCCATATCTATATTATTGCCCCCTCTATAGTAGGGGTGAGTGGGTTGGGATTTCTGAAATCCGAACCCCCCCGAAGCCCCCCCGATCCGAGTCAGGCTCGACTTTTCCCGCCTGACTCGGATCTGAAATCGAGGCAAAACGTCATCATCCCATCTTCCGGGTCTCGCGGGTTTTGGATCCTATATAAGGTACCCGCGTCGGCGCCATTTTCTCACTCGGCTGTGGACAGTGAGAGGGAGGGTGGGAGTTAGGGCTGGCTGGGCTGTGTAGTGTAGTGTAGTGCAGAGTAGTGTTGTGCTGTGCTGCGCTGTGCTGCTGTTGTCCACTACTTCAAAGTCCATAGGGGCTGGCTGTGTTGTGCTGTGCTGCTGTTGTTAATAGGGGCTGTGTCCACTACTTCAAAGTCCATAGGGGCTGGCTGGACTGTGTTGTGCAGTCAGTTCTCCATAGGGGCTGTGTCCACTCCAAAGTCCTGTGCAGTGTCCCAGTCCTAAAGGGGTGCTGTAGTGTTGTCCAGGGGGGTGCTCTGTCCATCAGGGGTGCTCCCCCCAAGTGCTAAAAAAATATTTTTTGTGTGTTTGTGAATTGTGTGCGCAGTAGCCGCACGTGCATCAACAAAGTAGTGCCAAGCGTGCGCCTGTGTCATAAGTAAAGGGCCGGCTGGCTTGACCATTAAAGGGTGCTGTAACCCCCAAAGTACACTCCAGTCCAAACCAAAAAAAAAATTATTTTCTGTGTTTGTGAATTGTGTGCACTGTAGCCGCACGTGCATCAACAAAGTAGTGCCAAGCGTGCGCCTGTGTCATAAGTAAAGGGCCGGCTGGCTTGACCGTTAAAGGGTGCTGTAAACCCCAAAGTACACTCCAGTCCAAACCAAAAAAAAATTATTTTCTGTGTTTGTGAATTGTGTGCACTGTAGCCGCACGTGCATCAACAAAGTAGTGCCAAGCGTGCGCCTGTGTCATAAGTAAAGGGCCGGCTGGCTTGACCGTTAAATGGTGCTGTAACCCCCAAAGTACACTCCAGTCCAAACCAAAAAAAAATAATTTTCTGTGTTTGTGAATTGTGTGCGCAGTAGCCGCACGTGCATCAACAAAGTAGTGCCAAGCGTGCGCCTGTGTCATAAGTAAAGGGCCGGCTGGCTTGACCGTTAAAGGGTGCTGTAACCCCCAAAGTACACTCCAAACCAAAAAAATATATATTTTCTGTGTTTGTGAATTGTGTGCGCAGTAGCCGCACGTGCATCAACAAAGTAGTGCCAAGCGTGCGCCTGTGTCATAAGTAAAGGGCCGGCTGGCTTGACCGTTAAAGGGTGCTGTAACCCCCAAAGTACACTCCAGTCCAAACCAAAAAAAATATTATTTTCTGTGTTTGTGAATTGTCTGCGCAGTAGCCGCACGTGCATCAACAAAGTAGTGCCAAGCGTGCGCCTGTGTCATAAGTAAAGGGCCGGCTGGCTTGACCGTTAAAGGGTGCTGTAACCCCCAAAGTACACTCCAGTCCAAACCAAAAAAAAAATTATTTTCTGTGTTTGTGAATTGTGTGCGCTGTGGCTGCACGTGCATCAACAAAGGAGCAGCGCCAAGCGTGCGCCTGTGTCCCATAAGTAAAGAGCCGGCTGGCTCATTTCTTACAGGGTGGTGTAACCCACAAAGTGCACTACTCTCCAGCAAAAATAAAAAAATATTTTCTGTGTTTGTGTGCGCTTTAGCCACACGTATATATCAATATAACATAAATGGAGGACCAAACTTTCTCCGATAAAAATAAAATAGGGAAAGATCAAGAACCACTTCCTTCTAGTGCTGTTGCTGCTGCTGGGAGTTGTTCATCATCCTAGAGAGGAAGTAGGAACATCACTACTTTTACTAAACAATTGACCCTCCAACAGTCCCTAGCGATGAGGATGAAGTACGACAGCAGTCATCCTGAAGCAAAACGTATAACTGAGGCCTTGACTGCTATGTTGGTGTTAGACGTGCGTCTGGTATCCGCCATTAGTGTAGTGGGATTTAGACAATTGATGGAGGTAGTGTGTCCCCAGTTCCAAATCCCGTCTAGATTCCACCTGCATCCTCAAAGCAGCAGCGACAAGCGTGCGTCTGTCTGTTAAAGGGTGGTGACACCCTCAAAGTGTGCTACACAAACAATAAAAATATTCTTCTTTTTTCTGTCTTTGTGAATTGTGTGGGCTGTAGCCGCACTTGCATCCTCAAAGCAGCAGCGACAAGCGTGCTTCTGTCTGTTAAAGGGTGGTGTAACCCTCAAAGTGCTCCAAAAAATAAAAAACAATTTTTTAATGTGTTTGTGACTTGTGTGCGATGTAGCCGCACGTGCATCAACATAGTAGCAGCGCCAAGCGTGCGCCTGTGTCATAAGTCAAGGGCTGGTTTGGACATCTGGTCCGGACTGAAGGACGTGCCAACAATTTCTGACAAGTCTACTGTCACTGCATATGATACTGTCCTCAAAGCAGCAGCGACAAGCGTGCATCTGTCTGTTAAAGGGTGGTGTAACCCTCAAAGTGCTCCAAAAAATAAAAAACTATTTTTTTAATGTGTTTGTGACTTGTGTGCGATGTAGCCGCACTTGCATCCTCAAAGCAGCAGCGACAAGCGTGCGTCTGTCTGTTAAAGGGTGGTGACACCCTCAAAGTGTGCTACACAAACAATAAAAATATTGTTCTTTTTTTTCTGTCTTTGTGAATTGTGTGGGCTGTAGCCGCACTTGCATCCTCAAAGCAGCAGCGACAAGCGTGCGTCTGTCTGTTAAAGGGTGGTGTAATCCTCAAAGTGCGCTCCACAAACAATAAAAATATTCTTCTTTTTTTTTCTCTTTGTGAATTGTGTGGGCTGTTGCCACACTTGCATCCTCAAAGCAGCAGCGACAAGCGTGCGTCTGTCTGTTAAAGGATTACATCGGTGACAGCATCCAAGTAGGCATGTCAGACAGTCCGTACCTGTACTGGTAGGAAAAAGAAGCAATTTGGAGGTCCCTGTACAAACTGGCTCTATTTTACCTGAGTTGCCCCCCCTCCAGTGTGTACTCCGAAAGAGTGTTTAGTGCAGCCAGGAACCTTGTCAGCGAAAGGCGTAGGAGGTTGCTTCCACAAAATGTGGAGAAGATGATGTTCATAAAATTAATTATCAACTCTTCCAGGGAGACCAGCCTCCAGAACGTACAGAGTGACCTGTGGTTGTGGATTCCAGCGGGGACGAATTAATACTCTGTGAGGATGAGGATGTACACAACACTGAAGAGGGTGAGGAATCGGTGGATGAGGAGGATGAGGACGACATCTTGCCTCCGTAGAGCCAGTTTGTGCAGGGACAGATTAATTGCCAGCTTGTTTTGTGGGGGCCCAAACGAACTAATCATTTCAGCCACAGTCATGTGGCAGACCCTGGCGCTGAAATGTTTGGTTTGTTAAAGTGTGCATGTCCTGTTTATACAACATAAGGGTGGGTGGGAGGGCCCAAGGACAATTCCATCTTGCACCTCTTTTTTTTCTTTGCATTATGTATAGTTTGGGGCCTAGTTTTTCAAACTGCCATCCTGTCTGCCACTGCAGTGCCACTCCTAGATGGACCACGTGTTTGTGCCGCCCACTCGTATCTCTTAGCATAGTCATCCAGCTACCTCGGTGCAACCTTTTGGACATAAAAACACTATTGTGAGGTGTTCAGAATAGACTGGAAATGAGTGGAAATTAAGGTTATTGAGGTTAATAATAGCATAGGAGCAGAAAAACCTACAAATTCTGTGATTTTAGCTGTTTTTATGCTTTTTTTCAAAAAAATACAGATCCAAAACACAAAACCCAGAACCCAAAACACGGAAGGGTGGTTTTGGCAAAACCAATCCAGATCCAAAACACGAAGAAAGATCCAGATCCAAAACCAAAACACAAAACACGAAAAGTGGCCGGTGCACACCCCTACTCTATAGCCGTCTCATTGCCACTGCATATATCCCTGATTGCCTCCTCCATAGCTGGCTCTCATTACCCGCTCCAAAGCTCTCTTACTGCCAGTTCCTACCATATAACACTGAACCCCTCACAGCACACACTGACCCCCCTCACAGCTCACTCATTGAGTCCCTCACTGCCCCCCTAACAGCATCCACTGCCCACCTCACAGCACTCATTGTCCCTTTTATTGTCCACCTCACAGCACTCTCCCACCCACCACACAGCGCCTCCCCAGCCCCTTTAACAACTACCTCACAATATCCCCTCGGCCCATCCAAAGTCCATCTCACATCACTCCCAACTCACTAGCACCCTGTGCGAGACATTTTTGAGCGCCCCCTTCCAACTATATCCAGAATTAAACTTTCAATATATTTAATATTGAAAAACACACACATTGACCCTCACAGGAAAGAAATAAAACAAATTTGTAGTGTTCACTCTAGGTCCGGCAGCAGGCAGGGCGCCGGACCTAGAGATAGGGCACTTCTGTGTGCGCGCCTTTGGTGCGTGCGTGCCCGAAAAGGGGTCATGACCAAAGAAAAGGGTGCATGTCTTTATGACGCATCCCCTTTTCGGCACTCCTGGGGGCGTGCCCGGTACTTATGGACATGCCGGGCAGCCCCCAAGCACTGCGGTTGGCTGGGGGAGACACCGTGTGCCATTGGCTGTGGAGACGCCATGCAGCTATTGGCTGGGGGAGATGGTGTGCGGTCATAGGCTAGGGGAGACGTCGCTGCGCCGCGATTGGCAGGGGAGACACCTTAGCACATCGATTGGCTACTGCAGCACAAACAGCACCAGTGGGTCCTACAGGACCTGATAAGTTTTTAAAACTGGGTCCCTAGTTTGCTATAGCGAGTATTTTGCGATCCCTGGTGAGTATGCGGGGACAGGTATGGTAGGTGACAGGGTGAGTGTGCGGGCAAAGGTCTAGTAGGTGACAGGGTGAGTGTGCAGAGACAGGTCTGGTAGTTGACAGGGTGAGTGTGCAGAGACAGGTCTGGTAGGTGACAGGGTGAGTATGTGGGGCAGATATTGTGGGTGACAGGATGAGAGAGTCTGTAGGCAGCCCTCCTTCTGTGTCTCCATCCACAACAGCCCCCTGGTTCTGTGTCTCCAGCCCCAGCAGCCTTCCTCGTGTCCTCCGCAGCTCCTTCCTGTTCCTCCATCCTCAGCAGCCCCTTTCTGTGTCTCCATACCCAGCAGCCCCCCCCTCCTGTCTCTTCGCCCCCAGCAGACCCCCTTCTGGACCTCTGTCCCCAACAGACCCCTTTCTGTGTCTGACTCCAGCAGACCCTCTTTTGTACCCAGCAGCCCCCTTTTCTGTGTCTTCATCCTCAGCAGCCCCCCTTGTGTCCCACGTAGCCCTCCTTCTGTGTCTTCATCCTCAGCAGCCCCCCTTGTGTCCCCTGCAGCCCTCCTTCTGTGTCTCCATCCTCAGCTGCCCCCCTTGTGTCCCCCGTAGCCCTCCTTCTGTGTCTCCATCCTCAGCTGCCCCCCTTGTGTCCCCCATAGCCCTCCTTCTGTGTCTCCATCCTTAGCAGCCCCCCTTGCATCCCCTGCAGCCCTGCTTCTGTGTCTCCATCCTCAGCTGCCCCCCTTTTGTCCCTCACAGCCCTCCTTCTGTGTCTCAATCCTCAGTGGCCCCCCTTGTGTCCCCTGCAACCCTCCTTTTGTGTCTCAGTCCTCAGCTGCCCCATTTGTGTCCCCCGCAACTCTCTTTTTGTGTCTCAGTCCTCAGCTGCCCTCCTGGTGTCCCCCGTAGCCCCCCTTCTGTGTCTGTCCTCAGCTGCCCCTTTGTGCCCCCCGCAACCCTCCTTCTGTGTCTCAGTCCTAAACTGGCCCCCTTGTGTCCCCTATATCCCTCCTTCTGTGTCTGTCCTCAGCTGCCCCTTTGTGTCCCCCGCAGCCCTCCTTTCATGTATCTATGACAGTGCTGCTGAGCATGCGTAAGGGGGCAGCAGAGGACAGATAATCTGTCCTCTGCTGCCCCCTTACACATGCTCAGCAGCACTCTTCCATGTCCCCAGCCGCCCCCACACTTACCTTCACACGCTTGCATTGCTGCTTCGGGCTCCCTCGAAGTGGCTCCAGCGCTCCTCTCTTTCAGCGGCGCGTGTGACGTCATGACGTCACGCGCATCGGGTCTTAAATTAAAAAAAAACTTTATTGGCTGTGGCGCCGGAATCAATCATAGCAGCTGCACGGCCCGAGGATGGCTGACAGCAGCAGCCTAATCCTGGTGGCGGCTCTGCAGCTACAATAAGAGTAAAAAAGAATCTCCTAAACAACAGGGGGGCACTTGCCTGGGTGCCCCCCCCCCCCCTGAATCCGCCTCTGATCTTGAGAGAATTTATACAACACTGGGCCTGATTCAGACCCGCTCGCGAGCGCTGAGTGCTCGCAAGCGGGTCGATGTTGCCCAAATGCGCATGCGCACGATGGTGGCAGCTCCGTCGTTCGCATGCGCGGGACACGAATAACGATGGCCAAGCTGTCGTTATGGGTCTCGCACCAAAGGGGGCGTGCTGTCGATGGTGATTGACAGCACGCCCCCTTTGGTGGGCGTGCCGGGGGCGTGGTTGCCCAGACAGGCGTTCCATGGAAACGCCTACCATCTGGGGCCGGCCCCACTGACATCACTAGTGATGTCAGTGGGAGTGCTTTTGGCTCTGATAGAGCCAAAAGCACTCCAGGGCTTGCGGCAGCAAGACCCTACCGCAAGGGTCTCGTCGCAAGCCCGATGGTCGCGATGGTCTTGACCATCGCGACCATCATTTTGGTCGCTCGCTATAGCTGTGGGTGGTCACCCACAGTTATGCGAGTGGCCAAGAGGCCGCTCCAAAAGGTAGGAGGGACGGCCCTGATTCAGGGCCATTGTTCTCACACTCTTTCCACTGCTGTGAGCTGGGCTGCTAAGGGTCCAGAGAGGCTGCTGCTGCTGAGCATCACCAGTCTCTCTCTGCCTGCTGTACAGGGGGGAAGAAATCATTGTGCAATGTGCGACACACTTTTACATTTTGTATATTCTTAGTAGGGGGTGTGGCTATGCCTCCAGCCTTTGGTCACGCCCCCTCCGGTACCCGGTCCTCTCCTCGCTCTCTATGGCCCTGATGAGACTCCATTGCTTCTACAAATCATGGAATCTCTCCACATCGGATGCACTAACCCTTGATAATATAATGTATTGCTGTGCGGTAACCAATGCTGAATGTATGTCCACATTATTTGCCCGGAGCAGTCCTGCTTACCAGCATTTCCTAGTAACAGGTCCTTCATCAGTCTCAACCATCACGGGGAGCACAACCTCCCGAGGGTCCATATCTCTTCCAGACATAAGCGCAATAGAGAAATCACCAGGAATATGGCACAGACTAGCTATGTGCTTGTGCGGTAGACTATTAGAGTTAACTATGGGGGAGATGTGCTAAGCCTTGAAAAGTGATAAAGCAGAGAGATATGAAGTACCAACCAATCAGCTCCTAACTGACATTTTTCAAACACAGTCTGTAAAGTGATAGAAGCTGATTGGTTGTATTTTATCACTCTCCACTTTATCACTTTTAAAGGCTTAGTACATCTCCCCTTATGTGCTTAAGTTTGGCACAAATGGTTCGGGTCCGCCCAGACCCTGCACACGGACCAACTACCCTCATACGATGCCCCTTATCCCAGCCCCTCTCAGTGAGAATGATCCTTATTGAAGAAAATTTATTTGAATTATTAAGATTATCCAATTACCTGAACAGTTTAGAAACATGGTTGTATAACACATGAAGGGGCTGATTTAACAATATGCACATTTTCACCTCTATAAGTTTAATTTCTTATCGATGCAATAGCAGATATTTTATCGGGTCAAGTTACATAATCACTTTACTTCAGGGTTCTTACCTGGCTGAGCATCTGTGCTTGTGCGGAGAGCGAGACAGGTCAGAACCCTGAAGTAAAGTGATTATGTAACTTGACCCGATAAAATATCTGGTCGAGCATAGTTACCGGAGATGGAGTTAGTTTTCGGGAGGTTGATGACTGGATAATTTTCGCACTACATTTGCGAACGTAAAGACAATGACCGCAGTAGAAATATCTGATATCTAATTTGGTCCTTTTTGTTAAATACCCCCAGATTCTCAAAAATACGGATTTGCCACATTTCTGTAACTTAATAACCAGGCTTCCCTAAGCCTGATAACTAATGGAGGGTACACACGTTCAGACTTGGAGACTATCATATAACGATAACGATCGTTATCTGGTCGTCCTGCATGTGTTGGATGTTCGATATCGAACATCCAACACATGTATCAACCCCCCAACTACTATAACAATCGCGGGTCCCTATAGTAAACAGGCTAACCTGGTATATCGATATCGATATCGACCATCCGTGCCCGCACATCGACCATCGTTTGATTGTTTGAAGGGGCCAGAAACTGGTCGATTTGAACGATAATGATATATCAATATAGTTATCGTTCAAATCGACCAGGGAAATCTGACCATGTGTATGCACCATAAGGCATAACAAGAAACAATAGTTGTTTTCCATTAACAGTACCAAGTTTAAAAGTGTTATACCAGGGAGGTGTCCTGTTAGCCTTACTTTAGGAAAATGGGCATGGAATATTCATTATATAATATAATATTAAATAGCAATCTGTGTTTCCAATAGCGCATCTACTGTAAGCTCACACATGGTTTATGTTCAACATGACTATGGGAATGCAGATTGTATATATATATATATATATATATATAGTATTTGTTCAGGACCTAGCAATGGTAACGATATTGATTCTGCTACAGTAGTAATTAAACCTTTTAACACAACCTAAAATACTGAGGACTTTGCAAAATTAAAGAGGGATACTTCACTATCACACCTCCAGAAAATGTCACAAAGTTAGAAATGACTGAGTTAATTTTCTTCCTAGCTTTTTCAAAAGCACTTGGATCCCTAGAACCTCTCCACACGTATCTGGGCACGCTCTCTGACCAGACTACTCTCACCAGAGGCCAGTGAGGACAAATTTCCGTCAAATCAGCCTTAGCCTTCAATATAAGGTCAATTCCTTTATTTGACCGACATCATTCCCACTTAGGTCAGAAAAAACCTCACCCAAAACCAGGCAATGGCAAACAAGCAATATGTTATAACGAATAACAACCCAAGTGAAGGAGAAAAATTAAAAAAACCTCCCGTGGACCTCTTAGTAAGCCAATTGAAATTAGGCCCCCTCGGAGGAAAAATTAAAAAATCCCTTCACACCCCCAGTTTTTGAATGCTAATCATTCAAAAACTGACAGGTAGACTACGTTTTTGGGTTAGCGCAACAGGCGCAACTTAAACCTTATCGCAATGAATATAACTCTTAAACGCTGCTGACTTCCATCGCCCGATGCTCTGAATCCCTGACCTTGAGTAACCACTAGCCGCAGCGCAAATAGCTGCTCCAATGCGAAAAGAGTGAGTACCGTAATCCTCACTCCTTAGGCCCAACTTGGTAAAACAGCGCTAAAATATGACAGAAAACTGGAATTTTGTGAGGGGCAAGGAGTTTAAATGCACAAAGAACTGAGCGCCACCTGCGGGGCGCAACTGAAGGAGTATTGACACTAAGCGAAATGGGCAAATTGCCCCTTTAGGGTGGCTTTTTAACGATATCCAACGTCCCCGCCCTAATTGATCTGTTTTGGAACGGGGAATTTTGCAAAGCACCGATTCTTTTTTAACTAAAACATGTAAAACCAACAAACCTGTGTCCAAAGAACTCTTATTAGCAGCCACCAATTCACTTACTCTAAAGGCACCAAAAACGCAAAAGAAAAAGCCGTTCTAGAAAGGGGTTACCTCAAACTCAGGCCCTGATTCAGAGCTGGACGCTCTGACAGAGCGCTCGCTCTGAATCAGGGCCGTCCCTCTTTTTTGTGACCACCCACAGCTATAGCGAGCGGCCAAAATGATGGTCGCGATGGTCAAGACCATCGCGACCATCGGGCTTGCGACGAGACTCGTGCAGTAGGGTCTCGCTGCCGCAAGCCCTGGAATTGCTTTTGGCTCTATCAGAGCTAAAAGCACTCCCACTGACATCACTAGTGATGTCAGTGTGGCCGGCCCCAGGCGGTAGGCTTCCCATGGGAACGCCTCCGTCTGGGCAGCCACGCCCCCAAAGGGGGCGTGCTGTCAATCACCATCGACATCCATAACGACGGCTTGGCCGTCGTTATTCGGGTCTCACGCATGCGCATGACGGAGCTGCCTCCGTCGTGCGCATGCGCACTTGGGCTCAGAGCTCGCGAGCGGGTCTGAATCAGGCCCTCGGAGTTCGCTACTGATGAAAGCACTGACAACAGGTCCTGTAACAAATTTAAGTCGATAGGTCGACGGGCATCGGCAGGTGTCTGGTTCTCTCTGGCCCAGCCTTTGAGGGCTTTGTAAAGGATGAACGACCTAGTGGGGTCATGAACCTGGTACAATTTAGAGTGGAACGAGGCACCAGCCAATGCCGTGGACATAGCTGACTTTGACCTGCCCTGCTGATAGTGACCCCACACAAAGGACAGCAAACATTGTTACATAGACTCACCCTCTTGTTTGTGCCTAAGCCCGATGGCGGAACTCCCGGAGACAATGTAGTCATTTGCCGCTGGGCTCCAGCCCTTAAGGGGGCACCTGGCTCCATTATCCCCCAGGCCATTCCGGGCACTGCTATGGAGCGGCGTTAATACAAGGGGTGCGGTTGCATCCCCAATTTGCCGGGCGTCCGCTGAGTGTGTTACCAGCGGGCGCCCGGCTCCTTCTTTCCCCCCGGCAGTAGCTGTAGGAACGGAGCTCACTCCTGAGCTCCGCTTCCGGGTCCCACAATGCACTATGGGAGTGACGTCATGACGTCACTCCCATAGTTCCAAGGAGCGGGTGCCGGGGATGGAAGGCAGCAGCACTGGAGCGGGGTTTCAGCTTTTTTTGTGTGTGTGTGCGCTCGCGGGGGGGGCTCACTACAGGGGGCATTATTGGTGGCTCACTACAGGGGGCATTACTGGGGGCTTACTACAGGTGGCATTACTGGAAGCACTATAGGGGGCATTACGGGTGCTTACTACAGGGGGCATTACTGGGGGCTTACCATAGGGGGCATTACTGGGGGCTTTCTACAGGTGGCATTACTGGGAGCACTATAGGGGGCATTACGGGGGCTTACTACAGGGGGCTTACTACAGGCGGCATTACTGGGGGCTTACTACATGGGGCATTACTGGGGGCTTTCTACAGGGGGCATTACTGGGGGCTTACTACTGGGGGCACTACAGGGAGTTTACTACAGGGGGCTTACTACTGGGGGGACTACAGGGGACCTCACTACTGGGGCACTGCAAAGGGGGACCACTACTGGAGGTACTGCATAGGAGGACCATTACTTGGGGGCACTACATAGGCGGCACTGCATAGGGGGACCTCTACAGAGGGCACTGCACAGGGGGACCACTACTGGGGGAACTGCATAGGGGGGCAGCAGCTGGGGCTGGCATAGGTGCTGGGGAAAACGCGGAATCTATCAAATTGACAATTGACAGGTGTTGACAACGAGATAGCGGATGCGCTTTCACGTTTCAAATATGATAGATACCGCGTTTTGGTGCCGGGGGCTAACCCCCTCGGTTTAACTACCTACCTAAATCTGCCGGCACCACCAGCGATGATGCCTTATTTCTCATCTATCTGTGCCTATCTGTGTGCTCACTCCGCGATGAGGACTTACAGTCCTTGGCTGGGTGGGATGCCCCGCATATTCGACAAGAGTGTCAAAAACAACAATTGGAGTCCCTAGTACACTTTCCATCATTAAATGCGAAGCATTTACCCTTTGCTACATACCCTGAGCCTCCCTTGACCCCTGCCGCTGGTTTCCCGCCCTGTACCTCATTTCCGTTACTTGTCTGTTGGGTGACCTCTAGCCAAACTTCCACATCTTTAAAACCCAGGGGCAGGGTCGGGTTCCCATCCTGCTTTCTGCGAAATTTCTCATCATAATCCCGCCAAACATATTCCCTGGATTTCATGAACATCTCATGCATCAAGAAAATGTACTTGATCACGTTGGGATGCTCATTGAGCCTGGTCTCTAAGTAGCAAGCTGCAAACACCAAAAAACCCCTTAATCACTGGTGGTAACTCCTAAAGGCATTCTCTCCCATACCCCCCTGTCTCATATCTTCCGTGAGGGTAAAAACATCAACATACTTCCCTTTTCTAATTTTTTCCCACATCCTTTTTCTCAAACCCCTAGTTACTGCCGTATTGGAACAATGTACCATTTCTGAGTACAATGTCGGTTCCGCTTGAGCGGCAGAAGCATTGGAACCTTTACGCTTTGAGCTCTTCTTAACCGGCTGATGCGCTATCAATTTTGCCAGTTTAAGCGGGCGCTTAGGTGACCCTGATGACTCACTGCTAGCACTAGAAATGGATGAAGAACTGTCAGATAAATCATGCATAACTTCATGCTCACTGTATCCAGCTGGACCTGGAAGTTCGGATACTTCATCTGCAGCATCTACCACCTTGCCGGATGAGTCCCTCATTGTCTCCAACTGCTCGACATCGTGCTGTCTCCTTTTCTGTGCTCTCGTAACCTGAACCGATTGCCCTGATGAAACTCTAGGCTGAAACTCGGGTACAAAAGCAGAAACCGTTAAAGCAGTGCAGGAGGAAGGGGTGCAGGTTCCATGGATGGAGGAGGTGGCGGGGGAGGGGGAGAAGCTATGACTGTGGAAACCGATTGCACCTCATTTACGTTCCCAGATGAAGACAACTGAGAAAATGATTGCCGGGCATGTGCACCGCAGCCCCAGAAAATTGCGGCATATTTGAGGTAGGGTAACCTTGCAACCAAGGACCCTGTGGCCATAAGCAGTCTGCCACGGGGACATGTACGTGCTATGTAGTTGTGGCGAAGTTGCATAAGGAGGCTGCCAATAGGGGAACTGCCCGGCCACCGAAATGAGTGGGGTGAAAACCGGATATGATACAGGCAATGAGGCACTACCCTGGGGGAAGGACATTGCATGCCGAGCTGGCGATGACCATGTGGGTTGAACATGTGCAGGAGAGGAAAACACTGAAGAGAATTGCGAGCTAAAAGGGAGGTTAACAGAGACTGGAAAGTAAGGCAGTATTGATGTGACAGAGGGAGAAAAAGCTGAATAGGAGTAACCCGCTGCAGTCCTAGAAGTGAAAAACGGAGAAGGCTGCGCAGGTAGATTAAATGTAGTAGCCATAGAATGATGGGAAACAGTAAATTGGGAAAATCCTGCAGGGGGCGCCCCTGCTAATGTCAGTATGCGTTTGTCTGTGAATCAACCACAGGAGCCCCTGCAGTTGACACCAGCAAACCTGATGGTGGAACAGATGCAAGGGGCACCCCCGCAACTGCCGACATGGACCCATGATGGGATCCAGCCGCAGGAGCCGCTGGAAGCGCCCCACAGCTGGTCTTATATCCCCTGCCTGAAACACCACCGTAGGGACTGCAGACAAAGTCCCTGCTAGCGGTGATATGCTGCCTGGCTGTGTGCTGGCAGGGGCGGGTCCCGCGAACCCCGCACGGAGGTCTTGGAAACCCGCGCCTCGCCTCATGGGGCTATCACTGAGAGACGCAGCCGGGGATTCACAGTCCCCGGTGCTCGCGTCATCAGCTACTTCCTCCCCAGCCTGAGCGGCAGTCTCACGGCTCGTGGGAACACTCGAGCCATGTTGCGCGCCGGAGCTTGGCAAGCCACTTCCCCCTCCGGCGCCACAGCAGCAGGTAAGCGAACACCCACGCTGGGGTGCTTGTAGCCCGCGGCTGACAGTGGGCGGGCTGCCCCAGCCAGCCGCTGGGGGGGGGCGCAAGCTTTGGACGGGGCATAATGTCAAGTTGAAGGGGTGAGGAGCAGCTGGGGAATTATCACTAAAAGGGGGGAAAAGAAAATTAAAGAATGAACAGAGGGTATAAAAGGTGAAAGTAAAGAGGGGATTAAAAGAATTAAATGAAAGGAAGAAGAAACAGGAGATGAATAATGGAAGAAAATGACAGAAAAATACCTGAAGTAACAAAGCCACAAAATAGATTCTACTCAGCCTGACTTGCAACTGAAAAAGAGGCTGGACTAACTTTCAAACTGGCCCTTAAATACCCCTGCAAAGTATACGCCCCCTTGTTACCTTCTAATTGGCTACACAGCACCCATACAAAACCAACTAACCCTGCCTAGCAACAGATTACTTACACTACACAATTACAAAAAATGAGGACTCTTAAATAGCCTCGTGCTTAAGCAGCCCTCATCTAGTCTTATCATCACAGATGTCACAGAAAAATAAACACATATAAAACATACACACAACAAAAACATATGATGATTTACAAAACGTTATCAATTACTTAAACTTGTTCTTTACTCAGTTGAGATAATGTAACCTATAATTCGGAGACTTAGTTAAGTGACATTTAGCTGAAAGCTAATTGATTTGTGAAGGAAGCAATGATCTTTATAATGAAATGGAACCATGACAAGTGGCAATCAATGTAAGGGGAAAACATATTGTAAATATCGAAGGAAAAGCTTTTGTTTTAAGAGTCTAAGTGGCCAGAATGTCAGACTGTTACTAAGTCCATGTGGTACCAAACTCAATAACTTCCACTGTAATACAACCCCCTGGAATGAACTACGTTCCACAGAATATACAGGCTGTGTCACTCGCTATTGGCCCCAAAGTTCTTCTTATAACTTTTAAAGTAATTGACGTAATTTAGAGAAATGTGACACAGACATACCTTGGTCTATGAGAAACATGAGGAAGTCATAGCAAGTGTTGGAAGTAGTCGCCATTAGCATCTAGGCCAGCTCTTCACTCATGCACGAAGTGAAGGCCAGCTGCTCACCATCCTAGTCAGCAGCGTAGTACAAAATTCAAATAGGAGAACCGCACCAACTGCCAGTGAGGATGCAGCCAGTGAGGATGCAGCCAGTGAGGATGCAGCCAGTGAGGATGGCAGTTAGTGTGGTTTCGCTATTTGAATTTTGGTCTGCGCTGCAGACACCTCTGGAGTCGCCACTGTTTGTCAGTAGATATTCCTGCTCCTGACAGTGGTGTTGTATACTGTGGCATCCACAATCATTGTGTCTGTGTGTTATGTGCTGATATGAACCTATATACAGCTGAACTAAGCGTATTTGAAAACTGAGTTGATAAAGGCATGCCGAACAATTTACTGAGCAGTTTGGAGGTCAGAAACCACCGTCAAAATTCACCATTCGGTATCTGGTGAATAAACTTTGGGACCAATTGCGAGTGAAACACCCTGTGTATTATATTACTGGCTTGACACCTGAAGTTCCTCCAGCCGATGCTCTCTGCCACATACAGGGACAGATGTATGAAGCTCTGTGAAGTGATATAAGTGGAGAGTGATAAACGACCAACCACTCAGATCCCAACTGTCATTTTTCAAACACAGCCTGTAACTTGACAGTTAGGAACTGAGTGGTTGGTCGTTTATCACTCTGCACTTTATCACTTACCAGAGCTTCATACATCTGTCCCTGTATGTGCATCAGACCCCCCCCCCCCCGCGCGCGTGCGCCGCTGGCACTACCTACGGAGTGTCACAGGTGCCAACCAATTAAGCTATGTGATAATTGCACTTAGGGCCTGATTCAGACCCACTCGCGAGCGGCTGTCCACTCGCAAGTGGGTCGATGGTCTGCACTGAGCATGCGCATGACGGAGGGAGCTCCGTCGTGCGCATGCACCAGGCGCGACGAGCGAAGGACTTTCCTTTGCTCATTGTGTCTGATCAAAGGGGGTGTGCTGTCGATGTTGATTGACAGCACGCCCCCTTTGGTGGGCGTGCCTCCCTGACGGGGGCGTTCCCAAGGGAACGCCTACCGTCAGAAGCCGGCCCACTGACATCACTAGTGATGTCAGTGGGAGTGATTTTGGCTCTGATAGAGACATAATCACTCCGGGCCTTGCGGTTGAAAACCTCAACCGCAGGCTCCGGCTCGCAGTGGCGATGGTCGCGATGTTTTCACACCCTTTTCGCATTATTTTAGTTTCACCTGTAGTTATTACAGGGCAATTGGAGTAGAATTAGTAAAATTCTACTCCAACCCATAAGTATCACTTATTTTTAGTAAAGCAGATCGCATTTCCCATAATTGTAATGGGAAATGTGATCCGACCACAGTTACTAAAAATAAATTGTAAAAAAATACCGGGGGAAGCCCTGTGATAATAACGCCACCTGGAGGTGGCGTTATCCAGGGTCTCCCCCGGTTACCGAGCTCCCACTCTGCTCTAACGGGGAGAGCAGAGGCGGGAGCCGGTACCAGTAATCAGCTATGTGGTCTAAACAGACCGCAAGCTGATTGCTGTAAAAAAAATGGAAACATTTTTTTTTTACTTACCTGAATCCAGGGACCGGTGATCGGGCCTCCGGTGATGGCTCCTCTCCGGTCAGCTGGTCTCCCACAGTGCACTGCTGCCCGGTCATCAGGTGATCGGGTCCCAGTGCAGTATGGGAGATCACCTGACCGGGAAGCCCGGAGAAGATCACCGGAGGCCAGGAGGATGCAGGTAAGTGTAATGAAGGGAGGGGGGGTCACGGGGGGTCCGCGATGGGGACGGGGCTTAGCATCGTGGGAGGTAGCAGCGACGGTGGGTCGGCGCATGCGCGGGCTCTTAGTTGCGGTATTTTTTCTGAAAATACCGCAACTAGAGTGCGGATGGGATCCGCAGGGACAGAGCTTTATCGCAAGCTCTGTCCCTGCAAGGGATTTATAGTAACTCCCTGTGATATTGCCTGAATTCGCAATGCGAATTCACTCGGTAATATCACACTACAATCTGCATTCAATATGCGGATTGTAGTAAATAGAGCCCTTAGCATTAATACCATGTAAGGTTGCACTATATATTATCCTTACTCTTTAAAAATATATATTAACAGATGCAGGGGATCCGATATACAAACCAAGCAGTCTGGCAGCAGACTGTCAGTGACTAGTGTATGGGGACAGCCGACCATTCCGCAATAGGAAGGTAAGTAGGAGATATCTGTGATACTAGTGTATATGGACAGTGGCCATTCTGCCAGAGGAGAGTAAGCAGTAGATATTTGTATTCTAGTGTATGGGGACAGCGGGCCTTTCCGCCAAAGGAAGGTAAGCAGGAGATATCTGTGATACTAGTGTATGGGGACAGCGGGCCATTCCCTCAGAGGAAGGTAAGCAGGAGATATCTGTGATACTAGTGTATGGGGACAGCGGGCCATTCCGCCAGAGGAAGGTAAACAGGAGATATCTGTGATACTAGTGTATGGGACAGCGGGCCATTCCTGGAGAGGAAGGTAAGCAGGAGATATCTGAGATACTAGTGTATGGGGACAGCGGGCCATTCCGCCAGAGGAAGGTAAGCAGGAGATATCTGTGATACTAGTGTATGGGGACAGCGGGCCATTCCGCCAGAGGAAGGTAAACAGGAGATATCTGTGATACTAGTGTATGGGACAGGGGGCCATTCCGGGAGAGAAAGGTAAGCAGGAGATATCTGTGATACTAGTGTATGGGGACAGCGGGCCTTTCCATCAGAGGAAGGTAAGCAGTATATCAATAAAGTGTTACAAAATGTTAATGTTGCAGAATAACCCAAAGCGGTTAATCATGATCATACATTATTTCTTGCCTGATGATAGGCTGACCTGGTTCTAAAGCACGGGAAAGCCAGAAAGATGAAATAATGCATTTAGTTATAGCTGCAGGAGGTCATGCAGAAATCAATAAATTCATATCATATGCAGGCGTGTATGTGAATGTCAAATTAAGGTTGAAATACCCTTAAATAGAATTGTGCAAATAATACATTTTGTAGTCTTCAGTAGTCAGAGCCTGTTTCATGAGCTAGACTTCAAGAATGGGCCGTTATCATTAGCCTCTGTCACTGCTGGACAATTCATTTCAAGCTGCAGCCTGTTGTGACCACATGATAAAACACGTCAATCCTTGATGTGGAAATCACTTAGCCAGTTTCCAATGTTCTGCTGCAACGTCAACCCTACCATGTCCCTGAAATTCTATTTCTCTTCAGGATATTTCATAACATGTATCTTAACAGGGAACCATCAATGACAACTGGTAGTCACACTAATGGAGCGTACACACGGTCAGATTTGTCAGACTTGTCAGATTTGTCAGATGAACGATTGAACGATTAAACGATCTGAACGATTTGAACGATTTTAACAAAGTTTTGAACGATTTGAACGATTGAACGATTTTTGACTGCATTAAAATGAATGGAATCGTCCAAGTCTGACTGCAAACCCATCAGATGTCAGAAATCGTTATCTGACCATCGGGAACGCGCATCGTTGATCGTCCATCGTTCAGGCATGTCAGATATGAACGATTTTCCTTCAGATATGAACTACTGAACGATTTTTAAATTGTTATCGTTCATATCTGAAGGAAAAATCTGATCGTGTGTATGCACCATAAGGCAGTGATTCCCAACCTCGGTCCTCAAGGCACACTAACACTCCTGGTTTTGGTGATATACATGCTTGAGCACAGATGGTTAAATCAAAATAACTGAGGTACTAATTAAGTCACCTGTGCTCCAGTATGGCTATCCTCAAAACCTGGACTGTTAGTGTGCCCTGAGGACCGTGGTTGGGAACCCCTGCACTAAGGGGTGAAGGTCCAATCATGAAACCCAGTTATTGACCCAGTGTGCTGTCAAAATGTATATTTTCAGGACGTAAAGTAATGCCGCGTACACACTTGCCGATATTTTGAAGACAACGATATCGTTATTGTTCACAATATCGGCCAGTGTGTATGCGTAAAACGACCATCTATTCGCGCTCCGGCTGGTCCTTTACGATATCCCCAGTTGGCTGTACATGCAGCCCAATCTGGGGATATCGTGAGCAATGCCATTCTCCCCCCATTTTTAACAAAAGAACCAATTAAGCTATGTGATAATTGCACTTAGCATAAATACCATGTAAAGTGGCACTATATATTATCCATAGTCTTTATAAATATATATTAACAGATGCAGGGGATCCGGTATACAAACCAAGCAGTCTGGCAGCAGACTGTCAGTGACTAGTGTATGGGGACAACAGGCCATTCCGCCAGAGGAAGGTAAGCAGGAGATATCTGTGATACTAGTGTATGGGGACAGCGGGCCATTCCGCCAGAGGAAGGTAAGCAGGAGGTATCTGTGATACTAGTGTATGGGGACAGTGGGCCATTCCGCCAGAGGAAGGTAAGCAGGAGGTATCTGTGATACTAGTGTATGGGGACAGCGGGCCATTCCGCCAGAGGAAGGTAAGCAGGAGATATCTGTGATACTAGTGTATGGGGACAGCGGGCCATTCCGCCAGAGGAAGGTAAGCAGGAGATATCTGTGATACTAGTGTATGGGGACAGCGGGCCATTCCGCCAGAGGAAGGTAAGCAGGAGGTATCTGTGATACTAGTGTATGGGGACAGCGGGCCATTCCGCCAGAGGAAGGTAAGCAGGAGATATCTGTGATACTAGTGTATGGGGACAGCGGGCCATTCCGCCAGAGGAAGGTAAGCAGGAGATATCTGTGATACTAGTGTATGGGGTGTATATCTGTGATATCTCCTGCTTTACCTTTTTGATGAATGGCCCGAAAAACTTAATTTTTACAATTGCAGGTGAAAATGGGCATTTTCACCTGCTTTTGTAAAAATTAAGTGATGATGAATAGGCCCCTAAGATTTTATATTATTACATAGAGCTGTTCATTTGTATTGCCCCTGCATACAAACATTTCTTATCTGCTCACTATATTGGATATAACAATATTCAGAAAATAGGTTAGAGCAATATCCATGTGCTCCACAAAAATAAAGCAATGGAATAATAAAAGTATTAGAATGTGCATCAGTCACAGATGGTTGTGTCCTCCTGAAGAGAATCTAACAAATAAAAGCACAATGATTCATCTATTACTTATTCCATGGAAATTATATATTTGATCATAATGTGTATCCATATATTAATAAATGCACTATAAAGACATACAATACAATAAGAAAATGGAGTCTCTTATAGCAGCCTTGAAACCCAGATAAACACTCTCATGATGTACAGTAACAATGTTTATATTCCTGAATTGGTAGTAGCATTGTAAACTGGTCATTATTGTCCATGCACTTAATGTAACACTGGCTGTGATGATCCACATAAAAGTATCAACCTTGCTGACTTAAAAGTTCCAATTCACAATGCTGGCGCTGACAGATATAGTGGAGCAGCTCCTTTGGGGGGGATCATGTGTGATCACGACAAAACGTGCTCTTGATCAGCTTACTTTTGAACCATAAGTTAGTAGATCAATAAAGTGTTACAAAATGTAAACTTTGCAGAATAACCCAAAGCGTTTAATCATGATCATACATTATTTCTTTCCTGATGATAGGCTGACCTGGTTGTAAAGCACGGGAAAGCCAGAAAGATGAAATAATGCATTTCGTCATAGCTGCAGGAGGTCATGCAGAAATCAATACATTCATATCATATGCAGGCGTGTATGTGAATGTCAAATTGAGGTTGAAATACCCTTAAATAGAATTGTGCAAATAATACATTTTGTAGTCTTCAGTAGTCAGAGCCTGTTTCATGAGCTAGACTTCAAGAATGGGCCGTTATCATTAGCCTCTGTCACTGCTGGACAATTCATTTCAAGCTGCAGCCTGTTGTGACCACATGATAAAACACGTCATTCCTTGATGTGGAAATCACTTAGCCAATTTCCAATGTTCTGCTGCAACGTCAACCCTATCATGTCCCTGAAATTCAATTTCTTTTCAGGATATTTCATAACATGTATCCTAACAGGGAACCATCAATGACAACTGGTAGAGTCACACTAAGGGGTGAAGGTCCAATCATGAAACCCAGTTATTGACCCAGTGTGCTGTCAAAATTTATATTTTCAGGACGTAAAGTAGTGCCACGTACACGCTTGCCGATATTTTGAACGACAACGATATCGTTATCGTTCACAATATCAGCCAGTGTGTATGTGAAAAATGACCATCTATCCCCAATCGGCTGTACATGCAGCCCAATCTGGGGACATCGTGAGCAATGCCTTCCTGCTGAATGCAGCATGGCCCTGCTCCCCCCCCATCGTCATCCGTTGCTGGTCAGCATTGGCAAGTATGTATACACTTGGCGATGCTGGCACCACCTGCCGGGCCCGCCGGTGACTATGTTGCCGCATACACACATCGTCTAGTCTGTATGTGGCTTAAGAGTGGTCAGGTGGTACAGTTACTGTACATCATACTTGCCTAATTTTTGTTACTCCTCTCCAGGAGAAGCCCGGAGAATATATACAGCAGGGCCTGGCTCACGTGTCATTAGGCCCCGCCCCTGTCATTGATCCGTGAGGAAGGGGCGGGGCTAAAATTATGCAATTCACGTAATTTTACCACCCCATCTGTACGGACCAACAATTCTCAGTTTTATCTCCCCATCCTGCCACTTAACTAGGAGATCCTCTTCACTAGGAGTTTCACCCACTGTTCCGGAGGTGGGGGGGGACTACCCAAAAAATCAGGAGTCTCCCAATCCTTCCTGGGAGAGTAGGTAAGTATGAGTTACACAGTTAGTTTTAGAAATTAATTGCAGGCTTCTTAAGTATGCAGTTGAAATGATGAGGAGTTAAAATCAAGTACTTAGCTTATTCATTATGTTAAGTATTCAAAATACTTTTAATACAATTAATATACATCTGTGAATTGGTTGTTTTCATGATGTTTTAATGATGCAATGAAGTCAGGCCAGACCATCCTTAAAGGAGCATTCTATTCTAACTACAAAAATGTTTTTTCTTAATTGTGCTTAGTAGAGGGGGGAAGGTATATACTAGACACAGGGGTCTATTTAAGACCTTTCGTAGTTTGACCCTGAAAAGAAAAATTCCTCAATGCTGCACATACTGTAGCAGCTATAAGAAATTATCTATCGGGGCTACTTGCTAGGACAGCAGCTCCTATAAGTGCCCGTCTCTGCGAAGAATGAATAGTGGTGATAGCTCTCTGTATGACTTTTTGACATAAATTATCTACTGCGCATGAATGGCCCACACCGTATACTGTAGGCTGCAAGGGAGGGATTCAATGATCCGAGATGTAGTTATGTGACCGGTGGCAGGGCTGCCATCAAGGGGGGACTGTCAGGACTACAGTTCCGGACCCTCTGCCAAAGAAGGAGGGCCCTCCTGCTCCTACCGCCGCTATTGCTTGACTTCTGTCTGATGAACCGTAAATGAATGGGACCCCCCACCTGCCGCTACTGCCTCGCCCGGCATGTATGAGGTGCCTGACTGACCTGTGCTGTGACTGTACGCATGTCAATAAAGTTTTTTTTATCCGGTGCGCGTGATGTCATGACGTCACCACGCCACTAAAGCAAAGAGGAGCCACAGCGCACTTCTAGACAACCCTAACCATACAGCAGAAGCATGGACCTTACCTGGAAAAAAGGTAAGAGTATTCATAGGCTGCCTTGCTGGGGAAAAAGGGGATTGGCTGAACGAACACTGGGCCTAATTCAGAGAATGGACAAATATTCTCTGAAAAGTGCTGCGGAATATATGTGCGCTGTATAAATAACTGGTAATAAATAAATAACAAACATTTTAAACTGAAAAGCTTATCTAGATTTTAGTAAGGCTTTTGACACTGTTCCACATCGCAGACTGTTAAATAAACTGGAAAGCATGGGATTGGATACAAAGATAGTTGAATGGATAAGATCATGGCTGCAGGATACAAAACAGAGAGTTGTAGTAAACAGAGTGCAGTCTCAAGAGGGAACTGTTACCAGTGGAGAACCTCAGGGATCTGTACTTGGACCAGTGCTTTTTTTGTGACATTGCAAATGGTATTGAAGGGAAACTATGGCCTTTTTGCAGATGACACAAAGGTATGCAACAGGGTAGATACACCAGGAGGGGTAAAACAAATGATTGATGATCTAGGTAGATTAGAGGAATGGTCAAGAACGTGGCAACTGCAATTTAATGCCAAAAAATGCAAGATCATGCACTTGGGTCTCAAAAATCCAAAGGCTAAATATAGTATAAAAGGCACTATACTGGAAACTACTGAAGAGGAAAGGGATCTAGGAGTCACTATTTCAGATGACTTAAAGGCAAGCAAACATTGTAACAAAGCAATGAGGAAGGCAAGTGAGATGTTTGGTTGCATAGGGAGAGGAATCAGTAGCAGAAAGAAAGAAGTGATAATACCACTGTATAGGTCATTGGTGCGTCCTCATCTCGAATACTGTGTTCAGTTCTGGAGGCCATATCTCCAGAAGGATATTAACACATTAGAGACTGTACAAAGAAGGGCAACTAAAATGGTGCAAGGTGTACACCACAAAACATACCAGGAAAGACTAAAAGATCTTAATATCTATTGTCTGGAGCAGAGAAGGGAAAGGGGGGACATGATAGAAACGTTCAAATATATAAAGGGTTTTAACAAGGTAAAGGAAGGAGACAATCTTCAAAGAAAGAGAAGTAGTAGAACAAGAGGACATGTTCTGAAACTAGAGGGAGGTAGGTTCAGGGGAAATTTGAGGAAAAATTACTTCAGAAAGGGTAGTGGACAAGTGGAATAGCCTCCCATCAGAGGTGGTAGGGGCCAAGACAGTAGAGCAATTTAAACATTCATGGGATAGACATAAGGATATTCTTCAAGACGTAAGGATCAATAAGGGTTGAGGTAACAATATGTTTAAAAATAGGGCAGACTAGATGGGCCGAGTGGTTCTTATCTGCCATCAAATTCTATGTTTCTATGTAAGGAAATTCTCTCCGACCAGGACAAAAAAATCCAAATATGGAAACACTGGTCCTGATTCAGATATCACGTAAACCCGATGGTTTATGTACATATGCGATGGAGGGACATCTGTGCATGTGCAGGACCCATTCTCGGACCCGATCATGGCCACAGTGCCCCTGAGGATGGGGAGGCGGAGGCGCTGATATGCATTCCTAGATATGGGGGCATATCGGCCCCATTTCCTGTAAGTGCCAAGGCCAGGGCCTGCGTCGTATGATACAGATTTCCTGGCCTTGCAAGCGGCCACGAGCAGGCCAGGTTGAGTAAGCTTTGGCTCACTCAGCCTGACCAAAGCAGCAACCATATTGAAAGTTGGTAGTGATGGTAATCCTAGGCATTGTCTACAGACGCTGCACATGGATCGCAGATGCATGCAGGAGGTATCTATTTCCTATAGACACCTCCTGCTACATTAGTATATTAGTTGGATGGTATTGCACAGCCACTTCCTTGCGGCTGTACAATGCCGTTCACATCTTAATCAGACCCACTATGCCTTAACATTGCCAGACTTTCTTGCAAACAGGTTGTTGTGAACCAAGAAAACAGGGGGGAAAACAAAACAAAACTTGAAACACTGTGTTTCTTCCTTGAAATTTCCTTGTGAATCTTCCAGTGTCTCTCTTACTGCTAATGCAGCCCAGCAATTACACCGGTGTTTTAACTTTGGATGTGGGTGTTTTGATTTTAGTTCTAAATCATCATTTGGTTTTGGCAAAACCACCATCCAGTGTTTTGGTTTTGTTTCAGTTTTGGATTTCTTTAAAAATTTATAAAAACAGCTTAAATTCATGTAATTTGGACCTGTTTTCATTCCTATAGTATTATTAATATCAATATCATTAATTTCCAGTCAATTCCATTCCATGAAAGAAAGACTTAAATGCAACCCAAAACACGCAAGATTCGTTTTTTAGATCTGAGTTCCAAACTTGGCGAGATTCTCCAAGTATTTTTTTGTTTCTACTCGGAACTCTAAAGTGATCCGAGCCAGGACTCGGTTCGACTCAGTTTGGGTGTGCTTTAACCCTTGCCTCTAGGACCTCTAGGTGCATCTACTGTACACTGCTCCTGTAGTCCAGCAGCTATCACCTGTGCAGACAGGACCGGACTTCTGGCAAATGCTGGAAGGGCCGATGGCCAGATGAGCCCGTCCGATGTAAATCCCCGGCCAAGCAGCGCCACCTCCTGGCGCTCTGCTTGGCCAGGGATACTGAAAGATGGGGACGGGGTGCGAGGCCAAGCCCCTGTGACTCGCAACACACTCCTGTGAGGTGAGATCATGCCTCTTTTAAAGCCAGACCCCGCCCCCTTTGCCAGCATGAGCGTGCCTTCGGCACCCATGCAGAGGGACTGCCCTGTGTGCAGATCACTGTATAGAATACTATCAGGCACAAAATAGACCGGTTGGTGACTAACCACTCACAAATGAGTGACTGAAAAACATTTTTGTGGTGCAATGTAACCTGTGCAAAAGGAAACTAGCAAATATGGAATAAAGATCTGATTTAGTATTAAACTTGCACCTTTAGTAAATTACCTTCTATTTGCTAAAAGTATACCAAAAAAATCCCCCAACCATGTGTGAGGTACAGGGGACAATTGGCTGACTTGTACAGCGGGGGCTTGGGCAATGATGCAATTCCCTGGGAGGCATGCTGGAGTAGGGATGGCTATCAATGGGTGAACCATTAATGGTGATCAGTGTTACATCAATGGCAGTAAACCATCAAAGGGAAACCATTGATGGTTTAAATCATTGATTGGCATCCATGCTGCTCGTGACGACAAGATGCCAAGCCAATTAGAACATCTCTGCCATCAATGGCAAAACCATTGAGCACCAGTGGTAAACCATCGATGGTTCTTAACCATCGATGGTCGATGGGCATCCTTATGTGGGAGTCTGACCCACACTCTCAAGAATCCGGGAGAGTGACCCAAAATTCTGGAGCCTTCTGGAGGTTCCCGAGAGCGTTGGGAAGTATGCCATAAATCCTTCCTGTCTATGGCCCTGATTCAGACCCACTCGCAGGCGGCTGTTCCCTCGCAAGTGGGTCAATGTTCTGCACTGAGCATGCGCACGACGGAGGGAGCTCCGTCGTGCGCATGCGCCAGACGCGAAGAGCGAAGGACTTTCCTTCGCTCGTTGTGTCTGATCAAAGGGGGCGTGCTGTCGATGTTGATTGACAGCACGCCCCCTTTGGTGGGCGTGCCTCCCTGATGGGGGCGTTCCTAAGGGAACGCCTCCCGTCAGAAGCCGGCCCACTGACATCACTAGTGATGTCAGTGGGAGTGATTTTGGCTCTGACAGAGCCAAAATCACTCCGGAGCTTGCGGTTGAAAACCTCAACCGCAGGCTCCGGCTCGCAGTTTCGATGGTCGCGATGGTCACGACCATCGCGGCCATCAAACTGCACGCTCGTATAGGCTGTTGGTGGTGACCCACAGCTATACGAGCGTCCAGGAGGACGCTCCATTTTTATGGAGGACGGCCCTCATTCAGAGCGTGCGCTCTGCTCAGAGCGTACGGCTCTGAATGAGGGCCTATATTTGCCAACCACTCTCTCTCCCTGTTTGTCTCAGGAAAACGTCCTGCTCCTCTATTTCCTCCTTCTTGCTTTGGCAGCTCTGGGTGATGGGCCTTACAGTTATCATGAGAAACGATCACAGACAATAACTCTCGCAGCCACTATACACTTCAGACATTTCCAACAATATGCCGAGTCCTACTATAATGAATGGAGTCTTTACTTCAAAGCAAATCGTGCTGGACTTGTTTCATTAATGCACGGTACATATCCTTCTATGTGAGTTCAGCAGTTCACATGTTAGCCATCGTATCACATTCACTACTATTCTGCTCAGTTTGCTGGCACTTCCATGTCCTGGATAAAGTAAATACTGTTTTTTGGATAGATGACACAGGGCCTGATTCAGACCCACTCGCGAGCGGCTGTCCGCTCGCAAGTGGGTCGATGTTCTGGACTGAGCATGCGCACGACGGAGGGAGCTCCGTCGTGCGCATGCGCCAGACGCGACGAGCGAAGGAAAGTCCTTCGCTCGTTGTGTCTGATCAAAGGGGGCGTGCTGTCGATGTTGATTGACAGCACGCCCCCTTTGGTAGGCGTGCCGGGGGTGTGCCTCCCTGATGGGGGCGTTCCCACGGGAACGCCTCCAGTCAGAAGCCGGCCCACTGACATCACTAGTGATGTCAGTGGGAGTGATTTTGGCTCTGATAGAGCCAAAATCACTCCGTAGCTTGCGGTTGAAAACCTCAACTGCAGGCTCCGGCTCGCAGTTTCGATGGTCGCGATGGTCACGACCATCGCGGCCATCAAAATGCACGCTCGTATAGCCTGTGGGTGGTGACCCACAGCTATACGAGCGTCCAGGAGGACGCTCCATTTTCATGGAGGCCGGCCCTCATTCAGAGCGTGCGCTCTGCTCAGAGCGTACGGCTCTGAATGAGGGCCACAGACATAGTTATCATTGTATATTGCTAAAGAAAGCTGGAGCCGTGTCCTTACTTAGTGCCTCATTATATTTATACTCTACGTGGTATAACAAGCAACAAGTAGCTTGAAACGTTGGTGTTTTCCTGTGACCTCCGTGACTAGATTCTGATTAAATACTGCTAGCTATACAATGTGCAGTGTGCTGGAATTTTCTATTACACATAGGGGCATATTTAATTGGGTGCGGGAATAGCAATAATCCTGAACCTGGGAGGTTTTACCTGCAGGTGCAAGATTTTTGCTGTTCAATTAGGTGCGTGTTTTTTTCTTTTTTGTGCCCGGGAGCTTTTTTTTCACGCACCTCAAGAGCAAGTGTGATTTTTCCCAAAATCTGTATTTTTGAGGAAAATCACTGGGATTTGCTCTGGGACCCCGGCGGCATACCGCCACCCCCCCCCCCCCCCCCGAGGACTAATTAAGCAAAAGTTACTTACCTTTGGCAGCGCTGTTTTCTGAATCTTCCAGCGTCGGAAGCCGGGTCCTCTGCTGCAGGATGAGTATGTCACTGTGTGTGAGTGTTTGTAAGGGTGTATGAGTGAGTTTGTGTATGTTTGAGTGTTGTGTGTGTGTGCCCCTCCCCAGGATTGGGCGCTAGGAGAACTACATCTCCCAGCAGCCCTTGCCCCTCCCACCAGCCGCTGGAGCCTACCAGCAGCCCCCGAGGCTCCCAGCAGCCCCCTCTCCAGTGAGAAGATGGAGAGGAGGCCACCGGCAGCCGCAGAGACCACCGGCCAGGTAAGTGAAGATTAAAAAAAAAAAAAATTCTCGCGCCTTGGGGTTTTCAGCTTCGAGCACATTTTTTTTATTGGATACCACAAGTATTGGGAGCGCGCATACCTGCGGTATTCCAAAATTGGGTGCGAGGGATGGAAGGTTTTTATCTCACTAAACCTCGCGCCCAATTGAATATGCCCCTTAGATAAGCTTAAAAAGAATAATATGGATATTGTCTGTGGACTGCTGGATGAGTAAATGTATTTGACATAGTTTAACAACAGTTAAGGGGGGTATCCCCTACAAGATCTGAAAACGACTGTATGATTACGACATTGTAATCGTTCAGTCATTTGTCAGTCGTGTGATGAGCCTGCACTGAACGAGCAGACGTTCAGTGCAGGGTCATCAATCATCTGGAAACATGCTGAACCTGAAGATATCGTCAGGTTGACCAGCATGTTGGAAAGATGATAGATGTCTAAACGACCAGCCGGCACGCGCATCGCCGGTCGTTTTAGACACTTTTTCAAACGATTTGCAAACAATTGAACGATCGTTATCGTTCAATTGTTCAACTTAATCGTCTAGTGGATACCCCCCTTTAGTGAAGTCACAACCTGATTGTATTACGTTTTTCAAGGCAAACTGGCTTATTCCAGTGCAAATTAATGTGCAATAATGTTTTTTCTTACTTATTTTTCAAAAAATAAAATACTTTAGGCTATATATTATACAGTATTTATTGTGTGGCAAGATCAGGGCAAAAGGTGCCATCTCCTGGGGTAACCGGTTGCACTTGTCATGCAGCAGCTAAGTAGTATTTCACCAGTCCAGGGCCTTGGTACAAGTAACCACAGTTTTATTACACAAAAGTAAACAAAACAAAAATGTAAATCCTGACCTGTCCGACTGTAAATAAACTAAATGGCCCCCTCTCTTAGGGGCCTATTCATCAAAACATAATTATCACATGTGATAATTAGGGTTTGAACTCCTGCCCTAAACTATCACTTCCGAAAAACTGCTGTTTCTACGAAGCAGTTTTTCGGAAGTGACAGACTTTTCTCCTAGTTTTCACAGCCTGTCTCCAAGCAGCGCATCTCCTTAGCCGCGTACATGTCCTTCTGCGCATGTGCAAGACCGCAGGAATCACAGGTCCGTAGGGAGGAGGCAGGGCTATAATAGTGCTTAGCGCACCTTCTCTCCAAGCGTCTACCGGAAAGGAGAAACAAAAAGTCTGCAATTAGGCTATAGCATTACTTGGTAGACTACCTACAGTAAGTTAGTTGCTGATTTTCGGAAGCAAGGGCTTGCTACACCTTCAGCTTCACAGCTGCTCCTGGTTTAAAGTATTTATTCAGTATTTCTACTCTGGTTGGTTGAGGAGATAAGAGTGAGAAAGGTGAATGGGATTTAGAATATCTCAAGTCTTCCCTGCACTATACTATAAGGCAGAGGTGTATCCATTCTAGACCTATGAGGGCCCCATAGCAAAATTTCCACAGGGCCCCAAAGGTCTAGCTATGTCCTTCTGCCCACACTACTCGCGTCCTGAGACCGGTGCTCCATCTCCCTACTCTCCTCTATAGAGGGCAACTGCTACTCAATCCTCACTCCTCAGGGTCCCAACGCGCCCTCTACGGCTGCATAACATGACATTGTGATGTCACAACGCAGCCGACACGGTGTAATGCTGCCAAGCAGAGTACCGGAAGGCGAATCCACTAGGCCTGTGGAGTCCACAGCAGCCATCAGGGGTTGGAACGCCAGCTCCCTCACCCCAACAAACGGTCCTGGGTGCATGGGGTGGCGGGCCCCGGAGGTGCTGTGGGTCCCATAGCAACCACACCCCTTGCACCCACGGTAGCTAAGCCCCTGCTATAAGGGGAATATTTACTAAAGCTTCTAAAAATGAGAAGTGGTGTTGTTGCCCATATCAACGAATCAGATTCTAGCTATCATTTCTCTAGTGCATCCTAGAAGATGAGAGACAGAATCTGATTGGTTACCATGGGAAACACCACCACTTTTCCTTTTTAGAAGCTTTAGGGGCAGCCAGAAATTTGGCAATTATGATGCAAAATGGCTGCTATATTAACTACTGCATTCATTCCTATTAAATCCAGCTTCAAGTAAGGGAAACTATTAAAGTCTCAGGTGACTCCTCAAGGTCCTGTTAATTGATATTTTGGGGTATATTTACTAAAGTGCGGGTTTTTAGAAGTGGAGTTGTTGCCCATAGCAACCAGTCAGATGCTACTTATCATTTATGTATCACCTTCTAGAATAGGGGTGGGCAATAAACGGCCCCCAGCTGTTATAGAACTACACATCCCAGCATGCCCTGCCACAGTTTTGCTATTTGGCCATTGTAAAACCGGTGCAAGGCATGCTGGGATGTGTAGTTAAACACTGGACAGAAGAAAGAAGAAATTCCTTAGTTGGGGCACTCGCGGATCAAGAATCTTATGAATAAAGATCATATCTCGGCTAACATTGGGATGAAATGACACTTGAATAATTACTTAAAGTAAATTGTAACTTTTATTATTTATTATTAAAATATTGCGAAATATAATACACTTAATAAATAAAATTAAATTGTGTGACCACAATAGATATTGTTTGATTGAATTATATTATATTCTCATCATCATGTGACTGTATGGCTCATCGCGAGTTCAAAATAATTGGGTGTCTGTATATTGGGGGACAAATGCCCTCACTACTGACAGGTTACTGAGATATAATATCTTATTTATGAAATACAAGATTCCAAATATATGAGAACAGTTTTATTCACTCACTACTAAGCATTATGATTATGTAAATCTCAATATATGCTTATTTAAATCAAATGCTGCAGTGGAATATAATTATCTCCTATTGTTCATAACCATGAATAAACATTATGTGCTGTAGGTATCTCTAATAAGATGTTTACTCGTTGGTACTGGTCAGTCACAGTAAACCTATATGAAATTCTAAGATATATCACGCTTGATCCTGTATTTCAGCATGGTGTAGTATAACACATACGTGATGTATTACTACTGTCAGAATCTGGAGAGTGAGGATGCTGTCTGCCTATATATAACCACGTATTGGTCATATATAAAACGCTCCCCCTCTTCTACCTAAAATGAGAACATATTGTTATAGGTACTATCTTAGAGTCACACAAATCAAAGTGTCTCTAGAGGTACCTCTGCCATGTTCATACAGAAGCACAGTCTCCCCTTTTAACTAGACTAGAACAGGCCATATGCATCTGCTAGCAAATCCTTGTCATATAAAAGGAGACACCATCTGCATATACAGGTATATGGGTTAATAACCCTGTGGTTGTCGTGTAAGAGGCTTGGGGGTACATTTACGAAAGTGAGAGTTTTTAGAAGTGAGTTTTAAAAGTGATGTTGCCCATAGCAACCAGTCAGATTCTACTTAACATTTAACTAGCACCTTCTAGAAGATAATCGCTAGAATCTGATTGGTTGCTATGGGCAACATCACTTTTAAAACTCACTTCTAAAAACTCACTTTAGTAAATTTACCCCTTGTACTCAATATATACCTCCTATATGAAGTGAGAACAGATCTACATGAGCAGTGAGATCAGGTCGGATAAGATCATAAGTAACAATGTATCTTTATCACTGACACGTTCATGTTGTTACACTGTATCTCCTAAGCTCCTGACTATGGCAGCTCACATGTGACTGCTGGCAAGTCCCTATATCTAACAGATACCCTGCGTATATATCATAAACAATAAACTAACATTGTGGTTTCAATACATAATTTAAAAGATGTAATACACGCTGGCAAAACTCACCTTTTGGAATCCCCCTCAACACTGGTGGAAAATGTGCTCTATTTTTATGTAAAACGCTATTCGTGGCTGTATCCTTACGATACATGCCTTTGAGACATAATCCTTGCTCAGAGGATTGTTTTTCTAAACATTTCTATGCAATATATCCACAACAACGTTGTGGACCAATCAGTTTGCTGACAGGCTGTTCCGACTGGCTCTATCATGAGTCAATCACTGAGGATCAAAGTGATTGGCTGACTTATCTATCAGTCAAACAAGAGAGCGCTTTGATTGGTTAGTGAGCGCTATATTAGATCTGTCAACCCGGAAAGGCGGGTTGATCCCATGACTAAGCACTAGATGCTAAACGCACGTCGGGAGACAGGCGGCATTCATTTGCCAGCATGTATTACACCTTTTAAATTATGTGTTGAAACCACAATGTTAGTTTATTGTTTATGATACACACACAGGGTGTCTGTTAGACATAGGGACTTGCCAGCAGGCGCATATGTGAGCAGCCATATTCGGGAGCTTAGGAGATACAGCGTAACAACATGAACGTGTCAGTGATAAAGATACATTGTTACTTATGATCTTATCCGACCTGATCTCACTGCCCATGTAGATCTGTTCTCACTTCAAATAGGAGGTATATATTGAGTACAAGGGGTAAATTTACTAAAGTGAGTTTTTAGAAGTGAGTTTTAAAAGTGATGTTGCCCATAGCAACCAATCAGATTCTAGCGATTATCTTCTAGAAGGTGCTAGTTAAATGTTAAGTAGAATATGACTGGTTGCTATGAGCAACATCACTTTTAAAACTCACTTCTAAAAACTCTCACTTTAGTAAATGTACCCCCAAGCCTCTTACACGACAACCACAGGGTTATTAACCCATATACCTGTATATGCAGATGGTGTCTCCTTTTATATGACAAGGATTTGCTAGCAGATGTATATGACCTGTTCTAGTCTAGTTAAAAGGGGAGACTGTGCTTCTGTATGAACATGGCAGAGGTACATCTAGAGACACTTTGATTTGTGTGACTCTAAGATAGTACCTATAAGAATATGTTCTCATTTTAGGTAGAAGAGGGGGAGCGTTTTAAATATGACCAATACGTGGTTATATATAGGCAGACAGCATCCTCACTCTCCAGATTCTGACAGTAGTAATACATCACAAATGTGTTATACTACACTATGCTGAAATATAGGATCAAGCGTGATATATCTTAGAATTTCATATAGGTTTACTGTGACTGACCAGTACCAATGAGTAAACATCTTATTAGAGATACCTACAGCACATAATGTTTATTCATGGTTATGAACAATAGGAGATAATTATATTCCACTGCAGCATTTGATTTAAATAAGCATATATTGAGATTTACATAATCATAATGCTTAGTAGCGAGTGAATAAAACTGTTCTCATATATTTGGGATCTTGTATTTCATAAATAAGATATTATATCTCAGTAACCTGTCAGTAGTGAGGGCATTTGTCCCCCAATATACAGACACCCTATTATTTTGAACTCGCGATGAGCCATACAGTCACATGATGATGAGAATATAATATAATTCAATCAAACAATATCTATTGTGGTCACACAATTTTATTTTATTTAGTAAGTGTATTATATTTCGCAATATTTTAATAATAAGTAATAAAAGTTACATTTTACTTTAAGTAATTATTCAAGTGTCATTTCATCCCAATGTTAGCCGAGATATGATCTTTATTCATAAGATTCTTGATCCGCGAGTGCCCCAACTAAGGAATTTCTTCTATCTTCTGTCCAGTGTTTACATTATTTATTCCAGGATGCACCTCTGTTGATACATTGGAGATACTATATTAGGAAGGATCAGGAAGGACACAACAATCTATATCTCTGTGCGGGTTCTTTGGTCTCTTTTATAATGTGTAGTTAAACAACAGCTGGAGGGACGTTTATTGCCCACCCCTGTTCTAGAAGATAAAAGCTAGAATCTGATTGGTCGCTATGGGCAACAACACCACTTCTAAAAACCCACACTTTAATAAATATACCCCTATGTATCTTTTGTGTTTCTTACTGACCTAAATACAGTATATGACTAGTTTTTGCTAAAATGCATATAGTTTTAATTAAGAAAAAGTTCCCGTATTGAAAATGTTTCCTACTAGCCTTGCTGCCTATGCATTGCTTTTAGCTTAAGCCTTAGATGTTGTAAATGTGGTGACTATGACTGTCTATGTGGTCTGGGTTTGTTTTTGTTATTTTTTTTTTTGGCTTTTTGGATTTCTTTTTTTCTTACCTCGACGTACAGATTTTTCATGCTCCAATTTTTGCCTGAGACCACAGCTGTTCCTGCCTGCTCTGTTTGAACAATTACTGTGTGTTCAGCTAGATTTCTCTTCTCTCGGCTATCTTCCCATGAGGTTCCTGAGAACCACTTTACTTTCTTCACACTTGTATATATTAATAATACCAAGTGAATCTCACCAAGATGATAGCTTGATAAAGTAGAATAAGCAGTTGGTATGGAAAAATGAGAGAACACAATGACCCGGACCAGTAAATGAACACAACAGATAATGCTGTAGTCCTTGCGTTCAAACTAAGGGGCACATTTATAAAACAGGCATTTACACCATTACACCGGCGGTGAGTTTAGTCAGCAAAGGCTTCTTCCTTTGCATGGAGGTTATTTATTGAATATATCACCACTTATTAAACTCCCTATGGTTGATATGTACTCTATACCTTTCAAACTTAAAACAATTAAAAACTTATCTAAAATAAACACATGGACAACAGGAGTTGGATTTAAAATTAAAAGTAAAATTGATTTCATATTAGATTATTAATAATTAATTAATAATTAATATAATATTGAATTTGGGCTATCTAATTAGATAATTAGAAGTTGCCAATTGAAATTGATTGTGAGCTTAAAGTTAGTATGGTGGCGGACAACAAAGAACGGACACTCCCACAAACACACGCAGACCAAACACATCACCGTTGGTGTTCAACTGCCCTGCAAAAAGCACGCCTGGACGGGCTGTGTCATTTCTCGGTAGGGACGTTCCTGGCCTATCATTGGAGAGCGCACCCATCTAATTTGTATAACTAGAAGCAGACTAAAGTTCTTTCCGCCAAAGCAAGGCAACTCAAGCCACAGTCCGCCACCAAAGAAACTAAACCAACTCCACTATCACTTTAAACAAAGCCTCCACCAACATAAGCAAATCGACCTCCGACAGCTGGTCCCCATCAGACCAACAAAAGTTTGTCTATGAATCTGAGTGCACTCTGAACCACACTCTACCATCATCTCACTTAAGTGCATAATCACACCATAGGCCAACCAAACAGTCGCACCGTAGACATAGACGCCCTTTTAATACTCGCCACTCCAACAAATGCACATCATGAATCTGAGTGCACTCTGAACCACAACTCCACCATCATCTCCACTTAAGTGCACAATCAAAAACCATAGGCTGACCAGTCGCACCGTAGAAAGACGCCCCATCATTCACGCCACAGCATTCCACTAAAAACCCAACCATTTAACACCATGGGCCAAAACAAAAGAGCTTAAGTCATGCATAGCGGCCAACTTAGCAGCCCAATAAAAGGAATGACTTGTCAGTAATCCAGACTGGCCTGTCATCGTAAAACCAGTAAGAAAATAACATAGTTATTTAAGAAAGGGCTGTCTATGCAGACGCCCACGCTGCCGCTCTCCTTCCCCGCTGGCGCCACGATGCCAGTACTGCACTGGGGATCGCGGTGGGGGGGCCAGAGTCCGTACTAGCCGGACTCTGGGTACCTCCCTGGACTGCTGCCGCAGTCGCCGGGGATAAGGTAAGCCGCAAGTTGCCGATTAGCGGCGGCTCGCGGGTATTGCCTGCAAATGCAGTCCTTTGCCCCTGGTCCTAGGGGACAGACCGGGGGCTGCTAGCGGTGGCGGCGGGCTCCCCCTCTGAGGAGGAATACCCTGTGGGACCACTAGACCACCAGGGATATATTGGCAAGCGGGAAGCCGGCAAGCCCTGGGGTTATTAGGCTAGCCAGGGGAGGAATTCTTCCCTGTCTTGCGGCTCCTCCCCTCAGTTCAGCGCGCCTTTCAGCATGCAGTCTGGCGTCGCTGAGCTGCAGACTCTTCGGCCACTCCTCCTCTGAGGTCTCTGGTGGCCATTTTCTCTGTGGCAACGCAGATCTCAGGGAGCACGCGGACCGGTCCCCCTGTGTACCTCTCCCCCGATTTAAGGACAGCGTACACAGCACTATAGTCCTCCCAGACACTGAATCTGGGCAGGTTGATTGTAGTGGAAAGGTGCAGTGAGTATATCTTCTCTGCATGGTATGTGACTTTTGCTAGTGCTGCCTGTCTGTGCTTATTTTCCGCTTACTGTCAGCTTATACCTGTCCCTTTACTTCTCCTACAAGCCCTACAGGTGTGTGGGGGAGGGGCGTTTTTACAGACCTCACCTATATAAATCACGTATTTGTGAGGTTCGTCACATACAGTTGTGTGCTACACAGTCCCATATTGTGGGCTGTTGTTCAACACACCGGTGAGTGCGTTTACTTCTGCCCTGTTGCCAGATATATTTTTTTGTCTATATAATATATTCTGTCACATCAGACGAGGAGGTTGAGTGCTCAGTGGCTCCGGCATTGGCCTCCTGCGGACGCTGTTCTGCAGGAGTGGATAGGGAGGATTTGTCACAGGATGGCCTGTGTAGTCGGTGCCAGGTGGCTTCTGGCCCATCCAGACCTTCTCTGACGCAGGAACCACCGTGGGCGATGTTTTCTCAAGTGCTGGTGTCTATTGCGGACCGTCTGTCGGTCCCGACTGCTCTCCCTACTAGGGCGTTACCCCAGCCGACCATCCCCCATTCCCCTGGTGGCCCGCAGTTATTGCGGAGTCCTCCTGGGTCTCAGTCTGTGGGTCCATATACGGGGTTGCCTATGTATATACAGGCTTCCCCTGTGCCGCAGCAGCCTGTGGTACCTTTTCAGGCCCCTATAGCAACTCCTCCACCTTGGGTGGATGTGCTCTCCAACTCCGTGCAAAATTTGGCGGCCGCATCCTCGGCTTTTCAGTCAATGTTGCAGACTGACATGCCTTCTAGGGTTTCAAAATGCCCACTCATGGCGCGGGCGGCTCAGGTATCGGACTCAGAGGGTTCCTCAGATGATGGGGAGGTCCCTGATGACACTAACTCGGATGCCTCGGTCCAGGAAATGGATACCAAGTCGTCCATTAATGTGCGAGCACTGGTTAGGGCGGTGCGAGCCATTCTTCTTATAGAGGATGAGGCACCGGCTCCTAAGTCGAAGTATCCTAGTTTCAAAAAAACTAAGGTGGCTTCTGCGGTGTTTCCCCTGTCGGATCAGTTTACGGATCATATGGCGGTAGCTTGGCAGGCGCCCAGTAAGAGATTCCTTCCTCAGAAGCGGTTGGCTTCTAATTATCCCTTCCCTGGCACATTGTAAAAAATGGGAAACTCCACCGGCGGTGGATTCCCATGTCACCCATTTAACTCGGGGCGCTACCTTACCATTACCGTCTATATCCTCGCTGAAGGATCCCACGGACAGGAAACTTGAGACTTGCTTAAAGTCTATTTACTCCCTCTCCGTAGCGGTGGCCCGACCGTCCATGGCCATCTCCTGGGTGGCCAATGCATTGGAAGATACCTTCCCGGACGACGCTCCGGATGTCCAGAGGGCATTGTTGGGACAGATGAGGGACACTGCTTCTTACATTGGGAAAGCCTCTTTAGATGCTAGTCTGCTGACTTCGCGGGTATCGGCTGCAGCGGTGTCTGCCCGTCGATCCTTATGGTTGCGGTCCTGGAGAGCGGACTCTGATTCAAAGAAAGGCCTGGAGGCCTTACCTTTCAATGGGGAATTACTATTTGGTCCGGACTTGGACAAAATAGTGGATACCCTGGCTAAATCCAAGTCGGCTTTCCTCCCTTCGGCGGCACTGCCTGCTAAGGTTCGGAGTTCGGCTTTTTGTTCCTTTCGGGTTCAGGGTAAGGCAAAACGTCAGTCCTTCCCGAGACTGCCTCTAAACCCAAGAAGCAAGCCTGGAGTGCTCGGCGACCTTCTTCAGAGCAGGAAGATAAACCTGTGGCCTGATGGGACGGGCCTCCCTCTGGGGGACCTCAGAGTGGGAGGCCGACTTCTTCTATTTGCCCAGTGCTGGCACAATACCACCACGGATGCCTAGGTTCGAGAAGTGGTCTCCCAGGGGTACGCCCTGTCTTTTTGGCACAGACCACCACACCAGTTTTTCTGCACGAGTCCTTCTCAGGACAAGACCAAGGCGTTACAGATTCTGGAGGCTATAGTGTCCTTGCTGAAAGCAGGGGTCATTGTTCCCGTTCCTCAATCACAACGAGGGACGGGGTATTATTCGTCTGTGTTTCTGGTGCAGAAACCCAATGGTTCTCATCGCCCTATCCTCAACTTGAAGTCTCTGAACAAATTCCTCAGAGTTCCCAAGTTCAGGATGGAAACGTTACGTTCCATCATTCTGGCGATGGAACCGGGGGATTACATGGTGTCCATGGATATCCAGGACGCCTACCTCCATGTTCTGATAGCACCAGCGGTATCTTGAGGTTTGCTATCCTTCAACACCACTATCAGTTCCGGGCGCTACCCTTTGGTCTCTCCACAGCACCGAGGGTGTTCACGAAGATTATGGCAGTCATGGCCGTATCTGGACGACCTCCTGTTGCTGGCGAGCTCCCCGGAGGTACTGCTTCAACATCTCCACCTGACGATCGCTTGCCTGCAAGCACACAGGTGGTTGATAAATTGGAAAAAGTCCTCCCTGATTCCATCACAGCGGATGGTTCATTTGGGAGCCCTGCTGTATTCGCGTCAGCAAAGGATCTTCCTGACTCCGGAGAAGGTCGCCTCCCTACAGCTGCGGATACACAGTTGCCTGAGCAGTTGCAGCCTGTCGGTCCATTCGGCTATAAGAGTTCTGGGGTCCATGGTGTCGACATTCGACATGGTGGAATTTGCCCAGTTCCATTCCCGGCCCCTGCAGGGGCTGATTCTATCGGAATGGAACGGGTTACCTCACCGGAATCGCTCTCAGGTGCTGGTGTTGTCTCCTGAGGTTCGGCAATCTTTGGCTTGGTGGCTTGAGACAGCTCATCTGGTCGAGGGGCGCCCCTTTTGGATCCCGGACTGGGTCCTGCTCACGACGGATGCCAGTCTCCGGGGTTGGGGGGCAGTGACCGGCTCATTGTCTCTCCAGGGTCGTTGGTCTGCAGAAGAAGCACTTCTCCCCATCAACATCCTGGAACTGCGGGCAGTATACAGGGCCCTGCAGTCGTCCGGTCGCGCTCTTCACGGAAGGGCGGTACAGGTGCAGTCCGACAACGCCACCACGGTGGTGTATATCAACCACCAAGGAGGAACTCGCAATTGGGCAGCGATGTCGGAGGTGTCTCGCATCCTGACTTGGGTGGAGTGTCACATTCCAGCGATCTCGGCGGTCTTCATCCCCGGAGTCCTCAATTGGGAAGCGGACTTCCTCAGCCGTCACGACCTGCATCCCGGGGAATGGTCGCTTCACCCAGAGTTGTTTCAGCTACACGTGGACAGGTGGGGACTGCCGGAGCTGGTCTTGATGGCCTCCTGTCACAATCACAAGTTGCCCGTTTACGGGTCAAGGACAAGAGATGCAGGCGCAAGTCTGGTGGACGCGCTGTCGGTGAATTGGACGTTTCACCTGGCGTATCTGTTTCCTCCAATATCCCTACTTCCTCGGGTTCTGCGGAAATTCAAGCAGGATGGCGGCACACTCGTGCTGGTGGCTTTGGCATGGCCCAGACGTCCTTGGTACTCCGATCTCAGGAGCCTCTCCATCGACGCGCCGTACCTTCTTCCTCAGCGTCGGGACCTGTTGTCTCAAGGGCCCTGCCTTTACCCGGATCTGGGTCGGCTGTCTTTGACGCAGTGGCTCTTGAGACAGCCGTCTTGAGGTCTCGGGGCTTCTCCAGTTCGGTTATTGGTACCATGCTCAGGGCACGCAAGCCTGCTTCAGCACGGATTTATCACAGGGTGTGGCACACTTACTTTCAGTGGTGTGAGTCCAGACATTATGATCCTCAGGTGTTCCGAGTTTCTAGGATCTTGGACTTTCTTCAATCAGGATTGGACCTCGGCTTACGCCTTGCATCTCTGAAAGGTTCATGTGTCCGCCTTGTCCGTGTGGTTTCAACAGCGGATTGCAATACTGCCGGATGTTCACACCTTTTTCCAAGGTGTTCTCAGGATCTAGCCTCCCTTTGTGCCTCCTGTGGCTCCTTGGGACTTGGCGGTGGTTCTACGGGTCCTGCAGGGTCCTCCGTTTGAGCCTCTTGAGTCGGTGGAGCTCAATTGGCTGACATTTAAGACTGTTTTTCTCCTGGCAATTGCTTCGGCCAGGAGGGTGTCTGAATTGGGGGCGCTTTCCTGTCGCCCTCCTTTCCTGATTTTTCACCAGGACAGAGCGGTGCTCCGCACTCGTCCTGAGTTTTTGCCCAAAGTGGTCTCGAAGTTCCACATTAATCATGAACTTGTTGTGCCAGCTTTTCAGTCCCCTGATCTTTCAGCTGGTGAGACTTCCTTAGATGTGGTCCGGGCGCTTAGAATCTATGTGGACCAGACGGTTCCGGTTAGGAAGTCTGATTCCTTGTTTATCCTCTGATTCCTTGTTTATCCTGCCAACAAACAAACGTTAGCCCGTTGGCTTCATTCCGTTATTTGTGAGGCTTATGCACAGGAGGGTTTACCTGTGCCAGCCTCTGTTAAGGCTCATTCCACTCGTTCTGTGGGTCCTTCTTGGGCTGCTAGACGTGGCGCTTCTGCTGTTCAGCTGTGTAAGGCGGCCACTTGGTCTTCAATTCAAACGTTTTTGAGGTTCTATGCATTTAACACCTTCGCCTCTCAGGATGCATCCTTTGGGCACCGGGTGCTCCTTTCAGCACAGGAGCGTCCCCGCCCTTAGTTGAACTGCTTTGGGACATCCCCAAGGTCAACCCTGTGGACCCCCTATGGACCCTGAAGTAGAAAACAAGAGATATGGTAAGAACTTACCTCTGTTATCTCTGTTTCTACGAAGTCCATAGGGTCCACAGGGCGCCCGCCCTGACGCACCTGGCTTCAAATGGGCTGTGTGGCTGGTCACCGGTTTTCCGTCTCCCATTTTCTGTGAGTATGGTTTCTTGTGTGTTCCAGTCTTCCTTCTCTCTGTTTAGTCTCCTCCTCCGGCCTTGGCTGCTTACCAACTGAGGTGCTGTGGTTAGGGGGCGGGGTATAGAGGAGGACGGACCCAAGTGCATCCTGGGAGCAGCTAAAGCTTTAACTGCGTGGTGCCCATGGATCCAGATCCAGCTATACCCCAAGGTCAACCCTGTGGACCCTATGGACTTCGTAGAAACAGAGATAACAAAGGTAAGTTCTTACCATATCTCTTGTTATATACAGGACCAGTGATCACAGTAACCCATTATATGTGTCATACATAGTGTACTATGGGCCTGATTCAGACCCGCTCACAAGCGCTTGAGCACTCGCAAGCGGGTTGATGGTGGGCTCTGCGCACGTGCAGCGGTAGCACTGCGCGTACGCAAGCCCTGGAGCGAGAGAGAAATTCTCTCGCTCCGTGGCTCACTAGCTACGGGACTTCAAACATATTGCATCAATTGATGTAAAATTACATTCTTCGAGTATCACACAATACAATCCTTTTTTAGGATCCACCTCCTTTAGGTTTTCTTATACATTGTAGTGTATTATTGATTTATTTAGCTTATAATAATTTTCTGTAGTTAATAATATTGTCTTATATGTGATATTCTATGACCGGTCATATTGTTGTTTCAGGATATTAAATTTCCTTTTATACACCGGACCAGCGATCACAGTAACCCATTATATGTGTCATACATAGTGTACAGTGTCATGGAAAAATGTGCGATTGGCGCAAATGCGCCCATCTAACACGATGCGCCAAAGGAAGATCAGTAACGTTCGCCAGCAAAATTGGCCCCTGAGCAAAATAAGCTTGCCCAGAAGCTACTACCTCACCATATAAGGGGGCAGCGCAACCGGACTGGCTATGTGAAGCCCCCAAATGCCCCTGCTGTGCAGCAACAGGCCACCCAACACTATGGGCCTAGTCTAAACTGTAGGCTGCAGCACATAATAAAAACAGGGCCCCACCAGAGTCTAGCGCTGTCCGGCCACGCCCCCTCGCCATTTTGGTCCCCCAGGAGATAAAGAAAATGGCAGCTTAAGCCCCCGCCCGCCCGGACCGACGAGTACTGCCGCCGCTAACAGGGGAGGGAACCACATCCAGCACACTGACCAGCCGCGTGACCGCCGACCACGCAGCAGATCGCTCGTGGCCACCGGCTGAGGGACATGGAGGGGCATGCCCGCAGCAGCCGCGTGGGCCGCGTCCAGGGCTGCCACCAGAAACCATGGGGCCCAGGACTGACAAAATAGGCAGGACCCCCCCATGTTTCTGCAACTCTGGCCCCACAGTGTCTCCATCGCCAACACCCCTTCTGTCCCCTACAGCCTACAGACATTTACCTTCTCTTCTGTGTCTTCTGGCTGCTCCTCTTCGCGCTGTGGCTGGTTCCTCTGTCAGTGGTGTGGCACACATGATGTAATGACAAAAAAAAAAAACTTTATTGTACCAGGCAGACGTAATCTCCCACATTTCACTCCCTCAGTGCTTCCCTCATTTACCTCTCTCTCAGCGATCCCCTCACATTCCTCTGTCTCAGTGACACCCCCATACATTCCCCCACCTCTATTTCTTAGCGATCCTCCAACATTTCCTTCTGTCTGTCTCAGTGACACCCCCAGACTCACACGTCAGTAACACCCCCTTCTGTCTGTCAGTCCCACCCCCAGACTTACACGTCAGTAACACCCCCCTTCTGTCTGTCAGTGCCACCCCCAGACTTACACGTCAGTAACACTCCCCTTCTGTCTGTCAGTGCCACCCCCAGACTTACACGTCAGTAACACCCCCTTCTGTCTGTCAGTGCCACCCCCCACTCACACATCAGTAACATCCCCCTTCTGTATGTCAGTGCCACCCACCACACTCACAAATGTCAGTAACACCCCCCTTCTGTATGTCAGTGCCACCCCCCACACTCACACGTCAGTAACATCCCCCCACACTCACACATGTCAGTAACATTCCCCTTCTGTATGTCAGTGCCACCCCCTACACTCACACATCAGTAACATCCCCCCTACTGTCTGTCAGTGCCACCCCCCCACACTCACATGTCAGTAACATCCCCCTACTGTCTTTCAGTGCCACCCCCCACACATGTCAGTAACATCCCCCCTCCTGTCTGTCAGTGCCACCCCCCACACTCACATGTCAGTAACACCCCCCTTCTGTCAGTGCCACCCCCCACACATATGCCAGTAACACCTCCCCCCCTTATGTCTGTCAACAGTGCCCCCTGCTCCCCTCCCTATTTATCTCTGTAAAAGTGCGCTGCTTTGGGGTCCTCAATGCTCCCTGTTGCCGCCTGGGGAGGAGTCCGCATTGCTGTAGACAGGAGCAGAGGCGGGCTGGGCCAGGGGGCAGGGTGCCATGTGCCCCCCGGGCCGCAGCGCCATGTGGGCCGCGGGCAGTCTGTGTCTCTGTGACACAGGCTGCACCGCGCGTGTAGCGCTGACCGGACGTAGTTCGGTCAGCACTACACAATGACTGACAAACACAGCCGCCGGTGGCGGCAGCTGTGTGTTTGTTTTGAGTCGCAGTCAGTGAGAGTCTGTCAGACTCTCACTGACTGCTGTTGCGCCCACTGCAGGAGCCTCTCCATCTTCCGGCTTCTGCAGTGGGTAATGGGAGAGACGTCATGACGTCTCTCCCATAATGCAAAGCGGGCCGGACTGGGAGGACAGATGGAGAAGCGGATGGCGGTGGTGGGAGCGGGGATTCAGGTAAGTGTTTTGACTTTTTTTATTACGTGTGTCTACTGGGGGGGAGACCACTACTGGGGGCACTATAAGGGGAGAGACCACTACTGGGGGCACTACAAGGTGGGGGACTACTACTGGGGGCACTACAAGGGGGAGATCACTACTGGGGGCACTACAAGGGGGAGACCACTACTGGGGGCACTACAAGGGGGAGGGCACTACAAGGAGTAGATCACTACTGGGAGCACTACAAGGGGGAGACCACTACTGGGGACACTTCAAGGGGGGGACTACAACTGGGGGGACTACTACTGGGGGCACTACAAGGGGGCTGGGGGGCTACTACTACTAGGGGCACTACAAGGGTGGGACTACTACTAGGGGCACTACAAGGGGAGGGGACTACTACTAGGGGCACTGCATAGGGGGAGGGGACTACTACTAGGGGGACTGCATAGGGGGGAGGGGACTACTAGGGTCACTGCATAGGGGGGAGGGGACTACCACTGGGGGCACTGCATAGGAGGACGGGATTACCACTGGGGGCACTGCATCGGGGGACCACTTCTGGGGGCTCTATATAAAAGGCAATACTGGGGGTACTGCATAGGGGGGGTGACTACAACTGGGGACACTATTTAAGGGGCACTGCATAAGAGTTACCACTATTGGGGGCACTGCATGGGGGGTGGACTGCTACTGGGGGCACTATATAAGGGGCACTGCATAGGGGGTATCACTACTGGGGGCACTATATAAGGGGCTTACTACTGGGGGCACAAGGGGCACTGCACATGGGGGGACCACTACTGGAAGCACTAAATAAGGGGCTTACTACTGGGGGCACAAGGGGCACTGCACAGTGGGACCACTACTGGGGGCACTGTATAAGGGGCACTGCATAGGGGTGATCACTACTGGGGGCATTACTGGAGGCCTGCATAAGGGGGTCCTCTCCTGGGGCACAGGGGGGCACTGCATATGGGCACCACTACAGGGGGTTGTCCCTAATCTTTATTTTTACCTTACATTAATCCCATATGGACCTGCCTCCTCCCTGAAACATTTGAGGGGGGGTGCCTAGCACGCACGTGCTCCGGGCAACCTGGCTACACGCTACTCCTCTGCCAGGGCTGCCTGCATGCATTTTCCCCCCAGGCTAAAAGTTGCCAGCCAGCCCCTGGACAGGAGTGTGCTGCAGCTGCTCAGCATGTGTGGGCTGACCCGGCCGGCTGCTCTGTGCTCTCCTCTCTTTGGGCCCCATTTACAAACGAAATATAGCCCCTTTAGCGCTCGCTAGAGGGGTTATACCATCTTCCTGTATTTAGTAAACAGCGGTAATATTAGATTACCGCTGTTTATACAGCATCGCTCTCGCCATCTAAAAGATGGCGAGAGCGATGCGGGCCCCATTGCCGGCAATGGAGACCCGGCGGTGCCTTTCCGGCTTCAACGAAGCCTTCCAGGCACTGCCTGGTCTCCCTGTCATGCACATGCGCAGACGGACCGTCGCGCATGCGCATGACACTGGAGCCCGTCGCTGGCAGCGTTAGGCTGCCAGCAACCCAGCTGAGGACCTCGCTGAGGACTTCAACTTCGCGGGACCTCACCGGAGGGGTAAGTATTACTAAATACCAGTGGAATTTTCGTTTGTATCACAGTGATACTAAACGAAAATTCCCGCTGGTATTTCCCTTCGTTTGTAAATGGGGCCCTTTGTCAGGTGGCTGGTCTTGGTGAGGGGCCAGCTGCCAGTCAACAGGAAGCAAGGCAGCTAGACTAGTACACGGTCACTGTCAGTGTGACGGCTGCCCAGTGCCCAGCGCTGCAGTGCGGATCAATTCCACAGTGATATTAATCCTCTATGTCAGTCCAGGCCGGGGATCCCTGGTGAGTTGGGTACCCCCCCAATAAAGGGGTACCCCTCTCTAGGGCACCCCAGGCCTAGACTGATAGCTCGGTGCTATCCCCGGCACCCTATGCCCGTGGGTGCCGGGTTGATAGTGTTAGTGTAAAGTGTAAAAATAAATTTTCCATATTGTCTTTAGTTGTAGAACCACAAGTACCAGCAAGCCTCCCCTGCATGCTGGTATTTGGAGAACCACAAATACCAGCATGCGGGGCATTACGGGCCCGCTGGCACTTGTAGTTCCACAACTAAAGAAATACGTAAATAAACAAACATACACCGTGAATGTAAAATTTTATTAAAATATACATGCACACTCACACTCACACATACTCACCTAGTATCCGAAGTGATCCATAGGGGTGTACCTGAAAAAAAAAAATCCATACTCACCTCTCCTATGCGTAGATCACGTCCACTTGTCCAAGTAGGCAATCCAGGGGTTAAAATAAAAAAACGCCAAAAAAACGATCCATGCCGGACTGAGCAAAGGTATATGTGTACACATACCTTTGCTCCAAGTAAATGACCGGGGCACACGTGTGCCCCGTCAGTGAAGGGGCCGCCAGCCAATCAGGGAGCATCTCCATCGGAGCAGCTCCCTGATTAGCTGAATGTGGCCAGCCTGTGTGTCCCATAGCCTTCTATGGTGAGAAATCGAAATTGAGGTTAATCTTGTGGTTACATCAATGATAGCCCCGGGCTATCAGTCTAGGCCTGGGGTGCCCTGGAGAGGGGTACCCCTTTATTGGGGGGGTACCCAACTCCCCAGGGATCCCTGGACTGACTAGCGGTCAGGGATAATGCTTTGGCTGGGGAAACCGGTGAATGGTTTTCCCTGGCTGTGGCATTATCCCCCCGCTAGAAAGAGTTCGGTGCTGGTTCTGGAATTTTCAGGGGACCCCTACTCGTTTTGTCCCCTGATTTTCCAGAACCAGGACCAGCTCAACAAATCCCTGTGCTGGTTCTTAATATACAGGGGCCCCCTACGCATTTTGGCCCCTGTATTTTTAGAACCAGAACAGGCTTTATAAAGCCCCAGGCTGGTTATGCTTTTGGGGAGGGGATGCACGTTTTTTTTTTAAAACACACACAGAAGCCATCACGGATCTCACTGATCTGTGATGGCTTCTCTAAAACTCGCACATTTTAATGCTAAAGGTGTCAGTTTACATAGTCCTAAACTCGCCTAAACTCGCAAATGCAGTAGCCACGAGCTGAAAAGTTTGCAGGCTATTGAATTTGCGAGTTTCAGTACAAACTCGCACTTTTTAAAAGTGCGAGAAAGTGCGAGTTTGTACTGTTACTAAAACAGACTACCTATTACATTTGGCCCTATGTGTTTTAATTATTATTATTTTTTTCAGAAGTATATACAGTCATTGGGTTAACAGCAGGGCCGGCTCCAGGTCTACTAGCACGCATTGGGGCACATACAGTATATTAAGCTCTGAAAAGTGATAAATTGGAGAGTGATAAACTACCAACCAATCAGCTCCTAACTGTAATTTGTTAAACAGCCTGTAACATTACAGTTAGGAGTTGAGTGGCTTATATAGTGTGAGAAATGTTGGAGTGCCCCAACCGATAATACCTGAGAGCAGTGGCAGCTCCAGACCAAAATTCAAATAGGGGAGCCACACCAACTGCCACTGAGTCCCGGCCGGTGATGTTTGGCAGCAGTTGGGGTGGCAGTTGGTGTGGCTCTCCTGTTTGAATTTTGGATTGCGCTGCAGCCCCACCTGTGGAGCCACCCACTGCCTGAAAGACTTTGCTAAACTGCCTACAAATGAATGGGATGCTGCTGCAGCTTTTGCTGTGTACATACACTTGGCGGACAACCTTCCTGCCTCTTCTTTGCTTCTGTATTACCCCCAAAAAGTAACAACAGTGCAATAAAATAAATTAGGCAAAACTGTATACAATTTTTAGACAGACATCGTCCCCCACAGGGTACAAAAAAATACCCACATTATCAACCAACAGGATAAAAAAAACACATACACAGGGGTATAGTTACTAAAGTGAGAGTTTTTAGAAGTGGAGATGTTGCCCATAGAAACCAATCAGACTCTAGCTATTATCTTCTAGAAGGTTCTAGTTAAATGTTAAGTAGAATCTGCTTGGTTGCTATGGGCAACATCACTTCTAAAAACTCTCACTTTAATAAATATGCCCCACAGTGTGCAAGTCATTCTTTAGTGGAGAGAGCCTAATGTATGCTGAAATAAGCAAGGGGTTTTGAGTGGAAGCAGTGTCCATGTCAGTCTATCTAAAGAACTGTGCTCCCACAGTTGCCTTGAAGGACGACACCAATGGAGGCATGGTCTGGGAGGAAACTAACTATCAGACATCCCAGAGTTTTTGGGTGTACTACTTATGCAAATATACTGAAAGAGAGAAGACGTAACCTCAATCTAAATTCCATGAAATGCATCCTGCTTGGATATTGCCAAGCGAGTAAAGGTTACATGCTCTGGAATCCAAATGCCAAAGAGCTTGACAAGTCAAGGAATGTCATATTCAAAGAGACAGCACCACTTAGAAAAAGGTGGAATTGGATTTGCAAAATAAGTATGTGTTACTGGATATACCAGCAGCTGAAGACATACCTGAATAAGAGGCTACCAGAATGGACATCCAACTACAGAGAAGAACCTCTGCAAGGTCAAACAGTGGAAAACCACAAAAGAGATATTATAAGTAGTTTGCAAATATTAAATTTTGTGATCCTCAAAATACTCAACAGGAAAAGTCTTCCCCACTACCAACATACATCACCGGCTGGTGCTCTGTTTGTCCCGCTCCAGCTTTGGTCCATCCAAATTAAGATGTGTGTAATGGGGCCCATTCATCTATGGCTCTGATTCCCCTTTCTGCCAATCTGACCTGATGCACAATCCACGGTCAGATCCAGGGATCAGCGGCCATCAATGATCGCCGATCCGTCAGTGGACCGTGGAAACTCAACATGTTAAAGAATCTCTGACTCGCAGATTCAACCATTTTTGGGTCAGGATCGGAGTATCAAGATTTTTCAACATGCTAAATATCCCCATCAGCAAAACGGAAATTGCGAATAGATGTATAGGCCGCTTAACTGTGAGTACGGCTGTACCAGTAACTACTACTACACATCAATAAACCTCTCACCTGGTTATGCACCTGGGATGTTTGGTGTATCTGTAATTCCACTGGTGTTGCTATTTACCTTTGCATACCACTGCCAAATAGTACAGACATATCAACAAAACCAACCTTTAGTAAATTTACCCCTAAGACTCCTGAAATTGGGCTACTTTGACTGGTGAGCATACTGTAGACTCAAGCACTGTGCGTGATAAAATTCACTGTGCTTGTGGTGTATATTAAATACAGTGTTGTCCTTTATAGAGGGTGTTTCACTCGCTATTGGCCCCAAAGTTTTTATTATAACTTTTAAAGTGTTATGAGAAACATGAGGAAGTCATAGCAAGTGTTGAAAGTGTTCGCCATTAGCATCCAGGCCAGCTGTTCACACAAGTTGTTCTGCCCCTCACTATGTGTCTGACAAACTTGGATCAGACAGCATAACCAAAACTCTATCTTCCAATAATCCAGTCAGATGTGATCTGAAGAACGGAATTTATTATTCAATAGAAGAACTTGTATGAATGTACACAGATACGTGCGTATGAACGAGTGTGAATGGTAAAACTGAAAATGTACACAATAAAAGGCAATTACAATATGCACATGGAAATGCAAGGCAAACATATACATAACATGGAATATGCAAACAGGTTGAGCATATGAAGTGATGTCTGTCTAGGACCATGTGTGTGGAGGAAATGGCTGCTTACAGCTCCTTTAGCCCAGAATGCATTGCTAGACTGCTAAGGCATCTTAGGAGGAACACAATGGATCAGATTTAAACTGCTACTGTCCTGACCACTTGGTGGGGCTGATTATATGAATTAATGTAACATAAACCCTATGCTGAAGGCATGACACAAGTGCAAAGTGAAGGCCAGCTTTCACCACCCTAGTCAGATGCGCAGTCCAAAATTCAAATAGGGGAACCACACCAACTGCCAGTGAACCCCACCTCTGGAGCCACCACAGCTAGTCAGTAGCTAATCCTGCTTCTGACAGTGGTGTTGTGTACTGAGGCGTCCACATTCATCGCGTCTGTGTGTTACGTGCTGATAGGAATCTTTCTTGACTCAGTTTTCCAGAACGACTGGACAATAAATACACGTTGTTCAGCTGTGTACCCGTTCATATTGACACGTAACACACAGACACGAGGTGGGGCTGTAGCAAATTTCACTATACTATGTCAAAACTTTGAAAGTTCTAAGGAAAACTTTGGGGCCAATAGCGAGTGAAACCAGGGCCGCAACTAGGGGGGACTAGGGGAGCATGTGCACTGGGTGCCGGATTTGAGGGGGAGCCAAGATGAGATATGTCATGTGACTGATGATGTCAGCTCACCTCCGACCGTGGTTCCCGGGTGTGTCTCTGGCAGCGCTCCCCTCTCTCCCTCTCTGGCTGCGCAGAGGCATCCGGATCCCGGGCGGCAAGGGAAACCAGGTCGCCATAGCAATCACAGCCCTCCCACTGTCAGTCCCCTGCCCTGACACCTCTCCTGGGGCACCCTGCTGATGGCACTCCAGGATGCAGTGGCTTCTGGGAAGTGTAGTTTCTTTGGTTTCCGGCATGAGGCCTTGAGTGACTGCTGGAGCTGGATGTTTACTTCATGTTGTGAGGCTGCAGACAGGTGTGGGACGCGGCAGGTGTGTTATCTGAGGGCTTGGGTACAGGGAGAACAGTATGTCCTTAGCATCATCTGTGTGTCATGTATTGCTGGTACATGTAGTCGCACATCAGCTGGGGAGTCGGAAAGTGCCTGGGCTCTGGTTATAATATACAGCTGGGACAACCTATGTTTAGAGCTGAAACCCCCTATTCAGCTAAGCACCCTCTATGTATACAGCTAATGCTGACCCACCCCATCTATGCAGCTGAGCCCTCACCTCCTATGCATACAACTGCAGGGCCAGATTAAGGAAGTGGCACAGGGGATATATATAATTTTATAGATAGTAAAACAAGCAAAGTGTGGCACTCGTGGCATATTACAATAAAGACAAGAGGCGGTAAGTTGAATCGACGTTTCAGTTCAATTAGAACTTTTTATATATATATATATATATATATATATTAGGGGTGAGCGGGTTCGGATTTCTGAAATCCGAACCCCCCCGAGCCCCCCGGATCCGAGGCAGATCCGAGTCAGGCTCGACTTTTCCCGCCTGACTCGGATCTGAAATCGAGGCAAAACGTCATCATCCCGCCTTCCGAGTCTCGCGGGTTTTGGAACCTATATAAGGTACCCGCGTCGGCGCCATTTTCTCACTCGGCTGTGGACAGTGAAGAGGGAGGGTGGGAGTTAGGGCTGGCTGGGCTGTGTAGTGTAGTGTAGTGTAGTGCAGAGTAGTGTTGTGCTGTGCTGCGCTGTGCTGCTGTTGTCCACTACTTCAAAGTCCATAGGGGCTGGCTGTGTTGTGCTGTGCTGCTGTTGTTAATAGGGGCTGTGTCCACTACTTCAAAGTCCATAGGGGCTGGCTGGACTGTGTTGTGCAGTCAGTTCTCCATAGGGGCAGTGTCCACTCCAAAGTCCTGTGCAGTGTCCCAGTCCTAAAGGGGCGCTGTAGTGTTGTCAAGGGGGTGCTCTGTCCATCAGGGGTGCTCATCCCAAGTGCTAAAAAAATAATATTTTTTGTGTGTTTGTGAATTGTGTGCGCAGTAGCCGCACGTGCATCAACAAAGTAGTGCCAAGCGTGCGCCTGTGTCATAAGTAAAGGGTCGGCTGGCTTGACCGTTAAAGGGTGCTGTAACCCCCAAAGTACACTCCAGTCCAAACCAAAAAAAAAATTATTTTCTGTGTTTGTGAATAGTGTGCGCAGTAGCCGCACGTGCATCAACAAAGTAGTGCCAAGCGTGCGCCTGTGTCATAAGTAAAGGGCCGGCTGGCTTGACCGTTAAAGGGTGCTGTAACCCCCAAAGTATACTCCAGTCCAAACCAAAAAAAAAATTATTTTCTGTGTTTGTGAATTGTGTGCGCAGTAGCCGCACGTGCATCAACAAAGTAGTGCCAAGCGTGCGCCTGTGTCATAAGTAAAGGGCCGGCTGGCTTGACCGTTAAAGGGTGCTGTAACCCCCAAAGTACACTCCAGTCCAAACCAAAAAAATATATATTTTCTGTGTTTGTGAATTGTGTGCGCAGTAGCCACACGTGCATCAACAAAGTAGTGCCAAGCGTGCGCCTGTGTCATAAGTAAAGGGCCGGCTGGCTTGACCGTAAAAGGGTGCTGTAACCCCCAAAGTACACTCCAGTTCAAACCAAAAAAATATATATTTTCTGTGTTTGTGAATTGTGTGCGCAGTAGCCGCACGTGCATCAACAAAGGAGCAGCGCCAAGCGTGCGCCTGTGTCCCATAAGTAAAGAGCCGGCTGGCTCATTTCTTAAAGGCTGGTGTAACCCACAAAGTGCACTACTCTCCAGCAAAAATAAAGAAATATTTTCTGTGTTTAGCCGCACGTATATATCAAATCGATATACCATAAATGGAGGACCAAACTTTCTCCGATAAAAATAAAATAGAGAAAGATCAAGAACCACTTCCTCCTAGTGCTGAAGCTGCTGCCACTAGTCATGACATAGACGATAACATGCCATCAACGTCGTCTGCCAAGGCCGATGCCCAATGTCATAATAGAGGGCACATACAATCCCAAATGACAAAGTTCAGGAAAATGACCTTGAAAAAAACATTTAAATCAGCTGAAGAGAAACGTAAACTTGCCAATATGCCATTTACAACACGGAGTGGCAAGGAACGGCTAAGGTCGATCCCTAGTATGTTCATGACTAGTGGTTCAGCTTCACATGACGATGGAAGCCCTCCTCCCACTAAAAAAAATCAAAAGAGTTAAGCTGGCAAAAGCACAGCGAAGAACTGTGCTTTCTAAGAAGATATCACAAATCCCCAAGGAGAGTCCAAGTGTGGTGGTTGTTGCAATGCCTGACCTTCCCAGCACTGGACGGGAAGAGGTGGCTCTTTCCACCATTTGCACGCCCCCTGCAAGTGCTGAAAGGAGCACCCACAGTCCACTTGCTGATATGCAAATTGAAGATGTCACTGTTGAAGTACAACAGGATGAGGATACTGGTGTAGCTGGCGCTGAGGAGGAAGTTGGCGAGGAGGATTCTGATGGTGATGTGGTTTGTTTAAATCAGGCTCCGGGGGAGACAGTTGTTGTCCGTGGGATGAAAAAGCCCATCACGGTCATGCCTGGGCAGAAGACCAAACATTCCACCTCTTTGGTCTGGCAATATTTCTTTCCAAATCCGGACAACAACTGTCTTGCCATATGTACCTTATGTAAAGGTGGAATAAGTAGGGGTAGGGACGTTAACCACCTAGGAACATCCTCCCTTATACGGCACCTGCAGCGCGTTCATAATAAGTTACTGTCAAGTTCAGAAACTTTGGCTAAGACCGTAAGCAGTCCAGGGACACCTAAATCCCGTTGTCCTGTTGTATCCAAGCGCCTGCAAACCACACCGTCAACTCCCTCCTCGTCAATTTCCTCCTTAGTCAGGATCGGAAGTAGTCCTGCAGGCCATGTCACTGGCATGACTGACTCTCCTATCCCGGATTCCTCCGGAGAATCCTGCATTGCTACGCCTCCTGCTGCCGCTGCTGCTGTTGCTGCTGCTGGGAGTCGTTCATCATCCCAGAGAGGAAGTAGGAACACCACTACTTTTACTAAACAATTGACCCTCCAACAGTCCTTAGCGAGGAGGATGAGTACGACAGCAGTCATCCTGAAGCAAAACGTATAACTGAGGCCTTGACTGCTATGTTGGTGTTAGACATGCGTCCGGTATCCGCCATTAGTGCAGTGGGATTTAGACAATTGCTGGAGGTAGTGTGTCCCCGGTTCCAAATCCCGTCTAGATTCCACTTCACTAGGCAGGCGATACCGAGACTGTACAGAAACGTCAGAAAAAGTGTCCTCAGTGTCCTGAAAAATGCCGTTGTACCCAATGTCCACTTAACCATGGACATGTGGACAAGTGGAACAGGGCAGACTAAGGACTATATGACTGTGACAGCCCACTGGGTAGATGTATCACCTTACGCAGCAACAGCAGCAGCGTCACCAGTCGCAGCATCTCAGAAATGCCAGCTCGTTCCAAGGCAGGCTACGCTGTGTATCACCGGTTTCAGTAAGAGGCACACCGCCGACAACCTCTTAGAGAAACTGAGGGAAATCATCGCCCAGTGGCTTACCCCACTTAGACTCTCCTGGGGATTTGTGATATCTGACAACGCCACCAATATTGTGCGGGCATTACATCTGGGCAAATTCCAGCACGTCCCATGTTTTGCTCACACAATAAACTTGGTGGTGCAGAATTTTCTGAAAAGCGACAGGGGCGTGCAGGAGACGCTTTGGGTGCCCCGAAAAATTTCAGGCCACTTTCGCCATTCAGCGACTGCGTGCCGAAGACTGGAGCACCAGCAAACCCTCTTGAACCTGCCCCGCCATCACCTGAAGCAAGAGGTTGTGACGCGGTGGAACTCAACCCTCTATATACTTCAGAGGATGGAGGAGCAGCAAAAGGCCATTGAAGCCTATACATCCACCTATGACATAGGCAAAGGAGGGGGTATGCACCTGACTCAAGCGCAGTGGAGAATGATTTCCGTGTTGTGCAAGGTTCTCCAGCCCTTCGAACTTGCCACACGTGAAGTCAGTTCAGACACTGCCAGCTTGAGTCAGGTCATTCCCCTCATCAGGCTTTTGCAGAAGCAGCTGGAGAAAGTGAAGGAGGAGCTAAGACGGAGCGATTCCGCTCGGCATGTGGGACTTGTGGATGAAGCCCTTCATTCGCTTTGCCAGGATTCCAGGGTGGTCAGTCTGTTGAAATCAGACCACTACATTTTGGCCACCGTGCTCGATCCTAGGTTTAAAGCCTATGTGGTGTCTCTCTTTCCGGCCGACACAAGCCTGCAGAGGTGCAAAGACCTGCTGGTGAACACACTGTCAGCTGAAGCGGAACGTGACACGTCAACAGCTCCTTCTTCATTTTCTCCCGCAACTGGGGCTGCCAGGAAAAAACTTAGGTATCCTAAGCAACCCACTGGCGGTGATGCAGGGCAGGCAGGACCAAGTTTGGACATCTGGTCCGGACTGAAGGACCTGGCAACAATTTCTGACATGTCTACTGTCACTGCATATGATACTGTCACCATTGACAGAATGGTGGAGGATTACATCGGTGACAGCATCCAAGTAGGCATGTCAGACAGTCCATACCTGTACTGGCAGGAAAAAGAGGCAATTTGGAGGCCCCTGTACAAACTGGCTCTATTTTACCTGAGTTGCCCTCCCTCCAGTGTGTACTCCGAAAGAGTGTTTAGTGCAGCCGGGAACTTTGTCAGCGAAAGGCGTAGGAGGTTGCTTCCACAGAATGTGGAGAAGATGATGTTCATCAAAATGAATTATCAGCTCTTCCAGGGAGACCAGCCTCCAGAACGTACAGAGGGACCTGTGGTGGTGGATTCAAGTGGGGACGAGTTAATACTTTGTGAGGATGAGGATGTACACACTGAAGAGGGTGAGGAATCAGTGGATGAGGAGGATGAGGATGACATCTTGCCTCTGTAGAGCCAGTTTGTGCAGGGACACATTAATTGCCAGCTTGTTTTGTGGGGGCCCAAACGAACCAATCATTTCAGCCACAGTTGTGTGGCAGACCCTGGTGCTGAAATGATTTGTTTGTTAAAGTGTGCATGTCCTGTTTATACAACATAAGGGTGGGTGGGAGGGCCCAAGGACAATTCCATCTTGCACCTCTTTTTTTTCTTTGCATTATGTACAGTTTGGGGCCTAGTTTTTCAAACTGCCATCCTGTCTGCCACTGGAGTATCACGCCTAGATGGGTCACGTGTTTGTGCCGCCCACTCGTGTCGCTTAGCATAGTCATCCAGCTACCTCGGTGCAACCTTTTGGACATTAAAACACTATTGTGAGGTGTGAGGTGTTCAGAATAGACTGGAAATGAGTGGAAATTAAGGTTATTGAGGTTAATAATAGCATAGGAGCAGAAAAACCCACAAATTCTGTGATTTTAGCTGTTTTTATGCTTTTTTTTTAAAAAAAATACAGATCCAAAACCCAGAACCCAAAACACGGAAGGGTGGTTTTGGCAAAACCAATAGAGATCCAAAACACGAAGAAAGATCCAGATCCAAAACCAAAACACAAAACACGAAAAGTGGCCGGTGCACACCCCTAATATATATATATATATATATGTATATAGCGAACAAATGGACCGGCACTCTGCTAAACCGTGGTTAAGTTGCTCCTGTGCCAGCTAACATAATGCATGAACATACCAAGGAAAAAAGCGGCACTAGGAGTCTGTCAGCAAAAATTTTATTGTGATCCTTCACAGTGCCAATACCAACATTTCGGGGCTATATGCGCCCCTTTGTCAAGGTAAAAAGAGTACAAGAAGCTTATAGAGCCTTACCTTATATGTCAAAAGAAGCCCGCCGAAGTGCCTGAGCCCGGACGCCGCCCGGGACCCCACGTATCGTCGCCGGAGTCCTGCACTGATGACGTGGTCACGCTGCGTGACCCTGGTGGCCTAGGCAACGGGGACGCTGGCGCGAGAACGCGGCTGGTCGTCCTGGCAACAGGGAAAAGAAAGAAAAGCACCTACATGACACCAATGTATCAGTTAAAAAACAAGAAATAGGTTTAAAAGTTACAAAGTAGAGGGCCTAATCGATAAGTGCAACTGCAGAGCAAAACGCTTGCATACTTGAATGCTGTTATATTACACCGCACCATAAATCAGTGCTGGTGGAAAAAAAAACGCATCCAAAAAGGTAAATAAACATGCAAGCACATGACAGTATGTGTGGATAAAGATAGAAACTTGTAGCGAACAAAGCATTAACGATATAAACATACATTATTAAGTAGAATTAAAGTGAGAACAGGTTGCTCAGGTATAACTGAGTGCAACACATAAAACCCAAGTGCACTGAAGCATGGAAAGGGACAAGAGGGAAAAAACAGGTGGCAACACAAGGGATGATTAGTTGAACACATTCCAAGCGATTTTCTCATTAAGTCCTGCCAGACTAATGGTGTTTAAATTAAAAATCCATCTTGCTTCGACTTGGAGAAGTCGTAGGGCCCTGTCGCAACCTCTGATGGTCTTAGGTACTTGGTCAATGGCCATATGTTTGAAGTCCGAAAGGCTGTGCTTCTTCTCTGCAAAATGCCTGGCTACCGGTTGGTCGATGGTTTTGCCAGCAAGAGCCCCTTTGATGGCTGAACGATGTAAAGCCATGCGTTCCCTCATGGTTCTGGTAGTCTTTCCGACATAGAATAAATTGCAAGGGCAACTGACAAAATATATACGATGAAGGAGGAGGTACACGTCAGGACATATCTGATGTGAAACAGACGATCTGAATGGGGGTGCGTGAAGGTTTGGCTGGTCACCATATGTTGACAGGTAGTGCATTTGAGGCATTTGTAGCACCCTGGTTGTTTGGATAAAAAATTCCTTGTGGGGGCATCCTGATGCACGCCGAAGTTGGTGATGTCGGTGTGAACTACAATATCTTTGATGTTCCTGCCCCGCGTATAGCAGGCAAGGGGTCTTTTGCCCTTTAGAGAAGGAAGATCCCTGTCGCTGGTGACTGTAGGCCAAAGTGCTCGAGTGGCCCGTTGAATGACCGCACTGGACGTGCTATATTGGCTCTTCCAAGGGATCAGTGTCTCAGAGTTCTTAACTTTAGGCTGAAATAGAGAATTCCTTGAGATGTTCAATACGTCCTCTTTCTGCTTTTGTAATAAAGAGGGATCATATCCCCTATGTAAAAATTTGCGCACAATCCCGTTCAGGCTTGCTTAAAAATTGCTGCGCTCACTGGTGATCCTGGCCACCCTGATCATCTGTGATTTGGGGAGGCCTTTCTTTAAGACTGGTGGATGATGACTACTCACCAGTAATAGGGTATTTTTGTCAGTTGGTTTGGAGTATACCCCAGTGGTAATGTGCCCATTAGTAATAGAGACCTGAACGTCCAGATAGTTGAGAGAATGGAAGCTGTGTTGATAAGTGACTCGAATCGGCGAGGCTCTGGAGTTGATGTGGGACATCAGCGTTATAAATTCCTGTTCACCCCCGGACCATAGCATGAACAAATCGTCTATGTACCTGGCAAACATGATGATATTGTTTGTCACTCCGATGTCACTATAAAACATGGACTGTTCTTCTTTCAGCATGTAGATGTTAGCATATGATGGGGCTACATTACTCCCCATTGCGCAACCCGTGCGCTGGAGAAAAAAACATCCGTCAAACAAGAAGTAATTTCTCGTGAGTGTTAATTTTAATAATTGCAAGAAAAGATCATGGTCGATGTTGTCAACATTCTCTGTAATCAAGAATTCTTTTATGGCCTCCAAACCGTCAGTATGGGGAATTGAGGTATACAGACTACAGATGTCCATAACGCAGATTAGTTAACGTATTGTCTGGCACAGGGCCTACATTGTTGAGGAGTGTCAGAAAGCTTGAGGTGTCCTTGATGAAGGTAGGATGCTTCAATAGAACAGGTTGTACAGTGCTGTCAAGAAACTGTGAAATAGGTTGATATAATGAACCTCTCGCCAAAATTATCGGTCGTCCAGGTGGTCTCGTGATGCTCTTGTGTATTTTGGGTACAGTAAATAAAATGGGTATTACTGGATGCTCCGTCATTAGTGCCTTCAATAATTGATCTGTCAAGAGCCTCCTGTCTCTGGCCCGTAATAGGATGTCATCTAGCTCTCTTTTATACAAAATAGTGGGGTCACTACTGAGAGGTTGGTACGTGTCTGACACCGATAATTGCTGGTAGATTTCCTCCTTGTAATCTGACAAGTTTTGAATGACGATGCCACCCCCCTTGTCGGCGGGGCATATGACTATGTCCCTGTATTGACCAAGGTCCCTCAGAGCTTGTTGCTCCCTGTTGGAAAGATTGTAATGTTTCTCAGGTGCGGCTGCCGTATATCGTGTGACTGCATCATCCAGTAAACAATTGAATGCTTTGATGGATGCATTCGATGAAGGAGGATCGAAGGAAGAGCGGAGTTTATATTTGATGAAATCGGCATGGCTCTCAGGTGGTGTAGAGGCGGGGTATTTTGAACCGAAAAATTCTTGGAGTCTCAACTTGCGTGTGAACTGATGTAAATAAATTTTCCAAGAGAGATCATCGTGGTAGTTGGTAGGTACAAAAGAAAGGCCTTTGTTTAAAACCGATGTTTCGGTAGATGTTAATTGACGGGACGACAAATTGAATATCAATTCTTCTTTTTGGAAGTCAATCCGGCTAAGCCTCTTGTTCTGAACCCCCCTGCGGGTGGGCGCCCCCTGTTTTTTGATGCTTTGGAGATGTTTGCAACTTCAGTTGGAGGAACTGATGATCCCTCCTGGGGGTCCTCTGAGTCGATGAGATTGAATTCGCTATCACTGTTAGAGGAGGCTGTAGTGCGGTTGAATCCTTCTCTCCGTCAGCGCCAGTTCGACCGATGTCTAAATGATCTCTGGGATTGCGACATCGGCTCCCCTCCCATAAGCCACCGATATACACGATTGTCATCATCACGATCTGAAATTTGTTTCTTTTAAACTTGGTCAGGTTTCTGCGGTATGCTTCACATTGTGATTGAAGTTTAGTGACCCAATCGTGTGAATGATCCTGGAGCAATGTCGATTTGTGTTCGGATTCCAAGCAAACAATTTTGTCCCTGGCAGATCCCAGGGGGTCATTCAGACCCGCTCGCGAGCAAATTTCGCTCGCTAGCAGGTCGATGCTGTGATACTGTGCATGCGCACGACGGAGGGAGCTCGGGGTCTCGCACCAAAGGGGGCGTGCTGTCGATGGTGACTGACAGCACGCCCCCTTTGGTGGGCGTGCCGGGGGCGTGGCGGCCAGACGGAGGCGTTCCCATGGGAACGCCTACCGTCTGAGTCCGGCCCCACTGACATCAGTAATGATGTCAGTGGGAGTGACTTTGGCTCTGATAGAGCCAAAATCACTCCTGGGCTTGCGGCAGCGAGACCCTACCGCAGGGTCTCGTCACAAGCCCGATGGTCGCGATGGTCTTTGACCATCGCGACCATCATCTTGGACGCTCGCTATAGCTGTGGGTGGTAACCCACAGCTATGCGAGCGCTCCAAAAAAAGGTAGGAGGGCCCTGATTCAGGGCGAGCGCTCTGGTCAGAGCGTTCAGCTCTGAATCAGGCCCCCAGCTCGCTTCCCACCTCTTCTATTACTAGAAGAATCAGGTCTAGACTACATTTGTTTAATATCCCTATCCATTTCTTACAAAACTCCGGGTTATACCGGTCGATCGCGGGTACGTTGCGAACCCTGAAACCCCGGGGAATCATGTTTTCTCTGTGATAGTTGGATAAAGATATACCATGTAGCAGAAAATCGATTTCTTTTTTCTTCAATTTCAATAATTGGAAATATATATCCTCCGCCCCCTGGAGCTTGTCGGTGTAATTGAGATGATCTTTGAAACACAGCCTTTCTGCATCGTCGTCAGTGAAGCTATAGACTTCCCCTTTAGCAATAGATACCCCTCTGCATCCTGTTTAGGGATATAAGGTAAGGATCTTTTAGCTTCTTGTACTCTTTTTACCTTGACAAAGGGGCGCATATAGCCCCGAAATGTTGGTATTGGCATTGTGAAGGATCACAATTAAATTTTTGCTGACAGAGTCCTAGTGCCGCTTTTTTCCTTGGTATGTTTATATATATAATTATTAGGGGTGTGCACCGGACACTTTTCGTGTTTTGTGTTTTGGTTTTGGATCTGGATCTTTCTTCGTGTTTTGGATCTGGATTGGTTTTGCCAAAACCACCCTTCCGTGTTTTGGGTTCTGGGTTTTGTGTTTTGGATCTGGATTTTTTCTTAAAAAAATAAAAAAAAAACGCTAAAATCACATAAATGGGCCTTTTTTTGTTCCTACGCTATTAATAACCCCAATAACATTAATTTCCACTCATTTCCACTCTATTCTGAACACCTCACACCTCACAATATTGTTTTTAGGCCAAAAGGTTGTACCGAGGAAGCTGGATGACTATGCTAAGCGACACAAGGGGGCGGCACAAACACGTGGCCCATCTAGGAGTGGCACTGCAGTGGCAGACAGGAAGCCAATCAGCGTTATGGTGCCCATTTGCATGTAGCACGAACCCGGGAGATCCGTGCTACATGCATCTGTGTGATTGGCACAGAGCAATGACAGGTCCATGAGACCCGTCTGTGCTGCTGTGGTAAAAAAAAAAAAAAAAACCTGTGTAAAAAAAGAAAAAAATGGCGTGCACCCCCCCAAAAAAGAGCAACCAGCCCCGGGCATTAGTAACCCAGTGCTGGGTGTGCTTAAATACAGGGGACAAACGACGTAGGGGTCCCCTGTACTTAAGCACAACCAGCACCGGGCTAGTCAGAACCAGCGCTGGTTGCCAAAATACGGGGGACAAACGACGTAGGGGTCCCCTGTATTCTGCGCAACCAGCTCTGGGCTCTGATCCGGTCCTGGTTCTGGAAATATAGGGGACAAAAAATGAGTAGGGTTCCCCTGTATGTTCCAGAACCAGCACTGGACTTTTTCTAGCGGGGGGCTGATGCCACAGCCAGGGGAGCCCTTTCACCGGGCCCCCCAGCCGCAGCATCAACTGTGACCGCTAGTCAGCCCAGGCCGGGGATCCCTGGAGAGCTGGGGACCCCCCAATAAAGGGGTCACCCTCTCCAGGGCACCCCAGGCCCAGGCTGATAGCCCGGGGCTATCCCCGCCACCCCTGGTGGCGGTGGGTGGCGGGTTGATTGTGTGGTGTGGTGTAAATAAAGAATATCAAACATTGTCTTTACAAGTAGAACTGCAAGTCCCAGCTAGCCTGCCCCGCATGCTGGTACTTGGAGAACCACAAGTACCAGCATGCAGGGCATTAAGGGCCCACTAGTACCTGTAGTTCACCTGTAAAAAAAATGTTTAAAAAAATACAGGACACACACACCGTGACAGTATAAACATACATACACACACACACACACACATGTACACATACTCACCTATGTAACCTGTAGCATCGGTCCACTTGTCCGGTAAAGTATCCCTAGGGGACCTGTGAAAAAAAACATACTCACCATCTCCTATGCAAGGTTCTGTCCTCTTCGTTCCAAAGTAGGCATCCCCGGACTTGGCAAAAAAAAAAAAACGAAAACGCGATCCACGAACTTAGTACCGTTCTATAGAACGGTACTTCCCGAATGAGAGCTTAGCGGCGGGGTATCACCATGGAAACCCCGCTGCTAAGCGTTCATTGGCTGAGAGAGGTCATCTCCCGTCTCTCAGCCAATGAACGGCTCCCTCCATTGTAGTCAATGGTGGGAACCGCAGGGTAAACTTTAATAACCTTGCGGCTCCTCGCATAGGAGATGGTGAGTATGTTTTTTTTCACAGGTCCCCTATGGATACTTTACCGGACAAGTGGACCGATGCTACAGGGTTACATAGGTGAGTATGTGTACATGTGTGTGTGTGTGTGTGTGTGTATGTTTAATAAACTTATACTGTCACGGTGTGTGTGTCCTGTGTTTTTTTTAAACATTTTTTTACAGGTGAACTACAGGTACTAGTGGGCCCTTAATGCCCTGCATGCTGGTACTTGTGGTTCTCCAAGTACCAGCATGCGGGGCAGGCTTGCTGGGACTTGCAGTTCTACTTGTAAAGACAATGTTTGATATTCTTTATTTACACCACACCACACAATCAACCCGCCACCCACCGCCACCAGGGGTGGCGGGGATAGCCCCGGGCTATCAGCATGGGCCTGGGGAGCCCTGGAGAGGGTGACCCCTTTATTGGGGGGGTCCCCAGCTCTCCAGGGATCCCCGGCCTGGGCTGACTAGCGGTCAGGGCTGATGCTGCGGCTGGGGGGCCCGGTGAAAGGGCTCCCCTGGCTGTGGCATCAGCCCCCCGCTAGAAAAAGTCCAGTGCTGGTTCTGGAACATACAGGGGAACCCTACTCATTTTTTTCCCCTGTATTTCCAGAACCAGGACCGGATCAGAGCCCAGAGCTGGTTGCGCAGAATACGGGGGACCCCTACGTCGTTTGTCCCCCGTATTTTGGCAACCAGCTCTGGTTCTGACTAGCCCGGTGCTGGTTGTGTTTAAGTACAGGGGACCCCTATGTCGTTTGTCCCCTGTATTTAAGCACACCCAGCACTGGGTCACTAATGCCCGGGGCTGGTTGCTCTTTTTTTGGGGGGGGGGACGCCATTTTTTTCTCTTTTTACACAGGTTTTTTTTTTTTTTTTTACCACAGCAGCACAGACGGGTCTCACGGACCCGTTAGTGCTCTGTGTCAATGACACAGATGCAAGTAGCACGGATCTCCTGGTCCGTGCGTGCATCTGTGTCATTGAAATACACAGCAGCACAGACGGGTCTCACTGACCCATCTGTGCTCTGTGTCACTGTCAATCACACAGATGCATGTAGCACGGATCTCACGAGTCCGTGCTACATGCAAATGAGCACCATAATGCTGATTGGCTGAGAGCCGTGACAGACGGCTCTGTCAGCCAATCAGCACTTTGCCCATTAAAGGCAAAGGCATTTTTTTTAAAATGGCCGCTCGAGGCAAAACCTCGAGATCCGACAGCAGATCTCGAGGTTTTGCCTCGGGAGAGGGATCCGGGGCAGACAGGGAGATCCGAGCTTGGGCTCGGATCGCCCCGGATCCCCGAAGTTCGGGTGGGTTCGGTTCTCAGGGAACCGAACCCGCTCATCCCTAATAATTATATATATATATATATATATACACACACACACAGAGATTTTATGGTTTGGCACTCACAGTTACCATGTGATCAACTTCTGCCGGTGCCCTCACAAACGAGTAGGTATAGAAAGGAGAAGGTGCGGCACTCAAGGCATATATAAACAAAAACTCCAAGTACAGGCTCTATGTGTCAACGTTTCAGTTTTTATAAACTCATATGTCATCAGGATACAAATAACATACATATGACCTTCTCTACTCTTTCTATATATATACAGTATATGTACATTTATATATATATATATATACTGTATATATTAGGGGTGTGCACCGGCCACTTTTCGTGTTTTGGTTTTGGATCTGGATCTTTCTTCGTGTTTTGGATCTGGATTGGTTTTGCCAAAACCACCCTTCCGTGTTTTGGGTTCTGGGTTTTGTGTTTTGGATCTGTATTTTTTTTTAAAAAAGCATAAAAACAGCTAAAATCACAGAATTTGTAGGTTTTTCTGCTCCTATGCTATTATTAACCTCAATAACCTTAATTTCCACTCATTTCCAGTCTATTCTGAACACCTCACACCTCACAATAGTGTTTTTATGTCCAAAAGGTTGCACCGAGGTAGCTGGATGACTATGCTAAGCGACACGAGTGGGCGGCACAAACACGTGACCCATCTAGGCGTGAAACTGCAGTGGCAGACAGGATGGCAGTTTGAAAAACTAGGCCCCAAACTGTACATAATGCAAAGAAAAAAAAGAGGTGCAAGATGGAATTGTCCTTGGGCCCTCCCACCCACCCTTATGTTGTATAAACAGGACATGCACACTTTAACAAACCAATCATTTCAGCGCCAGGGTCTGCCACACAACTGTGGCTGAAATGATTGGTTCGTTTGGGCCCCCACAAAACAAGCTGGCAATTAATGTGTCCCTGCACAAACTGGCTCTATGGAGGCAAGATGTCATCCTCATCCTCCTCATCCACCGATTCCTCACCCTCTTCAGTGTGTACATCCTCATCCTCACAAAGTATTAACTCGTCCCCACTTGAATCCACCACCACAGGTCCCTCTGTACGTTCTGGAGGCTGGTCTCCCTGGAAGAGCTGATAATTCATTTTGATGAACATCATCTTCTCCACATTCTGTGGAAGCAACCTCCTACGCCTTTCGCTGACAAGGTTCCCGGCTGCACTAAACACTCTTTCGGAGTACACACTGGAGGGGGGGCAACTCAGGTAAAATAGAGCCAGTTTGTACAGGGGCCTCCAAATTGCCTCTTTTTCCTGCCAGTACAGGTATGGACTGTCTGCCATGCCTACTTGGATGCTGTCACCGATGTAATCCTCCACCATTCTGTCAATGGTGACAGTATCATATGCAGTGACAGTAGACATGTCAGAAATTGTTGCCAGGTCCTTCAGTCCGGACCAGATGTCCAAACTTGGTCCTGCCTGCCCTGCATCACCGCCAGCGGGTTGCTTAGGATACCTAAGTTTTTTCCTGGCAGCCCCAGTTGCAGGAGAAAATGAAGAAGGAGCCGTTGACGTGTCACGTTCCGCTTCAGCTGACAGTGTGTTCACCAGCAGGTCTTTGCACCTCTGCAGGCTTGTGTCGGCCGGAAAGAGAGACACCACATAGGCTTTAAACCTAGGATCGAGCACGGTGGCCAAAACGTAGTGGTCTGATTTCAACAGATTGACCACCCTGGAATCCTGGCAAAGCGAATGAAGGGCTTCATCCACAAGTCCCACATGCCGAGCGGAATCGCTCCGTCTTAGCTCCTCCTTCACTTTCTCCAGCTGCTTCTGCAAAAGCCTGATGAGGGGAATGACCTGACTCAAGCTGGCAGTGTCTGAACTGACTTCACGTGTGGCAAGTTCGAAGGGCTGGAGAACCTTGCACAACACGGAAATCATTCTCCACTGCGCTTGAGTCAGGTGCATACCCCCTCCTTTGCCTATGTCATAGGTGGATGTATAGGCTTGTATGGCCTTTTGCTGCTCCTCCATCCTCTGAAGCATATAGAGGGTTGAGTTCCACCGCGTCACAACCTCTTGCTTCAGGTGATGGCGGGGCAGGTTCAAGAGTGTTTGCTGGCGCTCCAGTCTTCGGCACGCAGTCGCTGAATGGCGAAAGTGGCCAGAAATTTTTCGGGCCACCCAAAGCGTCTCCTGCACGCCCCTGTCGCTTTTCAGAAAATTCTGCACCACCAAGTTTATTGTGTGAGCAAAACATGGGACGTGCTGGGATTTGCCCAGATGTAATGCCCGCACAATATTGGTGGCATTGTCAGATATCACAAATCCCCAGGAGAGTCTAAGTGGGGTAAGCCACTGGGCGATGATTTCCCTCAGTTTCTCTAAGAGGTTGTCGGCGGTGTGCCTCTTACTGAAACCGGTGATACACAGCGTAGCCTGCCTTGGAACGAGCTGGCATTTCTGAGATGCTGCTACTGGTGACGCTGCTGCTGTTGCTGCGTAAGGTGATACATCTACCCAGTGGGCTGTCACAGTCATATAGTCCTTAGTCTGCCCTGTTCCACTTGTCCACATGTCCGTGGTTAAGTGGACATTGTGTACAACGGCATTTTTCAGGACACTGAGGACACTTTTTCTGACGTTTCTGTACAGTCTCGGTATCGCCTGCCTAGTGAAGTGGAATCTAGACGGGATTTGGAACCGGGGACACACTACCTCCATCAATTGTCTAAATCCCACTGCACTAATGGCGGATACCGGACGCACGTCTAACACCAACATAGCAGTCAAGGCCTCAGTTATACGTTTTGCTTCAGGATGACTGCTGTTGTACTTCATCCTCCTCGCTAAGGACTGTTGGAGGGTCAATTGTTTAGTAAAAGTAGTGGTGTTCCTACTTCCTCTCTGGGATGATGAACGACTCCCAGCAGCAGCAACAGCAGCAGCGGCAGCAGTAGGCGTAGCAATGCAGGATCCTCCAGAGGAATCCCGGATAGGAGAGTCAGTCATGCCAGTGACATGGCCTGCAGGACTACTTCCGATCCTGACTAAGGAGGAAATTGACGAGGAGGGAGTTGACGGTGTGGTTTGCAGGCGCTTGGATACAACAGGACAACGGGATTTAGGTGTCCCTGGACTGCTTACGGTCTTAGCCAAAGTTTCTGAACTTGACAGTAACTTTTTATGAACGCGCTGCAGGTGCCGTATAAGGGAGGATGTTCCTAGGTGGTTGACGTCCCTACCCCTACTTATTTCACCTTTACATATGGTACATATGGCAAGACAGTTGTTGTCCGGATTTGGATAGAAATATTGCCAGATCAAAGAGGTGGATTGTTTGGTCTTCTGCCCAGGCATGACCGTGATGGGCTTTTTCATCCCACGGACAACAACTGTCTCCCCCGGAGCCTGATTTAAACAAACCACATCACCATCAGAATCCTCCTCGCCAACTTCCTCCTCAGCGCCAGCTACACCAGTATCCTCATCCTGTTGTACTTCAACAGTGACATCTTCAATTTGCATATCAGCAAGTGGACTGTGGGTGCTCCTTTCAGCACTTGCAGGGGGCGTGCAAATGGTGGAAAGAGCCACCTCTTCCCGTCCAGTGCTGGGAAGGTCAGGCATCGCAACCACCACCACACTTGGACTCTCCTTGGGGATTTGTGATATCTTCTTAGAAAGCACAGTTCTTCGCTGTGCTTTTGCCAGCTTAACTCTTTTGATATTTTTAGTGGGAGGAGGGCTTCCATCGTCATGTGAAGCTGAACCACTAGTCATGAACATACTAGGGATCGACCTTAGCCGTTCCTTGCCACTCCGTGTCGTAAATGGCATATTGGCAAGTTTACGTTTCTCTTCAGCTGATTTAAATGTCTTTTTCAAGGTCATTTTCCTGAACTTTGCCATTTGGGATTGTATGTGCCCTCTACTATGACATTGGGCATCGGCCTTGGCAGACGACGTTGATGGCATGTTATCGTCTATGTCATGACTAGTGGCAGCAGCTTCAGCACTAGGAGGAAGTGGTTCTTGATCTTTCTCTATTTTATTTTTATCGGAGAAAGTTTGGTCCTCCATTTATGTTATATCGATTTGATATATACGTGCGGCTAAACACAGAAAATATTTTTTTTTTTGGTTTGGACTGGAGTGTACTTTGTGGGTTACAGCACCCTTTAACGGTCAAGCCAGCCGGCCCTTTACTTATGACACAGGCGCACGCTTGGCACTACTTTGTTGATGCACGTGCGGCTACTGCGCACACAATTCACAAACACAGAAAATAATTTTTTTTGGGTTTGGACTGGAGTGTACTTTCGGGGGTTACAGCACCCTTTAACGGTCAAGCCAGCCGGCCCTTTACTTATGACACAGGCGCACGCTTGGCACTACTTTGTTGATGCACGTGCGGCTACTGCGCACACAATTCACAAACACAGAAAATAATTTTTTTTTTGGTTTGGACTGGAGTGTACTTTTGGGGGTTACAGCACCCTTAACGGTCAAGCCAGCCGGCCCTTTACTTATGACACAGGCGCACGCTTGGCACTACTTTGTTGATGCACGTGCGGCTACTGCGCACACAATTCACAAACACAGAAAATAATTTTTTTTTGGTTTGGACTGGAGTGTACTTTCGGGGGTTACAGCACCCTTTAACGGTCAAGCCAGCCGGCCCTTTACTTATGACACAGGCGCACGCTTGGCACTACTTTGTTGATGCACGTGCGGCTACTGCGCACACAATTCACAAACACAGAAAATAATTTTTTTTTTGGTTTGGACTGGAGTGTACTTTGGGGGTTACAGCACCCTTTAATGGTCAAGCCAGCCGGCCCTTTACTTATGACACAGGCGCACGCTTGGCACTACTTTGTTGATGCACGTGCGGCTACTGCGCACACAATTCACAAACACAGAAAATAATTTTTTTTTTGGTTTGGACTGGAGTGTACTTTCGGGAGTTACAGCACCCTTAACGGTCAAGCCAGCCGGCCCTTTACTTATGACACAGGCGCACGCTTGGCACTACTTTGTTGATGCACGTGCGGCTACTGCGCACACAATTCACAAACACAGAAAGTAATTTTTTTTTTGGTTTGGACTGGAGTGTACTTTCGGGGGTTACAGCACCCTTAACGGTCAAGCCAGCCGGCCCTTTACTTATGACACAGGCGCACGCTTGGCACTACTTTGTTGATGCACGTGCGGCTACTGCGCACACAATTCACAAACACAGAAAATAATTTTTTTTTGGTTTGGACTGGAGTGTACTTTCGGGGGTTACAGCACCCTTAACGGTCAAGCCAGCTGGCCCTTTACTTATGACACAGGCGCACGCTTGGCACTACTTTGTTGATGCACGTGCGGCTACTGCGCACACAATTCACAAACACAGAAAATAATTTTTTTTTTGGTTTGGACTGGAGTGTACTTTGGGGGTTACAGCACCCTTTAACGGTCAAGCCAGCCGGCCCTTTACTTATGACACAGGCGCACGCTTGGCACTACTTTGTTGATGCACGTGCGGCTACTGCGCACACAATTCACAAACACAGAAAATAATTTTTTTGGGGTTTGGACTGGAGTGTACTTTCGGGGGTTACAGCACCCTTTAACGGTCAAGCCAGCCGGCCCTTTACTTATGACACAGGCGCACGCTTGGCACTACTTTGTTGATGCACGTGCGGCTACTGCGCACACAATTCACAAACACAGAAAATAATTTTTTTTTTGGTTTGGACTGGAGTGTACTTTGGGGGTTACAGCACCCTTTAACGGTCAAGCCAGCCGGCCCTTTACTTATGACACAGGCGCACGCTTGGCACTACTTTGTTGATGCACGTGCGGCTACTGCGCACACAATTCACAAACACAGAAAATAATTTTTTTTTTGGTTTGGACTGGAGTGTACTTTGGGGGTTACAGCACCCTTTAATGGTCAAGCCAGCCGGCCCTTTACTTATGACACAGGCGCACGCTTGGCACTACTTTGTTGATGCACGTGCGGCTACTGCGCACACAATTCACAAACACAGAAAATAATTTTTTTTTTGGTTTGGACTGGAGTGTACTTTCGGGGGTTACAGCACCCTTAACGGTCAAGCCAGCCGGCCCTTTACTTATGACACAGGCGCACGCTTGGCACTACTTTGTTGATGCACGTGCGGCTACTGCGCACACAATTCACAAACACAGAAAATAATTTTTTTTTTGGTTTGGACTGGAGTGTACTTTCGGGGGTTACAGCACCCTTAACGGTCAAGCCAGCCGGCCCTTTACTTATGACACAGGCGCACGCTTGGCACTACTTTGTTGATGCACGTGCGGCTACTGCGCACACAATTCACAAACACAGAAAATAATTTTTTTTTGGTTTGGACTGGAGTGTACTTTCGGGGGTTACAGCACCCTTTAACGGTCAAGCCAGCCAGCCCTTTACTTATGACACAGGCGCACGCTTGGCACTACTTTGTTGATGCACGTACGGCTACTGCGCACACAATTCACAAACACAGAAAATATATTATTTTTTTAGCACTTGGGGGGAGCACCCCTGATGGACAGAGCACCCCCTGGACAACACTACAGCACTCCTTTAGGACTGGGACACTGCACAGGACTTTGGAGTGGACACAGCCCCTATGGAGAACTGACTGCACAACACAGTCCAGCCAGCCCCTATGGACTTTGAAGTAGTGGACACAGCCCCTATTAACAACAGCAGCACAGCACAACACAGCCAGCCCCTATGGACTTTGAAGTAGTGGACAACAGCAGCACTACACTACACTACACTACACAGCCCTAACTCCCACCCTCCCTCTTCACTGTCCACAGCCGAGTGAGAAAATGGCGCCGACGCGGGTACCTTATATAGGATCCAAAACCCGCGAGACTCGGAAGGCGGGATGATGACGTTTTGCCTCGATTTCAGATCCGAGTCAGGCGGGAAAAGTCGAGCCTGACTCGGATCGGACTCGGATCGGGGGGGCTCGGGGGGGTTCGGATTTCAGAAATCCGAACCCGCTCACCCCTAGTATATATATATATATATATATATATATATAAACACTGTTACTATATCAGCTGTTGTACACAGCGGGGGGGTTGAAAAACAAAGTCTATAGTTACGTAGTTTTGGTTGGGGGGAGGGCCGCCAAATCGCTGCTTAGCCCGGGTGACAAAAATCCTAGTTTCGGCCCTGGTGAAACACCCTGTACTTCTGAGAGCTGTGGGCTTTAATATATTAGAATTATATTTCATGACATATCCTGCCTGGGTGATCAATGAACTGAAGCTGGTACCAGGGTGTGCCAGCTTGACAGCAGTACATGCTTTGCCATGTGTCCTTGTAAGGGCAGGTCCTCGCTAAATCAGGCCCTACAGAGCTATATATGAACATGGAATCTCCACAGTGATTAAAGTAAACTAATTACTACAGTACAGATGATCCCTGCACACGATTATTTATCCATTCTTTATAATCTGCAGAAAATAATGTTTTGTTTTGTTTTTATTTTATTAACATTTTTCTAAATGCAGACTGAGCATTACTGTTGTAATCTAGATTGGAAGCATACAGTATATCTGTGGGAAAAACCCACAGAACCACCACGGCTCTCATTTGCTCTTGCATCAGATGAACCGTTCCCTGGCTCAGCCTCTAATTCCTCTGCTCCCATATGACATACTGTATGTGATCATTTGAGGACAACGAACCGCCTCCAAGAAAACACGAACATGATTATTTTTAATGATTGTCTGCGCTCCAATGTTCAAGGGTTAAATATCTGCAGCAGCGGACACAAAAAAAGGAAATTTCAAGAATACCAGGAGGGCACATTAACATTTAACCTGAACTATTATGGCATATTATAGATGCTGATGGTTCATTTGTGGTCCTGAGATGAGACATGTCCCTTGTTAGCGAGAGCAGAAAAATCACTTCACCTCATGGCTGTAATAAATGCTACTGTATTGTGAAAAATAGAAGTTTGGTTTTTAAAACTACTCTCCGTAGAAAATAATTAAAATTGCTATATTTCCTAAATGGCGTTATTCGGTTGTTTCGCCAATAGATAGCAGAGATGAGCGGGTTCGGTTCTCAGAGATCCGAACCCGCCCGAACATCGGGGATTCGCTTCAGATCCGAGCCGGCTCGGGTTTTCCCGTCTGGCTCGGATCTGAAAATGAGGCAAAACGTCATCATCCCACTGTCGGATTCTCTCAAGTTTTGGAGTCTATAAAGGTCCCATGATTGCCACCATTTTTCATTCCGGCTGTGGAGCGTGCACAGGGAGGGAGATGGGATCTGTTGCTGCTGCTGACCAAAGGGGCGGCTGGCTACTGTTGTCCATATAGGGGCTGGATGGCTACTGTTGTCTATATAGCGGGGAAAAAAAAATAGTACCAACAATTTTTTTTGTATGCGTGTTAGCCACACCTGTCACTGTCCACGTCGTAGCTGCGCAGGGGTGCTGCTGTCTGTCAAGGGCTGCTGCCCAAAAAAAAAAAAAAAAAATTTTCATGTGCGTTCTAGCCACACCTGTCACTGTCATCGGTGTGGCTGTGTAGGAGTGCTATGCTGCTGTCTGTCAAGGGCTGCTGCCCAAAAAAAAAAAATAATAATTTTTTTGTGTGTGCGCGTTAGCCACACTTGCACACTTGTCAATGTCATCAGTGTAGCTGTGCAGGGGTGCTGTGCTGCTGTCTGTCAAGGGCTGCTGCCACAAAAAATATATTTATTTTTTTGTGTGTGTGGTTGTGTGCATAGTGAGTATGGAGGTGGAGGACAGTCACATGACTGGAGAGCAGGATGCACATACCAGTCGTGTAGCTGCTGGCAGCAGTCATGATGATGATGCAAGGCCAACAACATCATCTATGAAGGCCGATGTACCAGGACTTAAGTCAGGCCAAAAAGTCAGGCTAAAAAAATTAACTTTTAAACTGTTAAAGCACAAAAAATGTAAAGCTAAGTCAGCTTTAGAGAAACAAAAAATTGGCAATATGCCATTCCCTACACGAAGTGGCAAGGAAAAGATAAGGCCTTAGCCTTTATTAGTTATGACTGGTGGTTCTAGTGATGATAATTTAAGCCCCTCTGCTTGTAGGAGAGATGCAAAAAAAATAAAAATTGTTAAGACAAGTATAACACTGGAACCAACTGGGTGCTCTGAAAATTCACAAATCCCTGAGGAGAGAACAAGTGGGTCCGCTGTTGCCATGTGTGAGTCTGACCTTTCTAGTAATACTGTACTTGAAGAGGATCCACCTTCCACCATTTGTGTGCCTTCTTCTGATGTAGAAATTGAGGATGCTTCTGTGGAATTGCACGAGGAGGATGAGGAGGATATTTATGTAGTTGGCAATAACAACAAGGATGATGAGGATGTTGCTGATGATGAGGATGTTGATGGCGAGGATATTTGTGTAAAAACTAAATCAGGCAACAGTTGTTGTTGCCCATGGTGGGAAAAATCCCATTGTTGGCATGCCTGGGCAAAGGACCAAAAAATCCACTTCTCATGTGTGGAATTATTTCCACCCAAATCCGGACAACTTTTGCCAAGCCATTTGTGACCGTTGCCAAGTAACAGTGAGTAGAGGTAAGGACCTTAACCATCTTGATACCTCCTCCCTGTTACATCACTTGCAGCACATTCATCAAATCGGAAATGGTATTGAAACTTTGGGGACAAAAAGTAAAGTAAATCAAACAACAATCAGTCCAGTGTCACCAAGCCACTCCCTCCTATCTGGATCCAAGCACCTGCAATACCCACCACCAACACCTGCATCATAATCAACATCCTCATTAGTGAACGGAAGTAGTCTTGCATCCAATATCATAAGGACTGATTCCTCTTCTATCCGTTGTTCCTCAGAAGGATCCATGAGTATTACGCCTGCTGCTGCTGTGGTTTCTATGACTGGATCTTCATCCCAGAAGGGGACTAAGAAGAAGACTACTCTTAGTAGTTCAAGTACAACCAAACAATTGACTATCATACAATCCATTGCATTGGCAAACAAATATGACAGCAAACACCCAGTTGCACAGCGGATTACTGACACCATAACAGATGTGTATTAGATGTGCGTCCAGTGTCCGACATTAATGCAGTGGGTTTTACCCAGTTAATGGAGGTCCTGTGTCCCCACTACAATGTGCCTTCTAGATTCCACTTCTCTAGAATAGCAATTCCCAATCTCTACAAGGGCATTAAAATAAAACGTATTAATGTCCTCCGAAATGCCATTGTGCCCACTGTCCACTTATCCACAGATATGTGAACAAGTGGGACAGGGCAAACTAAAGATTACATGACTGTGATAGCCCACTGGGTAGATGTATTGCCTCCATCAGTGCAAACAGTAGCAGCAGCTAAGAAACACCAGCTCATTCAGAGGCAGGCTACTCTGTGTATCACCAGTTTCAGTAAGAGACATACCACTGCGAACCTCTTAAAGAAACTCAGGGAAATCACTGCAAAATGGCTTACCCCACGTGGACTCTCCTCGGGATTTGTGATTTCTGACAATGCCAGCAATATTGTGCAAGCATTACATGTGGGTGAATTCGATCACATGCCATGATTTGCTCACACAATTAATCTGGTGGTGCAACATTTTTTTAAAAATGACTGGGGCATGCAGGAGATGCTCTCGGTGGCCCGAAAGATTTCTGGGCATTTTCAACATTAGGCAACTGTGTTTCAAAGATTGCAGCACCAGCAAGAACTGTTGAATTTGCCCTGCCATCAGCTAGAGCAAGAGGTAGTAACTAGGTGGAATTCTACCCTCTGTATCAGGGGTGGGGAATCTTTATTCTACCGAGGGCCATTTTGATATATATAACATTATTTGCGGGTCCAGTGCAGGCCATGCCCTCTCCGTGTGACATCACACGAGGCGGGGCCACAATTGCCAGTGATTACAGCAATGCCCAGAGCATTCTGAGGATGCTCCATGGGGCTGTAAGGGCAGCAGAGTGACCATCTAAAAGGTCCTAAGGTCACCAAAGGCTGCACTGCTGCATAGATTCTGGGTGCAGGGTGCCATTCTAGGCACCCTGCTAGCCAGGTGCCTCATCTAACAGAAAAAAGCTCTGAGGGCCAGACCAAATGATTCCGGAGGCCTTATATGGCCCCCGGGCCTGAGGTTCCACATCCCTGCTCTATATGCTTCAGCAGATGAAGGAGCAGAAAAAGGCCATCCAAGGCTATACTATGGCCTATAACATAGGGAGAGGAGCAGGAATGCACCTTAGTCAAGTGCAGTGGAGAACAATTTCTATGTTGTGCAAAGTTCTTAAACCCTTTGAATTTTCCGCACATGTAATTAGTTCAGACACTGCCAGCTTGAGTCAGGTCATTCAAAGCAGCTGGAGAAACTGAAGGAGGAGCTGAAACAGAGTGATTCTGCTAAGTATGTGGGACTTGTAGATCAAGCCCTTCATTCGCTTCAACAGGATCCAAGGGTCGTCAATCTCTTGAAATCAGATATATTTTGGCGACCATACTTGATTGTAGGTTTAAGTCATACCTTGTGTCTTTCTTTCTGACGGACATAAATCTGATAAGATGCAAAGAGCTGGTGGTGAAAAAATTTCAGCTCAAGCGGAACGTGACACAGCAGCATCTCCTTCAGTTTCTACAGCTGCCAGGAAAAAACTACATTTTCCTAAGAGACCCACTGCTGGTGGTGATGCAGATCAGTCAGCAAAATCTAATGACATCTAATTGGGTATGAAAGAACTGCCTACAATGAGTGACGTGTCTACCGTGACTTTGTCTGATATGGTCACCTTTCAGAGAATGGTGGATGACTATTTTAGGTATAAAATTCAAATAGGCATGTCAGACAGTCCGTTTCACTACTGGCAGGAAAAAGAGGCAGTTTGGAGTCCCTTACACAAACTGGCTTTGGTGTACTTAAGTTGCCCACTCTCCAGTGTGTACTCTGAAAGAGTTTTCAGCGCTTCCGGGAACCTAGTCAGTGATCGTCATAGGAGGTTACTTCGACAAAATGTGGAAAAGATGATGTTCATCAAATGAATTACAAATTCCACGAGGATGACCTTTACTAGCACTTAAGTCCAAAAATGACATTAGCGTCTGACTCTGTAATGGTGGATTCCAGCGGGGACAAATTCATATTGCGTGGAGAAGAGGAGGATGCACACACTGATGGGGATGATGATGATGAAGACGTTGACGACATCTAATCTAATTTATTGTAAAGCCAGTTTGTGTATGGGATAGGGATGTGCGCCAGACCATTTTTGCAGGATTTGGATTTGGTTCTAATTCATCGTCTGGCTTTGGATTTTTATTTGCCAAACTGCTGTGACTGGCTTTGGATTTGGATTTTTTTTACAAAAATTGACAAAAAAAGCTAAAATCACATAAATTTGTCTTTTTTTTCTTCTTAGAGTATCATTAGCTCAATAACATTAATTTCCAGTCATTTATAGTCAATTTAGACCACCTCACATCTTGTAATATTGTTTTCAACATTATTGTACAAAAGGTCGCAGTGAGCTGACTGGTTACTAAGCAACAAAGCAGCGGCGCAGCGGCACAGACATCACAATTTAAAGCACATCTATGAAATATTGCCACACAGCAGTGGCAGAAATGAAAAGTAGTGCACCCACCCAGTGGGGTACGGCCAGCAGAATCACAGTACTTGTTACATAGTGGGCTACGGCCCAAGGAATCACAGTGCACAATCTTATTCACATTACACCGCACATAGTGCCTGATTCACATTACACCATAAAGTAGTGTCTCTTATTTATGTTACGACACACAGTAGTGCCCCTTTTACACAATGCCCACAGTAGTGACCCTTTTACACAATGTCCACAGTAGCGACCCTTATACACAAAGCCCACAGTAGTAGTGCCACTTAAACAATATCCCCAGCAGTGGTGTCCCTTACACAATGGCCCCAGTAGTGGTGCCCCCTATGCAGTCCCCTTAGTAGTAGGGCCTCCTTTGCAGTGCCCCCAGTAGTAGTATGCCCCCCATTAGCATGCCCCCCAGTAGTATGCCCACCAGTAGCAGTGCCCCCATTAGCAGGCCCCAGTAGTAGTGCCCCCATTAGCATGCCCCAAGCAGTATGCCCCCCAGTAGCAGTGCCCCCAGTAGTAGTGCCCCCATTAACATGCCCCCAGTAGTAGTGCCCCCATTAACATGCCCCCAGTAGTGGTATGCTCCCCATTAGCAGGCCCCCAGTAGTAGTATGCCCCCCTTAGCAGGCCCCAGTAGTAGTATGCCCCCCCTTAGCAGGCCCCCAGTAGTAGTATGCCCCCCATTAGCAGGACCCCAGTAGTAGTATGCCCCCCTTTGCAGGTCTCCAGTAGTAGTAGTGCCCCCCCTTAGCAGGCCCCCCAGGAGTAGTATGCACCCCATTAGCAGGCCTCCAGTAGTAGCAGTGCCCCCCTTAGCAGGCCCCCAGTAATAGTAGTGCCCCCAGTAGTAGTAGTGCCCCATTAGCAGGCCCCCAGTAGTAGTAGTGCCCCCATTAGCAGGCCCCCAATAGTAATATGCCCCCCCTTAGCAGGCCCTCAGTAGTAGTATGCCCCCCACTAGCAGGCCCACAGTAGTAGTAGTGCCCCCCCCTTAGCAGGCCCCCACTTAGCAGGCCCCCAGTAATAGTATACCCCCCATTAATGCCCCCTTATACACACACATAAAAAAAAAAAAGAAAACTTCCCTGAATCCCCGCTCCCGCCGCCGTCCACTCTGCTGTCACGCGCTGAGGAGGGAGCCGGAAGACGGAGCTTATGAGTGAGCTCCAACCGGCTCCCTCCGTGCAGCAGCCAATGAGAGTCTGCCTGACTCTCATTAGCTGCTATTACAAACACACAGCTGCCGCTGGTGGCTGTGTGTTTGTGTCTGTGTAGGGCAGACCGCTATGACAGTGGTCTGCCCTATACTAGAGGAGCCCTGACGTCAGATTCTCTCACAAGAATCCAACATCAGGAGGCTGCGGCTCGGCCTCAACGGGGATCCGAGTCAGGCAGGGAACACCCGAACAGCGTTCGTGTGGACTCGGATCCCCAATGTTCGGAGTGGTTCGGATTACACAGAATCCGAACCGCTCATCTCTAGTATGGGATCATTGCCACCAATGTCCACTGCTCATTGGCAGCTTGTTTTGTGGGGGGTCCAAACAAACCAATCATTTCAGCCACAAGTGGCAGTCCCTGTCGCTGAAGTGATTGATTTGTTAAACTGTGAATGTCCTGTTTCATATATACAAAGTAAGGGTGGGTTGGAGGGCCCAAGGACAATTCCATCTTGCAACTTTTTCCTTTCCATTATGTGCTGGTTGGGGCATTGCTACCTGACATTTTAATGTTATGGTTTATGAATGTCCAGAAATTGTAATGGCCACAGACAGCATCTCCTGCATGCCCCTTTCATTTTTTTTTTCAAATTTTGAGCCAATTGCTGCTTGTTGTATCAACCCGACGGCACAAGTCACACAAAAGTGACATTAAGCCAAGGGTTCTCAGCCCTTAAGGCTGCTACACGGCCCAAAGGCCGCATCTTGCTTCACGGCCCAAAGGCCAGCTTTTGTCACTCCTCACCAGCCCTCAAGGCTGTAATGGCCACAACTTACCAAGAGTTCTAGGCCTCAAGACTGTTGCAGGACTAATCATAGCTCTGTATTCCACTACTACTCAGCCCGGAGGCTGCATCAACAATTAACTATCAACTATCAATTCTTCAGCCAGGGGCTGCACCAATTATAAATTCTTCCGACAGCCAGGGGTTGCACCAATTATCAATTCAGCCAGAGGCTGCACCACCAATTATCAATTCATCAGCCAGCCAGGGGCTGCACCACCAATTATCAATTCTTCAGCCAGGGGTTGCACCAATTATCAATTCTACAGCCAGCCAGGGCCTGCACCAATTATCAATTCATCCAGAGGCTGCACCAATTATCAATTCATCAGCCAGTGGCTGCACCAATTATCAATTCTTCAGCCAGGGGCTGAACCAATTATCAAGTATCAACTCTTCTTACTTCAGTCAGTGGCTGCGCCAACTATCAACTATAACTTCTTCAATCCTCAAGGGGTACCCCAAACATCATCTTTGCACAGTCCTCAACTCTATTGATGAATCAGTTTTGAGCCAGCTAGCTGGATGCAACCTTTGGCCCTTTAACTGGATAAAAAAATCTATATTGTGAGCTGTGAGGTGGTCAAAATTTACTGGTAACGAGTGGAAATAAATGTTATTGAGGTTAATGATACTGTAGGAACAAAAACAGGCCCATTTTATGTGATTTTTGCTGTTTTTCTGATTTTTTTTAAGAAAAAATCCAGATCCAAAACCAATACCGAAAAACAAAACATGGAGGTGAGGTTTTGCAAAACCCATCCAAATCCAAAACCAGGAGAGATCCAGATCCAAAACCAAAACACGGGGGTCAGTGCACATGTCTACTAGATAGGCGACAGATTGACAGAAGAAAAATAACAAAGAAAGGCAAGGACTAAATACATACTGTATAACCAATAAAAATATACATTTTAAAAATTTGAATAACTGCAAATGACAACTAAATTTTTGTTAATTTTTGTCTACTACACTATTTGTATCTGGCCATCTGCCAAGGTGTATGTATGTATTAACCCCTGAGGGTATATTTAAGTGCGGGTTTATAGAAGTGGAAATGTTGCTCATAGAAACCAATCAGAATCTAGCTATTATCTTCTAGAAGGTGTTAGATAATTATGTAGAATTTGATTGGTTGCTATGGGCAACACCTTCACTTCTAAAAACCTGTGGGCTGATGTCGCAGCACTGAGGTGGTATGAGCGGCAAGGCCGCAAGCTGATGTCACTGCTCCAAATTTAACTGTGCATCTAGTTGCGGCTGCAGCGATAACAAAACTGGGACACGGGAACAAGGTTCGTAGGATCAAGGCAGAAGTTCAAGCTGGCAGAGATTCCTCACAACCACGAACAAGGACCAGGGTCTAAGCTATAACTGGCAAGGAGGAGCTAGCCTGACTGCTTATATAACAATGAGATCAATCACTGCAGGCTGAAAAGGCAGGATTCATGATGATTGAAAAAGCAGCTGAGATGCTGCACGTCAAGCATAAACTCCAATCAAGGAGAGGCAGCCCCAGCAATCCGTGCAACTGCCCGGCATCCCGGTCGCCTGGCAACTGCAGGCGCCGTCCCAGTCTGGTGTCCTGGTTGCCCAGCAACCGGAGGAACTGATGGAGCCTGTGGCCGGAAAAAGCGATGTCCCGGTTGCCTCACGACAACCGGAGCCTGAGCAGGACGCAAGCTGTAGCTGGGGCTTGTGACACTCCCAGGAGTTAATTAATGTTAAGTTACTGTTACTAAATTGCACTTTTATGTATCAATAAAAGAGGTCCTTTTGTATTAGTTATTCGTCCCTTGAGATACGTGCCACCTAGATTTCCTTTTTGTTCCCATTTATATAGAAGCCTGATCTTGGGACAAGCAAAGATTTGTTGAAGGGAAACTAAATTGAGCTGGGAATAAATGTGGTTAAAAGTCATTTGCACACTTAGGAGGGGTTATTGGTTGCCCAGAAAAACCCCTCCTCAGCACTTGAATGAGATATTCTGGATTAGTCATCAGAGATGCAGCAGTATGGAAGGACCGTGATACCCACATGATCTGCGCTGCACTGAGGCAAATATTATTTTCTCACTGCCTGGCGGCTCCTCCCCTTCTGCGTTTCCAAGCACTGAGCTGCAGGCTGCACAAGGGGTGTGACTGAGTGTTCTGCAAGGCCTGTATTTCCCCATAGGAACAGACCTGCCATTCTGCAGTACAGAGAAAGAAGAGAGCGCTTAGACAAGAGAAAAGTAACAGGAAGAAAGAAACAAAAGAGACAGAAATGGAAAAAAAAGTGAGTTAAGTGAGGATTAAGAAACATAGTGGCCGTTTAGTTTAAACAGTGCACCCTGCTCGCACCTTCTCTGCATTTTTCATATAGCATCACTACCATAATATGACAATTACAGAGCAGGCATTGTAGTGATACAAGTACTGCCATGATTCTTGCTAAATAGGTTTCCCTATGCATGTAGGGCCTGATTCATCAAGGAACACAGGGCCTGATTCAGAGCCGGATGCTCTGACCAGAGCGCTCGCTCTGAATCAGGGCCCCCCTACCTAAAATTGGAGCGGCCTCCTGGCCGCTCGCATAGCTGTGGGTGCGAGCGGCCAAAAAGATGGTCGCGATGGTCAAAACCATCACGACCATTGCGCTTGCGATGAGACCCTTGCAGTAGGGTCTTGCTGCCGCAAGCCCAGGAGTGCTTTTGGCTTTAGTGATGTCAGTGGGGCCGGCCCCAGATGATAGGCGTTCCCATGGGAACGCCTCCATCTGGGCAGCAATGCCCCCGGCACGCCCACCAAAGGGGGCATGCTGTCCTCACCATCGACAGCACGCCCCCTTTGGTGTGAGACCCATAGCGACAGCTTGGCTGTCTCGTGCATGCGCACGGCAGAGCTCCCTCCATTGTGCGCATGCGCACTAGGGCACCATCGACCTGCTTGCGAGCGCTCAGCACTCGCGAGCTGGTCTGAATTAGGCCCACAATCAGCCGATTGATGCGTACTGCGCATGCGTAAGCATCGCAGTGCGCGAACCAGTGACTACGCAGACCCATCGCAGGGAGATTGACAGGAAGTGCCGTTTGTGGGTGGTAACAGAGGGGGAGGGGGGTCAACAAAAATGTAGGAATGCCAATGCGTTTGAATGCCGTTGCAGGGGTGTGCATAAATTATCCACTGCGGTGCCCTAAGCAGCCTGAGGCCTGATAGCGTGCGGTGAACTTAGCAATTCCTGAGTTAGGTTAGAGCTTGTGTAAGTGTGCATGAGGCTGCTATGGTACTCAATTGTACCGATGGTTTTGCAGTCTTGCTAAACATTACAGATGCATGTAAGGTAAAGTGGACGTCCTTAGGTAGTGCAGCAATGGCATTGCAATCACAATGAATTAGCATACTATCGCAGTTGTACTGCGTGCGTAATTGCTTTTGCATTTGTAGTTGCGTTCCGTAGTGAATTAGGCCCATAATTGGAGACTATCCTCTAGAAATCATACATTTGCCCCAGAAAGTATATTTAGCAGTGCAAACGTTATGAGTATAAAGTGTGGCCATTGGTCAAACGAGCTAGAGCAGCGCTTCACAAACTTTCTTTAATCACGGGCGCACTAGAGTATCAGGGGTATATTTACTAAAGTTTTTAGAAGTGGAGATGTTGCCCATAGCAACCAATCAGATTCTAGCTATTATCATCTAGCAGGTGCCAGGTAAATGTTTAGTACAATCTGATTTGTTGCTGTGGGCAACATCTACACAAAACTCTCACTTTAGTAAATATACCCCTCAGTATTTTTTTAATGGCACCCTTAGGCCAAAAGTTTCTTATTGGGAAATTCAGCAAAAATGATTAAATCCAGTAAATTGTGCTGACTTGCTATCCAAAGGGTCAGATATGTGGTGGTGGACAGGGTGGTGCTTCTGTTTGTCCACATATTTTATTACTGGCAGCCACCAGCACTGGTTTTGCCTATCACATTGACTATAAAATTATTTGATTCGGTAAACCCCTGCAAGTACCCTGATACACCCCAAGGTGTACCCAGTTTGGGAACCACTGAGTTAGTGTGCCCCTACGGTCGTGGCAGTAAATAGTCTATAGGATGTTGAGTGGTGAGTTCTTGGTATTTGGCAAGTGATAAAACTTCTGTACATGATAAGTGGTGGTGGAGATGTAAAAAATAAGGAGTCTAATTACTAAGCAGTGTTAGGAGTGAAAAGTGATAAGAAAGTGATAATGTGCCAGTCAATCAGCTCCCAACTGTCATTTTTCAAACACAGCCTGTGAGATGACAGTTGGGAGCTGATTGGCTGGCACCTTATCACTTTTCACTCTGTCTCCTAACACTGCTTAGTACATAGACCCCTAACTGTTTTAGAATGTCCATCACTAAGAGGTTACAGACCACGATCAGAACCTAGAGCCTGGCTCCACTATAAACATCTGCGATCCAGGACCCCGGAGCAGCGCGGTTGGTGTAATGGTTAGCATTACTTTATCACAGTACTGAGATCATGGGTTCTGTAAAACACCCCGGGAATATTTGTGCGCTATATAAATAACTGGTAATAAATAAGTCTATTTACCACAACCTTGAACCACATTTGGAATCTTCCTTGCTTAGAACCTTTGGCAGCATGAGCCATAGTATAGCACTGGCAGGAAATATGGTCCAAGAGGAACTCTACCACCAGACATGGCCAACACAATGGGAAGCCGCATGGAACAGAGTTGAGCCAGAAGGGGAGCAGAGTCAGGAGGAGCAAGGAACGCAGTTGGTAATACGCACGCAATCGGCCGATTATGGCAGTGAGCAGTTCATTGTGCTTGGTTCAATAAACGAGTGTCCTACTAGGTTTCTGGTTAAATTTCAGGGCATGAAGAATTGGACCAAGGAGCCCACAGTTGGCTAGTGTATATATAGGGGAAGGTCAAAAGTGATGGGGACCAGTGTTGTTTGAGAATTTAAAGTCAATGGGGACAATATTAGGATATATATGTTCTTCATAGTATGAAGTTAAGCTATTCCAGTTGTCATTTTCTCCAGCCTTTTTGGAACATTGAAAAGAAGAGAGCTGGGGGGAAGATGTAAAGGAAGTAATAGTGGGTCACGTGAGCAATTCACAGCAGCTAGGGATAAGCTTTATACCTGAGATTACCAGGTATCTGATACAGATGGCTTACGTAAAGGCCTGCAGATTCGGCTCTTTCGCAGAGTCAGATGTGCCCCTAAGTGTGCTTGGGGAATATTTTATTATTTATTTATTTACTAACAGTTTCTTATATAGCGCAGCATATTCCATTGCGCTTTACAATTGTAAACATTAATAGAACATAACTGGGTAATAACAGACAGATATATAGGTAGGAAGACCGTGCTCGCAAGCTTACAATCTATAGGGAAATAGGCACTGATACACAAGGATAGGTGCTATATATATTGCATTTTGGTCCAGCCAGAATGCAAAGTTTCTTGGTTGGCTGCATGATCCAGTCACACAGGAATGTCGACCAAATGTCATGAGGATGTGAGAGAAAGACGATGTGTAAGATTGTGTGTGGACTGTAAAAAGGGGATGTAATTAGATATGGAAGCTATGAAGGTTATGTGGGAGGTTCTGGAATTTGATAAGCTTGCCTGAAGAGGTGAGTTTTCAGGGATCGCTTGAAGGATTGGAGACTAGATGAAAGTCTTATTGTGCGAGGTAGTTCATTCCATAAAGTGGGTGCAGTGTGAAGAAAGTCCTGTAACCGTGAATGGGAGCAAGTAATGCATGGGGATGAGAGATGCAGGTCTTGTGCTGAGCGGAGAGGTCGGGTTGGGAGATATTTTGAGATGAGTGAAGAGATGTATGTTGGTGTGGTTTGGTTAATAGCCTTATGTGTAAGTGAAAGTATTTTGTATTGAATATGGTAGAAAACCGGCAACCAATGGAGGGACTGACAGAGCGGGGCAGCAGACGATGAACGTTTGGCAAGGAAGATAAGCCTTGCAGCTGCATTCATAATGGATTGTAATGGTGATAGCCTGTTTTTGGGAAGACCAGTAAGGAGGCTATTGCAATAGTCAATGCAGGAAATTATAAGTGCATGGATTAGAGTTTTTGAAGTGTTTTGTGTGAGATATGGTCGAATTTTGAATATGTTTTTTAAGTGTATGTAACATGATTTTGAGACAGATTGAATGTGGGGAACAAAGGACAGTTCAGAGTCAAGGATGACACCAAGGCAGCGAGCTTGTGGGGCAGGGTGGATGTTCGAGGTATCAACAGTGATAGAGAGATCAGGTTGGTAACTGTTATTGGCTGGTGGAAATATAATTAATTCTGTTTTAGACATATTAAGTTTCAGGTGGCGAGATGACATCCAAGATGAAATGGCAGAAAGACATTCAGTGACCAAGATGGAGATAAATCTGGAGAGGATAGGTAGATTTGAGTATCATCTGCATACAGATGGTACTGAAATCCAAAAGAGCTGATTAGTTTGCCAAGAGAGGTGGTATAGATTGAGAATAGCAGAGGACCTAAGACAGAGCCTTGTGGTACTCCAACTGATAGAGGTAGCGAAGAGGAGGCAGAATCAGAAAAACAAACAGTAAAAGAGCGATCAGATAGGTAGGAAGAAAACCAAGAAAGAGCTGTGCCCTTAAGACCTATGCATTGTAGTGTTTGTATGAGAAGAGAGTGGTCAACAGTGTCAAAAGCAGCAGAAACATCTAGTAGAATTAGGAGTGAGTAATGGCCTTTAGCCTTGGCAGTGACAAGATCATTTACTACCTTAGTCAGTGCTGTCTCTGTGGAGTGTTGGGAATGAAATCCGGACTGAAGTGGGTCCAATAAGTTGTGTGAGTTAAGAAAGTGTGTGAGGCGGGTGTAGACAAGTCTCTCAAGTAGCTTGGAGGGGTATGGGAGCTGGGAGATAGGACGGTAATTTGAGAGAGTACTAGGGTCAGAATTTTGTTTTTCAGAATGGGAGTAATCACTGCGTGCTTGAACAGTGATGGAAAGTTGCCAAAAGAGAGAGAAAGATTACAGATTTTAGTTAGGGTTGGGATAAGCACAGGAGACAGAGCTTTACTGATTTGTGAGGGTATAGGATCTAGAGGAGAGGTAATAGAGTAGGAGGATGAGAAGAGTGTAGATACTTCATCTTCGTTTGTGAGATCAAATGAGGAGAATGTGCCAGAGGGTTCAGGTAAGGAATTGAGCAGGTCACTAGCTGAGGAAGAGCCTACTATTTAATTTCGGATCTTATCAATCTTGTCCCTAAAATAGGAAGCAAGATCTTGTGCAGTATGAGTATGAGTGTGGAGTATGAGACTTTTGCCACTGACGTTCAACTTTACGCGAGAGTTTTTGTAGATGCCTTGTTAAGCTAGAATGCCACGGTTGACGTCTAACTCTACGTGGTGTGTGATGGGTAGCTGGAGCTACTTCATCGAGGGCTTTTTCTAGAATCTGGTTTAGGTGTGATGCAGCAGTCTCAGGAGAAGTGAATGTAGAAATTGATGAAAGTTGTTGTTGTAGAGAGGTAGATAGTTGTTGAAGGTTAATGGCATTAATATTTCTACGGGTTTTGGGTTTAGGTTTGGTTGATTTCAACGATGTTGATGTAATGGAGGAGAGTGTGCAGGTGATAAGGTTGTGATCTGAGAGAGGGAAAGGAGCATTAGTGAAATCAGAAACTGAGCATAGTCTGGTGAATACAAGATCAAGACAGTGGCCCTCCTGATGAGTAGAGGAGTCAGTCCATTGGGAGAGGCCAAGAGAGGATGTTATAGAGAGTAGTTTGGAGGCATGAGGAGATTGTGTGCTGTCAATGGGGATATTGAAATCACCCATAATGATGGTGGAGATGTCTGAGGATAGAAAGTGAGGGAGCCAGGCAGAAAAGTGTTCCAGAAATTGTTGAGGTGGCCCAGGTGGGCGATAGATAACAGCAACTCGCAGAGAGAAAGGGGTGAAAGTCCTGATAGAATGCACTTCAAATGATGTAAATGTGAGTGAAGGTACCTGTGGGAGAACTGTGTATGTGAAAGATTGGGAGAGTAATATTCCTACCCCACCTCCTTTACAATTATAAGGCCTGGAGGTGTGTGAGAAGTGTAGGTTACCATGTGAAAGTGCAGCAGGGGAGACAGTGTCTGATTGTGTAAGCCATGTTCTGTTATTGCCAGAAGGCTGAGGTTGGTTGAAATAAAGAGGTCGTGGATGGATGGTAGCTTATTGCAGACAGAGCGTGCATTCCATAAGGCTCATTTTAGTGACTTGGATGGTGAAGGGAGGCATGCAATGTTTATGAGGTTAGCTGGATTTATAGTTCGTTCTGGATGTGGCATGTGGGTTGGGCCTGGATTTGGTGATATGTCACTAGCTAATAGAAGCAGCAGGAGAGAGATATATATAATTGTTGGATTTGTCCGAAAGATTTTTATGGCGACAGGTTGTAAATGTTATTTTCAGTGTGTATAGATAAGTTAAAAGCTCATGTGTGTTCATAAGTGGAGAGTAGATTAAAGAGGCAGCAATATGTACAGAAGGGTGAGCTGCAGGAAGAGTAAAGAATATGAATGTGTACAGCAGGGACTTGTTGGCAACTTTTAGCCTGGGGGGCAAATGCATGCAGGCGGCCCTGGCAGAGGAGTAGCATGTAGCCAGGGTGCCCGAAGAATGTGCGTGCTACGGTGCCCCCCCCCTCAAGTGTTCCAGGGAGGAGACGGGTCCATATGGGATTAATGTAAGGTAAAAATAAAGATTAGGGGCTGCCCCCTGTCGCAGTGCCCATATGCAGTGCCCCCGTGTACCACAGGAGAGAACACCCTTAGGCAGGCCTCAAGCAGTGCCCCCAGTAGTGATCCCCCCTATGCAGTGCCCCTTGTGCCCCCAGTAGTAAGCCCCTTATATAGTGCCCCCAGTAGTGGTCCCCCCTGTGCAGTGCCCCTTGTGCCCCCAGTAGTAAGCCCCTTATACAGTGCCCCTAATAGTGGTACCCCCTATGCAGTGCCCCTTATATAGTGCCCCCAGTAATGATCAACCCCCCATGCAGTGCCCGCAATAGTGGTAACCCTTATGCAATGCCCCTTAAATAGTGGCCCCAGTTGTAGTCTCCCCCCTATGCAGTACCCCCAGTATTGCCCTTTATATAGAGCCCCCAGAAGTGGTACCTCGATGCAGTGCCCCCAGTGGTAGTCCCCTGCCCCTATGCAGTGCCGCTAGTAGTAGTCCCCTCCCCTTGTAGTGCCCCTAGTAGTAGTCCCCCCCTTGTAGTGCCCCCAGTAGTAGTAGCCCCCCCTTGTAGTGCCCCTAGTAGTAGTAGTCCCCCCTTGTAGTGCCCCTAGTAGTAGTAGTAGTCCCCCCTTGTAGTGCCCCCAGTAGTAGTCCCCCCCTTGTAGTGACCCCAGTAGTAATAGTCCACCCCTTGTAGTGTCCCCAGTAGTAGTAGTCCCCCACCCCCCTTGTAGTGCCCCCAGTAGTAGTAGTCCCCCCCTTATAGTGACCCCAGTAGTAGTAGTCCCCCCCTTGTAGTGCCCCCAGAAGTAGTAGTCCCCCACCTCCCCTGTAGTGCCCCCGGTAGTGCCAGACCCCCCCCCAGTAGACACACATAATATAAAAAACAAAATAAAAAAAAACACCTGAATCCCCTCTCCCGCCGCCGTCATCTGCTCCTCCGTCTATCCTCCCGGACGGGCCGCTCTGCATTATGGGAGAGACGTCTTGACGTCTCTCCCATTACCCACTACGTGAGCCGGAAGATGGAGCGGTTCCCGCAGTGGGCGCAGCAGCAGCTAATGAGAGTCTGACAGACTCTCAATGGCTGCTGATCAAAACAAACACACAGCTGCCGCTGCTGGCGGCTGTGTGTTTGTCACTTGTGTAGTGCTGACCGAACTCCGTCCGGTCAGCGCTACACACGCGGTGCAGTCTGTGTCACAGTGACACAGACTGCCCACGGGCCCGCATGACGCTGCGGCCCAGGGGGCACATGGCACCCTGCCCCCCGGCCCAGCCCGCCACTGGTGTACGGTATGTCATGTGAGTGTGGGTCCATTCATAAAGTCAACATGGTCATAATATCTATGATCCTGATTCACCACTGATCGCAACTGCAACAACGTACGCAGATCGGTCGATGGTGCGTGCTGCACATGCGTATGCACAGCAGTGCACGTTCATGAGTTAACATTGCCCACTGCGAGATCTCATGCAGATACAAAGCCATCGCAGTGAGTGACGAGAGGTCAGCATTTGGGGGTGGTGACGGGTGAGTGGTCGGAGAAACACAAACGTGCCTGTCCGTTTGAACGCCGTTGCATGGGCATACATAAATTAGGCACTGTGACGGCATACACAGCTTGTGTACTCACTGCGTGCACCGAGGTTAGCAAATTCTGAGTAAGGTCAGACCTGCTGTAATTGTGCGTATGGGGCCGATGTTACTCGATGTTCCCGATGTATACGCAGGACTGCAAGGTATTACGGATGTGAGAAAGTGGTAGTGGGCGTCTCTATGCTGGCTGTGCGATTGCAGTCATTAGCATATTTTCGCAGCAGATATGCGTGCGTAATCACAGCTGCGAACGCAATAGCGATCCATAGTGAATCAGGCCCTACGTATATACACAAAAAGAAAGAAAAGTGTTTCGTAAGTAAACGTACTAGAGGATTAATATTAGGGGTGAGCGGGTTCGGATTTCTGAAATCCGAACCCCCCGAGCCCCCCCGATCCGAGGCCGATCCGAGTCAGGCTCGACTTTTCCCGCCTGACTCGGATCTGAAATCGAGGCAAAACGTCATCATCCCGCCTTCCGGGTCTTGCGGGTTTTGGATCCTATATAAGGTACCCGCGTCTGCGCCATTTTCTCACTTGGCTGTGGACAGTGAAGAGGGAGGGTGGGAGTTAGGGCTGGCTGGGCTGTGTAGTGTAGTGTTGTGCTGTGCTGTGCTGTGCTGTGCTGCTGTTGTCCATAGGGGCTGTGTCCACTCCTTCAAACTCCATAGGGGCTGGCTAGACTGTGTTGTGCAGTCAGTTGTCCATAGGGGCTGTGTCCACTCCAAAGTCCTGTGCAGTGTCCCAGTCCTAAAGGGGTGCTGTAGTGTTGTCCAAGGGGTGCTCTGTCCATCAGGGGTGCTCCCCCCAAGTGCAAAAAAATATAAATTTTTTCTGTATTTGTGAATTGTGTGCACTGTGGCTGCACGTGCATCAACAAAGGAGCAGCGCCAAGCGTGCGCCTGTATCCCATAAGTAAAGGGTCGGCTGGCTTGTCCGTTAAAGGGTGCTGTAAACCCCAAAGTACACTCCAAACAAAATAAAAAAATATTTTCTGTTTGTGAATTGTGTGCGCAGTAGCCGCACGTGCATCAAAAAAGTAGTGCCAAGCGTGCGCCTGTGTCATAAGTAAAGGGCCGGCTGGCTTGTCCGTTAAAGGGTGCTGTAACCCCCAAAGTACACTCCAAACAAAATAAAAAAATATTTTCTGTGTTTGTGAATTGTGTGCGCAGTAGCCGCACATGCATCAACAAAGTAGTGCCAAGCGTGCGGCTGTGTCATAAGTAAAGGGTCGGCTGGCTTGACCGTTAAAGGGTGCTGTAACCCCCAAAGTACACTCCAAACAAAATAAAAAAATATTTTATGTGTTTGTGAATTGTGTGCGCAGTAGCCGCATGTGCATCAACAAAGGAGCAGCGCCAAGCGTGCGCCTGTGTCTCATAAGTAAAGGGCTGGCTGGCTCATTTCTTAAAGGGTGGTGTAACCCACAAAGTGCACTAGTCTCCAACAAAAATATTTTCTGTGTTTGTGAATTGTGTGGGCTGCAGCTGCACGTGCATCAACAAAGGAGCAGCGCCAAGCGTGCGCCTGTGTCCCATAAGTAAAGGGCCGGCTGGCTCATTTCTTAAAGGGTGGTGTAACTCACAAAGTGCACTAGTCTCCAACAAAAATAAAAAATTATTTTCTGTGTTTGTGAATTGTGTGCACTTTGGCTGCACGTGCATCAACAAAGGAGCAGCGCCAACCGTGCGTCTGTGTCCCATACGTAAAGGGCCGGCTGGCTTGTCCGTTAAAAAGTGCTGTAACCCCCAAAGTACACTCCAAACAAAATAAAAAAATATTTTCTGTGTTTGTGAATTGTGTGCGCAGTAGCCGCACGTGCATCAACAAAGTAGTGCCAAGCGTGCGCCTGTGTCATAAGTAAAGGGCCAGCTGGCTTGACCGTTAAAGGGTGCTGTAACCCCCAAAGTACACTCCAAACAAAATAAAAAAATATTTTCTGTGTTTGTGAATTGTGTGCGCAGTAGCCGCACGTGCATCAACAAAGTAGTGCCAAGCGTGCGCCTGTGTCCCATAAATAAAGGGCCAACTGGCTTGTCCGTTAAAGGGTGCTGTAACCCCCAAAGAGCACTCCAAACAAAATAAAAAAAAAATTTCTGTGTTTGTGAATTGTGTGCACTGTAGTTGCACGTGCATCAACAAAGGAGCATCGCCAAGCGTGCACCTGTGTCCCATAAGTAAAGGGCCAGCTGGCTCATTTCTTAAAGGGTGGTGTAACCCACAAAGTCCACTAGTCTCCAACAAAAATAAAAAATAATTTTCTGTGTTTGTGTGCACCTTAGCCACACGTATATATCAATATAACATAAGTGGAGGACCAAACTTTCTCTGATAAAAATAAAATAGGGAAAGATCAAGAACCACTTCCTCCTAGTGCTGTTGCTGCTGCTGGGAGTTGTTCATCATCCCAGAGAGGAAGTAGGAACACCACTACTTTTACTAAACAATTGACCCTCCAACAGTCCTTAGCGAGGAGGATGAAGTACGACAGCAGTCATCTTGAAGCAAAACGTATAACTGAGGCCTTGGCTGCTATGTTGGTGTTAGACGTGCGTCCGGTATCCACCATTAGTGCAGTGGGATTTAGACAATTGATGGAGGGAGTGTGTCCCTGGTTCCAAATCCCGTCTAGATTCCACCTGCATCCTCAAGCGTGCGTCTGTCTGTTAAAGGGTGGTGTAACCCTCAAAGTGCGCTCCACAAACAATAAAAAAAATCTTTTTTTTTCTGTCTTTGTGAATTGTGTGGGCTGTAGCCGCACCTGCATCCTCAAAGCAGCAGCGACAAGCGTGCATCTGTCTGTTAAAGGGTGGTGTAACCCTCAAAGTGCGCTCCACAAACAATAAAAAATTATTTTTTTTCTGTCTTTGTGAATTGTGTGCACTGTAGCTGCATGTGCATCAACAATGGAGCAGCGCCAAGCGTGCGCCTGTGTCCCATAAGTCTGTTAAAGGGTGGTGTAACCCCCAAAGTGCTCCAAAAAATAAAAAACTTTTTTTTTTCTGTGTTTGTGACTTGTGTGCGATGTAGCTGCACGTGCATCAACACAGTAGCAGCGCCAAGCGTGCGCCTGTGTCATAAGTCAAGGGCCGGCTTGGACATCTGGTCCGGACTGAAGGACGTGCCAACAATTTCTGACAAGTCTACTGTCACTGCATATGATACTGTCCTCAAAGCAGCAGCGACAAGCGTGCATCTGTCTGTTAAAGGGTGGTGTAACCCTCAAAGTGCGCTCCACAAAAAATAAAAAATTCTTTTTTTTTCTGTCTTTGTGAATTGTGTGGGCTGTAGCCGCACCTGCATCCTCAAAGCAGCAGCGACAAGCGTGCGTCTGTCTGTTAAAGGGTGGTGTTACCCCCAAAGTGCACTCCAACAAAATAAAATAATCTTTTTTTCTGTGTTTGTGTGTGAAATGTATGCGCAGTAGCCGCACCTGCATCCTCAAAGCAGCAGCGACAAGCGTGCGTCTGTCTGTTAAAGGGTGGTGTAACCCTCAAAGTGCGCTCCACAAAAAATAAAAAATTCTTTTTTTTCTGTCTTTGTGAATTGTGTGGGCTGTTGCCGCACCTGTATCCTCAAAGCAGCAGCAACAAGCATGCGTCTGTCTGTTAAAGGATTACATCGGTGACAGCATCCAAGTAGGCATGTCAGACAGTCCGTACCTGTACTGGCAGGAAAAAAAGGCAATTTGGAGGTCCCTGTACAAACTGGCTCTATGTTACCTGAGTTGCCCCCCCTCCAGTGTGTACTCCGAAAGAGTGTTTAGTGCAGCCGGGAACCTTGTCAGCGAAAGGCGTAGGAGGTTGCTTCCACAAAATGTGGAGAAGATGATGTTCATAAAATTAATTATCAACTCTTCCAGGGAGACCAGCCTCCAGAACGTACAGAGGGACCTGTGGTTGTGGATTCCAGCGGGAACGAATTAATACTCTGTGAGGATGAGGATGTACACAACACTGAAGAGGGTGAGGAATCGGTGGATGAGGAGGATGAGGACGACATCTTGCCTCCGTAGAGCCAGTTTGTGCAGGGACAGATTAATTGCCAGCTTGTTTTGTGGGGGCCCAAACGAACCAATCATTTCAGCCACAGTCGTGTGGCAGACCCTGGCGCTGAAATGTTTGGTTTGTTAAAGTGTGCATGTCCTGTTTATACAACATAAGGGTGGGTGGGAGGGCCCAAGGACAATTCCATCTTGCACCTCTTTTTTTGTCTTTGAATTATGTACTGTTTGGGGCCTAGTTTTTCAAACTGCCATCCTGTCTGCCACTGCAGTGTCACTCCTAGATGGGTCACGTGTTTGTGCCGCCCACTCATGTCGCTTAGCATAGTCATCCAGCTACCTCGGTGCAACCTGTTGGACATAAAAACACTATTGTGAGGTGTTCAGAATAGACTGGACATGAGTGGAAATGAAGGTTATTGAGGTTAATAATAGCATAGGAGCAGAAAAACCTACAAATTCTGTGATTTTAGCTGTTTTTATGCTTTTTTTAAAAAAAATACAGATCCAGAACCCAAAACACGGAAGGGTGGTTTTGGCAAAACCAATCCAGATCCAAAACACAAAGAAAGATCCAGATCCAAAACACAAAACACGAAAAGTGGCCGGTGCACACCCCTAGTTAATATAGAAGAGCAGCAATTTTAAAACATAATATTTTGTTAATAATTCTTTCAAATCCTATTGGTTAGAGATCTGATCAGATATATAAAGTTAAATATATATATATATTTTTTTTTTTAATTAGTGAAGATTGGTAAAATTAGTATAGAAAAATGTGCATTAAATACAAGGTACTACCACTATGCTTGTAATTTGTACCTATTATTATAAGATAGTAATGCATGGGTGTTATTAGATTCTCCCTCGGTAGGTTATTTATTTCATCACATATTATTGTAGTCCCTGGCTGTTGCTATTTCTGTTAATATAGAATAATATTCCTGTGTATTAACACAATCCAAACAGAAATAGTAACAATTATTTATTATAGAATTATTGTGCTTGGTTGCTAAAGTTATATCTCATATTCCTTAACTGCATTCTACGCAACTACCGTGGAGGAAGGTACTGAGGGCCTGATTCAGACCCGGTCACTATCAGCCGTCCTCTCGCTACTGCCGATGTTTGCTAATCTGCGCATGTGTATGCATCGGTGTGATCGTGCGCGAACTACTCATAGTGATCGGGAAGCGCTTGCTCACCTGGCAAAGACAGCCCAGTATAATGGGTGACAGGAGAGGCCGTTTGTGGGTGGTAACAGGGGCAGTCCAGTAGTAACAGGGGAGTGAAGGTACGCAAGCGTGCCAGAGTGTCTCAATACAGTTTCAGAGGCGTGCATAATTAACAGGCAGCGTCAGAGTACACGTCACCTGCTGTTTTTTTACACTGAAATGCTCACAGTGCTAGCGATAGCCCAGGGTCTACCACAAACTCTGCAATCGCTTCCGATAGTCCTCGATGTACCAATGTTTTTCAGCACTTCCTGGAGATTACGTGGGCGGCTCACCATACTCTATTGGGCGTCTACATAAACAAAGTGATTGCTCGCTAAGACATGGTGGGCGTGCTTATGCCTTGGCGAGCGATCGCTTCTCGTGGCGTCACTTTGAAAAAGTTGCATACACATCTAGCGAGCGTACGCAGATAGCGACCGGGTCTGAATCAGGCCCTGTGTCTGTTTAGCAATAACATTGATATCAAGTGTCAACCTAGTTTCATTTCATTGAAACATTTTGTCCTCAGATTAAAACACCCAGGGCCTGTTTCATCACGGATCGAAAGTACAATTGCAGCTGCTAACTTCATCGCATGCAGTAAAAGCCCAATCTGCGTATGGCATCGAAGTGGCTATTTTATGCCCTGTATCAGTGGTATCGGTGTTCAAACGCACTGGCACACCTGCTTTTTGCTGACCACCCCCAAACAGTCACTTCCTGTCAATTGCTCTGCGATGGGTCTGCGTCGTCACTGCGATCGCAGTGTGATTGCAGTGGAGCCTTCGCGCACGCGCATTACGATGCATATGCAGTACGCAACAATCGGCCGTCTGTGTGCATGATCGCAGTTGCGATCGGTAATTAATCAGGCCCACAGTTTAAACCCAATAGCTGGTCTGTCAAGGACTATAACAACTCCGGTTTCATTAGTTACTTTAGGAGATTCAGATTCCTATTTTAGCAGTAAAAATATATGTGTTACAGAAACCGACAACCACCAGTGGCGCTGGCTGCTTGTCTGAAGCTTAGGACCTGATTCAGATCTGCTCGCAAGCGGCTGCTCGCTTGTACGCGGCTGATGTTGTCAGACCGCACATGCGTACGCTTCATTCTGCGTGTGCACAAAGTACTCAGAGCGATCGGAATCCGCTCGGCCACCCAGCAAAGACAGCCCAGTGTAATGAGTGACAGAAGAGGCCATTTGTGGGTTTTAACGGGCAGGACACTAATAATGGGGGAGTGGAGGTGTGAACGCAGGCGTGCCTGAGTGTAGCAACGCCGTTTCAGAGGCATGCATAATTATCAGCCAGCGTCAGAGTACACGTCACATGCCTGTTTTTAACACTGAAGTCCTCGCAGTGCTTGCGGTAAGGTAAGGCAACCACAGGCACTGCATACCCTTCCGATGGTCCTCAATGTAGCAATGTTTTAATACACTTCCTGGAGATGACGTGCGCTAGTGGGCGTCTCTACATACGCTAATGGGCGTCTATAGACACAAAGTGATCGCTCGCCAACACATGAATGAGCTCCTTAATCTTATAATGTGATCTCCCTTATTTGTAGGCTATGGTGGAAAATGTATTTATGACATTATAGCAGCTCATAACATGCCAGTATAGTATCCCGTCAGTTTGTTAGTTACTACAGTTAGCTTATAATAAACTCTTCCTTAGTGATATAATATGGTGGTGCACAGAAATATTTTATTTATTAAAAAGTAAATGTTTATTAGATATACTTTAAAAGAATGTCCTTATAGTTTAAAAGTTTAATTTTTAATAAATAAAATATTTCTGTGCAACACCTAGAAGACAAAACCTTTCTTTTTTTTTTGCTTCTATGACTGTTGCCACTTTTTGTCGTTTGACAGCACCCTCAATATTTAGAATAATTATATTAGGATAACAATTTGAGGTTTTCATTATTTTCGATCAATAAATGTGTGCAGATGTATTTACTCCTTTGTATGCATAACTAGTTTGTTGACTGTTAATTCAGTCTTTCACATCTACCACCATTTTGAGTCAGTTCACTCAGTTCTGATATTATTGATCATCAGAATTAATTACACTTTACTAAATATTAAGTACATATATTTATCACCAAAATCTGATTGAACTACGCCCCTATCATGACATCATTCAGTCTCAGGAGAGACTTGGAGGATAGACGAGACAAACTTAAAAACGCTACGGAAACCTTGTTCAAAACTAATTCGGATAGACAGGACTCAACTACAAATGATTGGTCTGATGATCTTTACATGTTGAAATCCACTCTAATGAAACAAAGTAAAACTTGGTGGAATAGATCTACTTTTGATAACTATTTGAAAGGTGATCTTATTCCAAGAGGTCTGAGAATGAAGTTATTTCCCATGTTTGAATTGGTTAATAAAGATTTGAAACATGAATGGGAAACTACTTTGACAAATTGTTCTGAGAATTTAATTAAAATACTAATCAAGTATGATGAAATTATATTAAATCATCTGACCCAAGAGATATCACAACTAGGTGAAAAATTTAAACCTTTTAAGTCTCTGGAAAAGTTCCAACAAAGATATGAAAAATATAAAAAGGAGATTGAAAAATTCGAGGATGAATAGTTGAAAGGAAACGGAGGAAATTTCAGTGAGACAAAGATGATTACGCACAAGGTAGGATATATAGATGGAATATACAAATGCAACGGAAAAGAAACTCTAATTCCTCCAATTACAGTACATCTGAAATAGATTCCTCAGATGGTGAGATCGCAAATAACATGTCAATGACCAATAAATACAGAAGGGATTTTTTAGATCAAAACTCAAAAACTGCAAGAACAAACATGGAAATGGATGGAGGAAAATTAGCAGGGGCAATGGGAACAAAGAAAAAAAGAGACTTATTAGATTGGAAGGAAGAAATAAGAGAACAGAGGAGGTATTGGAAATAACAACAGATTTAGCCAACCAAAATGATTTACTTAGGATCAACAATTTAACTGAGAAGATTCTCAGTGAGGACCAAGTCTCAATTTTAAGTAAAGGTCTATCATTCTCTCCAGCTCAAGAACCAGACAGCTTTGAATGCGAAAAAGATCTACACTTGTTTACTAGGAAGATTCTTTTGAAAAAAAAATTTCTTCATCAATCCTCCAAATAAGAACAATATGCAATATCCAGATATGATAGCAATATCCTTCAATCAGATGACCAGCCTTATAAATATTGGAGGATTTGGAATAAGAAAATGATCCATTAGAACTTCATACTCAGATACCTTTTGATAGTACTAAACTAAAGAAAAAATCAACCTTCTTTCCTGGTAATAAAACATGCCCTGCAGTTCAGGTGTAAACAAAAAATATGGTAGTTGCTCAAATCAGCTTAATGACATACCACAGGTGCTTGTATAGGGCGGGGTTTACACTGAACACAGAAAAAAGGGTTTTGCCCCCCAGCACACTGTAGCAAAATCAAAAATACTTAAATCCTACATGATAATAGAGATTCAGATGTATTAGTTACATACATTTGCAAATATATGAATTTCTTGCGGTCCAGGTGTATCAGGATTTGGTTTTCAAAGAATTGGATAAATTGTTCTTATATAAGAACCCATATAAAGATAACATCACAAAGGGTGAAAGATTGGCCTTAGAACAGATCACTAAATGGGAGTACGTTGTGATCAAACCCTTGGACAAGGGGGGGCAACATCGTCCTATGGCCCAGATCCATGTACAATGAAGAACTCAATAGACAACTAAGTGATGGTAGCTGTTACAAACAACATATTTAACCCAACTCAAAACTTTCTCAGACAGTATACCAATTTAATCACCACAGCCTATAACAATGGGACTATCAATAAAAGAGATTTTGAATTTTTGACTACTACCAATCCCAAAACATCTACCTTTTACCTTCTGCCTAAAATTCATAAGAACGAGAGGGTACCACCAGTTAGACCCATAGTATCAGGTATGGGAAATCTATCAGAGAAGGCCAGTATATTTGTAGACCAACATCTACGGAAACATGTACTCACACTACCATCGTATGTGAGAGATACGATGGACATGTTGACTAAACTTCAAGATCAGAATGTTAATCCGGGTTTATGGTTAATATCATGGGATATAGAAAGTCTATATAATAGCATCAAGCACAAGAATGATGTCCAAGCGGTCAAATATTTCCTTGATATGGGAATATCAAGTGATTTTAATGACTTTCTGACCAATCTTCTAGAGTTTATTTTGACCAAAAATTATTTCTTATGCAATGAGCACCACTACCTCCAGTTTAGAGGAACAGCAATGGGGACAGCTTTTGCCCCCACTTATGCTGGCCTCTACCTGGGGTGGTGGGAGAAAGAAGTGGTCTTTAATGAACATCATGACAAATATACAAAGAATCTCTTGTTATATCTCCGCTACATTGATGACATCCTTATGCTGTGGGAGGGTGAAAGAGGTGATTTGGAAGAATTCATCTCTGTCTTGAACAACAATGACTTTAACCTAAAACTGACATATGTGATGAGTCAAGAAGAAATTAATTTCTTAGACTTGACAATAAAAATCAGAGAGAGAGGTCAAATCACAACTGACAATTTTAGGAAAAGCACTGCTACAAATAGCATCCTACACTCAGCCAGCTCTCATTTACCTGCCACAATACGAGCAATACCAAAGTGTGAATTATTGTGTACTAAAAGAAATTGCTCTACCCCTGAATTTTTCAAAATTAGACAAAAACAACTAAGTGGAAGACTTAAGAATAGGGGATATAGCCGAACACTCGTCAAAAAAGCAATAAGAGAAACTAAGGAATACTCAAGAGAGTCACTATTGAAACTAAGGAATCTATATTTGAACCTCTATATACCCCTGCCTATACCTTCTAATATCTTACCTATAAACCTCTAAGGATGACGCTATTTTGCATACGCAGTCATGCAGTAAATAAAGACTCCAGACTTGGAACGTGTGGTTCCAAAGCACAAAGTATTATTCAAGTAAAAGTACAGTGAGTTACACGCTATTGATCCAGACACAATTCGGCGCAAAGGAATTATACAGACCCAAGTACAGTATACATACGCAGCGCTCTCTGGTCCAGATGTTAGGCATCAGCAAGAAACCCCTCGTCCATCAGCATTCAGCAAGAAGACTAAGAACCCAGTGTTGGAGCACACATTTATACCCCCAGAAATAGACAACACAATAGAGAAGTTTGTTGTTGATGCCATTGGTCCTCAAGGGGGAAGCATCTGTTACAGAGCGTTTAACAGGCTGATTCAAATAGACTCAACCCAGCCTCCAACTGGGGGTCTCTGCCCTCCCGCCCCATGCAACATCCTAACAGTTGTTCATATAATATACATTTTGTTACTTGAAGTCTCTGCAGTCCATAAGTTGAGAATGCATGATGCGATCTTCACACCGATAATACCGGAATTCTGTTGAAAGAGTACGCATCAGTACAAAACCAAACACAGCTTACTTAGCATGTATAAAACCTTAGTTACCAAATAATCTTTATTTCACAGCATTTATACTAACTGAGCAAACTTAAATCTTATACTTTATAGCTTATTAAACCTTTTATGTGAATATGTAATGTGTAAGTATGAGGGGTGTGATGTAAAGACGCTAGTTAACTTGGGGCAGATGCGTGCGCATGAAGATAATAAAACAGTGTTTTCATACAAGGTCTTATGCATTCGCTAATATGCGATTAGTTACCAGCGCAATTGTGCGTATTAATGTGTGTATGAGAAATGGTGCACTTACTATTACAAAGTGAACACCTAGCAGTGTGGAATGCTGAGCCTTATAGTTCCACATGCCCCCCCTCTCTCAGCAGCCCCCACCTTTCCCAGGCTCAAAAGAAAAGTCCTTTGTTCTCCCAAACTCTTGTGTGAATGCAAAATGTGTTACCCCCAGCTGTGAAGCTGGAGCCATTCTGTCTGGGTGTGGGACTAAAACCTGTTTAGGATTCAGACAAATTCAATTGTGTAGATCAATGCCTGGGTTATATTACAATTGCCACACCTATACATGTCTGCATACAGGGATTCCCAATTTGTATGTAAAACACTCATTGTCTATTCTATTTACTTTTTCTCAGGAGGCTGTTCTTCCAGTTGCCCTTGGTAGATTATCAAAAACATTGCCATCTGTACTTAGCTTGTGAGTTGTAACTTAAAATGGCGCTGGTCGCAAAATGGCGTCTTGTAGATTCTTGTTTCTAAAATGGAGTCTAGCTGCCATTCGCAAGATGGCGTCGTGCACGCTTCAATTTTAAACTGATCTTGTCTCAGCCAATTATCCAGCTTCGACAAAACCCAAAATAAAACAGGATGAGGAAGTATCGATCAGGTACATTGGGACCTTGAATGTACTGTACATTGAAGAAAAATAAATGAAATCCTTCAAAAACACTGGCCAATCTTACACACTGATACTGACCTGGCACTAATTTTACCTGAAAAGGTTCAAACTAACTGGAGGAGATCATGGAACATCAAGGACAAATTGGTCCATAGTCATCTTTCCACGGTAAAAAAAACACTGTACAATAAGAAGGGATCCTATGGATGTGGTCAGTGCAAGGCCTGTGTATATATATGGTCCCAAAAAAAAAATTTTTTTGATAAATATAAAAAGAAATGGACTATACAAAGTTACTTGCACCACAGTGGGGACGGTATACCATTTAGAATGCCCCTGTGGTAAGAAATATATAGGCAAGACCTCAAGACCACTAAAAACTAGGATTTTGGAACATGTTGGAACAATCCGGAGTGCAAGTAGAGATTTGGCTAATTTTAAAACTCTTACATCAGTAGCCAGGCATTTCCTAGCCAGGCATTTCCACAAGTATTATAACAGCAATCCTAATACCCTACAGGCATTTGGTATGAGACACATCCAAATGGGAATCCGTGGAGGAAATCTTGATGAGGAGCTCCTTAAAGTAGAAACCAAGATGCTTTTTCTCATGGTTAGTTTATATCCGAGAGGTCACTCTAAATTAATACAATAGCTATTCCCCTTTTCTTTGAGAGAAAATAGTTTCTTCTACTCATTCTCCCAATGAGCCTTAAAAACTACCCTTTTCCTTTGCTAAACAAATCTTTCTATTTCATTTCTATTATGATAACTAAAATCCCCCTTTCTTCACCTGAGATCTGATTTTATTATAATGAACCATGGGAAAAAGATATAGATCATAGACAATATCGTGGTTAATGATATTCCAATATAATGGTAATGATAAATTAAGGGAAGGGTTATTTGTAATTAATGTATATATTATTTAAGATGGAATCCCAATTAATATTTTTCTATATAATTGATATAAATTACCTAGTATGGATACTTACCTTGGTCCTTCTTAGATGCAACTTATTTTACCAACAATTTAATACCCACTTTGGTCCTTTTCCGCAGGAATCGATCCAGTGGGAAGGGATTTAGGGGAAGGGATCCATATCTGGGGAATTGGGGATATTCATAATATGAATTTTATATTATATACCAATATCCTTATCAATGGATTAATCCACACACTTTGAATAATATTAGTAACCAATCTCTCTATAATATGTATCTTATTAGAGAGGATATTTCTCATTATATTTATTCACTTACATCACTGGTTTATTACATTTTTGGTTTATTTAAAAAAAAAAAAAATTTCACAGTTTCCCACAGTTTGAAACAAAACACTTCGAGTATATGATTTATACAACTTAGCACGGAACAAGAAGTACCTTCTTTTTCCTTTCTATTGCACATTATGTCTATAGGTAAACCTTCTTTATTTTACACTTTAAACTAATAATCAGTTTATGGTTCTAACACGTGATACTTATTAATTCGTTTTACTGCACACAATGTACATCATATATGTATTTGTTCTTTCATTCACACCTTATGAACACCTAAATCACATGGTTAACACCATTCACGATGTAACTTCTTATTTAGTAGGATATTTCTTACACCATAAAACTATAATAGTAGTAGGTCACCTAACAATAGTTTAAATATTTCGAAACACTGCCTCCTCCTACTTTTTTCAAATTGGAATCTTGACGCTAGAGGCAAATCTATTATACCCCTACTTACAGTCATTCTCACTATAGCTAAGAAACTTATATTAAATCAATGGACCTCTAGGTCTCCTCCTACAGCAACTGGTATAAAAAATATGCTCTTACAAATTTTGTTCTTTGAGCGACAAGCCACTCTACCAGATATAGAGAAAGGTGTTACTTGTTTTTATAAAAAGTGGGGTTCTTATATTGACCAACTAGATGCTGAAACCCAGCAACATATTCAAAAAATCTTTGAATCCACTAACTGGTTTTTAATGTGTCAGTTGGAGACTAATGTTTGACAACTTGAAGATATGGACTCCGTTCTGTGTGGCATGTTTCATAAAACCTTATATCTTATTGCAAATATTGTACAGTCTTGTCTACCCTTGGTATTAGATTACCTTATCATCCCTATGTGTTATCCCTCCCCCTCCCCCCCCCTCTTTCTATTTTCTTCTTACTTCTCACTCTTTATTCCTTAATTGGGTTCTATTATAGGGGTGTGCACCTGCCACTTTTCGTGTTTTGTGTTTTGGATCTGGATCTTTCTTCGTGTTTTGGATCTGGATTGGTTTTACCAAAACCACCCTTCCGTGTTTTGGGTTCTGGGTTTTGTGTTTTGGATCTGTATTTTTTTTTAAAAAACCATTTAAACAGCTAAAATAACAGAATTTGTGGGTTTTTCTGCTCCTATGCTATTATTAACCTTAATAACCTTAATGTCCACTCATTTCCAGTCTATTCTGAACACCTCACACGTCACAATAGTGTTTTTATGTCCAAAAGGTTGCACCGAGGTAGCTGGAGGACTATGCTAAGCGACACGAGTGGGCGGCACAAACACGTGGCCCATCTAGGAGTGACACTGCAGTGGCAGACAGGATGGCAGTTTGAAAAAATGGCCTCAAACAGTACATAATGCAAAGAAAAAAAAGAGGTGCAAGATGGAATTGTCCTTGGGCCCTCTAAGGCACCCTTATGTTGTATAAACAGGACATGCACACTTTAACAAACCAATCATTTCAGCCCTAGGGTCTGCCACACGACTCTGGCTGAAATTATTGGTTCGTTTGGGTCCCCAAAAATCAAGCTGGCAATTAATCTGTCCCTACACAAACTGGTTCTACGGAGGCAAGATGTCGTCCTCATCCTCTTCATCCACCGATTCCTCACCCTCTTCAGTGTTGTGTACATCCTCATCCTCACAGAGTATTAATTTGTCCCCGCTGGAATCCACCACCACAGGTCCCTCTGTACGTTCTGGAGGCTGATCTCCCTGGAAGAGTTGATAATTCATTTTTATGAACATCATCTTCTCCACATTTTGTGGAAGCAACCTCCTACGCCTTTCGCTGACAAGGTTCCCGGCTGCACTAAACACTTTCGAAGTACACACTGGAGGGGGGGCAACTCAGGTAAAATAGAGCCAGTTTGTACAGAGGCCTCCAAATTGCCTCTTTTTCCTGCCTGTACAGGTACGGACTGTCTGACATGCCTACTTGGATGCTGTCACCGATGTAATCCTCCACCATTCTGTCAATGGTGACAGTATCATATGCAGTGACAGTAGACATGTCAGAAATTGTTGCCAGGTCCTTCAGTCCGGACAAGATGTCCAAACTTGGTCCTGCCTGCCATGCATCACCGCCAGTGGGTTGCTTAGGATACCTAAGTTTTTTCCTGGCAGCTCCAGTTGCGGGAGAAAATGAAGAAGGAGCTGTTGACGTGTCACGTTCCGCTTCAGCTGACAGTGTTTTCACCAGCAGATCTTTGCACCTCTGCAGGCTTGTATCGGCCAGAAAGAGAGACACCACATAGGCTTTAAACCTAGGATCGAGCACGGTGGCCAAAATGTAGTGGTCTGATTTCAACAGATTGACCACCCTGGAATCCTGGCAAAGTGAATGAAGGGCTTCATCCACAAGTCCCACATGCCGAGTGGAGAGAGACACCACATAGGCTTTAAACCTAGGATCGAGCACGGTGGCCAAAATGTAGTGGTCTGATTTCAACAGATTGACCACCCTGGAATCCTGGCAAAGTGAATGAAGGGCTTCATCCACAAGTCCCACATGCCGAGTGGAATCGCTCCGTCTTAGCTCCTCTATCACTTTCTCCAGCTGCTTCTGCAAATGCCTGATGAGGGGAATGACCTGACTCAAGCTGGCAGTGTCTGAACTGACTTCACGTGTGGCAAGTTCGAAGGGCTGGAGAACTTTGCACAACACAGAAATCATTCTCCACTGCGCTTGAGTCAGGTGCATACCCCCTCCTTTGCCTATGTCATAGGTGGATGTATAGGCTTGAATGACCTTTTGCTGCTCCTCCATCTTCTGAAGCATATAGAAGGTTGAGTTCCACCGCGTCACAACCTCTTGCTTCAGGTGATGGTGGGGCAGGTTCAAGAGTATTTGCTGATGCTCCAGTCTTCGGCACGCAGTCGCTGAATGGCGAAAGTGGCCAGAAATTTTTCAGGCCACCCAAAGCGTCTCCTGCACGCCCCTGTCGCTTTTCACAAAATTCTGCACCACCAAATTTATTGTGTGAGCAAAACATGGGACGTGCTGGAATTTGCCCAGATGTAATGCCCGCACAATATTGGTGGCGTTGTCAGATATCACAAATCTTGCTTCAGGTGATGGTGGGGCAGGTTCAAGAGTATTTGCTGATGCTCCTGTCTTCGGCACACAGTCGCTGAATGGCGAAAGTGGCCAGAAATTTTTCAGGCCACCCAAAGCGTCTCCTGCACGCCCCTGTCGCTTTTCACAAAATTCTGCACCACCAAATTTATTGTGTGAGCAAAACATGGGACGTGCTGGAATTTGCCCAGATGTAATGCCCGCACAATATTGGTGGCGTTGTCAGATATCACAAATCCCCAGGAGAGTCTAAGTGGGGTAAGCCACTGGGCGATGATTTCCCTCAGTTTCTCTAAGAGGTTGTCGGCGGTGTGCCTCTTACTGAAACCGGTGATACACAGCGTAGCCTGCCTTGGAACGTTTCTGAGATGCTGCTACTGGTGACGCTGCTGTTGTTGCTGCATAAGGTGATACATCTACCCAGTGGGCTGTCACAGTTATATAGTCCTTAGTCTGCCCTGTTCCACTTGTCCACATGTCTGTGGTTAAGTGGACATTGGGTACAACCGCATTTTTCAGGACACTGAGGACACTTTTTCTGACGTTTCTGTACAGTCTCGGTATCGCCTGCCTAGTGAAGTGGAATCTTGATGGGATTTGGAACCGGGGACACACTACCTCCATCAATTGTCTAAACCCCACTGCACTAATGGCGAATACCGGACGCATGTCTAACACCAACATAACAGTCAAGGCCTCAGTTATACTGCTGTCGTACTTCATCCTCCTCGCTAAGAACTGTTGGAGGGTCAATTGTTTAGTAAAAGTAGTGGTGTTCCTACTTCCTCTCTGGGATGATGAACAACTCCCAGCAGCAATAGCAGCAGTGGCAGCAGTAGGCGCAGCAATGCAGGATCCTCCAGAGGAATCCCGGATAGGAGAGTCAGTCATGCCAGTGACATGGCCTGCAGGACTACATCCGATCCTGACTAAGGAGGAAATTGACAAGGAGGGAGTTGACGGTGTGGTTTGCAGGCACTTGGATACAACAGGACAAAGGGATTTAGGTGTCCCTGGACTGCTTACGGTCTTAGCCAAAGTTTCTGAACTTGACAGTAACTTTTTATGAATGTTCTTCGTTGTGCTTTTGCCAGCTTAACTCATTTGATTTTTCTAGCAGGATGAGGGCTTCCATCGTCATGTGAAGCTGAACCACTAGTCATGAACATAGGGAAAGACCTTAGCCGTTCCTTTAACAGACAGATGCACGCTTGGTGCTGCTGCTTTGAGGATGCACATACAGTGCACACAATTCACAAAGACAGAAATAAAAGAATTTTTTATTTTTTGTGGAGCGCACTTTGAGGGTTACACCACCCTTTAACAGACAGATGCACGCTTGGCGCTGCTGCTTTGAGGATGCACGTACAGTGCACACAATTCACAAATACAGAAGAAATTTTTTTTTTTGTTGGAGTGCACTTTAGGGGGTTACACCACCCTTAGACAGATGCATGCTTGGCGCTGCTGCTTTGAGGATGCACGTACAGTACACACAATTCACAAAAACAGAAGAAAATGTTTTTTTTTTGTTGGAGTGCACTTTGGGGGTTACACCACCCTTTAACAGACAGACGCACGCTTGGCGCTGCTGCTTTGAGGATGAACGTACAGTGCGCACAATTCACAAACACAGAAGAAAATGTTTTTTTTTGTTGGAGTGCACTTTGGGGGCTTACACCACCCTTTAAGAGATAAGCCAACCGGCCCTTTACTTATGGAACACAGGCGCAGACTTGGCGCTGCTCCTTTGTTGATGCAAGTGTAGCCACAGTGCACACAATTCACAAACACAGAAAATTATTTTTTATTTTGTTTGGAGTGCACTTTGGGGGTTACAGCATCCTTTAACAGACGAGCCAGCCGGCCCTTTACTTATGACACAGGCGCACGCTTGACTCTACTTTGTTGATGCACGTGCGGCCACAGTGCACACAATTCACAAACACAGAAAATAATTTTTTATTTTGTTTGGAGTGCACTTTGGGGGTTACAGCACCCTTTAACGGACAAGCCAGCCGGCCCTTTACTTATGGGACACAGGCGCACGCTTGGCACTACTTTGCTGATGCACGTGCAGCCACAGTGCACACAATTCACAAACACAGAAAATTATTTTTTATTTTGTTTGGAGTGCACTATGGGGGTTACAGCACCCTTTAACAGATGAGCCAGCCCGCCCTTTACTTATGACACAGGCGCACGCTTGGCGCTACTTTGTTGATGCACATGCGGCTACTGCACACACAATTCACAAACGCAAAAAAAATATATATTTTTTTGGAGTTAGGCACTAGGGGGAGGGTTAGGGTTTGACTGCGGGGTGGGGAGGATTAGAGTTAGGCTGCGGAGGGGAGGGTTAGGCTGGGGGGGAGGGTTAGGGTTAGGCTGTGGGGGGGGCTTAGGTTTAGGCTGCCGGGTGGTGGAGGATTAGAGTTAGGCTGCGGGGGGGAGAGGGTTGGTGTTTCGCAGCGAGGAGGGAGGGTTAGGTTTCGGCTGCAGGGAGGGAGGGTTAGGGTAAAGTTCTGGGGGGAAGAGTTAGGTTTAGGCTGTTGTGGGGGGGGGTTAGGATACTTACCATCAGGTGTCGATATCCTATCCCTGTCCAGATTGGGATCCTGGGTACCGACATCCCATGCCCAACCCGACTACACAATTATTAGATAAACTGTATAGCAGGCGGCATTACTGGTGCTTAGTGTAATTATAATGTGCGTTTCACTCACAAGTCAGTCAGGGATGGTTATATTCTGGCGGATCCTGCTTTGCTTCCGGTGGTAGGTATGACTAATCCTAACCCTCACTCAAGTGCCTGAACCTAACCTCCCCTCCCATAGCCTAAGCTTAACACTCCTCCTAATGTTTAACCCTAATCCTCCCCTCCCATAGCCTAACCCTACCCCTTTCTTGCTAGTCTGTGCAGAATGGCAGACCTTAACCCTCCCTCTAGTGCCCAACTAACCCTATCCTCCCTCTAACCACACCCTGCTTACCTAACCCTCCCATCCCTCAGCCTAACCCTGATGCTGAGATTCTGACAATGTCAGCATTTCACATCTTGACATTTTGTCAATGTTGACATGTTGCCTGTTGACATTTTCACAATGACAACATCATCAATGTCGACATTATGAATGTGGCCACTGATATTGTCGACCTAATTACTTATTCACATAAACAGCGGTTTTGGCTAGAAACTCACAGTTTTGCCAGGAAACGAGCAGTAGGGATCCTTAGGTCCCTGGTAGGGCAGAGAATGATGTGGGCTCTGGAAAACTGCATCACACCACTTATGGGGAGCTGTACTGAGCTGTTCTTGCTCAGGTGGCTATTATAAACCAACATGAGGGGAGGAGTTATGACATAGCTTCTGATTGGCTGTTTCCTGGTGAGCCACAATTGGCTCCACAGGAGCACCAATTTCTAACAGATGCCCACTGATCGACGGGGCCCACGCCACATCATCCAGAATGGAGATAGGAGGCAGCGCCACATCGCTGATACTAGCGAGTTTATTCTTGACAATGTACTAAATCACTCATCCGTTTTCCCTGATCTACATCTTACACTGCAGAAATCGATGGTTTCAGTGGCTTTGTCTGGCAAAAAAATCTAGGGGATGTTTGAGAAACAAGTAACTTCTATGTAGAGATGAGCGGTTGGAATCAATCACAGCTCAGATCTCCCTGTCTGCCTCGGATCCCTACCCGAGCAAAAACCTTGAGATCCCACTGTAGGGCCTTGTGGCTTCGGCACCAATTTCAAAATTCCCATTGACATCAATGGGCTGACCGCTGATTGGCTGAGAGAGCCATCTGTCACGACTCTCAGCCAAACAGTGCTTCCCCATAGACTTCAATAGGGCAAACGGACGCAAGATGGTGGCCCCCACAACACCGCCACGATACCTCCACCCGCAGTGCCGACACCGCCGGCACCCCTGCAGTGCTGACACTGCCACACCCCAGCACTGCCAACTTTGCCAGCAACAACGCACTGAGGACACCCCCGGCACTTCTGCACTGAGAACACTGCTGGCACTCTTGCACTGAGAACACTGCTGGCACTCTTGCACTGAGAACACTGCTGGCACTCTTGCACTGAGAACACTGCTGGCACTCTTGCACGGAGAACACTGCTGGCACTCTTGCACTGAGAACACTGCTGGCACTCTTGCTCAAGTGTTCCAGGGAGGAGGCGGGTCCATATGGGATTAATGTAAGGTAAAAATAAAGATTAGGGCAGCCCCCTGTCGTAGTGCCCATATGCAGTGCCCCCGTGTGCCACAGGAGAGAACACCCTTATGCAGGCCTCCAGTAGTGCCCCCAGTAGTAGTCCCCCCCCTTGTAGTGCCCCCAGTAGTAGTATCCCCCCCCTTTTGTAGTGCCCCCAGTAGTAGTAGTCCCCCCCCTTTGCAGTGCCCCCAGTTGTAGTAGTCACCCCCTTTGTAGTGCCCCCATTAGTAGTAGTCCCCCCTTGTAGTGCCCCCAGTAGTAGTAGTCCCGCCCTGTAGTGCCCCCAGTAGTAGTCCCCCCCTAGTAGTGTCCCCAGTAGTAGTAGCCCCCCCCTTGTAGTGTCCCCAGTAGTAGTAGTCCCCAGTAGTAGTAGTCCCCCACCCCCCTTGTAGTGTCCCCAGTAGTAGTAGTAGTAGTAGTCCCCTTATAGTGTCCCCAGTAGTAGTCCCCAGTAGTAGTAGTCCCCTCCCCCTTGTAGTGCCACCAGTAGTAGTAGTCCCCCACCCCCCTTGTAGTGTCCCCAGTGGTAGTAGTCCCAGTAGTAGTAGTCCCCCACCCCCCTTGTAGTGCCCCCAGTAGTAGTAGTCCCCTTATAGTGCCCCCAGTAGTAGTAGTCCCCAGTAGTAGTAGTCCCCTCCCTCTTGTAGTGCCCCCAGTAGTAGTAGTCCCCCCCTTGTAGTGTCCCCAGTAGTAGTAGTCCCCCCCCTTGTAGTGTCCCCAGTGGTAGTAGTCCCAGTAGTAGTAGTCCCCCACCCCCCTTGTAGTGCCCCCAGTAGCAGTAGTAGTAGTAGTCCCCTTATAGTGCCCCCAGTAGTAGTAGTCCCCAGTAGTAGTAGTCCCCTCCCCCTTGTAGTGCCCCCATTAGTAGTAGTCCCCCCTTGTAGTGCCCCCAGTAGTAGTAGTCCCCCCCTGTAGTGCCCCCAGTAGTAGTCCCCCCCTTGTAGTGTCCCCAGTAGTAGTAGCCCCCCCTTGTAGTGTCCCCAGTAGTAGTAGTCCCCAGTAGTAGTAGTCCCCCACCCCCTTGTAGTGCCCCCAGTAGTAGTAGTCCCCTTATAGTGTCCCCAGTAGTAGTCCCCAGTAGTAGTAGTCCCCTCCCCATTGTAGTGCCACCAGTAGTAGTAGTCCCCCACCCCCCTTGTAGTGCCCCCAGTAGTAGTAGTCCCCTCATAGTGCCCCCAGTAGTTGTAGTCCCCAGTAGTAGTAGTCCTCTCCCCCTTGTAGTGCCCCCAGTAGTAGTCCCCACTTGTAGTGCCCCCAGTAGTAGTAGTCCCCCACCCCCCTTGTAGTGCCCCCAGTAGTAGTAGTCCCCTCAGAGTGCCCCCAGTAGTAGTAGTCCCCAGTAGTAGTAGTCCTCTCCCCCTTTTAGTGCCCCCAGTAGTAGTCCCCACTTGTAGTGCCCCCAGTAGTAGTAGTCCCCCCTTGTAGTCCCCCCCTTGTAGTGTCCCCCACCCCCCTTGTAATGCCCCCAGTAGTAGTAGTCCCCCTTTGGAGTGCCCCCAGTAGTACCACCCCCCCCCCAGTAGACACACATAATATAAAAAACAAAATAAAAAAAACACTTACCTGAATCCCCGCTCCCGCCGCCGCCATCTGCTCCTCCGTCTGTCCTCCCGGGCCGGGCTGCTCTGCATTATGGGAGAGACGTCATATGACATCATGACGTCTCTCCCATTGCCCACTGCGGGAGCCGGAAGATGGAGCGGCTCCCGCAGTGGGCGCAGCAGCAGCAGCTAATGAGAGTCTGACAGACTCTCATTGGCTGCTGCTTACAACAAACACACAGCTGCTGGAGCCGGCGGCTGTGTTTTAGTCAGTGTAGCGCTGACCGAACTCCGTCCGGTCAGCGCTACACAGGCAGTGCAGTCTGTGTCACAGTGACATAGACTGCGCTACACACGCAGTGCAGTCTGTGTCACAGTGACACAGACTGCGCTACACACGCGGTGCAGTCTGTGTCACAGTGACACAGACTGCCCCGGCCCGCATGACGCTGCGGCCCGGGGGGCACATGGCACCCTGCCCCCCGGCCCAGCCCGCCACTGACCATTGGTGTATCCAACTGGAATCGGTATGATTTACCGCCGGACGCATGGCCGGCGGTTCGAATCCCGGCAGCAGTGAAAATCCCGATCGTCCTAAGGTATTTGCTAACCTATTTTACCCCCTAACCCACCCTTAGAGGTGCCTAACCCTAACCTTCCCCCCCTGTGCCTAACCCTAATCCCCCCTCTAAATGCCTAAACCTAACCCCCCCTTCCCCACTGCCTAAACCAAAGTCCCCCGGGGGGGTGCCTAACCCTAACCTCCCCCTGGGGTGCCTAACGCTAACCCCCCCTTCCCCGCTGCCTAAACCTAACCTCCCAGGGGGGTGCCTAACCCTAAGTCCCCCCGGGAACCCTAAACCCATTTTTCTATAATTAATACAGAGCGCATTAGGAATTAATACAGAGCAGTGTAAAATTAACAATAATATATTTGTTCCTGAACACAGCACTGACTCTTTAAATTAGTTGACTCAAGATCTGATGAAAAAGAGCTATCATCCCAAAACGCGTTGTTCGGAGGTCTCGAAGGACCCTTATTCCACTCCAGCCACCAACAGGGATTGCTGCCTAACTGTTTGAATGGGAAAAACAGTACCTATACATACATATTACATGTTCCAACTTCAGCACAACTCTGGTAGGAGACTGGGGGGAGCTTTGGAGGATTTTTTAGTACTTTAGGCCTACATCTGTTTTAACCTTGTGAGTGCATTCATGTACAGTACGTTGTACTTAAATAAATTTCCTATACTGGTATAGACTATTTAGTTTATTTTTCCACATGGCACACCATTTGTCAGTCTGAGGAGGAAAGATTGGTTAGACCGTCCAAAAGACATATTTAAAGGCTCATTATCTACTTTATTCTTGTAAGAATAACATCATAAAGTGGAATCTCTCATTTTGTCTGGAAGTAGGGGCATTAATTACCCATCACTTTTTCGTCTGAGCTTGGCACAAAAAAAGGGGACATTTATCCACATGTATTTTACTATGTTTATTATTTCCTTTGTATGAGACAACATCTTCTGGAAAACTCAAAAAATATAATTCATATACCTATACCATCTAATGAACTTAAGTAGTAAACAGGTATATACTGTAATTGCAGTCTCCCAACAATTTATATACTCCTTATGTACCAGAATGACCTTTTGGTAAGTTGTCAGGGGTCAAAAGGGTAGTCATACAAAGTCAAATGTTGAACACAGGAAACAGTTTAAGAGCACTGGTTCAGAGAAGCTTTTTCAACACAGTATTTAGGTCTAAACGGGAAGTAGTCAGTGTTCAGACAGTCAAAACTTAGACAATAAAATTGTTGACACCAAAATGTCAACATGGTCAAATGTCAATATCCAAAAGGTCAACATTCACGGGCCCTGTGCATGTCACATGGGGGTGGGGCCACAATCGATGTTGATTACTGAAAAGTGCGGAGCATCCTGAAGATGCTCCGGGGAGCTGTAAGAGCAGCGGTGTGACCGTCTGAAGCGTCCTAAGGACACTCTGGGTGGCACTGCTGCATAGATTCTGGCTGCAGAGTGCCATTCTAGACACCCTAGTAGCCAGATGAGGCAAGCAGAAAAAAAGTTCAGAGGGCCAGACCAAATGATTCTGCAGGCCTTATACGGCCCTCGGGCCCTTGGTTCCCCATCCCCAGTCTACAGGGTCATAAGGTTGACAGATAAAATGTAGACAGAGTCAAAATGTTGACAATGAATAGAGAAATGTCGACAGTGTCAAAATGTAGACAGTCAAGATGTAAACACAGATAAAATGTTGACAGTCATTAAGTTGACAACCAAAATGACGACAGTCATACAGCTGCTGCTAAACGTCGGCTACTATAAACTGGCAAGCAGCTCAGATGCTGCTATAAGCTGCCAGACTAGAAGCAACAAAATAGTTACATTTAAAAGAAAAAGGTGTGGGCTACCACCCAAATCCATTACCAGCCCTGGACCTCTCAACCGAGACGTCTAGAGGGCGTCTAGAGGTGCAGCACCAGGTGTAACCACACGTGGTGACGCCTCTGCCTAAAGCACTGGGGGACAAATGTAATAGGGTTAGAGTCTAGAAAATGTGAGAGTAAACTCTCATACTTTTTAAACTTGACCAATATATTAGTGTGAGAGGTTACTGCTAAACTCTCACATTTTCTAAACTCTCACCCTATGACATTTGGCCCAGAATGAGTGGCACAGTTTCACACGTCCAGTGTTTTTAACACCGCTCCACTTCGTATCTGGCAAAGTAATCAGCATGGGTCGGGGGACAACACAAGGAAGGAGCCCTGCTACCGACGACATGATCTACCATTGTTCATGTTTGTGATGTCAATAAAGTTTTATTTTATATTGAATTCAAAAACACTGAACACGGACAAGTCTGTACTTTTTCCAGATTCTCACATATGCCACAACATCACGGCATAAAAAAAAAAAAAAGCATAAAGCCCTGACAAGTTTTCAACAGAATAAATTGGAAAAAAAATACAATGGAGAAAATACCACTTTCCAGTGACAGTCTGTCAGCTTAGAAAATATCCTACAGAGAAACTTCTGAATAAATTAAATGTTTTTTTTGTGTGCTCTAATACAATCTTCCGCAGATGCTGTGGTACTTTTTCCTTTTTCTGGTTAAAACCGATATTTATTTCATTTTTTGGGGGGGGATTATTTTTCAAAACCCCACTTGCAGATCTGGAAAACCCTGGGGGGTTTCCTGTAAGGTCAGACACAATTGACGTAAGCATTGCAAATTTGTTCCATAAAAAAGTCTCGAGCTTGTGAATCTTGCTTCCCTTAATGTCCATGTTGTGCGTTCTCCGTAATATGAAAGAAGCCTATGCCGCCTCCCAGGCCCATATTGAAATATCACTGTGGTCAAACAAAAAAGAAAAGAAAAAGCACAAACATGCTTTGTATTTGTATGACAGGTCATGCCCGGTAATCACATAATCTACCATTGTGTTCACAGGAAATGTAAAATATTTTTTTTTACCTGTGGTCATGCAGCACAATGCTTTCTGTGTGGCCCTCCGTGTAACATATGACACTCATGTGATGTGCAGTAAACCCAAGCATGATCTATCCGTGACTCCTCTGTACAGTAGCAATTCCCCGGAGTGATCTTCCTAATATTCCTTTGAAGACAGCAGACAACTGACAATCGAAACTACTGTATACACTGACCATTCATAAAAAGGGCATGGAACTTACTGTACTCCATTAGGTCATCAGACGTTACAGACAACATTGTATAGTGCTCTTCAAATTCAACTAAATAATACAGTAACTTTAGAGATCCTGTACTGTAAAGAAATATCCAACCTACTCACGAGGCTGTTATTCATCATCTGTAGTATTAGGGGAAGATATTGGCCAACTTGTCTATATTTCTACTACTGACCTACACCTCCGTATTCTGTGGTATTAATATTTATATTTGTAGTAAAATCTCCAGAAATTAATTGATTGCTTAATACAGCAAAAGTTAATACATCGCGCTGATTATTTATTCCTGTAATTCTTATTAGGACCCTGAGCCTGAGCCAGACACAAGTGGAAGCAGGACCGGATTAAGGCTTGTGGGGGTCCTGGGTCAACTAAGTTGTGGGGCCCCCACCAAGCCACACGGAGCCTACCACCCCCCACCACACGGAGCCTACTCCCCCTTCCCCCACCCCGCCTGATTATTTACCTTCTGGCTCTGTGTTGTGAATGCAGCAGCACAGTCAGCAGAGCGGCTCCTGAGGCCTGACATCAGTGATCAGTGCCACGGACATGATGTGTCACGTGACGCTAATGAGGGGACTCGGGAGCCGCTCTGCACTGACTGTGCCTCTGCATTCACAACACAGAGCCGTGGCAGCTCAGCCCCCATCTGGGAACAGGCGTCATATACATATATATATTTTATAGGAAACAATACAATATTTGCTTTACAGTGCACACGCTGAGAGACCTCTTGTTCAAAAGTTACTGTTGGGAAATGGCAATTAAGCATTTAGCTATTTACCAAATTTTATTTGACATTGATGACACAAGGCAACATCTCCACTTCTATAAACCCGCACTTTAGTAAATACACATTGGATCCCGCTCAGGGAAGTTTCCAGATAACAAGCCCATAGGCTTCTATTAGGCAGCGTCATCTGTAGATGGTGTTGCCTATTTGGTCCAAGCTGGTGCATATGGAAAATGCGGTCAAACCCCCGAAAACTGCATATTTGGGGGGTTTGACCACATTTTTATCTTTGATGCATCCCACTCAGTATCTTTATTATTTCTCGATTATTTGATGTATTTAAAGTTTGTTATGCCTCTCTATCTTTAAAAACTAAAAATAGTTTGTAATGTCTTTTTTCCCCGCATAGTAGATAGCGATAGAAGGTTTTTTCTTTTCTTTTCTTTTCTTTTCTTTTCTTTTTTCTTGATGTAAGATTTTGATGGGATTGGACAATGTGGGAAAGATCAGAGAAAAGTTTAAAGGTTCCTTTCAAGTTGTATTCTCAAATGAATATGTGCCAGGTCAGATATTATAATGGGTCAATTATCGCCCGAAGACTAACCGGTCAAATGACTGTCTGACCTAAAAAATGTATCCTGGAATAAGTGTACTTCTTGGAGAAAAGTGTACGGAATCGGTATGGATTACCGCCGGCCGCATGGCCGGGCAGTTCGAATCAGGGCAGCGTCAGTCCGACAGAGGAACAGATCCCGGCAGCGGCAGCCCGACAGCGCTGAAAATCCAGATCATCCCCAGGTAAATACTAACTAACCTACCCCCCTAATCCTAACTCTCCCTTAGGGGTGCCTAACCCTAACCTCCCCCCCAAGTGCCTAACCCTAATCCCCCCTCTAAGGGGTCTATGTACTAAGCAGTGATAAGAGAAAAGTGATAAGTCTGTGATAAGGTGCCAGCCAGTCAGCTCCCAACTGTCATTTTTCAAACACAGCCTGTGAGATGGCAGTTGGGAGCTGATTGGCTGGCACATTATCACAGACTCATCACTTTTCACTCTGTCTCTTGTCAATGCTTAGGACCCCTAAGTGCCTAAACCTAACCCCCCCTTCCCCGCTGCCTAAACCTATCCTCCCGGGGGGGTGTCTAACCCTAAGTCCCCCCAAGGAGCCTAACCCTAAGTCCCCCCAAGGGGGTGCCTAACCCTAACCATCCCTCCCCCTAGCCTAACCCTAACCTCCCGGGGGGGTGCCTAACCCTAAGTCCCCCCCGGGAGCCCTAAATCTAACCCTCCCCCCCACGCGGTCTCCCGGCGTCGGTAAAATGAGTGGCGTCTACATCTAGACGCCGCTCATATCACCCCCGCCGGGATATGACAGTCGGGAAGCCGGCTGTTGGTACAATGTCAGCTGGCTTCCCGATTACATCCCAAGTGAACACTTGTAGCACGGAGTAACCTGCAAAGGTCTGTCAGGGAAGTTTACATCAAGTTATTCATGCTTTAGCTGAAGTATTCTGTATTCTGCCTCGTTTGTACTGTCAAATCTGGTTAATGATTGTAGTAAAGTCACCTACTAACAATAGCAAATAGCAAAGTAAAAAAGTACTTGCAGAATTTCCACTAACAAATAATTGATTCCATTAGGGACCACCAATATATTTGTATAGATAAGTGGCTCTTCATGACATATACTGATTTGCTTCTGGGCAGGGCCGGATTAAGTGTGTGTGTGTGAGGGGGGGGGGTGACAGGGGCGGTCGTACCGGGGCCCCCACACATAAAGGGGCCCCCACCACTAGCACACACAGAGGGGGTTTCTGAGTACTTAGAAACCCCCTTGATGGACAAATACAGTGGCTGAAGTGGGGGCAGAGCCAATATCGCAATCCCCGTCCCCATAGTACCCACGAATCGCCGCACTACGGCGCATGGGGGCAGACCCTAATGATGTGAGGTGCCCGCCAGCAACCTGCAGCTGTTGCATAAAAATTTAAGTGTATGTGTACTGTTTTATTGTGTATATATGTGTATGTATGTGTTTGTGTATATATACTGTATGTGTATATGTTATTGTATAACTATATACAGTATGTGTTAGTGTGTATACTGTGGATATGTTAGTATGTGTTATCGTGTATGTATGTGCAATCGTTTGTATATATATATATATGAGTTAGTGTGTGTATAATGTGTATGTATGTGTTCATGTGGTATACTGTATACTGTATGTGTGTGTTAGTGTGTATGTAATATATAATATATATACGTTTGCTACATATATATATATATATATATATACTGTATATATGTGTGTGAATGCATGTTTAACACATATACATTATCGATTCCTACCTATCTATACACTCTAAAATGTCGCTATTTAGCGTAATAAATCACACAAGAAATAATTGCTCTCCAGACTTTGATTGTGTTTCCAAAGCACAAAAAGATATTATTCACCAAAAAGCAGATCGTTACACGCTGTGATCTAAATACAATTAGCGCAAACAAATTATACAATCACGAGGTACAGTCAATACATACACAGGCGCTCTGGATCCAGATTTCCGGCATCAGAAGCCTCCGTCAGAAGAACGAACAAGCAGACTAACTACTGGAAATAGAGCATCCGTCTATGTACCCTTACAGAGATAGCAATACAATAGAACAAGTTGGCATAATCCCATTGGTTCTTCTTCCTGGTTTTTCTGTTACAATACAGTTCATAGGTCAGTCTGTATGATCACAGTCCAGCCTCCAACAGCTCTTTGTGTCCATTTTCCCGCTGAAGAACAAGTCTAAACTAGGGGTGAGCGGGTTCGGATTTCTGAAATCCGAACCCCCCCGAGCCCCCCGGATCCGAGGCAGATCCGAGTCAGGCTTGACTTTTCCAGCCTGACTCGGATTCTGAAATCGAGGCAAAACGTCATCATCCCGCCTTCCGAGTCTCGCGGGTTTTGGATCCTATATAAGGTACCCGCGTCGACGCCATTTTCTCACTCGGCTGTGGACAGTGAAGAGGGAGGGTGGGAGTTAGGGCTGGCTGTGTAGTGTAGTGTAGTGTACTGCAGAGTAGTGTTGTGCTGTGTTGTGCTGTGCTGCTGTTGTTAATAGGGGCTGTGTCCACTACTTCAAAGTCCATAGGGGCTGGCTGGACTGTGTTGTGCAGTCAGTTGTCCATAGGGGCTGTGTCCACTCCAAAGTCCTGTGCAGTGTCCCAGTCCTAAAGGGGTGCTGTAGTGTTGTCCAGGGGGTGCTCTGTCCATCAGGGGTGCTCCCCCTAAGTGCTAAAAAAAAAATATTTTTCCTGTGTTTGTGAATTGTGTGCGCAGTAGCCGCACGTGCATCAACAAAGTAGTGCCAAGCGTGTGCCTGTGTCATAAGTAAAGGGCCGGCTGGCTTGACCGTTAAAGGGTGCTGTAACCCGCAAAGTACACTCCAAACCAAATAACAAAATATTTTCTGTGTTTGTGAATTGTGTGCGCAGTAGCCGCACGTGCATCAACAAAGTAGTGCCAAGCGTGCGCCTGTGTCATAAGTAAAGGGCCAGCTGGCTTGACCGTTAAAGGGTGCTGTAACCCCCAAAGTACACTCCAAACCAAATAACAAAATATTTTCTGTGTTTGTGAATTGTGTGCGCAGTAGCCGCACGTGCATCAACAAAGTAGTGCCAAGCGTGCACCTGTGTCATAAGTAAAGGGCCGGCTGGCTTGACAGTTAAAGGGTGCTGTAACCCCCAAAGTACACTCCAGTCCAAACCAAATAACAAAATATTTTCTGTGTTTGTGAATTGTGTGCGCAGTAGCCGCACGTGCATCAACAAAGTAGTGCCAAGCATGCGCCTGTGTCATAAGTAAAGGGCCGGCTGGCTTGACCATTAAAGGGTGCTGTAACCCCCAAAGTACACTCCAGTCCAAACCAAATAAAAAAATATTTTCTGTGTTTGTGAATTGTGTGCGCAGTAGCCGCACGTGCATCAACAAAGTAGTGCCAAGCGTGCGCCTGTGTCATAAGTAAAGGGCCGGCTGGCTTGACCGTTAAAGGGTGCTGTAACCCCCAAAGTACACTCCAAACCAAATAACAAAATATTTTCTGTGTTTGTGAATTGTGTGCGCAGTAGCCGCACGTGCATCAACAAAGTAGTGCCAAGCGTGCGCCTGTGTCATAAGTAAAGGGCCGGCTGGCTTGACCGTTAAAGGGTGCTGTAACACCCAAAGTACACTCCAGTCCAAACCAAATAAAAAAATATTTTCTGTGTTTGTGAATTGTGTGCGCAGTAGCCGCACGTGCATCAACAAAGTAGTGACAAGCGTGCACCTGTGTCATAAGTAAAGGGCCGACTGGCTTGACCGTTAAAGGGTGCTGTAACCCCCAAAGTACACTCCAGTCCAAACCAAATAAAAAAATATTTTCTGTGTTTGTGAATTGTGTGCGCAGTAGCTGCACGTGCATCAACAAAGTAGTGCCAAGCGTGCGCCTGTGTCATAAGTAAAGGGCCAGCTGGCTTGACCGTTAAAGGGTGCTGTAACCCCCAAAGTACACTCCAAACCAAATAACAAAATATTTTCTGTGTTTGTGAATTGTGTGCGCAGTAGCCGCACGTGCATCAACAAAGTAGTGCCAAGCGTGCGCCTGTGTCATAAGTAAAGGGCTGGCTGGCTTGACCGTTAAAGGGTGCTGTAACCCCCAAAGTACACTCCAGTCCAAACCAAATAAAAAAATATTTTCTGTGTTTGTGAATTGTGTGCGCAGTAGCCGCACGTGCATCAACAAAGTAGTGCCAAGAGTGCACCTGTGTCATAAGTAAAGGGCCGGCTGGCTTGACCGTTAAAGAGTGCTGTAACCCCCAAAGTACACTCCAAACCAAATAACAAAATATTTTCTGTGTTTGTGAGTTGTGTGCGCAGTTGCCGCACATGCATCAACAAAGTAGTGCCAAGCGTGCGCCTGTGTCATAAGTCAAGGGCCGGTTTGGACATCTGGTCCGGACTGAAGGACGTGCCAACAATTTCTGACAAGTCTACTGTCACTGCATATGATACTGTCCTCAAAGCAGCAGCGACAAGCGTGCGTCTGTCCGTTAAAGGGTGCTGTAACCCCCAAAGTACACTCCAGTCCAAACCAAATAAAAAAACATTTTTCCTGTGTTTGTGAATTGTGTGCGCAGTAGCCGCACGTGCATCAACAAAGTAGTGCCAAGCGTGTGCCTGTGGCATAAGTAAAGGGCCGGCTGGCTTGACCGTTAAAGGGTGCTGTAACCCGCAAAGTACACTCCAAACCAAATAACAAAATATTTTCTGTGTTTGTGAATTGTGTGCGCAGTAGCCACACGTGCATCAACAAAGTAGTGCCAAGCGTGCGCCTGTGTCATAAGTAAAGGGCCGGCTGGCTTGACCGTTAAAGGGTGCTGTAACCCCCAAAGTACACTCCAAACCAAATAACAAAATATTTTCTGTGTTTGTGAATTGTGTGCGCAGTAGCCGCACGTGCATCAACAAAGTAGTGCCAAGCGTGCACCTGTGTCATAAGTAAAGGGCCGGCTGGCTTGACCGTTAAAGGGTGCTGTAACCCCCAAAGTACACTCCAGTCCAAACCAAATAAAAAAATATTTTCTGTGTTTGTGAATTGTGTGCGCAGTAGCCGCACGTGCATCAACAAAGTAGTGCCAAGCGTGCGCCTGTGTCATAAGTAAAGGGCCGGCTGGCTTGACCGTTAAAGGGTGCTGTAACCCCCAAAGTACACTCCAAACCAAATAACAAAATATTTTCTGTGTTTGTGAATTGTGTGCGCAGTAGCCGCACGTGCATCAACAAAGTAGTGCCAAGCGTGCGCCTGTGTCATAAGTAAAGGGCCAGCTGGCTTGACCGTTAAAGGGTGCTGTAACCCCCAAAGTACACTCCAAACCAAATAACAAAATATTTTCTGTGTTTGTGAATTGAGTGCGCAGTAGCCGCACGTGCATCAACAAAGTAGTGCCAAGCGTGCGCCTGTGTCATAAGTAAAGGGCTGGCTGGCTTGACCGTTAAAGGGTGCTGTAACCCCCAAAGTACACTCCAGTCCAAACCAAATAAAAAAATATTTTCTGTGTTTGTGAATTGTGTGCGCAGTAGCCGCACGTGCATCAACAAAGTAGTGCCAAGCGTGCACCTGTGTCATAAGGAAAGGGCCAGCTGGCTTGACCATTAAAGGGTGCTGTAACCCCCAAAGTACACTCCAGTCCAAACCAAATAAAAAAATATTTTCTGTGTTTGTGAATTGTGTGCGCAGTAGCCGCACGTGCATCAACAAAGTAGTGCCAAGCGTGCGCCTGTGTCATAAGTAAAGGGCCGGCTGGCTTGACCGTTAAAGGGTGCTGTAACCCCCAAAGTACACTCCAAACCAAATAAAAAAATATTTTCTGTGTTTGTGAATTGTGTGCGCAGTAGCCGCACGTGCATCAACAAAGTAGTGCCAAGCGTGCGCCTGTGTCATAAGTAAAGGGCCAGCTGGCTTGACCGTTAAAGGGTGCTGTAACCCCCAAAGTACACTCCAAACCAAATAACAAAATATTTTCTGTGTTTGTGAATTGAGTGCGCAGTAGCCGCACGTGCATCAACAAAGTAGTGCCAAGCGTGCGCCTGTGTCATAAGTAAAGGGCTGGCTGGCTTGACCGTTAAAGGGTGCTGTAACCCCCAAAGTACACTCCAGTCCAAACCAAATAAAAAAATATTTTCTGTGTTTGTGAATTGTGTGCGCAGTAGCCGCACGTGCATCAACAAAGTAGTGCTAAGCGTGCACCTGTGTCATAAGTAAAGGGCCAGCTGGCTTGACCATTAAAGGGTGCTGTAACCCCCAAAGTACACTCCAGTCCAAACCAAATAAAAAAATATTTTCTGTGTTTGTGAATTGTGTGCGCAGTAGCCGCACGTGCATCAACAAAGTAGTGCCAAGCATGCGCCTGTGTCATAAGTAAAGGGCCAGCTGGCTTGACCGTTAAAGGGTGCTGTAACCCCCAAAGTACACTCCAAACCAAATAACAAAATATTTTCTGTGTTTGTGAATTGTGTGCGCAGTAGCCGCACGTGCATCAACAAAGTAGTGCCAAGCGTGCACCTGTGTCATAAGTAAAGGGCCAGCTGGCTTGACCATTAAAGGGTGCTGTAACCCCCAAAGTACACTCCAGTCCAAACCAAATAAAAAAATATTTTCTGTGTTTGTGAATTGTGTGCGCAGTAGCCGCACGTGCATCAACAAAGTAGTGCCAAGCGTGCACCTGTGTCATAAGTAAAGGGCCAGCTGGCTTGACCGTTAAAGAGTGCTGTAACCCCCAAAGTACACTCCAAACCAAATAACAAAATATTTTCTGTGTTTGTGAATTGTGTGCGCAGTTGCCGCACATGCATCAACAAAGTAGTGCCAAGCGTGCGCCTGTGTCATAAGTCAAGGGCCGGTTTGGACATCTGGTCCGGACTGAAGGACGTGCCAACAATTTCTGACAAGTCTACTGTCACTGCATATGATACTGTCCTCAAAGCAGCAGCGACAAGCGTGCGTCTGTCCGTTAAAGGGTGCTGTAACCCCCAAAGTACACTCCAGTCCAAACCAAATAAAAAAACATTTTTCCTGTGTTTGTGAATTGTGTGCGCAGTAGCCGCACGTGCATCAACAAAGTAGTGCCAAGCGTGTGCCTGTGGCATAAGTAAAGGGCCGGCTGGCTTGACCGTTAAAGGGTGCTGTAACCCGCAAAGTACACTCCAAACCAAATAACAAAATATTTTCTGTGTTTGTGAATTGTGTGCGCAGTAGCCACACGTGCATCAACAAAGTAGTGCCAAGCATGCGCCTGTGTCATAAGTAAAGGGCCAGCTGGCTTGACCGTTAAAGGGTGCTGTAACCCCCAAAGTACACTCCAAACCAAATAGCAAAATATTTTCTGTGTTTGTGAATTGTGTGCGCAGTAGCCGCACGTGCATCAACAAAGTAGTGCCAAGCGTGCACCTGTGTCATAAGTAAAGGGCCGGCTGGCTTGACCGTTAAAGGGTGCTGTAACCCCCAAAGTACACTCCAGTCCAAACCAAATAACAAAATATTTTCTGTGTTTGTGAATTGTGTGCGCAGTAGCCGCACGTGCATCAACAAAGTAGTGCCAAGCATGCGCCTGTGTCATAAGTAAAGGGCCGGCTGGCTTGACCGTTAAAGGGTGCTGTAACCCCCAAAGTACACTCCAGTCCAAACCAAATAAAAAAATATTTTCTGTGTTTGTGAATTGTGTGCGCAGTAGCCGCACGTGCATCAACAAGGTAGTGCCAAGCGTGCGCCTGTGTCATAAGTAAAGGGCCGGCTGGCTTGACCGTTTAAGGGTGCTGTAACCCCCAAAGTACACTCCAAACCAAATAACAAAATATTTTCTGTGTTTGTGAATTGTGTGCGCAGTAGCCGCACGTGCATCAACAAAGTAGTGCCAAGCGTGCGCCTGTGTCATAAGTAAAGGGCCAGCTGGCTTGACTGTTAAAGGGTGCTGTAACCCCCAAAGTACACTCCAAACCAAATAACAAAATATTTTCTGTGTTTGTGAATTGAGTGCGCAGTAGCCGCACGTGCATCAACAAAGTAGTGCCAAGCGTGCGCCTGTGTCATAAGTAAAGGGCTGGCTGGCTTGACCGTTAAAGGGTGCTGTAACCCCCAAAGTACACTCCAGTCCAAACCAAATAAAAAAATATTTTCTGTGTTTGTGAATTGTGTGCGCAGTAGCCGCACGTGCATCAACAAAGTAGTGCCAAGCGTGCACCTGTGTCATAAGGAAAGGGCCAGCTGGCTTGACCATTAAAGGGTGCTGTAACCCCCAAAGTACACTCCAGTCCAAACCAAATAAAAAAATATTTTCTGTGTTTGTGAATTGTGTGCGCAGTAGCCGCACGTGCATCAACAAAGTAGTGCCAAGCGTGCGCCTGTGTCATAAGTAAAGGGCCGGCTGGCTTGACCGTTAAAGGGTGCTGTAACCCCCAAAGTACACTCCAAACCAAATAAAAAAATATTTTCTGTGTTTGTGAATTGTGTGCGCAGTAGCCGCACGTGCATCAACAAAGTAGTGCCAAGCGTGCGCCTGTGTCATAAGTAAAGGGCCAGCTGGCTTGACCGTTAAAGGGTGCTGTAACCCCCAAAGTACACTCCAAACCAAATAACAAAATATTTTCTGTGTTTGTGAATTGAGTGCGCAGTAGCCGCACGTGCATCAACAAAGTAGTGCCAAGCGTGCGCCTGTGTCATAAGTCAAGGGCTGGCTGGCTTGACCGTTAAAGGGTGCTGTAACCCCCAAAGTACACTCCAGTCCAAACCAAATAAAAAAATATTTTCTGTGTTTGTGAATTGTGTGCGCAGTAGCCGCACGTGCATCAACAAAGTAGTGCCAAGCGTGCACCTGTGTCATAAGTAAAGGGCCAGCTGGCTTGACCATTAAAGGGTGCTGTAACCCCCAAAGTACACTCCAGTCCAAACCAAATAAAAAAATATTTTCTGTGTTTGTGAATTGTGTGCGCAGTAGCCGCACGTGCATCAACAAAGTAGTGCCAAGCGTGCACCTGTGTCATAAGTAAAGGGCCGGCTGGCTTGACCGTTAAAGGGTGCTGTAACCCCCAAAGTACACTCCAAACCAAATAACAAAATATTTTCTGTGTTTGTGAATTGTGTGCGCAGTAGCCGCACATGCATCAACAAAGTAGTGCCAAGCTTGCGCCTGTGTCATAAGTAAAGGGCCGGTTTGGACATCTGGTCCAGACTGAAGGACGTGCCAACAATTTCTGACAAGTCTACTGTCACTGCATATGATACTGTCCTCAAAGCAGCAGCGACAAGCGTGCGTCTGTCCGTTAAAGGGTGCTGTAACCCCCAAAGTACACTCCAGTCCAAACCAAATAAAAAAACAATTTTCCTGTGTTTGTGAATTGTGTGCGCAGTAGCCGCACGTGCATCAACAAAGTAGTGCCAAGTGTGTGCCTGTGGCATAAGTAAAGGGCCGGCTGGCTTGACCGTTAAAGGGTGCTGTAACCCGCAAAGTACACTCCAAACCAAATAACAAAATATTTTCTGTGTTTGTGAATTGTGTGCGCAGTAGCCGCACGTGCATCAACAAAGTAGTGCCAAGCGTGCGCCTGTGTCATAAGTAAAGGGCCGGCTGGCTTGACCGTTAAAGGGTGCTGTAACCCCCAAAGTACACTCCAAACCAAATAACAAAATATTTTCTGTGTTTGTGAATTGTGTGCGCAGTAGCCGCACGTGCATCAACAAAGTAGTGCCAAGCGTGCACCTATGTCATAAGTAAAGGGCCGGCTGGCTTGACCGTTAAAGGGTGCTGTAACCCCCAAAGTACACTCCAGTCCAAACCAAATAACAAAATATTTTCTGTGTTTGTGAATTGTGTGCGCAGTAGCCGCACGTGCATCAACAAAGTAGTGCCAAGCATGCGCCTGTGTCATAAGTAAAGGGCCAGCTGGCTTGACCGTTAAAGGGTGCTGTAACCCCCAAAGTACACTCCAGTCCAAACCAAATAAAAAAATATTTTCTGTGTTTGTGAATTGTGTGCGCAGTAGCCGCACGTGCATCAACAAAGTAGTGCCAAGCGTGCGCCTGTGTCATAAGTAAAGGGCCGGCTGGCTTGACCGTTAAAGGGTGCTGTAACCCCCAAAGTACACTCCAAACCAAATAACAAAATATTTTCTGTGTTTGTGAATTGTGTGCGCAGTAGCCGCACGTGCATCAACAAAGTAGTGCCAAGCGTGCGCCTGTGTCATAAGTAAAGGGCCAGCTGGCTTGACCATTAAAGGGTGCTGTAACCCCCAAAGTACACTCCAAACCAAATAACAAAATATTTTCTGTGTTTGTGAATTGAGTGCGCAGTAGCCGCACGTGCATCAACAAAGTAGTGCCAAGCGTGCGCCTGTGTCATAAGTAAAGGGCTGGCTGGCTTGACCGTTAAAGGGTGCTGTAACCCCCAAAGTACACTCCAGTCCAAACCAAATAAAAAAATATTTTCTGTGTTTGTGAATTGTGTGCGCAGTAGCCGCACGTGCATCAACAAAGTAGTGCCAAGCGTGCACCTGTGTCATAAGTAAAGGGCCAGCTGGCTTGACCATTAAAGGGTGCTGTAACCCCCAAAGTACACTCCAGTCCAAACCAAATAAAAAAATATTTTCTGTGTTTGTGAATTGTGTGCGCAGTAGCCGCACGTGCATCAACAAAGTAGTGCCAAGCGTGCGCCTGTGTCATAAGTAAAGGGCCGGCTGGCTTGACCGTTAAAGGGTGCTGTAACCCCCAAAGTACACTCCAAACCAAATAAAAAAATATTTTCTGTGTTTGTGAATTGTGTGCGCAGTAGCCGCACGTGCATCAACAAAGTAGTGCCAAGCGTGCGCCTGTGTCATAAGTAAAGGGCCAGCTGGCTTGACCGTTAAAGGGTGCTGTAACCCCCAAAGTACACTCCAAACCAAATAACAAAATATTTTCTGTGTTTGTGAATTGAGTGCGCAGTAGCCGCACGTGCATCAACAAAGTAGTGCCAAGCGTGCGCCTGTGTCATAAGTAAAGGGCTGGCTGGCTTGACCGTTAAAGGGTGCTGTAACCCCCAAAATACACTCCAGTCCAAACCAAATAAAAAAATATTTTCTGTGTTTGTGAATTGTGTGCGCAGTAGCCGCACGTGCATCAACAAAGTAGTGCCAAGCGTGCACCTGTGTCATAAGTAAAGGGCCAGCTGGCTTGACCATTAAAGGGTGCTGTAACCCCCAAAGTACACTCCAGTCCAAACCAAATAAAAAAATATTTTCTGTGTTTGTGAATTGTGTGCGCAGTAGCCGCACGTGCATCAACAAAGTAGTGCCAAGCGTGCGCCTGTGTCATAAGTAAAGGGCCGGCTGGCTTGACCGTTAAAGGGTGCTGTAACCCCCAAAGTACACTCCAAACCAAATAACAAAATATTTTCTGTGTTTGTGAATTGTGTGCGCAGTAGCCGCACATGCATCAACAAAGTAGTGCCAAGCGTGCGCCTGTGTCATAAGTCAAGGGCCGGTTTGGACATCTGGTCCGGACTGAAGGACGTGCCAACAATTTCTGACAAGTCTACTGTCACTGCATATGATACTGTCCTCAAAGCAGCAGCGACAAGCGTGCGTCTGTCTGTTAAAGGGTGGTGTAACCCTCAAAGTGCGCTCCACAAAATGTGAAATGTGTGGGCTGTAGCCGCACCTGCATCCTTAAAGCAGCAGCAACAAGTGTGCGTCTGTCTGTTAAAGGATTACATCGGTGACAGCATCCAAGTAGGCATGTCAGACAGTCCGTACCTGTACTGGCAGGAAAAAGAAGCAATTTGGAGGTCCCTGTACAAACTGGCTCTATTTTATCTGAGTTGCCCCCCCTCCAGTGTGTACTCCGAAAGAGTGTTTAGTGCAGCCGGGAACCTTGTCAGCGAAAGGTGTAGGAGGTTTCTTCCACAAAATGTGGAGAAGATGATGTTCATAAAATGAATTATCAACTCTTCCAGGAAGACCAGCCTCCAGAACGTACAGAAGGACCTGTGGTTGTGGATTCCAGCAGGGACGAATTAATACTCTGTGAGGATGAGGATGTACACAACACTGAAGAGGGTGAGGAATCGGTGGATGAGGAGGATGAGGACGACATCTTCGTCCTCATCCTCCTGGCTCTACCTCCGTAGAGCCAGTTTTTGCAGGGACATATTGATTGCCAGCTTGTTTTGTGGGGGCCCAAACGAACCAATCATTTCAGCCACAGTCGTGTGGCAGACCCTGGCGCTGAAATGATTGGTTTGTTAAAGTGTGCATGTCCTGTTTATACAACATAAGGGTGGGTGGGAAGGCCCAAGGACAATTCCATCTTGCACCTCTTTTTTTTCTTTGAATTATGTACTGTTTGGGGCCTAGTTTTTCAAACTGCCATCCTGTATGCCACTGCAGTGTCACTCCTAGATGGACCACGTGTTTGTGCCGCCCACTCGTATCTCTTAGCATAGTCATCCAGCTACCTCGGTGCAACCTTTTGGATATAAAAACACTATTGTGAGGTGTGAGGTGTTCAGAATAGACTGGAAATGAGTGGAAATTAAGGTTATTGAGGTTAATAATAGCATAGGAGCAGAAAAACACACAAATTCTGTGATTTTAGCTGTTTTTATGCTTTTTTAAAAAAAAAATACAGATCCAAAACACAAAACCCAGAACCCAAAACACGGAAGGGTGGTTTTGGCAAAACCAATCCAGATCCAAAACACGAAGAAAGATCCAGATCCAAAACCAAAACACAAAACACGAAAAGTGGCCGGTGCACACCCCTAGTCTAAACTGGCTGCATTACATAGTACATTTTAATGCCTATCTCTTTATGATCCATAATTCCCAGACACATGTTGCGATTTCCTCACTGATGGGACCTGAAACCTACAAATACACAGTGGTTTAGAATAGCACCAAACACGGTCTGTTTATCATGTACTAAACCTGAGATCTTAAATACAGTCGCTTTATTACATACTTAATAATAAATAAAACCTTGAATATAAACCTTTATGCTAGGGAACCTTTTTATGTAAGTGTGTAAGTGTAAGGATATTGCGTATAGTTGCTATTTAGTGTTGTCGTCTACGTGTTTGTGAAGTACACCGTGGTACGTGTTTTGTAGGGTTGGTCATATTATATGTTTCAGAAAATGTGTGTTTTTGTATAATGAGGACTTTTAACATTGTTCTATTGTGTGGGAATCGCACAACGCTAAATAATAGCATCGCCGTATGTAATTATAATGTGTGAGATTCACTAAAATGGTGCTGAGCAGCCATTCGCAAAATGGCGTCTTGTTGCCATTCGCAAAATGACGTTGTGCAGATTTTAATTTTAACAGATTCTGTCTCAGCCAATTATCCAGCTTCGACAACACACACATATATATATATATATATATATATATATATATATATATAGCACCCCCTAGAAAATCCTGTGTTTGCCCCTGCCCATATAGGGTCAGTGTGACCCTGCCGAGGCTCCGTGTGGCTTGGTGGGGACCCTCACAACTTAGTATGTGTTATCGTGTAGCCTTAATCCAGCCCTGCTTCTGGGTTTTTCCACTCCAAAGACAGTATCAGTCAATATATATGGTGAGGTTCTTGGTCTGAATCTGTACAATGGAACTTGGTGCCAAGCCGCGACTGCTGGAGTGGCACACCCAGATAGCAGCAATGAGAAAACCTCAAAAGCTCTTAATGAGGACCGCTAGTTGTGAGGGATTCACCGCCGGTGGACAGCAATATTAGAGAGAGTTGGTTATGGAAGAATCACAGCCGGTTCACAGCAATGTGGCCGGAGGCAGGGTTAAAGCAGAAGGCAGCACAGGTTAAAAGCCTCAACACCTTAACGCGTTTCTCCGGGTTGAGGTCCCGGTTTCTTTAGAAGACGGTTTCTCATTATCTGGGCGTGCCATGCCAGTGGTCGCGGCTTGTAATTGTGCCGCCAAAGAAACAGGAGACCCACTGGATCAGACAGGAAGTGCACTGTGGACATCCATCTGATAAGGATCCAGATTACCTCACAGTTCACTGTGGCTGTGTTATGAGACACTGGCGTAAATCCACACTTATCCACAGCTTCCCAATGAGGTTTTATTTATTTCATTATTAATATAGTGGATGTGACAGTATAAGAGATCGGGACTTGACTATTTAATTCACCATATCAGAAGGTGAGTGTTATGTTCTGGGTTGTTTGTGGACCCGGGGTGGTAGCAGGAGCGATCACAGAAGCAGATTTGAAAATAAAACTAGGATTTTTAATAAGTGCTTGAGTAGACATATAATGTGGCAGTAAATAAAAGTCCAGGAATATATAAATGTGCACAAGAGTTCTGTGGTGGGAGCAAAACGGTTAATGTCCAAGTAGAAACAATTAGAGCTGTCCAGGTGTGCAGGTAGTGAAACTGAAAATAATCAAGCCAGGTTTGCAGGTATTGAACTGAAGCGCAGGATGTCAGCAGGCTCAGGCACTCAGGTATGGGCAAGGGTGGTGGAGGAAGCGGGGTAGTCCAGTGGGAGCTAGGAGCTGACAGGCAGACTGGCAGACAGCGAATTCACAGGAACAGGATAAGCACAGAGAACTCCCTCTCAGCTAGGCTGAGATACACGTTGCACTGGCAAAGAAGGAAGGCACTGACCCTTCCTAAATACCCCATGCCGTGCTGTTACTAGCCGGAGGGAACATGTGACTCACCAGGATTGGCCAGTCGCATCACATAGCCAGAAGGCAAGATGGCGGCGCCCATGCCAAATGGAACGGAGACGCCGCCAGGCCTTACCAGCGCAGAGTGACAACAGGCCCGCACAACAACGCGCGCAGCCAAAGCCCCCCGCCAGACACCAGCTCCGCCACCAGACAGCCCGCGCCACAACGACCTCACAGGTAACACCCGCCTAGCGCCAGCGCCATGCTGAAATACCCTGGCCGTGACAGTGAGACATTGTTAACACGAGAGTCACCAGTTAATACAAAAATTGGAAAGTCATCACAGCAGAACCTTAGTGGCTTTTTTATTGGGAGGGATTGATTGTCAGCTATAATAAAGGTTTTATGTATTAATATTCTTTTATATCGATGTTCCATCTCTTTTTGTTGTTCGGATTGATGTGCGTGGCCTGCATGTCCTCCACCTACAAGAGGATTCAAGCAATTGCTAGATCCAGAACTCAACAACTGCAGCTCAATTGTTTGCTGGCTCTTTCTCAGGTCAGGATGTAGAGCGTCACTGTGAGAAGTAATAACAAATGTTCCATGTAACTAGTGTGTTTTGTTGAGTAGCCAACATGCAGACAAAGCAAGCTTAATAGCTCTTAGTTGTCCATTTTCACAAAGGGTTGAGAATAAAACACTGTCAGAGGTGCTGGGCCGTTTGGGGAATAAGGGGGGGGATGGATAATACATGTAAGATTGTCCCGATATTTACAAGAGAATAAAAGCAATGTATTGATTGGACATTATTTTAGAAGGGGTACCCCTAAGACTATGCTCGTTTATTGTGCTTGCATGGAAACTGCTATTGTAAATCAGTTTGTGCTCTGAAACAACTACTTTGTTTTATTAGTAATTTATAGCAGATATTTTAAATGTATGATAAGAGAGCATTACCCTTGTATCTGCAACAAAAGCTATTTACTCTCTTCCTAAGGTCTGCTCATTATTACATAATTATCACTTGTGATAATTACGTTTTGAACTCGCTGCGAGTTTAAAAAACTGTTTGGAGGCATTCATCATGCCTCATTCATCATGCCTCATTCATGCCTCATTTATCATGCCTCATCCTGCCTCATTTAGCATGCCCCTTTCACTATGCCTCATTCATCATGCCTCATTCATCATGCCTCATCATGCCTCATTCATCATGCCTCATTCGTCATGCCTCATTCATAATGCCTCATTCATCATGCCTTCCTTACAAAAGTATCACTTACGAAAAGCTGCTATTTTTGCAGAGACAGATTTTTGGAAAGTGATACTTTTCCCCCTACACCTGCCATGTCCCATGTATTTCCCCGTCACCACCAATGTCTGTGACCCCCCCCCACGTTGCAGCCTCGGTGTCATTTCTCCCCCAGCTGCTGTGTGCCGCTCCCCTGTGTCCGCTCTCTCAGCCACCTACCCTGTGTGCCTCTCCCCCCCCGCTACGTCTCTTGCTCCTCCCCTTTGTCAGCCGTGTCCTTGCGCTCCCCCCCCTTTGCTCCCCCTCCCCGCTTCCACTCATCTGTCTTTGCTTGTCTTCTCTCTTTCCAGATCTGCGCAGTTGACGGGAGGAGGATGGCCAGCAGCCAGGCGAGTCACACATAGCCCTGTGGTGCCCCGAGCTCTCAGCTCCCGGGGTTCTGCAGTGCAGAAACAGCGGGGAGGGATCTGATTAGATTCCTGGGTTGGCTGCAGCAGCTGCCATGTAAAACTTTACAGGCTGCCGTGTAAATAGCAGCCTGTGAAGATTATTGGGGGCTGAACGACATCTCAGGATGGCGTTCAGTAACACCAGCAAGTTCCTAAAAAAATGCTTTTACGAAACTTGATGAATGGCCCTTGCACTTAATTTATACAAAAGTATGTGAACATGTTGATTTTATCCTGCTTTTGTATAAATTAAGTGATGATGAATAGACCCTCCTGTCTCTCTCTGATGCACAGCGCAACTCTGGGTTGTAGAGCTTTCAGGCAGTGTCGTATCTACAGTATAATGGGTGCAGTGTGTGCGGGGCACATGGGCCCCTGGGTCCAGGGGGCCCCGCACCGCACCCATATTATTTTAAACTTACCTATCCGTGGTCCCACGTCGGGTGTCAGCGCTGCTCAGAACACTGGAAAATGGCCTCTGCGGCCATTTTTCCGGCGTTCTGCACATGCACAGTATACGCCGGGCACACTCTAGTGCCCGGAGTCTACTAAGGCTTTAGTGGCTGGCCAGCCTCGTCAGTCGGCTGCCGGCCACCGGGGAGAGAGGAGGGAAGTGCACTCGGGCCCCCTCCTCTCTTAAGACGCCCCTGCTTTCAGGCCATTGCACAATACTGGCCATTCAGAGAAACACCGGGCATGTTTGCTAACTTACATGAACATTGATGACACCAAAACAAGCTTTATTGTTTTGGAGTCTGTCCCTGCCCTGCCATCATGTAAGCTGGTGGTGGAGCTGCCCAAGCGTGCCCTGGCTGCCTCTTCCAGCTCCCGAGTTCCAACTCCTAGCCATCCATTCACCAACGGGGACTAGGTTGGTGGGCAGTAGCAGCGGCGGCCGGGCTCCATTTCTTCACTTTAAGGGGGTAGTGAGGGCTGCAGGCTCTACAGTGGTGGTAATAGCGGATCAGTCCCGGTGGGCCCCCCCGTTCAGCCAGAGACTGGGCCCGGGACTCCAGTCACGGCAGTCCCCCCCTGACGGCGGCCCTGTGTGCACCTGCTGGGTGACCTGAAAAATGTGACCTGTGTGGGCTCCTGAGGACCGAGTTTGAGAACCACTGTTCTACAGTAGATTAAACCTGGACTCACTCTGGAACTTTATACTTGACCTGAACTATCTACAAACCAAAGGCCTTTACCATGGACCTCTGACAGCATACTGTACTTTCTGGCAATAGTAGATTCCCTTCTGCAGGCGATTCATGTAATTTAGACCTGCCCCCTCCTCGTGGACTTGCAAATCACAGGCTTTTCCTGTAAAGAGGGCGGAGCCTAATGACAGCTACAGTCTGGCCCCTGCCCCCAAAATTGAGGGGCTCCCAGAGAGGATTTGTGATAAGTAGGTAAGTTTTCAAGTGGTAGGCTCTGATGTGATGCCACGTCCCACTCTCTGCTCCTCAGACATGCTAGGAAGTGTAGATTCCATTGCCCGAGACAGCATTGGACTTTTCCCTGTCAGACTCTACACTCTGGGAACCCACTAAGGGGTCTATTCATTTAGCCTTGGAGAGCGATAAAATGGAGAAATGTAAGTCCCAGTTAATAAGCTCCTGACTGTCATTTTTCAAGCACAGCCTGTAAACTGACAGCTAAGAGATGATTGACTGGGACTTATAGTTCTCCATTTTATCTCTCTCCAAGAATTAGTGAATAGACTTCTAATGCTGGGTACACACTTAACGATGTGTACCCAGCCGATGTCTCGTGCGGCGGGTCCCGGCTGGGGGTGGCGGCATCGACAAGCAGGGCCGGATTAACAATGGGGCGGGTGGAGCTTCAGCTCCAGGCTGCCCATTAAAACAGGCCCATCATCACCTCACTGCTGTAGTGTACTGATACATAGACAGGATAAAACAATTCCTGTTACAGCAGCAGCTTGCCGGTGACCGTCTGAAACTCCGCCCCCAAGCACAAGCCCCTCCCCCTCCCGCAGGTCGTGACCCCCCTCCCCCACAGTGATCATTGATACCTGCTGCCAGATAATGAGAAGCAGGGAGTGTTGGCCCCCCTGTCTCCTGCATGTCGCTCCTCTCAGGTCTCCCACCGGAAAAGGCTCCACTACAGATGCTCCGCCCCCAGCTCTCCTCTCCTGCTCCCACTGGCCGGGCATAGTGTGTGCTTGCACTGCACACAGAAGATGGCAATGTGTGTAAGACAGCGCTGCCATACCCAGAGGTGGCCCAGCCCTTCTCTCCTGTCCCATCGCCCATTCCGACCTCTTCCCCCTCCCCATATATGTGCTTCTGCCCTCTCCTATGTTGTTGTGCTCTTTACCATGTTTTCTTTGCCCCTTCTCCATATATGTGCCACTGCTGCTTCCCATATCTGTGCCTCACTCAGACTACCATATTTTTGCCTTTGCCCCTCCTTATATGTGCTTTAACCCTTTTTCATCTTTTACTGCCCCTTCCCCATACCTGTGCGTTTGCCCCATCCCCATATTTTTGCTTCTGCCCCCCCTCCTTCATATATGTCACTCTGTCCCCTCTCTATTTATACTCCTGTTCCCTTTTCCCCTATGTGCCTCTTCCCATTTGTGCATCTGCCCCCTTTATCCATGTGTTCCTCTGCCCCCTCATCCAATAGCTGCTGGCTGCTGATCAGAAGAGACAAGATGGAACATAGAAGTGACCGCCAGGTAAGCACAATTTTCAATTATTAAAGATTATTCTCCATTTAAAAGGAATGTTTTATTTCTTTTTAATTATTAAAAGTTTGAAAATATTTTTTTTAACCACGTGCCAGCCCCTCTGCCCCCGCAGCTCCACCCCCAATTTATCCCGATCACTGCAGGCCACAGTGGCCAAGCAGCCTAGCAACTCCCAGCAGCCATAGCTCCGCTCTGCCCCTACTCACTGCTGGCCACAGTGATTGAGCAGTGTTTGTGGGATGTAGTCAGGAAGCCGACGGTCGAAATGCCGACCGCCAGCCTCCCAACAGTGAAAGCCTGGCATGGGACTAATGATAGACGTCTAAATACCGATGCCTATCATTAGCCCAGGGACGTATCTATAATGGGTGCAGGGTGTGCGGTGCACACGGGCCCCAGGGTCCAGAGAGGCCCTGCACCGCACACCCTGCACCCATATTATCTAAAACTCACCCATCCATGGTCCCAAGTCGGGTGTCAGCACTGCACAGGACACCGGAAAATGGCCGCCGCAGCCATTTTTCCGGCGTTCTGTGCATGCGCAGTAGACTCTGGGCACACTTTAGTGCCCAGAGTCTACGGACTCTGCGGTGGCCGGCTAGCCACATCGGGTCCCCTCCTCTCTTGAGACACCCCTGCATTAGCCCCACGCCGAAATCGCGACGCCCGGCATACCAAATGTAGGTAAGCTGTGCATTGGGAGCTCATAGCCGCAGGGGGGGAGGGTTAGATTTAGGGACTCCCAGGGGGACTTAGGGTTAGGCACCCCCCTGGGACAGTTAGGGTTAGGCTAGGGGAAGGGGGAGTTAGGGTCAGTCACCACCGGGGGGAGGTTATGTTCAGGCACCCCCCCCCCCGGGAGGGTTAGGTTTAGAGTGCGGGGAGGGGGGTTAGGTTGCAGATCTTGGTGGTAGTAGCAAATATTCTGACGAGGCATTTGGCTACCTTAAGAGAGTCATAGTTACACTCTGATTCTGGGCCAGGGTTTCGTGCGTAGCAGAGCAGCTCCCTCGCTGTGATCTATTGAAAGTCATCCCTCGAGCCAAGCTAATTTTTTTTTTTTTTTCCCTTCTGCTCCTTCTGGGGGGAGGTTAGGGTTAGGTACCTCTGGGGGGAGGTTAGGGTTAGGCACCCCTAATGGAGGGTTAGGGTTAGTGGGGGAAAGGGGAGGGTTAGGGTAGTTACTCACCTCAGTTGGGAATCTTCATCTGCCGGCCTTTCGGCGTCGGGATTTCATCCGCCAGGTTGAGGTCTATCGGTCATATATAACGATTCATATATATGTTATACACACACACTGGGTATGTATATATGTATAATGTATACACGGTCATACTATGGGTGTATGTGTATATGTGTATTGTGTCTATGTACAGCGTTTATCCCTGCCCCCCATTCCGCACTCTACACTGTCCTGCTGTGCCCCACCCACTTTGCCACAACTCCACCCCGCCAACCCCCATGCCCGCCCCTCTTGCTCCGTCCCACCTGGTCCACACTTCGTCTCTAATACAGTAAAGTTTTTTTTTTTTAAACTTAAAACTATCTTTTTATTTTTTTAAATATCGCATTATACAATAATAGCCATTTAAACTTGATTTTGTCTTTTTGTAAAAAAAAAATATTAAATCAGGTTTAAATAGCTATTATTTACATAATTTGATAATAAAAAAAAAATCAACAATTTTGGGGATATTTTTGGAAAAATTTTAGCCAGTTTAGTGGTTACATACTTTATCTGTTTATTTTTTATGTGTGTGTGCGTGCACCAAACCCCCACAGCACTGGACACACCCCCATCATGCTGGTCATGCCTCCTGCAGAAGTACACAATAGACCCTTTATAAATTTCAGCTCCAGGCCCGTTTGGACCTTAATCTGGTACTGTCGACAAGTGTGTACACACTTGCCGATGCCGGGAATGACGGCGCGTCAGCAGAGTCCACGCTGCATTCGACAGCATGGCTTTCGCTGACGATTTTGCCCGTTGGACCTGCATGCAGGTCCGACAAGCGATGTCGCTGACGATGCGCGGGAGCACGCATTGTCGACGACATAGCGGGTACACACCGCCCGATGTGGACGATACAGTATGTCAACCTCTCCGCTGGATCAGTTGACATATCGCCTAGTGTGTACCCGGCTTCAGCCTCCCAGGACAGGTAAACACGGTGTCTGGATGCGTGCACTCACCTCTGTGCGCACTGTCATTTGACAAACAGAGGAGTAGGAGCAACCCTGCATTAACCTCGACATCTATTTTTATACTCTATTATTTGGAACACTTACAATTACAGTATTATACAACACGGATTTCACATGCATCACAGTATCCATTTTAGGAGATGTGTTTAAATTGTATTATATTGATTACCTATAGCTAGCAAATGCTTTCAAATATATATATATATATATATATATATATATACGCACACACATCTTACCGATTTGTGTTATTCAGTATCAATCCATGAACTGTAAATGGGCTATATGCTTTAGGTAGATCTGCTTATTTTTATGGGAAACAACATATAGTGACACAAATGTATTGATGCACTGTACACCTGTTTTAATAATTGTTATACAGCGTGTACCATTCAAGACGTGCTTTTATGCTGCATATGCTAATTTTGAACCTATGATCATTAGATCTCTCTAGCACTAACTAGTATATATTAGTGCTGCTTAATTTTTACTACCATACCTCCTGGTTCACTACAGTCGTTAACATATCATTACCAGGGGAATACATAGGGCCTGATTCAGTACCATACGCATCCGCGATTACGCACGCAGTGACTACATAGACCCTTTGCAGAGTGATTGACAGGAAGTACCATTTGTGGGTGGTCGGTGAAACGCAGGCGTGTCAGTGCGTTTGAACGCCGTTACAGGGGCGTGCGTAAATTATCCACTGCGATACCCTATACAGTCTGAGGACTCATAGGGCTCTATTTACTACAATCCGCATATTGAATGCGGATTGTAGTGTGATATTACCGAGTGAATTCGCATTGCAAATTCAGGCAATATCACAGGGATTTACTATAAATCCCTTGCAGGGACAGAGCTTGCGATAAAGCTCTGTCCCTGCGGATCCCATCCACACTCTAGTCACGGTATTTTCGGAAAAAATACCGCGACTAAGAGCCCGCGCATGCGCCGACCGACCACCGCTACTACCCCCCCACCGACGCTAAGCCCCGCCCCTGGTGCTAAGCCTTTATCTCCTAACACATCTTAGTAAATAGACCCCACAATTTGTTAAGTGGTATAGATTTTGTTAATCTAATTACTATTAAAAGTTATGTTTTTAAACTCTCTCACATACATTCTTATATTTATCATATCTTGTTAAAGAGCGCGCCAGCAAAGAGACTTCTTCTTTTTCTTTTACCAGATTACAGAGCGGTAACTAGACTTTTTGGTGCCCTGTGCCAGAGAGAGCATTGGTGCCCCCCTCATTTATCAAAGGGACATAATGCACCCAAAAAAGGGCCATGGCTTCATGGGGAAGGGCCAGGGAAGAGATAGGAGAGGCCAGGAGATGCTGGGGATGATATAAGAGGAAGCTACAAGCAAGAATGATAATAAACAGAAATTTGACAGGCCCAAACAGCGCCCCCTGACCTGTGGTGCCCTGTGCGATGGCATCGGCCGCACTACCCTAGCTACGGCCCTGCCAGGTTATTAAAGATCCTAAGGATTCTGGATTCTTTTCCAAAACAGAACTTCTTATTCTACGGATATGTGGCTGATGAATAATTTATTAACGGTAAATTAATGTTGTTGTTCATTTTGGTCCAAAACTTTGGTGACGGATTAATATGCAAATTAGCATTTCCAGTGTCGCTGACTCCTAGCAACAGAAACCAATGTATGCTGCAGGTATAATTAAAGCTGTATGAACAAGTCAGAACAGCTGACAACTATAATCAAATAAATAAATAAAAACAGCTCATGGTTCAAAAAATATTAAATTGCCTTCCCACACATTTTGTCTTTTTTTTTTTTCACAGCAGAGACCCAGCATAAAAATGATCCGATCCCTGCATTTGTGTGAACTAGCAGTTTGTTTCCTACATAAAACTTATTCCAAGAATTTTAGGAAAATTCTTGAAATTACCCCAGGCTTCTTACACAGTCAATTATTTTTAAATAAGCACTGAAAACTTATTTATTCTGCATTTTAAATGTGCGTAATGTTAAGTATTGCAAAACATCTCACTGTCTCATGCAAAATAAAGTGTGATAAGACGTAGACACGATGAATAATTACTGCATAGGCTGCAGCAAATATCAGGGGATTCCCGCTAAAGAAAACATTATTTCCAAATTATTCAGTCTAACTTCAAATGATCCCAAACCATATGAATAATGTTCAATAATATTTTCTACTGCGGCTTTGTAGGTTGCCGTTTGTCAATCTAACTTGTTATTCACAAAGCTGTTTATGAATAAGTGTATTATTTTAAAAATGGGTTAAGGAAAATCTACAGAATCCATTTGAAATGCAAGAGAGATGGCACCAGAAATAGAGAAAGAGAACTAAAGAGAACTTGTGGAGAAGTCTTCTTTAGGTTCCTTAACAACTTTGCTTCCTGGCTCCCTCGCTTTCTCTCCTCAGATCTTCCCTCCATTATCTTAGGTTACTTCAATATTCCAATTGATATACCCACAGAGACCCTCATTCAGAACCTGGATTATCTGACAGAGCGCTCGCTCTGAAGCAGGGCCGTCCCTGCTCCTTTGACCACCCACAGCTATAGCGAGCGGCCAAAATGATGGTCGCGATGGTCAAGACCATTGCGACCATCGGGCTTGCGACGAGACCCTGTGGTAGGGTCTCGCTGCCGCAAGCCCTGGAGTGCTTTTGGCTCTATCAGAGCCAAAAGCACTCCCACTGACATCACTAGTGATGTCAGTCGGGCCGGCCCGAGACGGTAGGCGTTCCCATGGGAACGCCTCCGTCTTGGCAGCCACGCCCCCAGCACGCCCACCAAAGGGGGCGTGCTGTCAATCACAATCGACAGCACGCCCCCTTTGCTGCGAGACCCATAATGATGGCTTGGCCGTCGTTATTCGGGTCTCGCGGATGCGCACGACGGAGCCGGCTCCCTCGTGCGCATGCGCACTTGGGCACCATCGACCCGCTTGCGAGCGCTCACGAGCGGATCTGAATCAGACCCAGAATCCTTTGCCTCTAAACTCTTAAAGCTGGGCATACATACAGACTGACAGACATTTTATCTGGCAGCCTGCCAGCCCGCATATGTCCTCGGCATGCACTGTGGGATATATCACAGTGTATTAGCCTGACATCTGCGCTCCACCCCCGGGGGAGGAGAGATTTCCCTGTTCCTTCCATGGGAAGGAACACAGGAAATGTCTGTCTGTCGGCCGCGGCTGGGCATACACAGCCCGATGCGGCCAACAGTTGAACTCATAAATATCGCATTGGACGGGCATGCTGGACAATCCGGAATGCCTGACCGAGCAATATTTAACCCTCGGTCATCCGCATACAAACTACAATTATCGGGGCGATCCGCGGATATCGGGCAAATCACCCCGATAATTGTAGGGTGTATGGCCAGCATTACCCTCACATCTTCATTTGGTCTCTCCAATGAACCTTCTCACCCTCCCATGTCAGTGGGCACTCACTTGACCTGGTCTTCACTCATCGATGTGATATTTTGATTACTCCAATTCCCCATTCCCCCTCTCTGACCATCACCTTTTCTCTTTTAACTTGGCCCTCTCTCCTTCCCATCCTCTACCTCCAAAGGGATTCAGTATGATTTACCGCCGGCTGCATGGTTGAAATCCTGACAGTGGCATCCCAGCAACACTGAAAATCTCGATCGTCCCCGGGTAAGTATTCTCTAACCTATTCTAACCCCTAACCCTCCCTTAGGGGTTCCTAACCCTAATCCCCCCTCTAAGTGCCTAAACCTAAGTCCCCTGGGGAGGTGCCTAACCCTAATCCCCCCCTGGGGTGCCTAACCCTAACCTCCCCTTCCACTAGCCTAAACTTAACCTCCCAGGGGGTGCCTAACCCCAAGTCCCCCCCAGAACCCTAAACCTAACACCCCCTTCCCCCTGTGGCTGTCCATTGATCAGCTTCCCGACTGTTTCCCCTCCTAAAGCCACCATCACTAAGCATAACATTGAGGCTATCAACACCGATTCTTTTTCCTCCCTGGTTGACTCACTTCTCTCACCTATCCTCTCTCCTGCCCTGAACAAGCCATTTCCCTATACAATGCCTCTCTTACTCTGTTACTCCGGTGATCACTACTAACCCCCGCAGATCAACACCTCAACCCTGGCATTCCAAATGCACCATATTCATGCAAAAGTGTTCACGAACTGCCGAGTGACAGTGGAGGAAATCACGCTTGTTAAATTCGTCAATAAACCTTTTAATATATTCCTTCCTATAAACCTCTAAGATTCACCTGCCTAGAACCTCTAAGACAAAACCCTGCCTAAAATCTCTAAACAGAACGCTAATTGCGTATGCAGTTTAACCGCAAATAAGGACAGGAGTGGAATCTGTGTTTCCAACGCACAAGAATTATTCAGGTAAAAGTACAGTCAGTTACACGCAATCTATACATACACAAGTTAGGCGTAAAAGGAAATAATACAGACCCAAGTACGGTTATACATACGCTGCGCCTCTGGACCCAGAGATAGACTTCTGACTAGATATCCTCAGTTCACCCAAAATTCAGCATGAACTGGCAAACCAGTGTTCGGACACATGTATTTACTCCCCCCCCAGACTGAAACAGGACAAAGGGGGAACTTCCTGCTGATCTCATTGGTTCCCAGAGGAGAAGCATATGTAACGACACATTTAACAGGTTGTTTCAAATAGACTTTCCCTGCCTCTAACAGCCGGAGTCTTTCTGGTAATGCCTCCTGTAACATTCCATCAACGAAACATTTTGTTGCTTGTAAGTTCTGCGATCCGTAACTTGAGTTTGCATGATGCGATCTCTCCACCGATAACACCGGGATTCTGTAAAAACGAAACCAAACACACCTTGCTTATCATGTATAATACCTTAGATATCAAAAACCTCTATTTCTTAGCATTTAAACTAACTTAACCAACTTGAATCATACAATTTGATGCTAATGGAACCTTGTGTGCGAATATGTAGTGTGTGAGTATTCAGGGTTTGATATAAGGACGCTAGTTATTAATGGGTGAGATTTAAGTGCATAATTTCTCATACACGAAGTGAACATCCAGCAGTGTGTCTGGCTGAGGGTTGTAGTTCTACATGCCCTCTGTCAGCAAGCCCCCACCTGTTGTGTGTTCAAAGGAAAACAAAACCTCTTTTGTTCTCACAGACTCTTGTGTGAAATGCAAATGTATTACCACCTTAAGCTGTGGAATTTTGGGGCCATCCTGTCTAGGATTCAGACAAATCCAATTGTGTAGATATTATATTACAATTGCCACAACTATACTTTATCTGCATCCAGGGATTCCCAATTTGTATGTAAAAATACCCATTGTCTCTTCTTTTACTCAGAAAGCTTGTTTTTCCAGTTGCCCTTGGTAGGTTAACAAAAACATTGCCATCTGTTCTTAGCTCCTGAGTTATAACTTGAATTGACGCTGACCACAAAAATGGTGTCTTGCGATCTCATTTCCAAAATGTAGTCTTGCGGCCATTCGCAAGATGGCGTCGCCGCGATTAAATTTTAAACTGAACTTGTCTCAGCCAATTATTCAGCTTCGACAGTCCACCCTTTGATAGCAAACAACATGCTATCACAATCTGCTATAAAAATTTATTTTGGGCTTACATTAACATATTATTTAGTGTTATCATGGAATGGCACAAGGTGGTTCTTAATCCATCAACAATGTGTCTCTAGGCGGGGGCATAAAACTACTATTATACGCACACCGCGGATCTTGGGAGATCATGTGACAGATGTGGGAATGCACCAGTCTTATAACAGCAGTTTTGAAGGGGAATTTGAGACTTTACATTGTCTGGGTGTTCTATAAATAACATTTCAATAATATCTTCTATGCATGTCTAAATATTATACATTTAAATGATGGTACTTCCTAGCTCAGGGTTGTAGTGCAGCTCTGTATCTACCTCGGTATACATATTATCATTTCTGACCACCATCATAGTTTCATTCCTTCATTTCACTCTGTTTTCACATTTTCCACACTTCAACACAATAGGAACACACCGGACGCATATGCCAATTACTATGATGACAATCAGTATAAGGATCAAGAATTTGCCTACGCTGGCGACCACTTCCTGGACCCACTCTCCTAAACCCGAGAACCATTTCACTGGGTTCAACCATGACACCCATCCTTCTATCTTTTCCCCTGCTTCAGCCACTGATGCGTTATGGTTCTTACGAAATTCCCACTTTAGCTGCAGAATCTCATCCATCTTCTGGTCTATCACCTCCTTAGGGTCGCTGGTATCATTGGTGACATAAGTGCAACACTTTACTCCAAATTGGGTGGCTAACATTACGCAATACCCTCCAGTAACAGCAGTTAGATAATTCAACACTAGCCTGTGTTGCACTAGTTCTTTCTTGTATGCTTGCAATTCTCTCCCTGTGTACCTGAATGTGTCATCGTACATCTCGGTGATATTATCTATTAATTTAGCAAGTTCCTGGATATATCTAAAATTTTATGTACCCCTAGCAATTCTGGTGGGATCCAGGGCGACTAAAACTTGGAAGCCAGTTGTCTCACTGATTAACTGAGCGGCTTTATGCATATCACCAGGTATCATATTTCTCTTGCCTCTGTGTTCATATTGTGTGTGAAGATATGGTGACGGTGTGTGTTTTTATGTATTCCCAACATTTCAACATGTGTGAGGGTCATAACTTCTGGGACAACTCTTAACAGATAACACAAACCTTCGGAACTCGGGGAGAGCCATTTATACGCTTTTCTTCCACATATAAAATATACATTATCAGGGAGAATATAAGGAATGGTATGCATCATTATCATTAAACACATTTCTCTTGCAAACAATCCTATCTCAGGCTCTTCCATCTGGTATATGCAAGTTTCTGGTTGTATTATTTTAGCACAATAACCATCTGGTACTTTACCAATCATTTCTTTGGCAGAACTCAATGTATACCGGTACCTAAAATATTTCCCACTTGATTTAATTGAGCGTAGCAGATCATAGTTTATGGACTCATTATCAGCTCTTTGTGAGAAGGTCATCGTCTGATTATTCCCCGTCACTTCCCAACCTCCGGGTTTATTGGGGTTGGTTATGTTTAAACACAAAAGTGATTTATCTACTTGAAATTGATAGAGTTTGAAATGAGGCGGTTTGGATGAGAGGAATTTTCCATCCAATGTTTTCCCCTTTTGTAATTCTAAAATTTCCGTGATATTCAGCGGAAATGGCACCAACCCTACATTATGCTGTCCCTGTGGCACATGTGAACACACAAAGCAAACGGTTTGATTTAACACTTTGCCTACCATGCTGTGATAATCCTCTAAAGGATACCCTCCCCAGTACGGGTTATATTTAGGTTGGCACCGTTGAATACAGTTCTCATCAACTAGGGATCCACAAAACTCACAAATACAGGAATCTTCAGACGATAACCCTTCACACCTTCCCCGAGTATCCGGAATGACAGCTCTCTTAACAATAACAGTACTAAGATTGGTCAGACACTCCCCTGATTGGCATTGCACTCCTATTGACTCCACTCCATCAGCTCCGCCATCAGCTCACATCTCCTTTATCGGTCCCCCATCACAGACACTCAGTATCCCCAAACAGATCATCATGACAAAAACTCTGGAAAGAAAAAGAACTAGGATGACCACAGCAGACCACTCCATTGCTGGAAGCACTGATCTACACATTTCTTTAGCTCAGATATCTCACCATCACCTTTTTAATCCTTCCGGCACAAGCTCGCAATCGACAGGTCCACGTTATCGGCCTTGTCTCTGCCTTGTATCTCCACCGGTTGGTTAACCTCCCTATAGTGAGTGGAATGGACCCACGTATCTTCCCCGGCCACCCTTTGAGGATGCTGTATCATCAGATACAGACCTTTCCACCGATCAGTCAAACAACCTGAGCTAAAAAAAAATTTGGATCATAACAAATTCTTCCAGATTTTGACATCATGACAGTTTGCATTAGACATGTTAGTTAATAACACTTTCAATTTCGGTTATTCTCATTCATCTTCGTGAGACCCTGCACAGTAACCTCATTATCATATTTTCACATGAGGCTGCCTGTTTGGACAGTATCTCAAAGGGGGGGAAAATAAAGGAAAAGACAATCTGGGATAATATCAGTGTTGTTACCCATCATCTTACACATGTTCTTAGAAACGTCACCTATAAAATAAGTCCCCCTATCATTTTTAATAATTCTAGGGATATAGTATCTGCATACAGGTTCCTGCAATTAAATCTTGTTATCAATAGCTACTGCTCTAAATAATGCCTGTGCCACTGGGTTGGATAGTATTCCGAGTAGTCGACCTCAGCCTGGCATGGCTGCCGTTTATCCTTAGCAACCTTGTGTCCTATGAGTGGGAGATAAAGCAAAACAGTTTAATATCATTTAAACATGCAACAATAAATCGTCCACATTTTTCATTAGAACAGATCCATTGATAGGATGAAAAGATTGTAAACAGTCATATAAGGCCTGGGAGAAGATACTGGGGTTACCTATGAACCCATGGGAAACTCGTGTTCCTGTGTGGTGTTCTTCACTTTGCAGTACTTACTTATGTGTCCCACTTGGTGACAGTTAAAACATAATTTTGAACGGGGTGGATGAAAAGATTGTTGTGGGATTTGAGCAAGAGGGAAAGGTGGTGGGTATGGGTAAGGATAGGGAGGGTAAGGATATTGTGGGGAATATGAGTATGGGACCTGTGGTTGTGTATGATATGTGGGGTAAGGATGTGTTTGCTGTGGTGTGGGATTGGTGAGGACGTGTAATTGTTCAGCTGCAGGTGTGTGTGTGGGTGCAGGTGTGTCGGTTGGCTGTGATGTTATTGTCATTCCTTCCAGAGCTTGTATACTGACAGCCATTAATTTTTCGCTCTGGGTCTCCCTCTTTTTTGAGATGTTTTTGTCATATTCTATGGCAGACTCTATGAGATTATCTATTGTAAGTCCCCGCCAGCCAGGCTGTGAGGTCTGAACCCGAGTCTTTAAATCGTCTTTCAGACCGTCCATGAGTACCGTGACTATCATTCCCCTGTGGTGAGTGCTATCTTTAATATCTTCTATCCCAGTGTACTGGGTGATAGCCTGCAGAGCCCGGTCGCAATATTCTTCTGCAGTTTCACTCTCTTTTTGTTTGATTGTGAAGATTTTGTTCCAGTTAACTACTACTGGAAAATATACACCCATTTGAGTCACAATGCGGGAAATGTTACCTTGGTTTACTTGGTCTGTTAAGGGAACGTCGCCATCCAATACACAGTCCGTGATAAATTTTGTCATGTCGGTATTGTGTGGCAGGCAGGCCCTTAACACCACACGCCAATCTTTATTAGTGGGCTCATGAGAACTACCCAAATTTCTCAAAAATCTTTGACATTTGGCTAGTTCCTTTTTGGGATTGGGGAAATCATTTATGATGGAATTCAGTTCTGCTCTTGTTCATGGACAATGCATTACGACTTCCCTCGTGGGCACTACACCGTTTGCATCTGCATTTCCATTTGGAACAGTTATTGTCCGAATGGGATGCAGACCGGCAGCGTTGCTACCTCTGACCTGGTTACCTGGCTGGGGGTTTAATCTGCTGCTGCTACGTATGTTATTAACAACTTCCTCAATGGGTGCCGAGTGTATTAACACTTCCCTTGCTGTTACCGATGGAGATGGCGGCACCACCCGTGATTGTGGTGATGCAGCATCTATCATTTGCACAGCATGGGAAATGGCAGACATTACAATAGGCTCGTCTTCTACATCATAAACATTTTCTTTATGGTTACTTAAGAGGGGGTACAAATTACTTGTTACATTTTTATTGGTATTTTTGGTAACTGTACTTGTACCTCCATCCACATAAGGTGGGGGAGGTGAGCGTGAACTGCTGGCAATACTCTCCACGTCGCTACTTTGCCACCCGTGCGCGCCAATTTGCGACTCACCCGTATTGCAACTCAGCGTCGCGGATGTATTTTCTGGCAATGCGTTCGCAATGCTAGTTTGAGTCGTTTGCACATTTTTAAGCCAAGCATCCCCTTCATGCTGCCATATTTTTAAACATTCAAAATACTTAATCTTTTTCTCTCGGGATCGCACCATACTGATGTGATCCTGGACATTATCTAACACATTTTTGTCAAAACTACCAATTCTGGGAAACGGTCTAACACTCTTTCTCGTCATATTAAACCATATATAGTATGCATAATACGACGGGCTGATCCACCTCCATTAGCAGCACATCATTGCTTAACATTTGTACCGTTTGTGTGGCTCCCATTTTGAGACAACTCCTACGCTTTTCAATAAAAATAAAAACTGGTGAAAGACAATGAAGATACTTTCACTTACCTGTGAACGATTTAAGTCGGCGGCGCCCACACACCTGGATAAGATTTCGTAAGGCCACTTCCACACCTAGATAAGTTTTGAAACAGGCAACTTCCAGACCCGGATAAGCTTTAGTAAGGTAACTTCCAAACCTATGAGAGTTTGTATGTCGGCCACTCTCACGCACCTCTATACAACAAAGACAACATGTACACCTGCTACTGTGTTTAGAACGGTAAAGCTGCTTACCGAGCGACTAGGCTAACCCTTGCACCTAACCCTTAAGGATCATACGGTACCCTTAACTTTAGGGAATAAATTACCCCTACCAACAATACACACACTGTTACACACTTTTTCTCTGTGCAGAAAATAAACGTTTAACCCAGATATTGGTAGATAGAAAAAAATGTAAACCTCAATGGCTTTGTTCAAACACGTGGCAGCAGAACCGGAAATGCGTATACGCTTATTGTGCGACCGGCCGCATACACAATTATGCGACTACCACACAAGCGTATAATTACTTTTTAACTGCATACGCAAAAATGCGTCTCAGCCGCATACTCAATACTGCGGCACCCCTCTAAAGGTAAGGTTCTATCAACAGAGAAAAAAAAAATTCTTTTTTTTTTCTCTCTTCCCTGGATTCTGATCAGCGCTTCCTCTACACAATAACCGGCAGTACGCTCTCAGCAACACTGTGGTAATGAAAGACTAATGCGTCTTCCAAAAGGCACCTCCACCCTTTTGCTGAGAGAGAACTGACCGAGTGTTATCGTGTATCAGATAGTGTGATAAACCGATGAGCCCCCACTGTTAAATTCATCAATAAACCTTTTAATATATTCCTTCCTATAAACCTCAAAGATTCACCTGCCTAGAACCTCTAAGACAAAACCCTGCCTAAAACCTCTAAACAGAACGCTAATTGCGTACGTAGTTTAACCGCAAATAAGGACAGTAGTGGAATCTGTGTTTCCAACGCACAAGTATTATTCAGGTAAAAGTGCAGTCAGTTACACGCAATCTATACATACACAAGTTAGGCGTAAAAGGAAATAATACAGACCAAGTACGGTTATACATACGCTGCACCTCTGGACCCAGAGATAGACTTCTGACTAGATATCCTCAGTTCACCCAAAATTCAGCATGAACTGGCAAACCAGTGTTCGGACACATGTATTTATTCCCCCCCAGACTGAAACAGGACAAAGGGGGAACTTGCTGCTGATCTCATTGGTTCCCAGAGGAGAAGCATATGTAACGACACATTTAACAGGTTGTTTCAAATAGACTTTCCCTGCCTCTAACAGCCGGAGTCTTTCTGGTAACGCCTCCTGTAACATTCCATCAACTAAACATTTTGTTGCTTGTAAGTTCTGTGATCCGTAACTTGAGATTGCATGATGCGATCTCTCCACCGATAACACCGGGATTCTGTAAAAAGCATACGCATCAGAACGAAACCAAACACACCTTGCTTATCATGTATAATACCTTAGATATCAAAAACCTCTATTTCTTAGCATTTAAACTAACTTAACCAACTTGAATCATACAATTTGATGCTAATGGAACCTTGTGTGCGAATATGTAGTGTGTGAGTATTCGGGGTTTGATATAAGGACGCTAGTTATTAATGGGTGAGATTTAAGTGCATAATTTCTCATACACGAAGTGAACATCCAGCAGTGTGGATGGCTGAGGGTTGTAGTTCTACATGCCCTCTGTCAGCAGGCCCCCACCTGTTGTGTGTTCAAAGGAAAACATAACCTCTTTTGTTCTCACAGACTCTTGTGTGAAATGCAAATGTATTACCACTTCAAGCTGTGGAATTTTGGGGCCATCCTGTCTAGGATTCAGACAAATCCAATTGTGTAGATATTATATTACAATTGCCACAACTATACTTTATCTGCATCCAGGGATTCCCAATTTGTATGTAAAAATACTCATTGTCTCTTCTTATTTACTTTTACTTAGAAAGCTTGTTTTTCCAGTTGCCCTTGGTAGGTTAACAAAAACATTGGCCCTCATTCAGAGCCGCTCGCTAGCGGCCGTACGCTCGTTCCGAGCGATGTTTGCACATCTGCGCATGCGTACGGTTTTTAGTACGCATGCGCGAACCAGTCAGTGCGGCCGAAAATCGTTTGTACGCAATATAGCGAATGCCTGCTATTTTGAGTGACAGAATGAGGCATATGTGGGTGGTAACAGGGGAAGGTACTTGTAAACGGGGGAGTGGAATTCGAACGCAGGCGTGCTTAAAGGTCAAAACGGGCGTTTTAAGGGAGTGCATAATTAATACAGCAGCGTCATTGACCACGTCACTTGGTTTTTTTTAACTCAGAACTGCTCGCAAAATAGCGGTTGAAAAAACCAACCACAAGAATAGCGAGCAGTTCATACGCTGTACGATGTACTCGATTAATCTAATAAATAGCGGACATGACGTATGGTGCGAGTGGCTAGGGGGCGTTTTTAACAAATAAACGAGCGTATGTTTTGCTCGCTCGTTCAGACTTAGAGGTGTGAACAGACTGCAATTTGCGAACGGATCATTTGAATAGCCACCCCTTGTTTTTGAACGAACGACCGCAAATAGCGAACGGCTCTGAATGAGGGCCATTGCCATCTGTTCTTAGCTCCTGAGTTATAACTTGAATTGACGCTGACCACAAAAATGGTGTCTTGCGATCTCATTTCCAAAATGGAGTCTTGCGGCCATTCGCAAGATGGTGTCACCGCGATTAAATTTTAAACTGAACTTGTCTCAGCCAATTATTCAGCTTCGACACGCTCTACTGCAGACTTCCTCCATCTCAAATTTATGCTCTCATCCTACAGTGCGGCCCTTTCCCTCACCAAACAATTAAATTTCAAGAACCTTATCTTCTCTCAAACTCCTTAAACCCAGAGCGTCTATTCGCCACTTTCAACTACCTTCTCTGTCCTCCCCCTCCTCGTCTCCCCTCCTTGCTCTCTGCCCTTGACTTTGCCACCTACTTTACATTTAAAATTGTCTCCATACATCAGGACATCATATCCCACCAGACCCTCAGCACTCACCCCTCCTCCTTTCCCAGACCACCCCTCCCCATCCATCTTAACAACTCTGACATCCTTCTCCCCTGTATCTGGAGAGGAAGTCATGGCCCTCTTCTGGTCCACCCCCCCTTCCACCTCCCCACTTGACCATATCCCTTCCCGTCTCCTCTGCTAACTCTCTCCTGTCTGTTCCCATCTTGCCCACCTACTCAATCTCTCTCTCTCATCTGTCACTGTCCCTTCTGCATTCAAACATTGTCTTCCCCATTCTTAAAAAATCTACCCTTGATCCTAATACTCTATACAACTACCGTTCCATCTCTCTCCTCTCTTTTGCCTCCAAACTCCTTGTTAAAGAATCCTGCACAATTTTGTAAGGCCTGTAGAGCCAAGTAGAGGATCTTCCACCAATAACAGCCACCCGCTGTTCCCTTAGTGGTAGATGTTCACACTGGTATGTAGGTGGCCTCCTGGATTTAAACCTCCAGCAGTAGAGGCCAACACAACTGACGGAAGACTGCAGGACTGCTGGCTGGAAACAAGGTTATGCTATGAAGTGGCAGTCCTAGCACTGCAGGAGCTAGCTGGAGTGAAACTGCTGGCAGAATGTAACTTGTACAGCAACGATGGTAAAAGTATACAGGCAGCGGCAAGTGGTGATGGTCTCAGGTGTGTCTAGGGACTATGGTGCGACTGGGTAATCGGGCATACAGCGACTAAACCCCAAGTGGATAGTCGCTAGCTATGGAGCAGGAGTTACCAGGCCTGTGGTATAGCAGAGTCTCAGGCTACGGAACGAATGGCTATGGATTCTGGTGTGGCAGAGCTGCAGGCTGTGGAGTGGCTGGATTTTAGTCTGGAGCGACCAGGCCTCAGGCTGCAGAGCGAATTGTCCATAGATGGTGATGCGGCCTAAGCACAATAGTGTGGCTAGACCACTGGCTGATGTAGCAGACTAGGGTCTGAGGTGCGGCTATGCAACCGGCTGAGGTATGACAGACAGATGATCACTGGTGCAGCTTAGACCATAGGCTGGAGTGACAGGTCCATGGATGGTGATGTAGCCTATGCTGCGGGCTGAGGTACAAGACAAGCCAAGCACAATAATGTGGCTGAGCCACTGGCTGATGTAGCAGACTAAGGTCTGAGGTATGACAAGCCACCGGCTGATGAATGACAGACAGATGATCACAAGTGCAGCTTAGAGCGCAGGCTGCAGGCAGCGAGATGGAGACTGTTAGCTTGAAGTGGCTGACCACTGACTGATGGCTCAGGCTGTAGTCTGGAAATGCTGCGGGCTGAGGACAAGTAGGCCATGGCTATAGAAGTCGCTGCTCCGGATGGTGCCAGCAGCGAGGACGTGAGCAGGTACAATAACAGTAGATGAAATCAGAGTGACTTATGATCAGGAAGGATGGTTCAGGAAACTGGCGACAACAACTACTTTGAATGCAGAAACTGCAGAACAAGGTGAGACAAGTTATAACTCGAGCTTCTGAGCACCAGGAAACACACCTACTCTGGAAGTCAGGAGGTATCACCTGCAGGGAGTGTAGGGCTGGCTGTAACTTAACAGAAGCAGGCACCAAAGAAAGCAAGCCCTGCAAACAGCCTCCTTGATGACTGAATGGATTGCAGCTGTGAGCTGCACACACACTTACTGAATGAATTGCAGCTATGAGCTGCACACACACAGACAATGTCCCAGCTGCCTAGAAACAGCCGGGACTGGAATCTAAGGCATAATTCAGCATCCAAGACGCTTAGTATGGCTGGGACCTACAACCAAGATGATCCGATCCTGCGGATCATAACACTTCTTGAGTGTATTGTTTACAACCACCTTACCGCCATTCTTTCATCCCACTCCCTCCTTCACCCATTTCAGTCTGGCTTCTGTTTTCTCCACTCCACTGAATCTGCCCTCATGAAAGTTAGCAAATTACCTCCTTGCTGCCAAATCCAAGGGCCCCTACTCTCATTCTTCTTGACCTCTCTGCTGCTTTTGACATCGTGGACCACCCTCTCCTCCTGCAAATCCTTCACTCACTTGGTCTACATGACGCTACCCCTTCCTGGTTGCCCTGTTACCCTTTCTGACCGTTCCTTCTCTGTCTTCTCTCATGACACCCCCCACCCTTACTTCCTCTAACAGTAGGTGTTTCCCAAGGTCCTGTTCTTGGACCTCTCCTATTGCCCCTCTATACGCCTCTTTAGGTGAACTAATCAGCTCTTTTGACCTCCAATATCATCTGAATGCTGGTGGTACTCAGATCTACCTAGCCTCCCCGACCTCTCCCCCACTCTCCTCGTTGTCCCAGTGCTTTCTTAAACTTAAAATTTCTAAGACTGAACTGAACCCAACCGCATAACCTCACTTCCCACAATTTTATTATCAATTGATGGCACAACTATCTCCTCTAGCCCCAAAGTGCACTGTCTTGGAGTTATCCTGGACTCCTCCCTCTCCTTTAAACCACACAATCAGTAGTTGTTGCAGTCCTGCCATTTCCATCTAAAAAATATTTCCAGGATCAGACCCTTTCTCAACCAGGATGCTACTAAAACCCTCATACACTCACTGGTCATCTCCAGACTGGACTACTGTAACCTTCTCCTAGCTGGCCTCCCCAAATCCCATATCTCTCCTCTCCAGTCTGTGCTCAATGCTGCTGCTCAGCTCATCTTCCTCTCCAAACATTCTACATCTGCCTCCCCTCTCCCATACAAGCCCTCCACTGGCTCCCCTTCCCATTCAGAATCCAAATCAAGGTTCTTATGCACACACTAAACAATAAAAGTGAATGATATGAAGGATAACGATATCATTCAACGATATATCGTTCATATCATCTAGTGTGTATGGTCTGAACGACCAACGATGTGCGCTCCGAGGGTCGTTAACAATATCCCCAGTCAGCTGTCCATGCAGCTCAAACTGGGGATATCGTTAACGATGCCATGCTGACGAATGCCTCCATCCTGGCGTATCTATAATGGGTGCAGGGTGTGCCACACTGCAGCCTTACTATCTAACACTTATCTCTCCGAAGTCCCACGTCGGTTGGAGAGGCGCTAAACAAAAAGCCTGAAAAATGGCCGCCACGGCCATTTTCCTGGCATTCTGCACTTGCGCAGTAGGGAAATCGCTGGGAAAATGGCTGCGGTTTCCCGGTGTCCTGCGCATGCTTCAGCTCCCTTTGCACTCGCTATGCACATTAGATGCGATATGCACGGGCGCCGCAGCCATGATGGTAGGACAGACAAGGAATGGGTAAGTATAAAGGAAGAGGAGGGGACAGGAGAGGGGGGATTATTAATAATGGGAAACATTACACCTCTACCCTTTATTTTTTTTACCATTTCGGGGCTTCATTCTGCACTGTCCCGATAAACACTACTATAGACTTTGAACACCTGAGATGGAATTGGTATGAAATACCGGCGGCCGCATATTTGTGTTTATTAGCATACAGTGAGCTTTCTAGCTAGTGTTTGCAGTCTGCCACAGTAAGCCGATGGTGATGTTCGTGTCAAAGCTCAGAAAGTGATTTATCTAACTGTTAGCGTAGAAGATGGACAAGGTCACCACAGAGTGATTAATGGGCCCCAACACTTTGTACATATTGTACCAAATCCTCCTTTTATTTAAAAAGGACAAAAAAAAAAGAAGCATTTCTGCCCTTGTTTTATATGAATGTTTTGCATGTATGTTACCTGGCCTCTCCGTGGAGACCTTTGTCACCTATCATGACCTCTTAATTTGTCCACAGGGAGAGCGTCATGGTGAATGAAGTCTTTGTTGGGCGAGGGGCGCTCTGTGCTGCCACCATCCATTAATGAGAGTCAGCGGTCTCTAGGATCAGCCGCAGTTCTGTTAGGAGGAGGCTACTGCGCATATGCGGCTCCTCCGGGCATCTTTCGCCTCAGAGAAAGAAGGGCGTGTCCTGGGACTCTCTCCAGGCTTCCTACCATAAAAGGCCCCACAGGTGTCCCAGACACCTTGTATAACCATTAACCACCGGTTGTCTAGTAGAGCAAAGTGACGCACACCTCTAGGATGTCATTGGCAAACGCAGGATTTCTAGAGCGGGGTTTCCAAATGCTTGATTTTAGAGTGAGTGTGGCCTGTCCATGAAGAGGGTATAATTAGCATTTAACCAGCTTTAATATTTGTCATACAAAGTATATTGTGTGTCAGAATTCCAGCATATACAGGACCAGCGATCACAGTCATTAGATGCGGCAGTAAGGCCATCCTGTCTGAGCTGAATGTTTTTATTTTAGATGTGGGCCCCATTCCAGAGTATTAGAGCAAGTCCGGGAGTCTGGGGGAGCAGCAGAATAACCTAGCACTGCCCTGGACATATATGTACATATTTGGCTCTATAGCAGCACATCCCTAACAGTGAATGTTTTCCAGATCTCCTAGTTGGTGCACAGGTTATTTATTACTGGCTGATGCATGTTAAAAGATCCACAGGTGGTGCTAATTATTTCATTTGTGATACGGAGAAGAACATGCAGCACTATTAAAATGACCTTACTATTTCTATTGTGGTCATGGTGTGAGCTGGGGAGGGGGGTTTCCAGGCAGATGGAAACCCCCCTGCATTTGCCTATGGATGTATTTGTATAATTTTGTTGTTCTACTTTGCCGCGCACTGAAAATTTTGATTGTGATGCGCATATATAGTATCAAACATTTATCCACTATATATTGCCCCATTCCTTATTTCTCATGCACCATAAATAGGTGCAACCTCAGCCCGTCCCAAAAGCAACAGTTCCCCAGTGCCCAGGTACTGCCTCTACTTTAAAAAAATATATATATATGACAGCATGTAGTGACCAACTTTTAATTGGTTCTATGATCAAACAAACTTGACCTATGCTTCTGAGGACTGTACGATAGTACACATCACATAAATGATGTGGTCACTTCACTCCGTAAACATCGCGGTGATGAGCTCCTTTCGGAGCCCCTGTCCCTGCGTTTACTGTTTGATACATTCGGGCAGTATGTTATTGCTGCGAATAGCTGTGACAAGGAATTACAATTATTGGGTCTGATACCAGATAATTGATACATTTGCCCCTTAAAGAGGATAGTGCTGCAAACTGAGAAGATAGGCCTATTAAATCTTATCTACTGATGTGCCCAGCTATAACGTGGCATCACAGCGCTATCTCTCACGCCACGCATGGCGCGCCACACACCACGCCATGAGTCGCGCCACAAAGAAAGTTTAGTAGTGAAAAAAGTCATTACGTCTAATACAACATTTTGCCCACCAGATGTCACTTTTCCTATCAGCATGCGTCTGATTTCATTACGTGTAATACAACATTTTGCCCACCAGGTGTCACTTTTCCTAAACTACATAGCGCATGCGTCTGATTTCATTACGTGTAATACAACATTTTGCCCACCAGGTGTCACTTTTCCTAAACTACAGTAAATAGCGCATGCGTGTGATTTCCAATGTACCGTACGGTATGTTCTGTATCACCGGCCGATGATTGTTTGACAGAAGCGGTGATTCGGTACACTATACAGTATTACAGAGTTTTCCACATGGAATCAGGAATGTACGGTATAATAAAGCGGTAGAAGAATGTCTAATCCAGTTTGAAATCATTAAGCTCTGTATTATCCACTGACTGTGCGGTTGAAATCATACTGTGTTTGCGCAAATGTAAATACTGTCGGCACTGTCCCAGACTTAGACATTAGACTTTACAAACTACAGAACTCTAGTAATGGGTGAAGCGTGTGGCCTAGCGGTCTAATGCCTAATCTCACTGCTTCTCCCCTCTTCTTGTTCCGTGGGTTCGAGACCTTGAAAATACAGTATGTTTTTTTAATTTATTTTTAAAATCTTCACTTAAAATATTCAGTATTCAATACAGTACATGTGGAGCGCATGTCTGCCCAGTGCTTCGGGAGTCAAACAGCGAAACTAGGATTTTTATTATTGTACATACAGTACTGTACCTTAGAACGCAAACTTGCATCAATGCCAGCGCTGACATGAACGTGGACATTATAATGATTTATTATGACCATCAAGTGGCAATGGGCCCTGTTAAAGAGACTGGTTTCTGTATATCAAACTGACTGCGTGTTTAAACCGCAAAATTGCGTCAATGTCTGCGCGTGCCCAGTGGTCGGGTTTTAATCACAATGGAATGTGTGCCGCATGTCCAGTGGAGCCAAGCCATACATTAAGTAGCGCTATTTTATGGCACATGCCCAGTTGTCTGTATTGCTAACAGTACTGTTGAATTTTCACACTAGTGTCATTCTGCACTGTCCAAGACTTACCGCACAGTATACACAATAGTAAATTCATGACTTCATAAGGTGCTACAGTAGTGGACTAACAGCAGTTTGTAGGGCAGATGCAGAGCGCAAACTTGCGTCAATGAAAATGCTGTCCTAGACTTGGAAACTTTAGTAATTTAATATGTTTAGTAACTGATAGTTGACTGTGTATAAGAGAGGGGTCTCTATAGTACAAACTGACTCCGCGTTTAAACCGCAAAATTGCGTCAATGTCAGCACATTGCGTTGTGGTAACTTATAGCCAGTTCTGATGGGTTACGGTACAAATAGGATCTCTGGCGCGTGCCCAGTGGCGGGGTTGCAATGCATTGCCAGTGGTGCTGCGCCATAGCCATACCCTTGTAGCACTATGGCTATGTACTGTACGCCATAGCGTACAGTATGGAATATCATACTGTACAGTAGCGGGTCATGATTCACACACAGTGAAAGTGTGTTATTATTATTACACTGACTGTGTAATAATAATATTAAAAATAAAAAGTGTAACCTTGACTGTCTAATAATAATGAAAAAAAAGTTTAAGATTCCTGGTTTCGAACCCGGAACCGGGTTGTACAGACGTCTGCAATGTAGAAGTTCGATTTCTTACCTCTACGCTACAGACGCCTGAGTACTTCATCGTATGGTACTGTAGATGTCACATAAAGTACTGTAGAGGACTAAGAGAGACTTGTGAGCAAGGGCTTAGGTGATCCGTCTTGCTTACACTTCTATCCTTATGTTCGAGACCTTGATAATTGAATTTATTTTTTTAATGTTCACTATAGTACTGTAGTCTTGTTATCCAACCCTTACAAAAATCAATCTATTGTACTGTAGATGTGCCCAGCTACAGAACTGTAGTTTGTTGCTCCATACGGTACGCCATACAGTATACCGCATTGCTAGTTGCGCGCTACACTGTAGCGTATTGAGTCTCATATCACTGCGCATGCCCAGTTGTCTGTATTATACGGTACTTACAACTGTAGTTGTAAGTACAATACGGTAGACATTGTAGTGATTCCCTGACTCTAGGAACTACAGTACATTAGATGCAGTAGTCTAGGGGGCTAATGCTTAGCCCTACTGCATCTACCATTTTCTTGTCCCGCTGGTTCGAGACCTTTAAAGTACATACTGTATACGGTAATTTTATTTTGTTTTAAATCTTCACTAATACATTATCCAGAAATTCTGGTATTTCTATGCCACAGTACTTTGACAAAAAAGTCTAACCTTGGTAATAAAAAATAAAAAGTGTAACCTTTCAAGCTTCGAACCCGCAAAAGGGTTGTACAGGCAGCGTAATGTATTGGTTTGATTATTTACCATTACACTACAGCCGCCTGCAGTACCAAGGTTGCACCTGGCTTGAGTGTTTCCTACAATACTGTACGTCATCGTACAGTATCTCAGGCGCATGCCCAGATCTACTGTATACCCATGTAGCGCTTTTTTTTTTTTTTTTTTTAAGTCTTCGCTACTTTTGTTCAGTATTGTTATCCAACCCTTACTAAACTCAGTACATTTTATATATTAGGGGGTAAATGTACTAAGATGGTAGTGCTATAAAGAAGTGATGTTGCCCATAGCAACCAATCTGATTCCAGGTATTACCAGTATCTTCTAGAAGGTGCTACTGTAGATAAATGCTAAGTACAGTAGAATCTGATTGGATGCTATGGGCAACATACAGTACAGTAACTTCTTAAATAGAACTCCCATCTTAGTAAATTTACCCCTACAAGTTTCACTTTTTCCCCCCAATTTTTTTTCTTTCGCCCCCCAAAATGAAAGTGAATTTTTAGTGTGTTCTGACTTTTTAAAAAAAAAAAGTTACGCAGTTTACAGTACCTTTAGGGGACGTTGAAGGCTTCCCGCAACATTGCACCCCAATTCACCAAATTTTTCCGCCTGCTATTCATACAGTAGGCAAAACTTTTTAACATACTGTCTTACTGTACATTGCATTGACTTCCCGCCTACGGTAGGCAGAAAAGCTTTCAAATTGAATACAGCGATAATTTTACACCTGGCGAAATGACGTAATCTCCGAAACATTTTTTAGCCAATCACGTGTTTTTGCTCCAATGGGTGAAAAAGTGCCAACCAATATTCTCCCAACTGTCATCTCACAGGCTGTGTTTGAAAAATGACAGTTGGGAGCTGATTGACTGACACCTTATCACTTTTTTATCACTTCTCACTGTCTCCTAACACTGCTTAGTACAGTAAATAGACCCCTTGGAGTGAAAATACCAGACCGGCTAAAAAAAGTAAATAGACCACCCCTAAATTGAAAACGTCCCTCAGTGTATACAGTACTGTATGTGTACTGAACTGTATTCTACTGTAAGTGCCGGGCAGCTGTAAAATCACTGTGATGGGCAACAGGGATACTGTACAGTATGTGACTGTGGGCGGCAACCCCCATCGGCCGGCGCGCCCCTGGTGAGTGAAATCCTGGCCAATAGGACGATACACCCCTGCATCTGTGTGTTATTGACTTTTTGTACCTTTTTAATGACAGATGCACGCGTTGGGTCTCAGGCGCACTTAAAGACTGAATTACATACAGTACAAACACCAATTGTATAAATTAATGACAATCTTTATTTAACCTACAGTAACATGCTTTACAGAGGGGGGGGGACTTCTTTAGCTTTCAACCCCTGTAGTCCTCTACTGTCACACGCTTCTTTCTGCCGCTGGCATGTCCTGGAGTTCCAAGCTGGACACGGACATGACTACTGTACAGTACCTACAGTAGGAGGAAAGAGATGACGTGAGAACAGTCCTTCCTCAATGCTGACTGATACGCCCTACTGGACCGAGGACTACACAAAAAGATTAGGCTTTTAAGTAGGGGTGAGCGGGTTCGGATTTCTGAAATCCGAACCCCCCCGAGCCCCCCCCCCGATCCGAGGCAGATCCGAGTCTGGCTCGACTTTTCCCGCCTGACTCGGATCTGAAATCGAGGCAAAACGTCATCATCCCGCCTTCCGAGTCTCGCGGGTTTTGGATCCTATATAAGGTACCTGCGTCGGCGCCATTTTCTCACTCGGCTGTGGACAGTGAAGAGGGAGGGTGGGAGTTAGGGCTGGCTGGGCTGTGTAGTGTAGTGTAGTGCAGAGTAGTGTTGTGCTGTGCTGTGCTGCGCTGTGCTGCTGTGTCCACTACTTCAAAGTCCATAGGGGCTGGCTGGACTGTGTTGTGCAGTCAGTTCTCCAAAGGGCCTGTGTCCACTCCAAAGTCCTGTGCAGTGTCCCAGTCCTAAAGGGGTGCTGTAGTGTTGTCCAGGGGGTGCTCTGTCCATCAGGGGTGCTCCCCCCAAGTGCTAAAAAAATAATATTTTTTGTGTGTTTGTGAATTGTGTGCGCAGTAGCCGCACGTGCATCAACAAAGTAGTGCCAAGTGTGCGCCTGTGTCATAAGTAAAGGGCCGGCTGGCTTGACCGTTAAAGGGTGCTGTAACCCCCAAAGTACACTCCAGTCCAAACCAAAAAAAAAAATATTTTCTGTGTTTGTGAATTGTGTGCGCAGTAGCCGCACGTGCATCAACAAAGTAGTGCCAAGCGTGCGCCTGTGTCATAAGTAAAGGGCCAGCTGGCTTGACCGTTAAAGGGTGCTGTAACCCCCAAGGTACACTGCAAACCAAAAAAAAATTATTTTCTGTGTTTGTGAATTGTGTGCACTGTGGCTGCACGTGCATCAACAAAGGAGCAGCGCCAAGCGTGCGCCTGTGTCCCATAAGTAAAGAGCCGGCTGGCTCATTTCTTAAAGGGTGGTGTAACCCACAAAGTGCACTACTCTCCAGCAAAAATAAAAAAATATTTTCTGTGTTTGTGTGCGCTTTAGCCGCACGTATATATCAATATAACATAAATGGAGGACCAAACTTTCTCCGATAAAAATAAAATAGGGAAAGATCAAGAACCACTTCCTCCTAGTGCTGTTGCTGCTGCTGGGAGTTGTTCATCATCCCAGAGAGGAAGTAGGAACATCACTACTTTTACTAAACAATTGACCCTCCAACAGTCCCTAGCGATGAGGAAGTACGACAGCAGTCATCCTGAAGCAAAACGTATAACTGAGGCCTTGACTGCTATGTTGGTGTTAGACGTGCGTCCGGTATCCGCCATTAGTGCAGTGGGATTTAGACAATTGATGGAGGTAGTGTGTCCCCGGTTCCAAATCCCGTCTAGATTCCACCTGCATCCTCAAAGCAGCAGTGACAAGCGTGCGTCTGTCTGTTAAAGGGTGGTGACACCCTCAAAGTGTGCTACACAAACAATAAAAATATTATTCTTTTTTTTTCTGTCTTTGTGAAATGTGTGGGCTGTAGCCGCACCTGCATCCTTAAAGCAGCAGCGACAAGCGTGCGTCTGTCTGTTAAAGGGTGGTGACACCCTCAAAGTGTGCTACACAAACAATAAAAATATTGTTCTTTTTTTTTTCTGTCTTTGTGAAATGTGTGGGCTGTAGCCGCACCTGCATCCTTAAAGCAGCAGCGACAAGCGTGCGTCTGTCTGTTAAAGGGTGGTGACACCCTCAAAGTGTGCTACACAAACAATAAAAATATTGTTCTTTTTTTTTTCTGTCTTTGTGAATTGTGTGGGCTGTAGCCGCACTTGCATCCTCAAAGCAGCAGCGACAAGCGTGCGTCTGTCTGTTAAAGGATTACATCGGTGACAGCATCCAAGTAGGCATGTCAGACAGTCCGTACCTGTACTGGCAGGAAAAAGAAGCAATTTGGAGGTCCCTGTACAAACTGACTCTATTTTACCTGAGTTGCCCCCCCTCCAGTGTGTACTCCGGAAGAGTGTTTAGTGCAGCTGGGAACCTTGTCAGCGAAAGGCGTAGGAGGTTGCTTCCACAAAATGTGGAGAAGATGATGTTCATAAAATGAATTATCTACTCTTCCAGGGAGACCAGCCTCCAGAACGTACAGAGGGACCTGTGGTTGTGGATTCCAGCGGAGACAAATTAATACTCTGTGAGGATGAGGATGTACACAACACTGAAGAGGGTGAGGAATCGGTGGATGAGGAGGATGAGGACGACATCTTGCCTCCGTAGAGCCAGTTTGTGCAGGGACAGATTAATTGCCAGCTTGTTTTGTGGGGGCCCAAACGAACCAATCATTTCAGCCACAGTCGTGTGGCAGACCCTGGCGCTGAAATGTTTGGTTTTTTAAAGTGTGCATGTCCTGTTTATACAACATAAGGGTGGGTGGGAGGGCCCAAGGACAATTCCATCTTGCACCTCTTTTTTTTCTTTGCATTATGTATAGTTTGGGGCCTAGTTTTTCAAACTGCCATCCTGTCTGCCACTGCAGTGCCACTCCTAGATGGACCACGTGTTTGTGCCGCCCACTCATATCTCTTAGCATAGTCATCCAGCTACCTCGATGCAACCTTTTGGACATAAAAACACTATTGTGAGGTGTGAGGTGTTCAGAATAGACTGGAAATGAGTGGAAATTAAGGTTATTGAGGTTAATAATAGCATAGGAGCAGAAAAACCCACAAATTCTGTGATTTTAGCTGTATTTATGCTTTTTTTCAAAAAAATACAGATCCAAAACACAAAACCCAGAACCCAAAACACGGAAGGGTGGTTTTGGCAAAACCAATCCAGATCCAAAACACGAAGAAAGATCCAGATCCAAAACCAAAACACAAAACACGAAAAGTTGCCGGTGCACACCCCTACTTTTAAGTTAAAATCATCACTGGCACTTTTGGCCTCAGGTGCAGAGTTTCACCTATACCAGGTGCAGACTCTACCGTGCATCAGAGTGCAAGGTCCACTGTACGCCCTGAAGAAAGGAGGATAGGCAGAGACAAACAGACAGTAAAAGACAGACACACAGGTTCTCACCGGAGATGCTCTTGTTCTTCATCCTGCTTGATCCCACACACCCTGTACTGTAGGAGAGAGAATCCGCTGTGCAGGGCCCTTCCCTGCTCTAACAGTGTCACACTAATCCACTTCTCCACATTAATATATGCCCTAACTAACCAGACTAACAATTTTATTAATAACTAATTTGTATTATAATTAAGCCTGGTTGTGAAATACTGTAAGCAGTGCCCCTAGGCCCACAGTAATATAATAATATAACTTTACTTTATTAACATCCCTTATCATGGGATTTATCCTGTGGAATAAAAACAAGTTTTAGTTTACTGTCATGTAAAATCAGTGCATTATTAATATACAGTATATATATATTTTACAGTATGTACAGTACCTCGTAGGGCCAAAAGTCCATCCCAGTTCCTTACGCATCCGTTTGATGCTGGAACAGGAGATGTCCAGGTCACATTCTGCTTTTAGAATACGTTTGATTTGTAAAGCTGTACGCTCATCATCCTCACAAGTCAATTTGTGCACAATCTTTTTGACGCTCCTACGGTAGAACACATAAAGAGCATATAGCAATTATTGGACAGTTAGTGTTGAAATTGGAACACAATACAGTAGCAATCTAGCAACATACAGTATACTGTAATAAAAAAAGGTTGATGTAAAGTACCTACCATGTGCATTTAGAAGGAAATCTATATCTGGTCCACGTTCTCTCAAATGCATGATAGCGCACAGTCTGTAAACTAACAAGAACACCACACTCTTTCAGCCAGGCCTGGATCTGTCGTGTTGTTTTGTGTTCTTTTTTCATGCTTGCAATTATCTTGCTGATGGCTTTGGTGATTTTTGCCATGTTTGACGACAAAATCTGTGTAAAGAACAAGAGAAATACGTTACAGTACTGTTGCTGAGTATACAGACTGAGTACAGTATACAGTACATACAGTAATGTAATGTTCAGTATCTTAAACACAGGGGGGTATTACATTCTTACTGTACATCAGCCGTAACATGTATACAACGGTATATACTGTACTGTACAGTATAACCAGCTAGTAAATTTCATTTTGCAGGCTGTGTTTAATAAATGATAGTTTTGAGCTAATTAGTGATATATATTTCCCAATTTAATCTCACATCAAGCTTTCATACAGTATGCCCCTAAATACGCAAATATGCATCTACCGTATGAAGGAGACAAACAGGACAATAAACACAGCAATATTGCGACTGAAACTAAGATGGCCGCCGAGAAAAACAAGATGGCGACGGTCACTCACGGGAGACTATGAGAGGCAGCGGGAGGCTAGGGAACGATCGTTGTGTGTGTGATAGTTACTCCATACACAAATAAGCCTCTACGGGGATGGGTGAAGGACGGGGCATACCGAGGCAGCGGCACGATAAACACAGCAATATTGCGACTGAAACTAAAATGGCCGCCGAGCAAAACAAAACGGTACAGTATATGCATTGAAAACTCGCTGCGCAAATCAGCGTCTAACACAGCAAACTGCAAAATGACTGTGAACCTAGCAAGCTCCCATACTTACAGTACCAGCGGGTTGATACTGTAGGAAACACCTGTAGAAGCTCAGGGTACAGCAATGAGCAGCAACAACAGTGACTTAGAAGTCAGGCAGCGTTGCAGGTAGTAGTAGCTCAAGGGTTCGTACTGTTGATACGTGCCGATGAGACAAACCGAGCAGCAAGTCCGTACAGTTAAGTAGCAGATTCACAGTGTGGATACACTGGATAGACAAAAGAATTCCTTCCCCCAGAAAATCTGGTTGGTGTATTTGAAAAATGCACTTCCTTGTGGTCCAATGGCATGGCAGAGTTTCGGCGGCAACTAGCTGGTACTGTAAGTACGGTAGCTTGCTATGTTTTTGCAGTTTGCTGTGTTAGACGCTGATTTACGTAGCGAGGTTTCAATGCATATACAGTACGGTACCGTTTTGTTTTGCTCGGCGGCCATTTTAGTTTCAGTCGCAATATTGCTGTGTTTAACGTCCCGCTGCCTCGGTATGCCCCGTCCTTCACCCATCCCCGTAGAGGCTTATTTGTGAATCCAGTAACTATCACACACACATACCGATCGTTCCTAGCCTCCCGTTGCCCCTCATAGTTTCCCGTGAGTGACCACCGCCATCTTGTTTTGCTCGGCGGCCATTTTAGTTTCAGTCATAATATTGCTGTGTTTATCGTCCCGCTGCCTCGGTATGCCCCGTCCTTCACCCATCCCCGTAGAGGCTTATTTGTGAATCCAGTAACTATCACACACACATACCGATCGTTCCTAGCCTCCCGTTGCCCCTCATAGTTCCCGTGAGTGACCGCCGCCATCTTGTTTTGCTCGGCGGCCATTTTAGTTTCAGTCGCAATATTGCTGTGTTTAACGTGTGTTTGCATTATTGCACCACTTTGCACATTTAACTTGAGACTAATGGTTTTAATGGTCATGTACACACTAAGTTTTGATTTATGTTATAAAAATAGCAAATTTGGCGCTCTACTTTACAGTACTGTACTGTATATCAGTTGAGATATTCACACATTTTATTACTGTTGAGCTGACACCTACTGTACCTTACCGTACAGTATATAATTAGGGAGTGTTTTTTATACACCTGTATTTATCATATTTATTATCTTGTACCTCTATACAATCTCACAATAGTGGTTAGTGCTTTAACAGTTTTAGCGCTGTGTAATCTCCTATATTTACCTGTATATACTGTATAACACACGCACAGTCTTAGGAGACAGAAAGTGCAGTATGAGTACTGTAATTGTTTACAGTGTTGTAATGTGAAACATTTACTGTATACAGTACATGTATTTCCACTATTTTACTTAACATTGTATTTAGTGTCTTTATACTTGTGTATTTCAGAGTGCACCGAACTGTCAAAATGGTGAAGAGCAAAGGTTTTTACAGCGGAAACGAATCTTGCCCACTTCCACTGACCAAAAGGCTGAGTGCACTAGTCCCACAACGGTCTACAAGCAAACCTTCCAAGAAGAAAACAGGTAAGGAAAATTTACAGGTACCTCTTCTAGTCAAGGCAAGGAAGAATACAAAGGCGAAGAACAACACTTTGCAAGTGGACATCAGAGAAAATGGACCAGGGAACGTGGAGCAACCCATGAACGTCCCGAACCAGGAGGAAACACCAGTCATTTATGGGCCAGAAGAAGTGGACACCTTTGAGCCTCTTGTTGAAGATGTATCCTGCTCACCAACTCGGCGAAAACTGTCATTCCAAGAAGATAATGCATGCACATGTAGCTGTGCCAGGATGGTGAGAGACCTCGCCGGAAAAGTTGGTCAACTGGAAGCGAAAATTGACAACTTGAAAGAAGAGCTGAAGGAAGGGCTGAAGGACACCATTGCAGAAGCAGTGAAAGAAGCAATCAGGCAAAGTAAAGAAGAATGGCAAGAGGCCGCTGCCCAGAGTACCAGGAAGAGACATGACCAGGCAATCCAGTATGAAATGGTCACACCGGATGAATTTGAGCCTGAGGAGAACGACGATGATTTCAACTTGGAGACTGTCTCTCAGACTCAGACTCCCACTCTCAGACACAGTCCAAGGGACGTAGCCATAGTGCACAAGGCTGAGACCGCATATGCGTTGTCGCTGACAGCCACCATAGCCACAGTATGAAATCACTATTCAGTGAAATACAGAGCCCTCTCTGGGCACTACAGATCCCATTGTAAACCCTCCACTGGGCATGCGCATGAAATCCCATTGACAAAAGCGCAGACATTGACGAAAGTTTTGCACTATTGAAACACACAACCTGTTTGTAATGTCTTACTTTTAAGCAGCCTTTTAAACAACAACACTACAGTATTACAGTACAGTACAACACTACTAAAGTACAGTAGTTTCACTATAGTGTCAGTGACAGTGACAAAAAAATATGTGATATCCACCCAATTTACTGTAAGTTTAACAGTATGGCATTCTGTACAAGGCATTCAGTACAGTGGAGCACTCGCCACCCAGCGGTTAAGCACTATATTACATGCAATTACAAAAGTGGAGCACTCGCCACCCAGCGGTTAAGCACTGTATTACATGCCGTAGCATATCCTTCGTTGAAGAATACCACGGTATTCCACAAGTCCATGGCGCGACTCAGAGGCCTGCAAGCCACGCCACAAGTCTATGGCGCGACTCACGCCACGCCATGAGCAACAAAATAGCTGGGCAGATCTGTACCCTACTATTTAGTTCAGTGTATTTTGGAAACAACTATGAGACTTCTCCCCAATATTTTTGAGTAGTAATCATTAAGGGGTCTATTTACTAGGCAGTGTTAGGAGACAGAGTGAAAAGTGATAAGAAAGTGATAAGGTGCCAGCCAATCAGCTCCCAACTGTCATTTTTCAAACGCAGCCTGTGAGATGACAGTAGGGAGCTGATTGGCTGGCACCATATCACTTTCTTATCACTTCTCACTCTCTCCTAACACTGCTTAGTAAATAGACCCCTTAGATTGTTCTTTGCACAGCACCCTATTGTGTTTGGTATGATGCATTTCAGTAAGTTTCTCTATAAACAAAAATACTAATATCAAGGTCTTATCTTTATCTGTTAATAACCAGTCTTGTTTTATTGTGTTTGTTGCCAATTGTAAAGTGCAACAGCACACTGTAACCTGGCACTATATAAGTAAATGTTAATAAATAAAGTTTTGACAGCTTATAAATTTGGAAGAACCCAACTGCCACCTAGTGGTCAAAATTAAAGTTGAATAATGCATGCCTAAAAAATTGTTATAACCATGCCATTAATGCTAAATCCACCTTTTCCTCATTAGACAGAAACACTGGGGTCTGATTCACAGGTGCGCACAATTCCGATGTTTGCACAATTGAGCGACTATTTGCTGTTGCGCATGCTCAATACATTCAGAAATCCCCTACAGCACATGCGTTACACAGAACGTACTCTGTTGCATATGGATCCTCTGGCATTAGGAAGGGAAGGGGTAAAGCCATGGGCTTTACCTCACCGTCTGGTGTCTGGGAGGTGGCTTGAAGTGAACGGAAAAAAGGCCGTCTCACGGGCGTGTTATGGGAGTGTCGCCCTTTTAGTGAAAGCGGATGCGTGCTCATATGCACAGAGGCCATGTTTAGCTGGAGATCAGTAGGAGGCACTGCACCAGCCATAGTCTGGCGTAAGTGTTGATGGTGAACGTGGTGATGCGTAAAAGGTGGATTGTTTAGGAACAAGGACAGTGTTGCTGCGTCCATGGGTATTGAAAGTAGGCATTTCAGGGCTAGTTTACTCCGGTGCACACCAGTACACGAGGGAAACCATGTTGCACTGTGGGTGGTGCAAATACATATATTTTTTTGCATGCAGGGTAAATTCTGGCTGCTTCTGCATGTAGCCTACAAATGCTGGGCAGCTTTATTGTTACACTGCAATTTAGATGTCAGGGCCTGATTCAGACCCGCTCGCGAGCGCTGAGCGCTCGCTAGCGGGTCGATGTTGACAGAGGCGGCTCCGTCGTGCGCATGCGCGAGACCCGAATAACAACGGCCAAGCCGTCATTATGGGTCTTGCACCAAAGGGGGCGTGCTGTCGATGGTGATTGACAGCACGTCCCCTTTGGTGGGCGTGCCGGGGGCATGGCTGCCCAGACGGAGGCGTTCCCATGGGAATGCCTACCATCTGGGGCCGGCCCCACTGACATCTATCAGAGCCAAAAGCACTCCAGGGCTTGCGGCAGCGAGACCCTTCCGAAAGGGTCTCGTCGCCAGCCCGAGGGTCGCGATGGTCTTGACTATCGCGACCATCATTTTGGCCGCTCGCTATAGCTGTGTGTGGTCACCCACAGCTATGCGAGCGGCCAGGAGGCCGCTCCAAAAAGTAGGAGGGACGGCCCTGATTCAGAGCGAGCACTCTGTCAGAGCGTCCGGCTCTGAATCAGGGCCTCAGGGCCTGATTCAGAGCCGGACGCTCTGACCAGAGCACTCACTCTGAATCAGGGCCCTCCTACATTAAAATGGAGCGTCCTCCTGGACGCTCGCATAGCTGTGGGTGACCACCCACAGCTTATGCGAGCACCCATGATGATGGTCGCGATGGTCAAGACCATCACGACCATCGGGCTTGCGACGGAGACCCTGCGGTAGGGTCTCGCTGCCGCAAGCCCTGGAGTGATTTTGGCTCTATCAGAGCCAAAATCACTCCCACTGACATCACTAGTGATGTCAGTGGGGCCGGCTTTAGACGCCTCTGTCTGGCAGCCACGCCCACCAAAGGGGGCGTGCTGTCAATCAACATCGACAGCACGCCCCCTTTGGTTCGAGACCCGGAGCGACGGATACCCCGTCGCTAGCCGGGTCTCGCGCATGCGCATGACGGAGCTCCCTCCGTCGTGTGCACGCGCAGTGAGGTAACATCGACCCGCTTGCAAGCGTCCTGCGCTCGCGAGCGGGTCTGAATGTCCCCCTCAGTTTGGACACAGCCCTCCCTAATCTACATCTCTCAGCACATGTTACACCTGCCCCACCTGCAGTGCAGCATGGTGTTACCAGGATGCACAGTTACTTGCTCTATCTTACTCTATTCCATACTTGCCAACTCTCCCTGAATGTCAGTGCAGTGGCAAACGCAGGATTTCTATAGGGGGGTTTCCAAATGCTTGATTTTACAGTAATTGTGGCCTGTCCATGAAGAGGGTAGAATTAGCACTTAACCAGCTTTACAATGTGTCATACAAAGTGTATTGTGTGTCATAATTCCAGCATATACAGGACCAGTGATCACAGTAAGCCATTAGCTGCAGCAGTAGGTCCATCCTGCCTGAGCTGAATGTTTTTAGTTTAGATGTGGGCACCATTCCAAGAACATGCAGCACTAGTAATATTCTACTATATTATTATTTCTATTGTGATAATGGTGTGGGCTGGGAAGGGGGGTTTCCAGGCAGACGGAAACCCCCCCTGCGTTTGCCTATGCAGTGAGACCCCCTGAAATATCAGCAATTTCCCTGTCTCCCTGAATAGTTTAGCAATCTCCCTCATTGCATCTTACAGTCATTATGAAGCTGTCATTTACAAAAATAAACAGAGATATATACTTTTAAATGGGATCATTAGTATCATTTCCCTGCATTGGTTATAAAGCACAATGTTCTCTATGGCTACAGGCATTATCTGGAAAGTATCAGTGTGTTTTCATCAACAAATAGATCTTACTGACTGCTTTGGGGCTCATTTACATTTGGATGTAAGTCAGTATTATGACACGCCCCTCAGATGTAGCAGGACACGCCCATTTTACCACCGCACTCATAGGTGCTGCTTTCACTCTCTCCCTGAAATGCTTTTTCAAAAGTAGGCAAGTATGGTCTATTCCCAAAGCTGAATCAGGCCTAGTGTTTCCGTCCAAGCTTCTTGTTCTCCCTGGTAAAGGCCGCACAACACATACAGATATAGGGCTTTAACTTTATTCTGACTCTTTCCACCATAAGGGCCTGATTGAAAGTCACATGCTGTGGCAATATGAGCGCAGTTGGCGGATGTTTTAAGTGATGGGCATGCATCTGCGTCGCACTGAGCAAATATGTTACTGCACCGAGATGCAGAACGAATTTTGATGCAGGCGATTCAGAATCCTTTGTAACTCAGGGCCCCTTGTATAAACAAACGTAAACACCAGCTGCATTCTTCCTTTAGTATCACCGTGATTCAAACGAAAATGCGTCTAGTATTTATTAATACTTACCCCTCCGGCGAGGTCCAGCAAAGTCCACCTCGTCGGCAAGGCACTCCGCTGGGCTGCTGGCAGCCTAACGCCGCCAGCAACGGGGTCTCGTGTAATGCGCATGTGCATGACCCGGCAGTGCCTGGAAGGCTTCGCTGAAGCCAGAAGGGCAGCGCCGGGTTCCCATTGCCATCAATGGGGACCACATCGCTCTCGCCATCTAAACATGCTGTGACAAACCGCGGTAATCTTAGATTATTGCTGTTTGTTAAATACAGAAAGGATGATATAACCCCCTTAGTGAGCGCTAAAGGGTTTATTATGCTTAGTTTATAAATGGGCCCCTCAGTCGCCTCTCCACTTGCAGCTGAAGGGGCATAACTGAGTGGCAACGGGGCGTTTGCATATAGGCGAAGTTTCGTGAGTGGCAACGAAGTAATGTAGATGGATCTGCGGGTTAAGCATGTAGACGGAAGACGGATCTGCGGGTTAAGCAGAATTGCACAAGCACTGAGATAAGCCTGTTTCCAGGGTCTCTTACACCAAGAACAGGGATAATGCCTGTGTGCATTAATTATGATGATGACTGCTATGAAATGAAGAGTACACGTAGGGGCGGTGCGGTGGCGTAGATGGGTATATCTTGGTTTAGTGGAAAATACTGTATCTGCCTTTCTCTCTGCGCACACGGGGTCTTATTTAGACGTTGTACGCTATACCGGTGTTTTTGAAGTTGAGTAGTTATCGGCCGTCGACTGACAGGGAGTATTTGGGGGAGGTAACGAAGAGTGTCGGCTAAAAACGCAGGTGTGTCGCAACCTTTTTTGGGTACAAATCACATCTTGCATCTGCGATCCAGTATGCAGTGAACATGGCTCCGGTGTCGCAGTTCCATCTGCGTGACCAGAGAGTTACACAGGACTGATGACACTTAATGATCTGTGACTGATTCTGCATTCGCAGATGTTTGGATTTGCAAAGATGCCGGTGGGTGCGTCTCAATACATATCCCGGTAGCTGCAACAATTGCATATTTTCGGACAGCAACTGTGCATGGAATCGCAGTGGCAGTAGCGTGCAACTCTAAATCAGGCCCACAATGCAGGTGTAAGTACATTATACTCTCCATCCACCTCCTAATGTTTTTATCAGACCTTTAAGGCTCCCATTACTACCAGTCTTCTTCCAGAAGAGCAACATCTTATGAGTGACTTACACTTAAGAAAGCTATAAAACCCAATACTATGGTATCCTACAAAATAAAGCCGCCTGACCTTGCATAAGAGTTATACGACCTATAAACATATTCCAGGGTCAACAAGACTGGACATACTGTACTGCAACTGGATCATTATTCTAAGCTGTTATATTATAGGTTCTCCAGTGTCACTTGTGTTTCTTGTTTCTCTTATGGGTTTGCTTCAGTACCTCCTTATATATTCACAAACTTGGTGGTCTTTTTCCATAGACAGTGACGGACTGGGCCATGAAGGGCCCACCTGGCAATGCAGTGGTGGGGGTCCAAGCTTAAGGGGAGTAGCCGGCTGCCAGAGGGGTTATGGCCAGCCATTAAATAGTTGAATTGGTCAACTAATAGAGAGGACATAGTCAGCCTACAAAGAACAAGGCCCCTTGATTGGCAGGACGGCTAATATTGGTGTAGTTTCCACAGAACCAAACCAAGCACCAAGTTCATCCATGGTCCTGCTCCACCAAGTTACTGACTGTCTATTAGAGTAACAATGAATAATTTGAGTGCGCAGTCTGGATCCTTACCCCAAGAGAAAAGACCCACAGACAGTGGGGCCCACCGGGGATTTCCCCTGTACACCTGTAGTTTAACTTCCCAATATGAGGTTTTGTAAGTCACAAGCACTCTGCAATCACTTCACTACACAGCACTATAACAAGAATAGTCTCCCATATCTTCTTCTATCCTTCTACACTTGTGTCATAACCATCTATCGCCTTCCTTGATAACTTTGCGGCCTGGCTCCTTCACATCTTGTCCTTTCCTTCTTCTCTTTGGGTGATTACAATATCCCTATTCCTGTCTTGCCATCTCCTCATGGATGCACCAACATTTTTTACGTCCAAATTTGAACTTATTGTACTACAATCTTCTCTGTTCCTCAAGTCTGTGGCCTGGACATGGACATCTTCTTCTCCATTATTCCCCACACCCAGTCCCTATACCACTCCTTCTTTCATCTTTGTAGTGTTGTTGGTATGTCCACAGCCTAACCCCTACCACTCTCCCACTTTCTTAACCAACTTCCTCTGTCTGTGTTGCCCTCTCTTGTTTTAACATAATTTTTTGGAGGGGAGGTTTTCCTAGTGATTCCAGCCTTGGACTGAGCAATCTACGACTGGTTGACCTTATGGATGTCTGCGTGTCTCCCTGCTATGGTGGAGATGCCAGTGCAGGTTATTGAAAAATAGGGGTGACTCTACAAAATTTGTATCCTTATTTTTCACTACAAGCCTACTCTACCTATCTACCTATGGCTGGCTATGATATAGAGGGCAGGGTGATCCCCACACAGTTTTTGTCAATAATTATTGTGGTATTTTTCTTCTTCTCTTTTTTACACTATACAAGACTGCACAGATTTTAGGGATCTGTACATGCTTGCAAACTACAATGTGATTGCCACAGGGGTTTAGAAACTGCTGGAGATCAACAGTGGGTTCTAGTTAGAAGGTCTAAATTACCTTTAGTATATACTGTCTTTTCGGAATAGAACCCTACGTCAATCAGCGGCATGACTGTAATAACAGCAAGCCTGCCTCTTAGTAAATTTACCCCCTCACTTTTAGATTGTAAGCTCCCACGAGCAGGATCCTTCTTTCTTTTGTAGCCTCAACACACCCTTTTCCCTTGACTTATCCTTGCCTTCATGTCCCATACTGTACAGTGTAATTCAATTTTATCCTTCTGGTTTTGTTGCTGTTTATCCAATTTTTGCTGCATCTTGTTCATGTTCATCTATAGTGATCTCTTCTATGCCTGCAATAAAGTATACTACATGTGCTCTGTGCTATCTTGGTATGTTATGGTTCTGTTACCCATGTTGTACAACCGCAATATACAGCATTCCAAATTTTTGCAGTGTCCTATAAATAAAGTAATAAACAATAATAATATATAATAATCTAGATACCACACTAATGTCTTTGCATGCACAGTGGGTGCTGGCTTAGAGTTTACATCATGGCCCAACATTTGTCCAATTTGTTTGTGAGTCTCACAAATTTGACCCCTGTCTCCTAGTCTTAAAATGGCATGATATTATAAGCCCAGGAGACAGGGAGCAACTTCCTCCTACCCTCTATTACGTTGGCTATGCTGAATGTCTTCTTCAAATAAAATTTATTGAAGCATTATACAGATAAAAACATCAATATGACACATTAGCAAGAGTAATGAAATAGCTTAAAACATAGCAAAAACAAATTAAGAATATTAGTAGGGGAGACATTATTATCATGAAGCTAGGATGAGGCATGAATAGACTAGGTAAGAGGAGAAAGCACTGCCTACAGAAGTACTTGGGAGGGGTCTTGTGCGTAGACTTGTGTTTCATACCAAAGGTTTAAAAGGAAGCAACGTCATATACCTTCTCTTATAGGGACAAGTTGAAAATTAATAAAACTTTCACAGCAAAATGCTGTGTATACTTTCCTTTCTGAAGGGAAGCCTTCAGCCAGTCCATCATAAGGAGGTTCTTCCTCCAAGAGTAGAAGAAGGAGTCAGGATCCACGTGTGGAGAATGTAGCAGATGCTGAGATAGCCAATACCGATTTCTTCCCCTAGAAACTTGCAACCCATGAGGTAGTATGCTCAATACAGCTCACTCTGGAGTCAGTGGTAGATCCAAAACCCTTGGGAAATCTTTATACTCACTAGATGGCTCTCAGCACTGAATGATGGAGAGTACTTGCCATTTACCAAGGCTAGGAGTTACCAATCTGTGAATGTCATAACTTTCCAGCACAAAATGGTGCATTGTAAAGTGAAATAGCAGGTGTAATAGTGGGGTTCAGGCTTGCATCATATTGGGAGGTCTTTATTGTATTGTCACCAATAATTTGCAGGATCTCTATTATTTTGTCTACAGGTACCATTTGGTCTGAAATCTATTGTCACCAAAGATTATGTTAGTCTGCAATATATTGCCACCATAGATATTGGAGATTTACACTGTATTGTCACCAAAGATATTAGTTATTAGTGAGTTCGGTACTGTATTGCCACCAGAGATATTGGGTGTCTGCACTGTATTGCTACCAGATATATTCGAGATATATTGGAGATCTATTCTGTATTTCCACCAGAGATATTAGAGGTCTGTACTGCATTACCTAGACAAATTGGAGGTCTGCAGTGCATTACCACCAGAAATAATGGAGGTCTGCACTATATTGCCACCAGAGATATTAGAGGTCTGTACTGTATTGACACCACCAGAGATACTAGAGGACTTTACTGTATTATCACCAGAAATATTAGAAGTCTGTACTGTATTATCACCAGAGACATTAGAAGTCTGTACAGTATGGCCACCAGAGATATTAGAGGTCTGTACTATATTGCCACCATAGGTATTGGAGGTTTGTACTGCATTGCCACTAGAGATATTGGGGTATGTACTGTATTACCACCAGAGAGAGTGGAGGTCTGCACTGCATTGCCACCAGTGATATTGGAGGTCTGTACTGTATTGCCACCAGTGATATTGGAGGTCTGTACTGTATTGCCACCATAGGTATTGGAGGTGTGTACTGTATTGCCACCAGTGATATTGGAGGTCTGCACTGCATTGTCACCAGAGATAGGGGGTCTGTTCTATATTGCCACCCAATATTTGTGGTCTGCTTTTTATTGCCAGCTGGGATCCAGAAAAATACTTCTGCTATAGAACACAAACCTCCTGCCATATCAATATCTATCTAATGACATTATAAAATATGATGTGAATTTACCATTTTGCTAATATTTATGTAGTAGGAATCTCTCTCCATCTCGCTAACCTTACTAACTGTAAGTGTAATATCTGGCAGCCTACAATGAAAGCCATTAAATAAAGCTATGAAATAAAATTGGAAAATCAGTCAAAATAGTTTTGAATTTCTTTGCAAAGTGCCTGAACTTCAGTGCAAAATTATATAAAAATGTTGGTTAGTAGGGTAAAGAAGTCATATGTCTAGACAGACCGTTCTAATAAAACAAAGTTTTACCAGCTGACTGAAGGAAAATTAAACAGTTAAACAAATGACCTCATCATCCTACAAAATCTTCTAGACGTCTGAGTTACAGCTGCCTTCAAGAACAAACAGTGTAGGTTAATAGTGTATTGGTTGTAGCTGCTTAAATAATTTTTTTTTAGAACCTTCTTTTTAATCGGTAACAGATTTAATTATAGCATTGCTGCAGCTTTGTGTGTGGGTGGCAAACAATATGCATTTTGTAGTGCCTTACAAATTAAAAATATTTCTTTTATATGTGGTCAATGTCCAGATTGTTTAAACAATGTGAAAAATCATCTGTTAGTAAATGTGATTTAGACCCTGAAACATAAAATCAGTCAAACATCGACCAAAGTCGGCTTTTAGTAAATATACTCCTAGGCAGTGGCATTACTAGGGGGGGTCGGGCAGGGTGCGTGCCCTGGGCGCCGTTGGACCGGCAGCGGGGGGGGGGCCACGGTACCGGCCCGCCCGCCCTAGTTAGCCAGTGTACCGCCGACTGCAATGAGTGCGGTCAGCGCTACACATTTACACAGGACCGGCGCTAGGCTTCCAGCGCCGGTCCTGGGCTGCACGCCTGAGCCCGTTCCCTCCCCCTGAGCGCTTGCCCAATAGCGCCAGGAGGCGGGCTCAGGCTGTGCATAACACACGCATCCGCCGCCAGCGTTGGCGGCGATGCGTGTGTTAAACAGCAGCCAATGAGAGTCAGATAGACTCTCATTGACTGCTGCAGCACCCACTGCAAGAGCCGGGCTTCCGTCCGGCTCCTGCAGTGGGTAATGGGACTGACGTCATGACGTCTGTCCCACGATGCTGAGCGCGCCAGCCCGGGCAGGAGCGGCGTCGCGAGCAGGACCAGGACCAGAGATTCAGGTAAGTATATTTTTTTATATATATATATATATATATATATATATATATAATTTTAATTTTTTTAACCTATCTGCACAACGGGGGAGGGGGGTGGCTACTACTGGGGGGACCTCTACTGGGGGAGGGGTGGCTACTACTGAGGGGACCTCTACTGGGGGAGGAGTGGCTACTACTGGGGGTGCCATTGGGAGGACCTACTCTACTGGGGACTACTACTTGGGGGGGAACTACCACTGGGGGCATTATAAAAGGGGCCTACTACTAGAGGCACTGCACTCGGGGGACCACTACTGGGGGCAATAATAGGAAGGGCCACTACCAGGGGGCACTGGATAGGGGGATCACTACAGGGTGCCTGCATAAGGTGACCACTACTGGGAAAACTGCATGGGGGGGGACTACTGCTGGGGGCACTATATAAAGGGCACTGCATAAGGGGATACCGCTACTGGGCGCACTGCATTGTGGGGACTGCTACTGGGGGCACTGCATAAGGGGGAACACTACGTGGGGCACTGCATTTGGGGGGCCACTACTGGGGGTACTGAGTAAGGGGAACTAATTGGGGACTGTATAAGGGGGACCACTACTGGGGATACTGTATAAGGGGCACCACTATGGGCCTGCATAAGATGGACCACAACTGCATACTGGGGGTACTGTATAAGGGGTACTACTGGGGTTAAGGTGCATATGGATAGGAATGTTCAGCGTGAAAATAAAGGGGTGTGTCATGTTGACACGCCCCATTTTTAAGTGACCACGCCCATTTTTTTCCCGCGTGCACATCTCGGGATATTGGGAGGGGGGGGGGGCTCCCTTTTCAAATTGCCCTGGGCTCCAAATACCCTAGTTACGCCACTGCTCCTAGGACATGATGGACGGAAAATGTGAGATGTGAGTTTTGAATAAGAGAAAACCGCCACGAATGGAGAAGAAACCCTGGCCTGACGGAGAGCGTGGAAAGAGCTGCCAGAGAGAGAGAACAATCAGCAGGATTCATTAGAGACAGCTAAAAGTGACAAGCGGAGAGTGAGAGATAGGTAGGAGCCAGTGGCATATCTATAATGGCTGCAGGGTGTGGGGTCCGCGGTGGGGGCCCACACCGCACACCCTGCCGTTGCCATCTTCCCGGAGATTTGCGTATGCGCAGTACATGTGCCCAGAGACCCGCGCTTGAGCAGTGGACTCACACAGAGGCTGCGCATGGGACCCTCCTCTCCTATAATCCGCCCCTGATAGGACCACATACGTCTTATATTAAATAGAATATAAAATATGGGTTAACATTTATTTTTGTAACTTATTGAGAGATAAAGGGTAAATCACAGCAATATATAGTGTTATGTCTTATTTACAAACATAAGATGCAGCAAAATGTCTATATATTGGCCCATACGCAGAGTTGTACACACCATAGCAGCTGTAGCGCCCCTATCTGTACGTAATGTTCACTCTAGGTCCCGCAGCGGGCAGGGCGCCGGACATAGAGATAGGGCACTTCTGCGTGCGCCTGAAGGCGCGTCCGCGGCCGAAAAGGGGGCATGGTCAAAGAAAAGGGGGTGTGTCTTTATGAAGCGTCCCCTGTTCGACACTCCTGGGGGAGTGCCCGGCACTTACCGGCAATCCTGGGCAGCCCCCAAGCGCTGCGGCCACTAAGAATGGTTGCCGGGCGACCCACGGGTGGAGACAGAACCCGCAGGCTGTCTCAGCGGGGCGCCGCGCTGGAGGGCAGGGTGCTTTCTGCCCTTCAGAAATAGGGCAGGGCGCGGCACCCCACTGAAACAGCCTAGCAGAATCGCTATGTACGCTTCATTTCAGGCAGACAGATGTCTGATAAGTTTAGCTCTGAATCTCTTGGGGATTTTTGAGTTAATTACAGTAAAACATGCCATGGCATTCAGTGCCTGATACAGCTTGGACCGCAGTTGCTAATACGCACGCAATCGGCCGGTTGTTGTGTTCTGCGCATGCATATGCATTGCAGTGTGCGTGCGCGAGCCGGATACTACGCAGACCCATCGCAGAATGATTGGCAGGAAGTGCCATTTGTGGGTAGTGACAGGGTGGGGTGGTCGGCCGAATGTCATTTCAGGGGCATGCATAAATTAGCCACTGCGGTACTGTACGCAGCCTGAGGCCTCATAGCGTGCGTGGCTGTTACTAATTTCTGAGTAAGGTCAGGGCTTGCGCACGTATGGGTTCGATGGTACTCGTTTGTGCCGATGGTTTCGCTATTCTGCTAAACATTATGGATGTGCGTATGGTTAAGTGAGCGTCCTTATGTGGTGCTGAGTCTGCATTGCGATCGCAGTGGTTTGGCTTGCTATCACAGTTGGACTGCGTGCGTACGCAATATTGCGTTCTGAAGTGAATCAGGCCCTCATTTCACTGTAATAAACTCTGCTTCATCTGTACATCAGCACCACTGACATTACTACAGTAGTCAGGGCCAAATTGCATTCATGGTTCCAATACTGTATGTCTGTATAGTCACTGTAAAAAAAGGTGCAGAGTATGCAGAATGTGTGTTATAATGGATTAAGGCCCTCATTCAGAGCCGTACGCTCTGCGCAGAGCGCACGCTCTGAATGAGGGCCGGGCTTCATTTTCATGGAGCGTCCTCCTGGACGCTCGTATAGCTGTGGGTCACCACCCACAGGCTATACGAGCGTGCTTTTTGATGGCCGCGATGGTCGAGACCATCGCGACCATCGAAATTGCGAGCCGGAGCCTGCGGTTGAGGTTTTCAACCGCAAGCTCCGGAGTGATTTCGGCTCTATCAGAGCCAAAATCACTCCCACTGACATCACTAGTGATGTCAGTGGGCCGGCTTCTGACGGGAGGCGTTCCCGTGGGAACGCCCCCGTCAGGGAGGCACGCCCCCGGCACGCCCACCAAAGGGGGCGTGCTGTCAATCAACATTGACAGCACGCCCCCTTTGATCGGACACAACGAGCGAAGGAAAGTCCTTCGCTCGTCGTGTCTGGCGCATGCGCACGACGGAGCTCCCTCCGTCGTGCGCATGCTCAGTGCAGACCATCGACCCACTTGCGAGCGGACAGCCGCTCGCGAGTGGGTCTGAATCAGGCCCTAAATGTACAGAATTCTGCAGTAAGGTATCACAAAGCAGCAGCTGATGGCATAATGTGTATAGCAGTGGATGGTGGATTGCACTCACATCTCTTGCACAACCTGAACTTAGAGCAGGAAAAGTGAACATAAAATAATTATCTGTTCCTGTCTTGAAGTTCATTTCTGATGAAAACACCCAAAAAACAAACAGGTGCACACAGGAAAACCTGCAATGTCTGGGCTGCCGTAATTTTCACAGCTATGCACCACAGTGTACCACATTGTGATGAATTGACAATCCCTATTCACATAATGTAAGTTCTTTGGGCCTGATGCAGACCTGCTCACAAGCGGGTCGATTAATGGGCAGTGTGCACACCGCGTGCGCGAGCCCCGCAGTGAGCAAGAAATCACTCACTGCGGGACTCACTACAAGACTGGGCGGCTGTTGATGTTGATCGACAGCTCGCCCCGTTTTGTAGGCGGGGAGGGAAGGTGGCTGGCCAAACGGAGTGATGTCAGTAGTGAGCTTCCTGCTTTATTAGAACAGGAAGCTCACTGGGGCTTGCGGGAACGAGACCCTACCACAAGGGTCTCGTCGCAAGCCCGATGGTCGTGAAGGTCATGACCATCGCGACCCTCACCTGGCCGCTCGCAAAAGCTGTGGGTGGTCACCCACAGCTTAGCGAGCGGCCAGGAGGCTGGCTCCCTAAAAAAAAAAAAAGACGCCCTGATTGAGAGCGAGCGCTCTGAAAGAGCGTGCGGCCTGAATCGGGGCCTTTGCTCGATGTGGCACAGGAAAGAGGAAACACTTTCCAGCCAATTAGAAAGTTTTCATAGTGAGAGTCAAATGAGTAGAAAATGCATTTACATTTTTTATTATCTGTATCAGCATGTGTATTTTATGCTGCATTTGTCAGGTTTTGTAGTGAATATGTGAAATCTATGGGATCAATCCAGTTAGGGGTGAGTTGGGTCCTGCAAGCTGGTCTCACTGTGAATTCCATTTGCAATCCAATACCAAACATGCATTCATTTTTCAGAGGAAATTCACATTTCGGGACACAATGCAGATGAAAAATTATACACTAAGAGGGTTTAACTAGCATGATTTGGCCTACAAAGACTTGTCAGTTTTCCAGGTAAATTTCTCTATAAAGCTCAATAATGGGTGTATATATAATATGATGTGGGACAGGTATGTGGAGGTGTAAATGATGTGGGACAGGTATGTGGAGGTGTAAATGATGTGGGACAGGTATGTGGAGGTGTAAATGATGTGGGACAGGTATGTAGAGGTGTAAATGATGTGGGACAGGTATGTGGAGGTGTAAATATTGGGGGACAGGTATGTGGAGGTGTAAATATTGGGGGACAGGTATGTGGAGGTGTAAATATTGGGGGACAGGTATGTGGAGGTGTAAATGATGTAAGACAGGTATGTGGAGGTGTAAATGATGTGGGACAGGTATGTGGAGGTGTAAATGATGTGGAACAGGTATGTGGAGGTGTAAATGATGTGGAACAGGTATGTGGAGGTGTAAATGATGCAAGACAGGTATGTGGAGGTGTAAATAATGCAGGACAGGTATGTGGAGGTGTAAATGATGTGGGACAGGTATGTGGAGGTGTAAATGATGTGGAACAGGTATGTGGAGGTGTAAATGATGTGGGACAGGTATGTGGAGGTGTAAATGATGTGGGACAGGTATGTGTAAGGTGTAAATTATTTGTGGGACAGGTATGTAGAGGTGTAAATGATGTAGTAAAGGTAGGTGAAGGTGTAAATGATGTAGGACAGGTATGTGGAGGTGTAAATGATGTGGGACAGGTATGTGGAGGTGTAAATGATGTAGGACAGGTATGTGGAGGTGTAAATGATGTATGACAGGTTCTGTGGAGGTGTAAATGATGTGGGACAGGTATGTGGAGGTGTAAATGATGTGGGACAGGTATGTGGAGGTGTAAATGATGTAGGACAGGTATGTGGAGGTGTAAATGATGTATGACAGGTATGTGGAGCTGTAAATGATGTGGGACAGGTATGTGGAGGTGTAAATGATGTGGGACAGGTATGTGGTGGTGTAATTGATGTAGGACAGGTATGTGGAGGTGTGAATGATGTATGACAGGTATGTGGAGGTGTAAATGATGTGGGACAAGTATGTGGAGGTGTAAATGATGTATGACAGGTATGTGGAGGTGTAAATGATGTAGGACAGGTATGTGGAGGTGTACATGATGTGGTACAGGTATGTGGAGGTGTAAATGATGTGGGACAGGTATGTGGAGGTGTAAATGATGTGGAACAGGTATGTAGAGGTGTAAATGATGTAGGACAGGTATGTGGAGGTGTAAATGATGTGGGACAGGTATGTGTAAGGTGTAAATTATTTGTGGGACAGGTATGTAGAGGTGTAAATGATGTAGTAAAGGTAGGTGGAGGTGTAAATGATGTAGAACAGGTATGTGGAGGTGTAAATGATGCGGGACAGGTATGTGGAGGTGTAAATGATGTAGGACAGGTATGTGGAGGTGTAAATGATGTAGGACAGGTATGTGGAGGTGTAAATGATGTAGGACAGGTATGTGGAGGTGTAAATGATGTATGACAGGTATGTGGAGCTGTAAATGATGTGGGACAGGTATGTGGAGGTGTAAATGATGTGGGACAGGTATGTGGAGGTGTAAATGATGTAGGACAGGTATGTGGAGGTGTAAATGATGTAGGACAGGTATGTGGAGCTGTAAATGATGTGGGACAGGTATGTGGAGGTGTAAATGATGTGGGACAGGTATGTGGTGGTGTAATTGATGTAGGACAGGTATGTGGAGGTGTAAATGATGTATGACAGGTATGTGGAGGTGTAAATGATGTGGGACAAGTATGTGGAGGTGTAAATGATGTATGACAGGTATGTGGAGGTGTAAATGATGTAGGACAGGTATGTGGAGGTGTAAATGATGTGGGACAAGTATGTGGAGGTGTAAATGATGTATGACAGGTATGTGGAGGTGTAAATGATGTAGGACAGGTATGTGGAGGTGTAAATGATGTAGAACAGGTATTATTTGTGGGACAGGTATGTAGAGGTGTAAATTATGTAGTAAAGTTAGGTGGAGATGTAAATGATGTAGGACAGGTATGTGGAGGTGTAAATGATGTATGACAGGTATGTGGAGGTGTAAATGATGTGGGACAGGTATGTGGAGGTGTAAATGATGTAGGACAGGTATGTGGAGGTGTAAATGATGTAGGACAGGTATGTGGAGCTGTAAATGATGTGGGACAGGTATGTGGAGGTGTAAATGATGTGGGACAGGTATGTGGTGGTGTAATTGATGTAGGACAGGTATGTGGAGGTGTAAATGATGTATGACAGGTATGTGGAGGTGTAAATGATGTGGGACAAGTATGTGGAGGTGTAAATGATGTATGACAGGTATGTGGAGGTGTAAATGATGTAGGACAGGTATGTGGAGGTGTAAATGATGTGGGACAAGTATGTGGAGGTGTAAATGATGTATGACAGGTATGTGGAGGTGTAAATGATGTAGGACAGATATGTGGAGGTGTAAATGATGTAGAACAGGTATTATTTGTGGGACAGGTATGTAGAGGTGTAAATTATGTAGTAAAGTTAGGTGGAGATGTAAATGATGTAGGACAGGTATGTGGAGGTGTAAATGATGTATGACAGGTATGTGGAGGTGTAAATGATGTATGACAGGTATGCGGAGGTGTAAATGATGTGGGACAAGTATGTGGAGGTGTAAATAATGCAGGACAGGTATGTGGAGGTGTAAATGATGTGGGACAGGTATGTGGAGGTGTAAATGATGTGGGACAGGTATGTGGAGGTGTAAATGATGTGGGACAAGTATGTGGAGGTGTAAATGATGTATGACAGGTATGTGGAGGTGTAAATGATGTAGGACAGGTATGTGGAGGTGTAAATGATGTAGAACAGGTATTATTTGTGGGACAGGTATGTAGAGGTGTAAATGATGTAGTAAAGTTAGGTGGAGATGTAAATGATGTAGGACAGGTATGTGGAGGTGTAAATGATTTGGGACAGGTATGTGGAGGTGTAAATGATGTAAGACAGGTATGTGGATGTGTAAATGATGGGTGACAGGTATGTGGAGGTGTAAATGATGTAGAACAGGTATGTGGAGGTGTAGATGATGTGGGACAGGTATGTGTAAGGTGTAAATTATTTATGGGACAGGTATGTAGAGGTGTAAATGATGTAGTAAAGGTAGGTGGAGGTGTAAATTATGTAGGACAGGTATGTGGAGGTGTAAATGATGTGGGACAGGTATGTGGAGGTGTAAATGATGTAGGACAGGTATGTGGAGGTGTAAATGATGTGGGACAGGTATGTGTTAGGTGTAAATTATTTATGAGACAGGTATGTAGAGGTGTAAATGATGTAGTAAAGGTAGGTGGAGGTGTAAATGATGTAAGACAGGTATGTGGAGGTGTAAATGATGTGGGAAAAGTATGTGGAGGTGTAAATGAGGTGGGACAGGTATGTGAAGGTGTAAATGATGTATGACAGGTATGTGGAGGTGTAAATGATGTGGGACAGGTATGTGGAGGTGTAAATTATTTATGGGACAGGTATGTAGAGGTGTAAATGATGTAGTAAAGGTAGGTGGAGGTGTAAATGATGTAGGACAGGTATATGAGGTGTAAATGATGTGGGACAGGTATGTGGAGGTGTGAATGATGTAGGACAAGTATGTAGAGGTGTAAATGATGTAGGACAGGTATGTGGAGGTGTAAATGATGTGGGACAAGTATGTGGAGGTGTAAATGATGTGGGACAGGTATGTGGAGGTGTAAATGATGTAGGACAAGTATGTAGAGGTGTAAATGATGTGGGACAGGTATGTGGAGGTGTAAATGATGTGGGACAGGTATGTGGAGGTGTAAATGATGTAGGACAGGTATGTGGAGGTATAAATGATGTAGGACAGGTATGTGGAGGTGTAAATGATGCAGAACAGGTATGTGGATTTGTTGTATTGATGGGAGAGGGGTTTTTGAAGTTGCAGATGTGAGATAAAAGTGTTTATTCCTACTTTTTACAAACTTGTATATAAACACTGACATTTTTCTCTACCCAATATACTGGCAAGACTTACATTTTCTGAAAGAGAGAAAAGACTCCCAATGGCGCTAATTAGTGGACCCTAATCCAAGTCCAAGCAGCTGTTTATACCTTTGTGTGGTTTACAATTTGGATACTAAAAATTCTAAAACTGAAAATAAGCAGCGCTTTAGGTTTGGCTATTATAAATGGCTCCAAGGTAAAAGATACAATGAAAATAATTTAATATAAATAACAGACAATCTAAAAACAACAATGCTGCAATAGTATCAAGCCAGACTTGTAAAATGATCTAATAAACCGGTAATATGCATTCTGAAGCTGCAAGATGGAAAATCGCTGTTATAATAGTGGAATAAAAACAATAAGTGCAACAATTCTGGGATGTGATAACATATTTGCAATTCAATTTCAGCCGATAAATGTTTTATGTCGTATGAGACATCAATCACTTGATTAAATAATATTCCCCTGTGGGTAGAAATCATATATCAAAATATTTAGTTCAAGTAGCAGACGTGTATATGCCTGGGATGCAGTCAGGAAACCGACGGTCGAAATGCCGACCGCTGGCTTCCCGACTGTCTAATTCCGGCAGGGGTCTAATGACAGGCGTTGAAATCCTGACGTCTATCATTTTACCTACGCCGGGAGCCTCGATGCCCGCCATACCGAATGAAGGTAAGCCAGACGCGGACAGTTGTATGGGGGCAAGGGGTAAGGTTAGGGGATCCCAGGGGGACAGGGTTAGGCACCCCCCAGGAGGGTTAGGCTAGGGGAAGGGTGGGTTAGGCACCCCCAGTCGAGGTTAGGGTTAGGCACCTCCTGGGGAGACTTAGGTTTAGGCTGTGGGGAAGGGGGGGTTAGGTTTAGGCTCTTACAGGGTTAGGCACTTGGGGGGGTTAGGGATAGGCACCCCTAAGGGAGGGTTAGGGGGGGTGGTATTACATACCGATCGCATATGCATATTTATTTGTACAGTAGTTTAGGGTGACTGGGAACCTAAGAAATATATTGTGGGGAGGAGGGTCTCAGGGAGAACACTCGCCTTAACAGGAGTCCTCCACTCTGATGTTAGATTACCCGCTGGTTCCACGATAAGGTCCCCACAGTATGATTACCCAGACTCCAATACAACACAGCGGGCGGACTGCAGCGGTATCAGCAGAGAGACAGACTCCACTGGCTATGAAGAGCCCCAGCTCGTAGGTATATCCAAGTTGGTTAGCAGGAGTCCATGTGTGCGCTGCTGCACAGGGATATCACAGTATTTTAGTAACCACTGCTGCAACCTCGCAGTGAGTTGGATACTTATTTATGGAGGGTAAATCAGCCCCTCAATATAATTAATAGGTCCCTATGTATTTTCTGTATCATTTTATCAAAAACAAAAACACTCACTTTTAAATATACCATTGTTGAAATGAAACATAGGAGAGATTAAACAGGCAAATGATTAGTAGATAAGCACATAGGACCTCATTCAGAGCCGGACGCTATTTGCGCTCGCTCGTTCAGAAAAAAGTGGGTGGCTATTCAAATGAACCGTTCGCTCCACATATGCCTCCTCATGTCACTCAAAATAGCAGGCATTCGCTATTTAGCGAACAAACGATTTTCGGCCGCACTGACTGGTTCGCGCATGCGTATTACGATCCGTGCGCATGCGCAGTTGGGCAAACCGCTCGGAACGAACAAGCGGCCGCTTACGAGCAGCTCTGAATCAGGCCCATAATCAGGATGCTGGGCTAAGCGGTAACACAGCAGTATCATCGGTAAGCAGAATAGCGGTATTGCAGGGGTTATCAGCAGCGTTTAGGTGTGTCACCTCCGTAGCTATGCAGGGGTTAGTCTTACCTTATTTCCCTTATGGGTGTTGGGATGCCGCTGTTGGTATTCTGACCAGCGGCATCCCGACAGCCGGAATCTCATACCCAACCCAATAAACATACCACTGGCGAAATACAAAACCGCAGACAGAAGACCGGCGCCGGAATCCCGACATCAGTGGAGATTCAGATGCCAGAATCCCAACAGCCAGAATCTCAATTGTAAGTGTAGGCACTAACCGGGAGGGTAAGGGTGCGGGGTAGGGAGGGTTAGGGTGAGGATGCATGAAATGAGCGTTAGCGGGTGAAGGGGGAGGGCTAATATACTTACCTAACTCCTATCGGGATTCTGAGCATCGGGATGCCACTGTCGGTCTTTTGACAGCCGGAATCTAGACTGCTGGTCCCCCATACCCAACCCACCTTCATCTAGTGCCCGACGTGCACACTACTTAGTTCAACTTACACACTTATGTCACACTTACAGTGCGCGCATGAGATACCCCGAGAAAAAAAGCTTTCTGTGAGTTAGTGTGTCGTGAGTTCCCGCCGACTCCATATGGTAGTTGAATATTCGGTAGTAGGAGCTTTGAGAACACCCACTAGTATATAATTTGCAAGGGGGGCCCCAAGATTTCGACTGCCTATTGGCCTCCACAGGGTTTAATCTGGCACTGGTCCTAGTACCCAGCGTGTATAGTAGAGAGAGGAGACCGAGCCGGAGCACAGTGCTCTCTAACAGATACTTATTAACCCTGGTAACGATGGGCATTTGCATAATGAGTAAGACACTGTTATTGAGAAATTTAGAAAAAAATTTAGTAAGTAAATTTAGTGTGTAAATTGTGCTCACCTGTCATCCTTAGGGTCAGTTATGTGGTGGTGGACAGGTTTGCGCTTCTGTTTGCCCACATATTTACATTATATTGACCAGTGGCGTAACTACTGCCCCCGCAGCCCCCGCGGTGGCTTGGAGGCACTGGGTAGCTTGGGGGCGCCGGGGGCAGTAGTAGTAACAACGGAGGGTGCAGGGTGTCCAGTCGCACCCCTGCACCCTCCTTCTGCCGGGGACCCGCTAAGTGTGTTACCAGTGGGCGCCCGGCTCCTATTCAAACCCCCGGCGGCAGCCGGAGGACGGAGCTCCCTCCGTCTTCCAGGTCCTGCAGAGCACTATGGGAGTGACGTAATGACGTCACTCCCATAGTGCCGAGGAGCGGACGCCGGGGTATGGACGGCAGCAGCACTGGAGCGGGGATAAAGGTAAGTGTTTGTGTTTTTTTCTTTTGTGTGTGTGTTTGTGTGTTCAAAATATTAAAATAGTTTTATTCAGGCAGCAGCATCAGATGGCAAAGGTTCCCGTGTTGGACCAAAACTGCGTTTTTTCATCATAAAATTATTTTGTTGCACTAAAAGTATTTGTGAGCTGAAGCTGAATTTTGTACATCTGGAGTATTGTGCAACATAGACATATTTTGTGGTACTGTATAACAACTAATTAAATGCACAAGTATGCTCAATATTTAGACACAATGTATGATTAACAAACAGAAATAAATAACCTTGCTGATATGTTAGTACAATAGTAAAATGGCAAAAATAATCAGGTACTGTAGAAAACACAATGTCCACTAGATGGCACCCTCCAAGTTCACAAAACAATGTTGGCTGGATGTTTAAAAACAAAACTGTTCACTGTTTAAAGTGGAATCAAAGTGTGATATTTTTTTCCCCCTATGTTTTCTAATATGACCAGAATCTATGCAGTGTGATGGTATTAAAGCCAGTATGCCCCTGGGGATTTAGTTCCACCATAACTTATCTTGTTCCGACAGGTTGAAAGTTTAAAGTTGCAAATGTTCCTGATGTAGGAGCCACCAGGTCTAGTATAGAGATTTTGGGCAGTTTTCTATTTCACAGTCAGGGCCAGTTCTCCTCCTTTTGACCTTTCGGTGGACTGCGCTGCACGTCCATATACAGAGGCGCACTGACAATTACTATTGCTCAGGAATTGTACAACTAATCTGATCTATAGATTGTAAGCTTGCAAGCAGGGCCCTCTTATCTCTATGTCTGTCTGTTATTACCCTGTTTTATTCTATCAATGTTTCCAATTGTAAAGCGCAACGGAATATGCTGCGTTATATAAGAAACTGTTAATAAATAATAATAAATAAATAAATCTGTCACCACATTTAGAGAAACACTTTATTAAAAGTAATTTTCAGAGCCCCCAGGGGTACTTTTGTGCCCAAAAAATTAAGGGGTCCTGGTCTTGTGGGAAAAGCTGTATATATACTTGAATATACATATATAGGACTAGGAGGGTGCCTGGGTGAGGAGCCTGCGGCCTGATGATGGAGTGCATATCTGTCCATCGGCAAGTGTGCCCGGACACACACAGCGGCAGCCGCGAGGAGGGGGGTGGGACATACCCACCGGCCGCCGGGTCCCGCCCCCCGGCCGCCGGGACCCGATGGCAAAAGCATATGATGGCCGTTCAGTGTGTATGAATGACCATCATCTGCAGATATATCTGTCAGGTGTGTATCCACTTTTACTTACTCTGCAACTAGGACTGGAAGCCTGGCCTAGTAGAGGAAACTACCGCCAATGTATACAGTAGTGTCCTCTACTACCGCCCATCGCAGCACACTGCGAGTGTGACGGGACATCATGAAGTCACATCGCCCGGCCCGGCAGATGCGGGTGCGGGCAGCTGTGTCAGTCTGACTGCCACCCACCCGAAGAGCTTAAGTCTGCATGTCCCTGGTTGCGTACCCAGCGTATCTACAGAACCGGCCCTGTTGCTATCTGTTCTCAGGTGTCATACGCGATGCATACTGTGGGCCTGATTCAGACCCGCTAGCGAGTGCTGAGCGCTCGCAAGCGGGTTGATGTTGGCCCAGTGCGCATGCGCACGACGGAGCCGGCTCCGTCGTGTGCTTGCGCGAGACCCGGATAGCGACAGGCAAGCCGTCGCTCCGGGTCTTGCACCAAAGGGGGCGTGCTGTCGATGGTGAGTGACAGCACGCCCCCTTTGGTGGGCGTGCCAGGGGCGTTGCTGCCCAGACGGAGGAGTTCCCATGGGAACGCCTACCGTCTGGGGCTGGCCCCATTGACACCACAAGTGATGTCAGTGGGAGTGCTTCCGGCTCTGATAGAGCCGAAAGCACTCCAAGGCTTGCGGCAACGAGACCCTACCACAAGGGTCTCGTCGCAAGCCCGATGGTCGTGTTGGTCTTGACCATCGCGACCATCTTCCTGGCTGCTCGCTATAGCTGTGGGTGGTCACCCACAGCTATACGAGCGGCCAGGAGGCCGCTCTAAAAATTAAGAAGGACGGCCCTGATTCAGAGCGAGCGCTCTGTCAGAGCATCCGGCTCTGAATCAGGGCCTGTGTTCACTAAGTACCACAATTTTCCTTTTTTACATGCTAGATTTGATGCTGTGTCATTTCCACACTGTAACCTTTTCTGTGTTGTCAGTGACACGGATATGCTTTTATCCCCGGACTTCCGTCTTTGGGTCCTGTTGCTGCGGTGTCTTCTCTCTCTCCTCTGCCGTCTTCTTTCCGGTGGCTCTTTCTTTCGCCTGTACGACATCTTCCTTCTTCTTTTTTCCTGTTCACTCTCCACCAACAAATTACTTTTTTGCAACTTGCAGAGGTTAATACAAACCATGGTGGGGGGAGAGCTATGACACGGCGAGGGAAAATTGGCAAAGCTGCGACATCCGATGTGAGACTTCAGAGTGATAAGTATTAGAAAATATGGGTTCAGGGCATACTTGCCAACATTCAGCTCCCTCCTTCCGGGAGGGAGCTGAATGCCTGCATTCTGCGGGGGGCGTGGCCGGCTATGATGCCGTTTTGGGGGCGGGGCCAGGGGCGTAACAGCACAATTGCATATCATGGCCCCGCCCCCTCTTCACAATGCCGACAAAAAGGCATTGTGAAGCAGGGGGCGGAGCCACGATGACGCAATTCAGCGCAAATCGTGTCCTCGGGCCCCCCCGCAGTGGGGGTTTTTACTAGTAGTCCGGGGGGGTAGGCGGCAGCCGGGAGGCTTGCCTGCCTTTCCGGGGGGTCAGGAGCGGCACCCGATATTTGGGAGGTTCCCGACCAAACCGGGAGGGTAGGCAAGCCTGGTGCAGGGTGTGCTTTGTGGGTCCCCCCTGAACTCAGAGGCCCGTGTGCACCACGCACCTTGCAGCCATTATAGATATGCCCCTGAGCCAAAGTCTGTACAGTTCAGAAACTGACCGAATTAGACATCTAAGTGAAGGCAGGTAAAGAAAAGACCCTTAGACCCTTTAGATACTCGACAATAAATATATAGCTCATGAATAATGAGAACAACCAGTAATAACTAGACAGACAGAAATTAAATAATGATTATTTAGTATAATTGCCAAGAAAACCAATCTGGTTTACTTCTCAGGCCCCATAGTTCACGTGTCCCTGAATGCAAGATTGTGAGTCAAACATGTGAAAAGATTTGTAATATTATTCTTTGTTGCCCAACGCTCCTTCCTGCTGATGTCATATTTGCATTATAAGAACCATATTTGAGTCACACTTTCCCAGACAGATCTAAAGTGATAAGTAAGTGGTAAGAGAGACACGGTCGCTGTCTGTCAGCTACATGTTATCATTACACAACGCACAAAACGCTGTGCACTCGGCCGTGGCAAGTTACCATCAAAATATAACAGAAAAGAAGAAGAAAAATATTATATTAACCCCATTTGGTTTTTAGTACAATTATATAGGACTAGGATCCAGGGATGTAAAAAGCCTGGCCGGGTCCGTGTGCTTGGTAGGGGCATGGCCTAATGTAAGGAGGCGTGGCTATGCCTCCTTACCCTCCCCTACAGAAAACAGCATCTGCAGCGTCACAAAGTCTTCCACAGGGGGTGCTGTGGAGCCCCCCAGCCAAGGGCAGATCCAGGGGGATAGGGTGTGATCAGTGCGATCGCTCTCCCCCATCTATCAGGTGCTGTACTCACTGTAGCCCAGCACTGCCACTGACAGGACGGAAAGGGGGAGCCACGAACCCAGGCCCCACCCCAACAAGCCCATGCCTGGGTAAACCGTAAACTCCCTCCCACCCCTCACGGCGCCCCTGCTAGGATCTATATATGGTATACAATCGGGAAGCCGGCTGCCTTAATACCGACAGCCGGCTTCCCGACTGTCATATCCCGGTGAGGGTGAAATGCTGGGCGTCTAGATGTAGACGCCTGACATTTCCCCGACGCCGGGAGACAGGCCCCCGGCATCCCGATCGAAGTGATGCCGGGTGCCGCGAGTGGACAGCCGCCCCCCGCGGGAGGGTTAGGTTTAGGGCACCCGGGGGGGACTTAAGGTTAGGCACCCCCCCGGGAGGGTTAGGGTTAAGCTAGGGGGAGGGAGGGTTAGGGTTAGGCACCCCCGGGGAGGACTTAGGGTTAGGCACCCCCCCGGGTGATTTAGGTTTAGGCGGCAGGGAAGGGGGGGTTAGGGTTAGGCACTTAGAGGGGGGAGGCTAGGGTTAGGCACCACTAAGGAGGGTTAGGGTTAGGGGGTTAGGTTAGTTTATACTTATCTTAGTGACGATCGGGATTTCCAGCGCTGTCGGGCTTCCTCTGCCGGGAACTCTGCTCATCTGTATTTCATACCGATTCCCTATATATAGTAGCAGTTGAGAAAATTAGAAATATAACTATTAATATTGAAATATTAAATGGTTTGCTAATTACGGGTGTTACACAATTGGTGATGGGATATATCCCATATAGAGCTGAGCAAATCTGTGATGAGATTTTGCATGAATTTAATATTGTGGTGGACAGTGAAGAGGGAGGGTGGGAGTTAGGGCTGGCTGGGCTGTGTAGTGCAGTGTAGTGTTGTGCTGCTGTTGTCCATAGGGGCTGGCTGGACTGTGTTGTGCAGTCAGTTGTCCATAGGGGCTGTGTCCACTCCAAAGTCCGGTGCGGTGTCCCAGTCCTAAAGGGGTGCTGTAGTGTTGTCCAGGGGGTGCTCTGTCCATCAGGGGTGCTCCCCCCAAGTGCTAAAAAAATAATATATTTTCTGTGTTTGTGAATTGCGTGCGCAGTAGCCGCACGTGCATCAACAAAGTAGTGCCAAGCGTGCGCCTGTGTCATAAGTAAAGGGCCGGCTGGCTTGACCGTTAAGGGTGCTGTAACCCCCGAAAGTACACTCCAGTCCAAACCAAAAAAAAAAATATTTTCTGTGTTTGTGAATTGTGTGCGCAGTAGCCGCACGTGCATCAACAAAGTAGTGCCAAGCGTGCGCCTGTGTCATAAGTAAAGGGCTGGCTGGCTTGTCCGTTAAAGGGTGCTGTAACCCCCAAAGTGCACTCCAAACAAAATAAAAAAATATTTTCTGTGTTTGTGAATTGTGTGCACTGTGGCTGCACGTGCATCAACAAAGGAGCAGCACCAAGCGTGCGCCTGTGTCCCATAAGTAAAGGGCCGGCTGGCTTGTCCGTTAAAGGGTGCTGTAACCCCCAAAGGGCACTCCAAACAAAATAAAAATATATATTTTTTGTGTTTGTGAATTGTGTGCGCAGTAGCCGCACGTGCATCAACAAAGTAGCGCCAAGCGTGCGCCTGTGTCATAAGTAAAGGGCCGGCTGGCTTGTCCGTTAAAGGGTGCTGTAACCCCCAAAGTGCACTCCAAACAAAATAAAAAAATATATTTTTTTGTGTTTGTGAATTGTGTGCGCAGTAGCCGCACGTGCATCAACAAAGGAGCAGTACCAAGCGTGCGCCTGTGTCATAAGTAAAGGGCCGGCTGGCTTGACCGTTAAAGGGTGCTATAACCCCCAAAGTGCACTCCAAACAAAATAAAAAAATATTTTCTGTGTTTGTGAATTGTGTGCACTGTGGCTGCACGTGCATCAACAAAGGAGCAGCACCAAGCGTGCGCCTGTGTCCCATAAGTAAAGGGCCGGCTGGCTTGTCCATTAAAGGGTGCTGTAACCCCCAAAGGGCACTCCAAACAAAATAAAAATATATATTTTTTGTGTTTGTGAATTGTGTGCGCAGTAGCCGCACGTGCATCAACAAAGTAGCGCCAAGCGTGCGCCTGTGTCATAGGTAAAGGGCCAACTGGATTGACCATTAAAGGGTGCTGTAACCCCCAAAGTGCACTCCAAACAAAATAAAAAAATATATTTTTTTGTGTTTGTGAATTGTGTGCACAGTAGCCGCACGTGCATCAACAAAGTAGCGCCAAGCGTGCGCCTGTGTCATAGGTAAAGGGCCGGCTGGATTGACCGTTAAAGGGTGCTGTAACCCCCAAAGTGCACTCCAAAAAAAATATAAATATATTTTTTTTTGTGTTTGTGAATTGTGTGCGCAGTAGCAGCACGTGCATCAACAAAGTAGCACCAAGCGTGCGTCTGTGTCATAAGTAAAGGGGCAGCTGGCTTGACGATTAAAGGGTGCTGTAACCCCCAAAGTGCACTCCAAACAAAATAAAAATATATATTTTTTTGTGTTTGTGAATTGTGTGCGCAGTAGCCGCACGTGCATCAACAAAGGAGCAGCGCCAAGCGTGCGTCTGTGTCATAAGTAAAGGGCCGGCTGGCTTGACCATTAAAGGGTGCTGTAACCCCCAAAGTCAACCCCAAACAAAATAAAAAAATATTTTCTGTGTTTGTGAATTGTGTGCACTGTGGCTGCACGTGCATCAACAAAGGAGCAGCACCAAGCGTGCGCCTGTGTCCCAAAAGTAAAGGACCGGCTGGCTCATTTCTTAAAGGGTGGTGTAACGCACAAAGTACACTAGTGTCCAGCAAAAATAAAAAATTATTTTCTGTGTTTGTGTGCGCCATAGCCGCACGTATATATCAATATAACATAAATGGAGGACCAAACTTTCTCTGATAAAAATTAAATAGGGAAAGATCAAGAACTACTTCCTCCTAGTGCTGTTGCTGCTGCTGGGAGTTGTTCATCATCCCAGAGAGGAAGTAGGAACACCACTACTTTTACTGAACAATTGACCCTCCAACAGTCCCTAGCGAGGAGGATGAAGTACTACAGCAGTCATCCTGAAGCAAAACGTATAACTGAGGCCTTGACTGCTATGTTGGTGTTAGACTTGCATCCGGTATCCGCCATTAGTGCAGTGGGATTTAGACAATTGATGGAGGTAGTGTGTCCCCGGTTCCAAATCCTGTCTAGATTCCACCTGCATCCTCAAAGCAGCAGCGATAAGCATGCGTCTGTCTGTTAAAGGATTGTGTAACCCTCAAAGTGCGCTCCACAAACAATAAGAAAATTCTTCTTTTTTTTCTGTATTTGTGAATTGTGTGGGCTGTAGCTGCACCTGCATCCTCAAAGCAGCAGCGAAAAGCGTGCGTCTGTCTGTTAAAGGGTGGTGTAACCCTCAAAATGCGCTTCACAAACAAAAAAAAAAATATTCTTTTTTTTTCTGTCTTTGTGAATTGTGTGGGCTGTAGCCGCACCTGCATCCTCAAAGCAGCAGCGACAAGCGTGCGTCTGTCTGTTAAAGGGTGGCGTAACCCTCAAAGTGCTCCAAAAAATTAAAAACAATTTTTTTTATGTGTTTGTGACTTGTGTGCGATGTAGCTGCACGTGCATCAACATAGTAGCAGCGCCAAGCATGCGCCTGTGTCATAAGTCAAGGGCCGGTTTGGACATCTGGTCCGGACTGAAGGACGTGCCAACAATTTCTGACAAGTCTACTGTCACTGCATATGATACTGTCCTCAAAGCAGCAGCGACAAGCGTGCGTCTGTCTGTTAAAGGGTGGTGTTACCCCCAAAGTGCGCTCCAACAAAATAAAATAATCTTCTTTTTTCTGTGTTTGTGTGTGAAATGTATGCGCAGTAGCCGCACCTGCATCCTCAAAGCAGCAGCGCCAAGCATGCATCTGTCTGTTAAAGGGTGGTGTAACCCCCAAAGTGTGCTCCAACCAAAATAAAATAATCTTCTTTTTTTCTGTTTGTGTGTGAAATGTATGCGCAGTAGCCGCACCTGCATCCTCAAACCAGCAGCGACAAGCGTGCGTATGTCTGTTAAAGGGTGGTGTAACCCCCCAAAGTGCGCTCCCCAAAAAATAAAAAATTCTTTTTTTTTCTGTCTTTGTGAAATGTGTGGGCTGTAGCCGCACCTGCATCCTCAAAGCAGCAGCGACAAGCGTGCGTCTGTCTGTTAAAGGGTGGTGTAACCCCCAAAGTGCGCTCCAACCAATATAAAATAATCTCTTTTTCTGTTTGTGTGTGAAATGTATGCGCAGTAGCCACACCTGCATCCTCAAAGCAGCAGCGACAAGCGTGCGTCTGTCTGTTAAAGGGTGGTGTAATCCTCAAAGTGCGCTCCACAAACAATAAAAAAATTCTTCTTTTTCTGTCTTTGTGAATTGTGTGGGCTGTAGCCGCACCTGCATCCTCAAAGCAGCAGCGACAAGCGTGCGTCTGTCTGTTAAAGGGTGGTGTAACCCTCAAAGTGCGCTCCACAAACAAGAAAAAAATTCTTCTTTTTCTGTCTTTGTGAATTGTGTGGGTTGTAGCAGCACCTGCATCCTCAAAGCAGCAGCGACAAGCGTGCGTCTGTCTGTTAAAGGGTGGTGTAACCCTCAAAGTGCGCTCCATAAACAATAAAAAAATTCTTTTTTTCTGTCTTTGTGAATTGTGTGGGCTGTAGCCGCACCTGCATCCACAAAACAGCAGCGACACGCGTGCGTCTGTCTGTTAAAGGGTGGTGTAACCCCCAAAGTGCGCTCCAACCAATATAAAATAATCTTTTTTTCTGTTTGTGTGTGAAATGTATGCGCAGTAGCCGCACCTGCATCCTCAAAGCAGCAGCGACAAGCGTGTGTCTGTCTGTTCAAGGGTGGTGTAACCCTCAAAGTGCGCTCCACAAAAAAATAAAAAATGAAATTTTTTCTATCTTTGTGAATTGTGTGGGCTGTAGCCGCACCTGCATCCTCAATGCAGCAGCGACAAGCGTGCGTCTGTCTGTTAAAGGATTACATCGGTGACAGCATCCAAGTAGGCATGTCAGACAGTCCGTACATGTACTGGCAGGAAAAAGAGGCAATTTGGAGGGCCCCCACCCTCCAGTGTGTAGTCCGAAAGAGTGTTTAGTGCAGCCGGGAACCTTGTCAGCGAAAGGCGTAGGAGGTAGCTTCCACAAAATGTGGAGAAGATGATGTTCATAAAAATGAATTATCAACTCTTCCAGGGAGACCAGCCTCCAGAACGTACAGAGGGACCTGTGGTGGTGGATTCCAGCGGGGACGAGTTAATACTCTGTGAGGATGAGGATGTACACAACACTGAAGAGGGTGAGTAATCGGTGGATGAGGAGGATGAGGACGACATCTTGCCTCCGTAGAGCCAGTTTGTGCAGGGACAGATTAATTGCCAGCTTGTTTTGTGGGGGTCCAAACGAACCAATCATTTCAGCCACAGTCGTGTGGCAGACCCTGGCGCTGAAATGATTGATTTGTTAAAGTGTGCATGTCCTGTTTATACAACATAAGGGTGGGTGGGAGGGCCCAAGGACAATTCCATCTTGCACCTCTTTTTTTTCTTTGCATTATGTACTGTTTGGGCCTAGTTTTCAAACTGCCATCCTGTCTGCCACTGCAGTGTCACTCCTAGATGGGCCACGTGTTTGTGCCGCCCACTCGTGTCGCTTAGTATAGTCATCCATCTACCTCGGTGCAACCTTTTGGACATAAAAACACTATTGTGAGGTGTTCAGAATAGACTGGAAATGAGTGGAAATTAAGGTTTTTGAGGTTAATAATAGCATAGGTGCAGAAAAATCAACACATTCTGTGATTTTAGCTGTTTTTATGCTTTTTAAAAAAAAAATACAGATCCAAAACACAAAACCCAGAACCCAAAACACCGAAGGGTGGTTTTGGCAAAACCAATCCAGATCCAAAACACGAAGAAAGATCCAGATCCAAAACCAAAACACAAAAAGTGGCCAGTGCACACCCCTACTCCCAGCACATTATAAACCCTGTTTTATTCACTGCTGACCCTTTCTTTTAAACCATAATGGTCACCAGACTATGCTTTGTAATGATTGCAGGCCTCATCTGAACATTGCATGTTCCTGACAAAATTAGAGCAGATGACATTACTTGCAGGTCATACAGGTCACAGCTCCAGGTGGTCACCTACTGGCAGACTACAGCAAGATAATGAGCATAGAAGTCTCCAAGAGCAGACTTGATATGGCATGTACCAGGTCACTCTATGTATAACACATATAACATTTGAATTTGGTAGCCCTTTTGTGTTTGCAAGTCCAGGTGGACACACTTGGGCTACAAAAATTCAGCTATATTCAGTGTATAGAGGATAAAAAGAACAGCATGATTATTTGTCACATATCCCAGCAGAGAACAAGGAAAGACATAACACAGAACAAAACACAGAGGGGGAGATGTACTAAGCCTTGGGGACAAATGTAATAGGGTGAGAGTTTAGGAGATGTGAGAGTAAACTCTCATACTTGTTAAACTCTACCAATGTAATAGAGGCCCTGATTCAGAGCCGGACGCCCTGACAGAGCGCTCGCTGTGAATCAGGGCGTCTTTTTTTTTTTTTTTTGGAGCGGCCTCCTGGCCGCCCACATTGCTGTGGGTTGCCACCCACAGCTAATGCGAGCGGCCAGGATGCTGGTCGCGATGGTCAAGACCATCGCGACCATCGGGCTTGCGACGAGACCCTTGTGGTAGGGTCTCGTGGCCGCAAGCCCCAGAGAGCTTTCGGCTCAAACAGAGCCAAAAGCTTGAAACAACACTTGTGATGTCAGTGGGGCTGCCCCCAAACGGTAGGCGTTCCCATGGGAACGCCTCAGTCTAAGCAGCCACCCCCCAACCCGCCCACCAAAGGGGGCGTGCTGTCACTCAACATCGACAGCACGCCCCCTTTGGTGCGAGACCCGGAGCGATGGATTGCCCGTTGCTATCCGGGTCTCGCGCATGCACACGACGGAGACGGCTCCGTTGTGCGCATTCGCTCTGGGCCACCATCGACCCGGTTGCGAGCGCTCAGCGCTTGCGACCGGGTCTGAATCAGGCCCACAGTCCGAGGACAGGGAAACTCGTATGATTTTCAGGCTCTAACAACTCTCATGACTGAAACTCTCATCCAGGTGTTTTCCCATTTTGAAAATACAACTCGGCCAATGTAATAGTGTGATAGGTTACTGCTGAACTTTCACATTGTCTAAACTCTCACCCTATTACAATTGGCAATGTTGGCCTTATTCATTAAGGATCGCAGCTCCGTAATCGCTCGCAGTTCTGCTGCGAATATATGCTATTGACTGTTATCGCAATGCCGTCACACTGCCAGCATAGAGACGCCCACTGCCTCCCACTACCGCTATCTCACATCTGTAACACCTTGCAAACCTCCATAAACATCGGTAACATTGAGTACCATTGGCCCCTCACGTAGAATTACAGCAGCCCTGACCTTACTTAGAAATTGCTAACCTCGCTGCACGCAGTAAGTACCGAAACTGGCTAATTTATACACACCCATGCAACGGCGTTCAATGGACAGGCACGCCTGCGTTTCTCCGACCACTTCCCCGTCACCACCCCCAAACGCTCACTGCCTGTCACTCACTCTGCGATGGCTCTGCGTGGTCTGTGTGATCGCAATGCGATCGCAGTGGTGCCTATGCGCAGTGTGATGCATACGCATGAGCAGCATGCGACAATCGGCCATCTGCGTACGCTTTAGCAATAGTGATTCTTAATGAATCAGGTCCTGTGTTTGAAAAAACGACAGTTAGGAGCTGATTAGTTGGTACTTTATCTCTCTCCACTTTCACTCTCCAAGGCTTAGAACATCTCCCCCAGAGTCACAGGTAATACATGAGCTCACGTTGCCTACCAACCGTTTCTCTCCGTATAGTATGTAACTTTATTAACACTTTACCTGCTGGAAATCATTGCTGTAATTATTGTAGAATTTAGAGCAGGGGTCTTCAAACTTGGCCCTCCAGCTGCTGTGGAACTACACATCCCACCATGCACTGCCACCTTTTTGATATAACAGCATGCTAAAACTACAGTATGTGCAGTGCATGCTGGGATGTGTAGTTCCACAGCATCTGGAGGGCCAAGTTTGAAGACCCCTGATTTAGAGCATTTTGTAAACTGACATTCTAGTGAACATTCAACTTTTTTAAGACTTGACCAAAAATAATGCTAATTTACGGGGCTAACAGATATTTGCTCCAATAGTAATACTTGTGTTGGTACAGGTGGCCGTCTAGGGCCCTGGTGGCGAGGTGTATAATATTGGTATCTGGGGGGTAATGTTGGTTGAGGGGCATAGTAATGTATCTGGGGGTGTATACAGGGCCAGCTCCAGGGGTCGGAGCACCTTGTGCCGGCCCCCTCCAGAGCTCCAACCGAAATGGGGGCGTGGCCTAATTACCATGGGCAACGCCCCCTACGTGACTTTCTTATGAGGCGTGTCCGCCTCCAAATAACGTCAGGCAGGGAGGAGCCTCACTAGCTGGGCTTCCCCCAGCCCTCTCCCGTCACTGAATGGATGCCGTGCTCATGCGCGCAGCATCCAGTCAGAGTCTCCGGGTTCCGGCACCGCCGCACAGCTGCAGCGGTGGGGGTCCCCAACCTCCCTATTTAACCACCCGCGGGCCACTTCGGCCCACGGGTGGAACAGTAAATCGGGATGTTGGGGAGGAGTGCGCCCTCTATGGGTGGCACCCCTGTGCGACCGCTCAGGTCGAACACCTCTAGAGCCGGCCCTGGGTGTATACTATGATTATCTGGGGGTTGAGGTGTACTTAGGGGTATAGTAATGTATCTGGGGGTGTATACTATGATTATCTGGGGGTTGAGGTGTATTTAGGGGTATAGTAATGTATCTGGGGGTGTATACTATGATTATCAGGAGGTTGAGGTGTATTTAGGGGTATAGTAATGTATCTGGAAGGTGTATACTAAGATGTGTAGAGTAGGTAAGATGTTTAGGGTGTATATTAATGTATCTGGGGGGAGTTTCTGGTGGGTGAGGTGGTTTGGTGGCAGGGCCGGCTCTACGGTTGTTCGACCTGAGTGGTCGCACAGGGGCGCCACCCTTAGAGGGCGCACCCCTCCCCAACATCCTGATTTCAGCGGGACATTACTGTCCCACTGTTCCATCCGTTTGCCGAACTAGCTCACGTATGGTTAAATCGGGAGGTTGGGGACCCCCCACTGCTGCAGCTGTACGGCGGTGCCGGACCCTGGAAACTCCGAATGGATGCTGTGCGCATGCGCTCGGCATCCATTCAGTGACGGGAGAGGGCTGGGGGAAGCCCAGCTAGTGAGGCTCCCCCAGCCTGACGTTATTTGGAGGCGGACACACCTCCTAATAACGTCACACAGGGGGCATGGCCTGTGGTAATTAGACCACACACCCATTTTTGGTCGCGCGCAGCGAAGCCAGGATGTGCTGGAGGGGACCAGCATAGGTTGGTGGTGGGTATATTAATGTATCTAGAGGTGTGTATACTTTTATTATCTGTGGGTAAGGATGGTTGGTGCGTGTAGTAATGTTTCTAGGGGGATGTATACTATTATTATCTGGTGGTAAGGTGGGTTGATGGGCAAAGTAATGTATCTAGGGGTAAGTATACTAACAGGGTCATAACTAGGGTGGTGCGACATGTGCCATGGCACAGGGCACCGCAGGGCAGGGGGCGCTATTCGGGCTTGTTAATTTTGTTTATAATCATTATCACTTGTAGTTTCCTCTTCTTTTATCCCCGGCATCTCCTAGCCGCCCCCTATCAAGCTCCATCTGGCCACCTGTCCAAGCACCTTCAGTCACATCCTCTTTTATTCACACAAACATGAGGATGCCGTCAGAAATTGTGTCAATTCTGTCCCTATTTGAAAAACAGAGAGGGGGGGGGGACAGGCTCCAATGTTCTTTCTGGCCCAGGGCACCAAAAAGTCTAGTTACGGCTCTGTATACTAATATCTGGGGGTAAGGTGGGTTGATGGGTGTAGTAATTTATCTGGGGGGTATATACTATTATTAGCTGGGGGTAAGGTGGGCTGATGGGAAAAGTAATGTATCTAAGGGGGGAAGCAATCGGGAAGCCGACTGCCTATATACCGGCAGCCGGCTTCCCGACTGTCTTATCCCGGCATGGGTGAAATGTCGGGCGTCTAGATGTAGACGCCCACATTTCCCCGACGCCGGGAGACCGGCGCCCGGCATCATGATCATAGTGATGCCGGGCGCCTCGAGCGGACAGCTGCGGGGGGGAGGGTTAGGTTTAGGGCTCCCGGGGGGGACTTAGGTTTAGGCACCCCCTTGGGAGGGTTAGGGTTAGGCTAGGGGGAGGGAGGGTTAGGGTTAGGCACCCCCGGGGAGGAGTTAGGGTTAGGCACCCCCCGGGGGACTTAGGTTTAGGTAGCGGGGAAGGGGGTGGTTAGGGTTAGGCACTTAGAGGGGGGATTAGGGTTAGGCACTTGGGGGGGAAGTTAGGGTTAGGCACCCCTAAGGAGGGTTAGGGTTAGGGGGGTTAGGTTAGTGGATACTTACCTATCCACGATCGGGATTTCCAGCGCTGTCGGGCTTCCGCTGACGGGAATCGAACTGCCGGCCATGCGGCCGGTGGTATTTCATACCCATTCCATCTAGGGGTATGTATACTAATATCTGGGGGTAAGGTGGGTTGATGGGTGTAGTCATTTATCTGGGGGGATATATATTATTATTATCTGGGGGTAAGCTGGGTTGATGGGTGTAGTAATTTATCTGGGGGGATATATATTATTATTATCTGGGTGTAAGGTGGGTTGATGGGTGTAGTAATTTATCTGGGGGGGATATATACTATTATTATCTGGGGGTAAGGAGGGTTGATGGTCAGGGGTGGAACTACCGGCGGTGCAGCCGGTGCACTGCACCGGGGCCCACCACAATATAGGGGTCCACACTGCCCGGCGCCGTTTGTAGTTGTAAGGCAGGCTGCAGTGCAGCTGCTTGCAGGGCAGTCATCAAGGCTGTGACTAAGCCGGCCAGCAGCTACATGCAGAGAGTACCAGGGCACAGTGCAGTCAGGCTCAGCACTGCAGTGCACTACTGGGTAATATACCCCAGCAGTCTCTGCAGTGGGGGTCAGAGGAGCTTGTGCTGAGCTCTGATTGGAGGAGCCCATCACATGCTCCTCTGACCTCGAGTTTAGCAGCAGCGCAGCCTCATGGGTGTGACTCATTGTGTGAGGCTGTGACTGCTGGTCTGCCGGCTGCCTGAGGATGCTGCTGGTGAGTACTCTGTGTGGACACTACAGTGTGGCATAATGTGTGGGCACTACAGTGTAGCATAATGTGTGGGCACTACTGGTGGCATAATGTGTGGGCACTACAGTGTAGCATAATATAAGAGCACTACAGGTGGCAAAATCTGTGGGGACTACAGTGTAGCATAATGTGTGGACACTAGAGGTGGCATAATGTGTGGGCACTACAGGGGGTATAATGTGTGGGCACTACAGGTGGCATAATGTGTGGGGACTACAGTGTAGCATAATGTGTAGGCACTAGAGGTGGCATAATGTGTGGACACTACAGGTAGCATAATTTGTGGGCACTACAGTGGTATAATGTGTGGGGACTACAGTGTGGCATAATAATGTTTGAGCACTATAGTTAGACAAAGTGTGGGAACTACTGGTGGCATAATCTGTGGGTACTACAGTGACATGTGTGGGCACTACAGTGTGGCATAATGTGGGAACTACATGTGGCATAATGTGTGGGCACTACAGTGTGGCATAATGTGTGGGCACTAAAGTGTGGCAAAATGTGTGGGGACATTTGTAGTGCAATCGGCAAAGATGTAGCAGGACACATCTGTACCTCTGCAAAATAAAATACCCCAAACATAAATGGCCCTTAGAGTTCTTATTCCAACAGCCCTTTTTCTTCCTTTTCTCGGAAGTCTGGTCATTGCCTCAGAGAAACAGCATAAACAGAACGGAAAGCCTTCAGAGTGGAAACATTTAAAATGTCTGAATGAATGCAGCAATGAGAGCATGGCATAGCTCTAAGCACAGGCCCTAGCTTCAGATAACGGAAACAATAAACAGGCTCCGGTCAATGGGCCGACTTCCAAGACTCACTGACTTCCCTGCACAGACTCAACACAGAAAAACATTATTTGTCAGACAAAATAATATATTTTTTTTATTATGTTATTTTAGTAACTTTATTAGTCTCAACAGGATACGACAGACTGGTAACATTCGGACATTTAGCCTAAACCTATAAAGAGGATAAAGAAATGAAACCTAAACAACTGTTAAATCCCATAATGTTAATTTCCAGATAAGAACCTTGATGGTAAAACACAGTAGGGGTTGTACCAAACCTTCTAAAGAGGAAAAGTGGAGAAGTTGCCCATAGCAACCAATCAGCTACTAGCTAGTATTTATCTAGTGCATTCCACAAAATGACAGCTAGAATCTGATTGGTTCTTGCTATGGGGAACCTATAGGCATGGGTGTAACTACCATAGCATACCTCCCAACTGTCCCGCATTCAGTGGGACAGTCCCGTTTTTCTGGGACTGTCCCGCTGTCCCACTCGTGGGCCACAGTGTCCGGCGGTGGGGGGGAAGTTGGGCAGAGCACACCGGCTGCTCTGCATAGCATCGCACGGCATCCGTTCACTAGTGTAGGGAGAGCCTGGGGGGCTGCCCAGCATCTCGGAGTGCTGGGCATGCCCACTATAGTGACGAAAACGGGGAGTTGCCGCGAGGCTCCACCCCTTTTCAGGAAGCTCCACCCCCTTTTGGAAGCCCCCTCCTTTCGGGCGCACGCACGCCTGCAGCGCACGAAGGGTCCCGCATCCCTCTCTTCAAAAGTTGGGAGGTATGCTATAGGTGCAAGGGGTGCAGCTGCTATGGGGCCCAGAGCTGGGGGGAGCCCATCTTTTTTGTCAAAGTTACATGTGTTATATACATTTTTGGGTGCTACATAAGGGCCCTTACAAACTTTTGCTATGGGGCCTTCAAACACATAGTTATGCCCCAGCCTACAGGGGCTGCTATTGCAATCAAAAATGGGAGACTGCAGCACATATCTCAGATATCTGCTGTGCTGTGTTTTCCCCTAGATCACAGGTTCTCAAACTCGGTCCTCAGGACCCCAAACAGTGCATGTTTTCCAGGTTTCCTCACAGCATATTTGCCTACCTTCCCGATTCGGCCGGGAGCCTCCCAAAAATCGGATACCGCTCCTGGCCCCCCAGAAAGGCAGACAAGCCTCCCAGCCCCAGTGAGACGGCTGTATAAACCCCGGCAGCAGGGGGGGGCGGTGATACGGTTCGCGATGATTCGCGTCATCGTAGCCCCGCCCCCTGCTTAACAATGCCATTAATCTCAGCATTATGAAGAGAGGGCGAGGCCACGATGACGCGATCGCTCTCTCACGCCCTATGCTCCGCCCCCAATGACGAGTCGCTGTCGGGTCCAGCCCCCTTTGACGTGCCACGCCCCCCTGCACTGTAAGCCCGACGGCTCCCTCCCGGAAGGAGGGAGCTAAATGTCGGCAAGTCTGCCTATGCCCCGCCCCCAACGATGCGTTATGCTCCATGCCACGCGCCCTTTTCAACGCGACATGCCCCCCATGTAGTTGCCCGACAGCTCCCTCCCGGAAGGAGGGAGCCAAATGTCAGCAACCCTACCTCACAGAATCACAAGTGAAATAATTAGCTCCACCTGTGGATCTTTTAAAATGTGTCAGTGAGTAATGATTACACCTGTGCACCCACCCACTGCTCTAGTGGTCAGGTTCCAGACTGTGCATTAAATTTATACATTGTTACTCAGTTAGTTACGGTGGGGTCTATTTACTAAGCCTAGGAGATAAATAAAGTGGATGGAGATAAAGTACCAACCAATCAGCTCCTAACAGTCATTTTTCAAACACAGGGGTCAATCCTATTCTGTGCGATGATCTCGCCAGTGCGAGCATCGCCGCAGTGGCCGCACTTTATGGCAGCCCCATAGGTCAGCGAGCAAAGTTTGGCAAACTCAGGGTCGATTCGTGCTGCGAAGGGTGCGATGTGCCGGTCCGTTGCCGGCATTTTAACGCCGTTGCAACCGCACATCGCACCCTTCGCATTGAATAGGATTGACCCCACAGCCTGCAAAGTGCCAATTAGGAGCTGATTGATTGGTACTTTGGGGTCTATGTTCTAACCCTTGGAGAGAGATAAAATGGACGGATATAAAGTACCATCCAATCAGCTCCTAACTGTCATTTTCAAACACAGCCTGTTAAGTCACAGTTAGGAGCTGATTGGTTTGTACTTTATGTCCAGCCACTTTATCTCTCTACAAGACTTAGGGGTCTAGTTACTAAGCAGTGTTAGGAGAGAGAGTGAATAGTGATAAGAAGGTAATAAGGTACCAGCCAATCAGCTCCCAACTGTCATTTTTCAAACACAGCCTGTGAGATGACAGTTAGGAGCTGATTGGCTGGCACCTTATAACTTTCTTATCACTTTTCACTCTGTCTCCTAACACTGCTTAGTAAATAGACCCCTAACTGTTTTAGAATGTCCATCACTAAGAGGTTACAGACCACGATCAGAACCTAGAGGCTGGCTCCACTATAAACATCTGCGATCCAGGACCTCGGAGCAGCGTGGTTGGTGTAATGGTTAGCATTACTATCTCACAGTACTGAGATCATGGGTTCTGTAAAACACCCCGGGAATATTTGTGCGCTATATAAATAACTGGTAATAAATAAGTCTATTTACCACAACCTTGAACCACATTTGGAATCTTCCTTGCTTAGAACCTTTGGCAGCATGAGCCATAGTATAGCACTGGCAGGAAATATGGTCCAAGAGGAACTCTACCACCAGACCTGGCAAACGCAATGGGAAGCCGCTTGGAACAGAGGAGAGCCAGAAGGTGAGAGGAGTCAGGAGGAGCAAGGAACGCGCCTTCGGCGCGCGCGTCCTAAAAATGGGGGCGTGGTCACTTAAAAATGGGGCGTGTCAACATGACACACCCCTTTATTTTCACACTGAACATTCCTATCCATATGCACCTTAACGCCAGTAGTACCAATTATACAGTACCCCCAGTATGCAGTTGTGGTCCCTCTTATGCAGGCCCATAGTAGTGCCCCTTATACAGTATCCCCAGTAGTGGTCCCCCTTATACAGCCCCCAATTAGTTCCCCTTACTCAGTACCCCCAGTAGTGGATCCCCCCAAATGCAGTGCCCCATGTAGTGTTCCCCCTTATGCAGTGCCCCCAGTAGCAGTCCCCATAATGCAGTGCGCCCAGTAGTGGTATCCCCTTATGCAGTGCCCTTTATATGGTGCCCCCAGTAGAAGTCCCCCCCTATGCAGTGCCCTTTATATAGTGCCCCCAGCAGTAGTCCCCCCCCATGCAGTTTTTCCAGTAGTGGTCCCCCTTATGCAGGCACCCAGTAGTGATCCCCCCTATCCAGTGCCCCCTGTAGTGGCCCTTCCTATTATTGCCCCCAGTAGTGGTCCCCCCCAGTGCAGTGCCTCTAGTTTTAGGCCCCTTTTATAATGCCCCCAGTGGTAGTTCCCCCCCCCAAGTAGTAGTTCCCAGTAGAGGTTTACCCTCCCGATTAAGTGCCCCCAGTAGTAGCCCCCCCCCCAGTAGAGGTCCTCCCAATATTGGTGCCCCCAGTAGTAGCCACCCCTCCCCCATTGGTAGAGGTCCCCCCAGTACTAGCCACCCCCCTCCCCCGTTGTGCCCCCAGTAGTGCAGACAGGTTTAAAAAATATATATATAAAAATATACTTACCTGAATCCACGCTGCTGCTGCTCCGGTCCGCGACACCGCCGCCCGCCAGTCCTCCTGGGCTGGCGCGCTCAGCATTATGGGAGAGACGTCATGATGTCATGATGTCTGTCCCATCACCCACTGCAGGAGCCGGACGGAAGCTGGCGGCGGCGATGCGTGTGTTATGCACAGCCTGAGCCCGCCTCCTAGCGCTATTGGGCAAGCGCTCAGGGGGAGGGAATGGGCTCAGCTGTGCAGCACAGGACCGGCGCTGGAAGCCTAGCGCCGGTCCTGTGTAAATGTGTAGCGCTGACCGCACTCATTGCGGTCGGCGCTACACTGGCTAACTAGGGCGGGCGGGCCGGTACCGTGGCCGGTGGCGCCCCCCCGCGCCACCGGTCCCACGGCGCCCAGGGCACGCACCCCGCTCGCCCTGCCCTAGTTACGCCACTGGCCAGAAGGACCCTTTATCTCTCTCCACTTTATCTCTCTCCACTTTATCTCTCTCCATGCCACTTTTTCAGATGCACACACCTTAGGCACATGCAGTGGGGCTATTTGGTACACTGGGTGTAACCAACCTTAGTGACACCACTGAGAAGAACCACTGATGAACATGGGTGCTTGGTGCACTTTTATAGAACTACACCAAGATTAGCCTTCCTGCCAATCAAAGTGGATGGTCACGGCTAGTGGCGCTGGGAGGGGGGTGGAGCAGTTACTGATTACCCGGGCCTAAGTTTAATGAAAAGGCCCGAGTCCGCCACTCCCTCTACCCATACTTGCCGACAATCAACTCCCTCCTTCCGGGAGGGAGCTGATTGTCGGCTAACAGCAGGGGGCGTGTCCGGACAGCTGTGACACATTGGGGGTGGGGTCGGGGCGGGCCGAGCAATTGTGTCATCATGGCCCCGCCCCCTCCCCCCTCTTCACAATGCCGTTATTTTCGGCACTGTGAAGCAGGGGACGGGGCCATGATGACGCGATTCAGCTCGAATTACTTCACCCCCCCCCGCTGTGGCGATTTCTAGTGTATTCTGGGGGGAGGTCGGGAGGGTTGGGGAATGTCGGGAGGCTTGCCTGCCTTTCCAGGGGGCCGGGAGCAGCACCTGAAAATTAGGAGGCTCCCGGCCAAATCGGGAGGATAGGCAAGCCTGCCTCTACCCCATTCTTAGTCTTATCAGCGGAAGCAGCGCCTAGCGCACAATGCTGCGTGTGGGCTGCAGTGGACACAGCAGCAGTCTCCTCTGCCTGCACCTGATAGGAGGGGGAAGAGCAATTGCACTGATTGCACCTCCCCCTCCTCTAGATCTACCCTTGTCTAGAGGCACAAAGGTGCTTTGCGATGGCACAAATACTGGTATTTTCTAGTGAGGTGGCATGGCCATAATGTCATACCCCTTGCCATGCTCTCTACATATATATACAGTATATATATATATTAGAGATGAGTGGCTTCAGATCTCAGAGATCTGAACCCACCCGAATTTTGAGATCCGGGGCGAGAGCCGAACGTTCCTCCACCAGCCCCGGATCTCAAACCGAAGCAAAACCATAGAGACGAAATCTTGCGGCTCGCGAGCTTTCGTCACTATATATAAGGGACCACGCGGCGGCCATTTCACTCTGGCTGTGGAGACTGAACAGGGAGGGTGGGTAGTGTAGGGCTGGGAGGTACTTACCTGTGCGTGCTGGTGCTGTGCTGTCTGCTGTGTCCTGGGCTGGTGCTGTGTCCTGGGCTGGTGCTGTGTCCTGGGCTGGTGCACTGCTTATCCATCTGGTGCTGTCACTGCTTATCCATCTGGTGCTGTCACTGCTGATCCATCTGGTGCTGTCACTGCTGATCCATCTGGTGCTGTCACTGCTGATCCATCTGGTGCTGTCTGCTGTGTCCTGGGCTGGTGCACTGCTGATCCATCTGGCGCTGTCACTGCTGTGCTGTCTGCTGCGTCCATCTGGGCTGGTGCTGGTGCTGTTGCTGATACATCTGGGGTGGTGCTGTGCTGTCTGCTGCGTCCATCTGGGCTGGTGCTGTTCCATATGGGCTGGTGCTGAGCTGTCTGCTGTGTCCATCTGGGCTGGTGCTGTTGCTGATCCATCTGGGCTGGTGCTTTGCTGTCTGCTGTTTCCATCTGTGCTGGTGCTGATCCATCTGGGCTGGTGTTGTGCTGTCTGCTGTGTCTATCTGGGCCCAGGTTCTGGGCCCAGATAGACACATATAAAAATATATGTATATTGTCTTTTTATTTTTTTTCTGTGTGTGCGTGTTAGGCTTAGCCGGACAAGATACAGCAATGCAACCTAGTGCTGCCCGACTCCAGTCGTCATCAATCTGTGCTCTGGGCCCATGTTCTGGACGCCAAATTATTATTTTTTTTAAAAAGTTTCTTTTTTTGTCTAATATTTGTCTGTGTGTTTGTGCGTGTTAGGCTAAGCCGCACAAGATACAGCAAGTCAGCAATGCAACCTAGTGCTGCCCGACTCCAGTCGTCATCAATCTGTGCTCTGGGCCCAAGTTCTGGACCTGAAATTTTTTTTTAAAAAGTGTCTTATTTTGTCTAATATTTGTCTGTGTGTGAGTGTGTGCATGTTAGGCTCAGCAGCACAAGATACAGGAAGTCAGCAATACAACCTAGCGCTGCCTGACTCCAGTCGTCATCAATCTGTGCTCTGGGCCCAAGTTCTGGACCTGAAATTTATTTTTTTTAAAGTGTATTATTTTTGTATAATATTTGTATTTGTGTATGTGCGTGTTAGGCTAAGCCGCACAAGATACAGCAAGTCAGCAACGCAACCTAGTTCTGCCCGACTCCAGTCGTCATCAATCGTTGCTCCGGGCCCAAGTTGTGGATCGGTAAAAAAAATAAGACATAGGGCCAAATGTAATAGGTAGTCTGTTTTAGTAACAGTACAAACTCGCACTTTCTCGCACTTTTAAAAAGTGCGAGTTTGTACTGAAACTCGCAAATTCAATAGCCTGCGAACTTTTCAGCTCGAGGCTACTGCATTTGCGAGTTTAGGTGAGTTTAGGACTATGTAAACTGACACCTTTTAATGCGAGTAGCATTAAAAGGTGCGAGTTTTAGAGAAGCCATCACAGATCAGTGAGATCCGTGATGGCTTCTGTGTGTGTTTTAAAAAAAAAAAACGTGCACCCCCTCCCCAAAAGCATAACCAGCCCCGGGCTTTATAAAGCCTGTTCTGGTTCTAAAAATACAGGGGCCAAAATGCATAGGGGGCCCCTACTCGTTTTGTCCCGATTTTCCAGTACCAGGACCAGCTCAACAAAGCCCTGTGCTGGTTCTTAATATACAGGGGCCCCCTACGCATTTTGGCCCCTGTATTTTTAGAACCAGAACAGGCTTTATAAAGCCGGGGGCTGGTTATGCTTTTGGGGAGGGGGTGCACGTCATTTTTTTTTTTGTTAAAAACATTTAACATAAGTACACACAGAAACATGTACATATCTCATGGATATGTACATGTTTCTGTGTTAATCTGACCTGCTCAGGATGTACTCACTAGCCTGAAGCAGGTCTATTATTTGGGGACTTTTGGTAATCTTTTTTTTGCGAGTCTGAAACAGACACTCTATTACATTGGGCGAGTTGATTGTTTTCAATGTGAAAACATCTGGATGCGAGTTTGAGAATGGAGAGTTTTAGTAACTCTAAAAAATGCGAGTTTTAGTGAACAGACACCCTATTACATTGGAGAGTTGTGAAAAATTGCGAGTTTAGCACCAAACTCGCAATTTACCAAAACAGACACCCTATTACATTTGGCCCATAGTGTATTTTTTTGTCAAATTTTTCTCTGTGTGCGCACAACTGCACGTGTGTGAATTTTGTAACCGCACCTTGGCTCATAGGCAAACGCAGGGGGGGTTTCCGGTTGCCTGGAAACCCCCTTCCAAGTCCACACCATGATGACCACAATAGAAATATTATATAATACTAAAGTTGCATTTTTTTAAGATCCCCCTCAGTGTCACAAATTAAATAATTAGCACCACCTGTTGATCTTTTAAAATGTCTGAGCCAGTAATAAACACACCTGTGCACCAACTAGGAGATCTGGAAAACATGCACTGTTAGGGGTGCACTGATATAGACCATCGATAGGGTTAATTAGTAATACTGTATAATAATGAACTAGCCAGTACATAAGGAGACCAATCTGTACATATATGTCCAGGGCAGTGCTAGGTTCTTCTGCTGCCCCCCAGATTCCCGAACTTGCTGAAATTATTTGGAATGGAGCCCACATCTGAAATAAAAACATTCAGCTCAGGCAGGATGGCCCTACATATGCATATAATGGAATAATGTGATTGTTGGTCCTGTATATGTCAGAATTATTACATACATTATACTTCGTATGATGTATATTATAGCTGGTTAATTGCTGATTATTTCTTATTCGTGGACTGGCCACACTTGCTTTAAATTCAAGCATTTGGAAACTCCCCTCTAGAAATCCTGCGTTTGCCACTGCCTTGGCTACACTATTGGTGCTTGTGACACTGCTTCAAGACCGCAGAAAATATGGAGAGCTCTATCACATGACAGGAGAGCAAGGCCAAGAACCACATGTTGTAGCTCCCACCAGCAGTGCAAGGCCGTCAACTTCCTCGTCCTCTATGAAGGTCCATGCCCCAGGGCTTAAGACATGCCATCGATATGGTAAAGCTACTTTTACTGAAGTTAAGAAAAAACAATTGAAAGGAAATTTGCCTTTAGATAAACAAAAAAATGGCAATATGCCATTCACTACACAAAGTGGCAAGGAAAGGATAAGGCCTTGGCCTTTATTTATGATGACTGCTGGTTCTGATTCTGATAGCCCTTCTGCTTGCAGTAGTAGTGGTGGTGGTACCATTAAAAAATTGAAAGTTGTTAAGATGAGTAAGACAGCTCCGGAAGAACCAACTGTGTGCCCTGAGAAATCGAAATCACAAATACCCGAGGAGAGTGCAATTGTGTCCGCGGTTACCATGTGTGAGCCAGACCTAAATACTAGTGTGCTGGAGGATCCTCCAAGTTCCAACATTTGTGTGCCCTCTGTAAATGTGGGGAAGGGCAGTCAACATCTTGCAGAAGTACTCAGTGAGGATGCTTCTGTGGAATTGCACATGGAGGAGGAGGATATTTTGGTAGTTGAAGGCGCTAAGGATGATGAGGATGTTGCTGATGAAGATGTTGGTGATGAGGATGTTGGTGATGAAGATGTTGGTGATGAGGATGTTGATGCCGAGGATGTCCAATGTGTAAGTAAGGCAACAGTTGTTGCCCATGGATTGAAAAAGCCAAAGCCCATTGTTGTCATGCCGGGGCAAAAGACAAAAAATCCACTTCTCATGTGTGTAATTATTTCCACCATAATCCGGACAACAGTTGTCAAGCCATATGTAACCGTTGCAAAGCAAGAGTGAGTAGAGAGAGGGACCTAAACCACCTAGGAACCTCCAACTTGTTACGTCACTTGGAGCGCCTTCATCGAATATCAAAGTGTATGTCGCCAAGTTCCAAAACTCAAAACGTAACAAGTCTAGTTCTACCTGCTCCCTCTCTAGGGGATCCAAGCATCTTTGATCTCCAACACCAACACCTGCTTCATCAACATCCTCATTCGTCATCGGGGGTAGTCCTGCTGTATCCAATGTGGTTATTCGAAGCATGATTGACTCTGTGATTCCTTAGAAGGATCCTTGATGACTACGCCTGTTGCTCCTGCTGCTGTCAGTGGATCTTCATCCCAGAAGGGGACCAAGAGGAAGACTACTTGTAGTGTATCCTCCAAAAAACAATTAAATGTCAAACAATCGTTTGCAAGGGCAAACAAGTATGACAGCAATCACCCATTTGCACAGCGGATTACTGACACTATAACAGCTATGCTGGTATTAGATGTGCGTCCAGCATCCGCCATTACTGCAGTGGGTTTTCAACAGTTAATTAAGGTTCTGTGTACTCGCTACCAAGATCCCTTCTAGATTCCACTTCGCTAGAACAGCAATTCCAAGTCTGTTGAAAAAAAACCTTATTCATTTTCTCAGAAATGCCGTTGAAACCACTGTCCACTTGACCACTGATATGTGGACAAGTGGGACAGGGCAAACTAAGGATTACATGACTGTGACAGCCCACTGGGTAGGTGTATTGCCTACAGAGGTAGGCTACTCTTTGTATAACTGGTTTCATTAAGAGGCATACTGCTGAGAACCTCTTAGAAAAACTCAGGGAAATCATTGCTAAATGGCTTACCCCACTTGGACTGTCCTCAGGATTTGTGATTTGGGACAATGCCACCAATATTGTGAGAGCATTACATGTGGGCGAATTCCAACACGTCCCATGTTTTGCTCACACAATTGGTGCAACATTTTTTTAAAAAATGACAGGGTTGTGCAAGAAATGCTCTCAGTGGCCCGCAAAATATCCGGACATTTTAGACATTCGGCAACCGCTTGATGAAGATTGCATGACCAGCAGGTACTGTTAAATTTGCCCTGTCATCAGCTAAAGCAAGAGGTAGCAACTCGGTGGAATTCTACCTTCTATATGCTTCAGCGGATGGAGGAACAGAAAAAGGCCATCCGGGGCTATACAACTTCCTATGACATAGGCCGTGGAGGGCAAATGCACCTTACTCAAGTGCAGTGGAGAATAATTTCCGTGTTGTGCAAGGTTCTCAAACCCTTTGAACATGCCACAGGTGAAGTTAGTTCAGACACTGCCAGCTTGAGTCAGGTCATTCCCCCCATCAGACTTTTGCAAAAACAGCTGAAGAAACTGAAGGAGGATGTGAAATGGAGTGAAGTATGTTGGACTGGTGGATCAAGCCCTTGATTTACTTCACCAGGATCCAAGAGTCGTCAGTCTATTGAAATCTGAAAAATATATTTTGGCGACCATTCTGGATCCTAGGTTTAAGTCCTACCTTGTGTGTTTTTTTCCAACAGACCGAAATCTAAAACTGTACAAAGAGCTGTTGGTCAAAAAATTGTCAGCTGCAGCCGCACGTAAAACGCCATCATCTCTTCCTTCAGTTTATGCAGCTGCCAAGAAAAAACAAAATTTTCCTTACAGAATGCCTGCTGGTCATGCACATCGTTCACCAAAAAATGACATCTGGTTGGGCCTGAGAGAACTGCCTGCTAGTGATGTCTTCTACCGTGACTATGTGTGATACGGTCTCCATTCACAGAATGGTGGAGGACTATTTCAGAGATAACTTTCTAATATGCATGTCATACAGTCCCTTCAATACTGGCAGGAAAAAGAGGCAATTTGGAGTCCCATACACAAACTGGCTTTGCATTACTTAAGTTGCCCACCCTCCAGTGTGTACTCCGAAAGAGTTTTCAGTGCAGCTGGCAACCTTCTCAGTGATTGGCGTAAGAGATTACTTCCTCAAAATGTTGAAAAGAGGATGTTCATTAAAATGAATTACAAATTCCACGAGGAAGACCTCTACCAACAATTACATGAAAAAATTACAGAGGCGCCTATGGTGGATTCCAGCGGGGACAAATTAATATTGTGTGAAGAAGAGGATGTACACACTGATGGGGATGACGAGGACGAGGACGACGACAACTTGTAATGTAAAGCCAGTTTGTGTATGGGATCATTTTCATTTCCATGTCCAATGCACATTGGCAGCTTGTTTTATGGGGTTTCAAACAAACCAATCATTTCAGCCACAATTGGCAGTCCTTGTCGCTGAAATGATTGGTTTGTTAAACTGTGAATGTCCTGTTTCGTATACAACATAAGGGTGGGTGGGAGGACCCAAGGACTATTCCATCGTGCACCTTTTCCTTTCCATTATGTGCTGGTTGGGGCATTGCTGCCTGACATTTTAAACTAATGTTATGGTTGGTTTAGGAACCAATGATTTATTTTTAAATTAATATATAAATTTTACAACCAGGGGCTGCACCAATGAATTTCTTTTTATTAATTATTCAGCCAGGGGCTGCACCCAATTAATTGTTTTTTTACTTTTTTGGAGAGGAGAGAGATGGGATTTGGGGAGGTTACAGTAGTCCAATCTGGAGATGAACAGTGAGTGTATGAGGGTTTTTGTAGCATCCTGGGTGAGATAGGGTCTGATCTTAGAAATATTTTTGAGATGGAAACGACAGGACTGTGAAAGGTTCTGGATATGTGGTTTGAAGGCGGGGGATGATTCCAGGATAACTCCAAGACAGTGCACTTTGGGGCTAGATGAGATAGTTATACCATCAATTGATAAAGAAATAGTGGGAAGTGAGGTTATGTGGGAGGGTGGGAAGAAGATCAGCTCTGTCTTAGACATATTAAGGTTAAGAAATCGCTGGGACATCCAGGAAGAGATGGCAGAGAGACAGTTGGAGATACGAGTCAGAAGAGAGGGGGAGAGATCAGGGGAGGAAATGTAGATTTGAGTATCATCAGCATAGAGATGATAATGGAGGTCAAAAGAGCTGATGAGTTCACCTAGAGAGAAAGTATAGAGGGAGAATAGAAGAGGTCCAAGAACAGAACCTTGAGGAACACCTACTGTAAGAGGCTGTTGGGGGGAAGAGGAGTCATGAGAGGAAACTGAGAAAGATCGGTCAGAGAGGTAGGATGACAGCCAGGAGAGGGCATTGTCACGTAGACCAAGGGAGTGAAGGATATGCAGCAGGAGAGGGTGGTCCACAGTGTCAAAATCAGCAGAGAGATCAAGGAGAATGAGAAGAGAGTAGTGGCCCTTGGATTTGGCAGCAAGGAGATCGTTGCTGACTTTCGTAAGGGCAGTTTCAGTGGAGTGGAGAGAACTGAAGCCAGACTGAAAAGGGTCAAGGAGGGAGTGGGAGGAAAGAAAAGTGGTAAGGCGTTTGTAGACAATCCACTCAAGGAGTTTGGATGCAAAAGGGAGGAGAGAGATGGGTCGGTAGTTAGAAAGAAGGTTAGGATCAAGGGTAGGTTTTTTAAGAATGGGGGAGACAAGGGCATGCTTGAATGCAGAAGGAACAGTGCCTGATGAGAGGGAGAGGTGAATGAGGTGGGCAAGATGGGAGCAGGCAGAAAGAGAGAGGAAGCGGAGGAGGCAGGAGGGGATAGGATCAAGGGGGGAGGTGGAAGGGGGGGAGGACCAGATGAGGGCCATGACTTCCTTTCCAGATACAGGGGAGAAGGATGTTAGAGTTGGTAAAGTTTATTGGGAGGGGTGATCTGGGAAAGGAGGAGGTGAAGAGATGGGTGGACTGGTTGGATATGATGTCCTGACGTATGGAATCAATTTTAGATGTAAAGTAGGTAGCAAAGTCAAGGGCAGAGAGCAGGGAGGGGAGACGAGGAGGGGGTGGGCGAAGGAGGGAGTTGACAGTGGTGAAGAGACACTGGGGATTAGAGGACTGAGAGGAGATGAGGATCTTGAAATATGACTGTTTAGAGAGGGAGAGAGCAGCACTATAGGATAGCATAAATGTGAAATGGAGAAAACCTGCCTTAAAGCGTGACCTTTTCTACTGTCGCTCGGCGGTTCGTGAACACTTTTGCAGGTATCTGGTGCATTTGGAATGCCAGGGTTGAGGAGTAGATCTGCGAGTGTGAGTAGTGTTCACCGAAGCAACAGAGTCCATAGCAGAAGTAAGGGAGGTGTTGTATAGGGAAGTGGCTTGGTCAGGACAGGAGAGAGAGAGGATAGGGGAGAGAAGCGAGTCAAGCAGGGAAGAAAAGGAAACTGTGTTGATAGCGTCAATGTTACACTTAGTGATGGTGGCTTTTGGAGGTAGAGAAGGGGAAGGAGAGAGGGACAGGTTAAAAGAGAGAAGGTGATGGTCAGAAAGTGGGAAAGGGGAATTGGAGTGAACAGAAATATCACATCGGTGAGTGAAGACCAGATCAAGCAAATGGCCACTCACATGGAAGGGTGAGGAGGTCCATTGGGAGAGACCAAGTGAAGATGTAAGGGTGAGGAGTTTGGAGGCAGAGGATTCTGTGGGGATATCAATTCATTGAAATATTGAAGTCACCTAGGATAATGGAGGGAAGGTCTGAGGAGAGAAAGTGAGGAAGTGAGGAAATTGTGCAATTCCCCATCTAATGCACTGCCACACCTGGACATTACACTCCTGGAGGAGGGCTCCTTTAAAAAGTCAGCAAATAAAATGAGGTAAATGCTTTGTGTGTGAAAATTAACAAATATAATGGGAAACTCACATTTTGAATCCTTAATAACTAGGCCCTTTAAGTAGTGACAAGTAAGACCAATCTATAGAGCTCAGATATCCTGCCTGTTTGTTGATCCTATCCCTTCCCCTGCTGAATGATAAATGGTAATTATATAAAGATCTCTCACCCTGCAAATCATCACACATATGAAATATTTTTGTAGCCTATTCCTGCAGTGAATGTTTTTATTTCCAGGGTACATAACGCATGACCTGAAATTCCTAGACAGAATATCCAGCTGTCTGCGGAATAAGATGAATTGCTTGGCATCTGCAAGCGTTTTAGTGTGTCACTGGGAATTTGGCAGGAATGCAGGGGTCAGTATAGTGCTATATCGGTTTCGCTCATAACATCCATTAATCTGCACATATTACTGTATTCACGGGATTAGAAGGTGATTCCAGATTGCACTTAATTCCATGATTACAGAGGAGCAAGAAGAGGCTCAGCCTAGCTAGTGTCAAAGGGCAATATCTTTGCTTTCATGGCCGCAAAAGATTGGTTCCAGTCATTTTCCAGTCTGAATGGCTGATGTGTCTCTAGCGATAAAGGAAGCGGACGGGCTTTCTAAACTCCGCATCATCACATGATGTTTTCTAATTATCATTATTGGGGGGGGGATGTACTAAGCCTTAGAGAGAGATAAAGTGGAGAACGATAAAGTACCAACCAATCAGCTCCTAGCTGTCATTTTTCAAACACAGCCTGTAAACTGACAGGTAGGAGCTGTTTGGTTGGTACTTTATCACTCTCAATTGTATCCTTCTACAAGGCTTAGTACATCTCCCCCAGAGTCAACTACTGTAAGACGACTTGCCAATTACTTTAGGTTTGTCATCGCCTTTGAAGAACAGAGGAATAAGACATCGGGGCCTATTTATCAATATTATTTTGACTAAAAAAATGTTTTGTTTTCACATTATTTTAGTATCACATAAATTTATTATAGGGCAATTAAAGCAGTTTTCATGAAAAACTACTCTATTGGAATATTTTTAGTATGCAGATTGCATTTCCCATACTTCTCATGCTGGGCCACAATGAGAGGTGGGCAACTAGTGCCGCTGCCTGGGCACAAAGTCAAGCGGGCAGCATGGTTGCTGTCTTTATGATGTGCGGTGCCCATGCTCTTGCTCCCAGTGCTGGCCCTTGTTACAACTCTGATACAATGCACAGCTGCAGAGCCGTAACTAGACTTTTTGGTGCCCTATGCCAGAGAGAGCATTGGCATTGTCGTCCCCCTCTCCCCTATTTTTCATATAGGGACATAAGAAGCACACCCAAAAAAGGGCCATGGTCTCATGGGGAAGAGCCAGGGAAGAGATAGGAGAGGCCAGGAGATGCTGGGGATAAAAGAAGAGGAAGCTACAAGAGAGAATGATAATAAACAGGAAAAGTGGCAGGCCCCAACAGCGCCCCCTGCCCTGCGGTGCCCTGTGCCATGGCACTGGTCGTGTCACCCTAGTTACGGCCCTGCACAGCTGTGCAGCATACTGTAATTGTGAACTATTTACTCTGCAGTGTAATTCATACATACCTGGATTTACATGGCTGGTCTAAGCTCATTGTCGCCTACTCTCTTGTATTGTCTGGAAATCTCACAAATTAGTTTGACACTTTGGGCCGTATTCAATTAGCCACCATAATCTACTTTTCGCCGAATTCGCGTGTTTTGAAGGCGACAACTTTTCGTGCGCGGCCCCGCTTTTCGCCCTATTCAATTCCAAAGGACGCGAAAACGTGCCCGGCGAAATGCAAACAGGCAAAAAGTGCTGTCAGATTTGGGGAAATCAGCCTGACACCCCCCAAAATATGCACTAACATTTGGGATCAATGTAGATGTCCCCAAATAGCCCTGCTGACGGTATTTGGGGTACTTAAATGCTCTCATTAGCTGCTAATTAGCGTCTTTGCACAAGTGGTGAGGAATAGCATTTTGCAGGGTTTTTTGGATAAAATAACTAGTCCCAGCTAATTTGGGGTACATGAAAATGGGTGCAAGCATGGTTAAAAATTGCAAAAGTGAAGTTTTAAAAAACGCACCTTCAGCAAGCACCTGCAATCAAAAAAACACCTTCCCCATACTTGCAGACCCCCCAAAAGCTTATTTCGCTAGTTTTCAAGTTTGTACCCCGACTTTGGTTTTTTTTGCCCCTTTTTCTAAGTCATGTTTTGGGGTGTTCTTCATTTTTTTTTTTTTAGGATTTTTTTGACGGAGTTATGCTTTGGGGGCTGTCCCAAGGGTGCAAAGTGGTTTCCTGATGTTTGCACCCCAATACCGCAAATCTGCACTTTTTTCACCACCTATTACATTGCATTACGTTTTCGAGTACGCGAAAAGTATTTGGAATGTGGTCACACTAGCGACAGACTGCATTCAACTCTGAATCAAATCCGTTACATGCAAAAACGTAGCTATAAAATTCTCCTGAACAATATGCATTTTGCACAGCTGGCGGAACGGGATGAATCTCAGGATGCGACGACTTGCTGTAATATAGATGGGGACAATAATGAATTAAATATTATAAGCTGAAGGAATCAGTAGGCACATTTGTCATCATAGTCATCATCATCATCATCATCATTACCATGTGTCTTTACACCAGGACTTCAGTACCCCAAAAGATCCAGCTCCGGAACGTGTCCAAGTCCAATTATGTAGTTGCATCTCCAGGGTGTCTACAATGCTTGGGTGAAAACGGCCTTACTGGAGACTGACTATAATTACCCGTCACACTTCTGCCTCTTCAGGTTTAAGGGCCTCTAAGTCTAAGAAACACACAAATCTATGCACTGACGCATTTCACTTTTATGTATACCACAAATATTAACCACAACTCAAAATGAGGCTGTATGAGGCACATCTATACACTTGTAATGTGAAAAATAAAAGGTGTGTCTATTATATCAGTGCAGCATATAGTAGGTAAACAGTGGTATGTAATAAATGAAACATTTAATAAGTACACATGTAGGAATAAAATTGTTACAATAATGACAATAAATATAAGGGTAGCTCTGTATGTAGATCTAAATAAAATATGTTAAATGAAAGCCGGTCTGCATACTAAAATAAGACAGGGTACAGTAGATACAGTATACATTCAATATGCAGTACATATAAATTGTTCCACAATGTAGCTTTGAACATAAACTGGGTATAATAAAAGGTTCAATGTCCAAATGTTGCTCCAGATTAGATAAATATGGAGTGGTGGTGGTGTCAAAATATGTAACAAATGGACTGTCCTTGGCAGGTGTGGGTTAACAGTGTGAAGTGGGAGGGTGCCCGCACCTCATACCTCTTAGTGAAGTGCGGTGGTCAGCTTGATGCGGAGTTTCCGTCTGTGCGGCTGCAATGGTAATGAACTTCTCAGTCCGTGGTTTGTCCTCCAATGCGCTGCAGTGTTACCTCAGGTGGAATTGAGCGGCAGGTGCAGCGGCTGTGGCGGGTGCTCCGGCGGTGAGCGTGCACGCTAGCTCACCGTCGGCGTGGCCGTGTCTGGAGTCAGTGTACTGAGTGAAGATGGGGTGTGGCCAACGCGTTTCACCCGCTTGTTGCTGTGCGGGCTTCGTCAGGGCTGTAGTATTAGGTGACTTGTTTTTAACTGTCTATTTTTAGTCCTACATGTGTACTTATTAAATGTTTAATTTATTACATACCACTGTTTACCTACTATATGCTGCACTGATATATTAGACACGCCTTTTATTTTTCACATTACATTTATTCTGGTGACCACGGGAAACTCACCGGTGTCTAGAGCAGCAGCATACCAGCCCTATTCTCTACCTACACCCCAATTCCCCAGAAGCGCACTATACCTATCTTCACATCCAGGGCCGGCTCTAGGGGTAAACAAAAATGGCAGCTGCTCAATCAATCTAGCAGTACTAATCAGGTGCATGAAAGGGAGGGGTCATACTAAGTAGAAAAAGGAGGGGGATTTAACCCCGGGACTGGTCCGGCTGGGCCTTCTCAGGGCATCACCACTTAATACACATAGTTGCTTTTCACATCACCTGTTATGTTTGTTTATTATTCATGTATTTTTTCACATATATTTTAACCTCTCATTCCACACTTAATGATTACTCACACACAGCTATACTTTACACTGCACTGTCACTCTTTTTCCATTTTCGTGTGCTGCCCTGGGGGGGTCCTGGGCTGGACGTTTTTTGGGGTGCACTGTGCCCTGGACGTTAACCCCTTAGTGTTAGGGACTGCTGGTAACAGAGAAGCCGTGACGTGGCCCAGCAGCCTCCCATGTATTTGCAAATGCATGCAACTAATATCTCTGAATTTCTATGACCATATAGTCTTCATATATTGTTGCAGGTATTATTCAGTGTGCTGAGGTACAATAGGGGGTTAAAACCCCCTCCTGTTTCCGGCTCTAGGGGTGTTCGACCAGTGCGGTCGCACAAGGGTGCCACCCCTAGAGGGCGGCACCCTTCCCCAGCATCCCGATTTCAGCGGGACAGTAGTGTCCCGCTGCTCCATCCGCGGGCCGAAGTGGCCCGCGGGTGGTCTAATTGGGAGGTTGGGGACCCCCACCGCCGCAGCTGTGCGGTGGTTCCGGACCCCGGAGTGTGAATGGATTCATATACATGCACGGCTGTGCCGCAGGGAGGCTCTAAGCCAGACGCCCGTTGAGATGTTATTACCAGCGGGCACCCGGCTCCTTCCCTGCAGCGGCGCGTTAGCTGGAGGCTGGAGTTCTCTTCTGAACTCCAGCTTCCGCCTCTCTCCATGCGCATTATGGGAGTCGTCATGACGTCTCTCCCATAGTTCAGAGGAGGAGCCGGGCGGACAGGACGGCGGCGGATGCAGGAGCGGGGATTAAGGTAAGTGTTATTTTTGTACAAGCGGCACTACAGGGGCATTATATGGGGACACTACTACAGGGGCATTATATGGGGCACTACTACAGGGGCATTATATGGGGGCACTACTACAGGGGCATTATATGGGGACACTACTACAGGGGCATAACTATGGGGGCACTACTACAGGGACATTATATGGGGACACTACTACAGGGACATTATATGGGGACACTACTACAGGGGCATTATATGGGGGCACTACTACAGGGGCATTATATGGGGGCACTACTACAGGGGCATTATATGGGGGCCCTACTACAGGGGCATTATATGGCGGCACTACTACAGGGACATTTTATGGTGGCACTACTGCAGGGGCATAACTATGGGGGCACTACTACAGGGGCATAACTATGGGGGCACTACTACAGGGGCATTATATGGGGGCACTACTACAGGGGCATAACTATATGATTTCCTTCCTTTCAAACCAAGGGGGTAACATTGGCATATCTAAATATATTTTGGGGTAAAAGGTAAAAAAGTTCCCTGACCCCTGATCTAGGGGATGGGTGGACTGGACACAAGGAGGGAGATGCAAGTAAAGATAGGGGAAAGCACATCATATGCCTCAAGACGTCTCTCCCATAGTCCCGAGGAGCAGCCGAGTGGACAGGATGGCGGCGGATGCAGGAGCGGGGATTAAGGTAAGTGGTTTTTTTGTACAAGCGGCACTACAGGGGCATTATATGGGGACACTACTACAGGGGCATTATATGGGGCACTACTACAGGGACATTATATGGGTACACTACTACAGGGGCATTATATGGGGGCACTACTACAGGGGCATTATATGGGGCACTACTACAGGGACATTATATGGGGGCACTACTACAGGGGCATAACTATGGGGGCACTACTACAGGGGCATAACTATGGGGGCACTACTACAGGGGCATAACTATGGGGGCACTACTACAGGGGCATAACTATATGATTTCCTTCCTTTCAAACCAAGGGGGTAACGTCGGCATATTTAAATATATTTTGGGGTAAAAGGTAAAAAAGTTCCCTGACCCCTGATCTAGGGGATGGGTGGACTGGACACAAGGAGGGAGATGCAAGTAAAGAGAGGGGAAAGCACATCATATGCCTGCTTACCTAAATCCATAAAACAAGATTTCCATATGTTCATATATCTGACCTACAGTGGGTGGATATAGGGCACATGTTGGGAATATTCCTTATTTTACTGGGTATTTCCAAGCTTTTTATTTTTACACATTTGTACTATACAAAAAGACTAATAATGATTCTAAGGGAACAATGCCCCTAGTAAGCCAAGTGATTATAAAAAGCTTTGATTTATCATGCAATGAACGTAGCATCTTTCAGACGTGAAATTCACTTGTTTGATCCTGCAAACCACACTCTAATGTAACATTTATTTATTTTTTCAAACAAGTATTTTTCATTCTAATGTCCCTTTAATCTGTCTTTTAAAATTCTAATCTATAACACTTTTCTGTAGCCTAATCTGATTTTAGTGGTCAGGTTCAGTAATGGCAAATGTGTCACTTACGTTGATTAACGTGAGAAGCCTCAATGCTGCCTTTGTAGTGTAACATTTTTATGCGTTTGATCTATAATTCTCAGGGACTACATAATACAACTCTCTACAGTGTCTCCTCCAGGTAAAACATTTCTCCAGGCCGCACCCAGCTTCAGTAACAGGCCTACTTTGTTGGACTGAACAGACGTTACTATGCTTTTTTGCTACTGCGCATGCATCCAGAATCCGCGCGTCCGAGTCGCAGTTGAGATTGAGACAAATGGTTCAAAAGGCACCAGAATGTTGACGTGTACAATGTTTGACATCTGAAATGTCACCGTGTGTGATGTTGACATTCTCAAAATGCTGAGGGGGGATGTGGTCAAAATGCCAACGGCCGGGAAGCCGTCTGACTAAATCCCGACACAGGACCTGACGCCCCGCTAGATCCCGACGCCGGAATCTAGACAGACGGCTTCCGGAATGAAGGTAAACCGGGCAGTGTTAGCGCTTAGCAGCGGAGGGGGAGGGTTAGGTTAGGGAACCACCAGGGGGACTTAGGTTTAGGCACCATACCGGAATAGTTAGGTTTAGGGAGGGGGGTTAGGTTTAGGCATCACCTGGGGGTGATTAGAGTTAGGCACCACCGGGGGGAGGTTAGGGTTAGGCATCACTAAGGGAGGGTTGGGGGGGGAGAGGAGGGTTAGGGGGGGAGGAAGTTTAGGGTACTTACCAGCCCCAGTCGGGATCCTGATGGTTTGGGCTTCCAGCGTCGGTACTTAGTCCGCCGGCATTACATCCAGCGGCATTACAAACCAATTCTGCCGAGGGTTAGGCTTTGACGATGCCTGGAGGGTTAGGCTTATGCTGTGGAAGGGGTGGTTAGGGTTAGGCTGCGCGGGGGGGGTATGGCACTAGGGGGAGGGTTAGGAACTGGGATTAGGGTTATTGCCAGGTGGGTGTGCTTTCTGGAACGCCAGCCCATCAGATCACTCTGCCGGAACTGACACATGACCGCCAGGACCCGGAAGATGCTGCTGCCGCAGAGACCAGGTAAGTGACCACTGGGCCACCAGGGACATTAAAGCGACATTCTATCATGTCACTATGTCATCTATGTAGACATGACATGCTGCATGTCAACATTTTGACCATGTTGACATTCTCCTGTCGACCTATTGTATGTCGACCTGAGAACTGTAGATCTAACATACGACACCCATAATTGGGAGGTGGCTAAGCGGAAGCATCGAGATGGACCGTCTTATGGGTATGTTATGGGAATGTCACAGGTGTGTCTCCGCCGTTAATTGAACCTAAACCTTAATTTACACAAATCAATTGTTATACCTATTACACATATAGGGAATATGGAGTTGGGTACAGGATGCTGGAGCTCAGGATTGCAGCGGTCAGAATCCCGATGCCGGCATCCTGACAGGGTTAGGAAACCAACATCTGCAGGCAGGGCTGCCATCAGAAATGATGGGGCCCGGGACTGACAAAATAGACAGGGCCCCCCTTCTGTGTCTCCCAGCCAGCCCCCCTTCTGTGTCTCTCCTGTCACCCCCCCTCCTCTCAGCATAGTGGTGCGGCGTGAGTCTCGGAGGTGGATTAAGACCCAGTGGAGACCTAGATAAAGTACTGGCATGGCCTCCCCTCCTCTGTGTGTGTATATGTAAATAAAAGCTATGTGTGTGTATATGTATATATAAGCTATGTGTGTGTATATGTATATATAAGCTATGTGTGTGTATATGTATATATAAGCTATGTGTGTGTATATGTATATATAAGCTTTGTATGTGTGTGTATATGTATATATAAGCTATGTATGTGTGTGTATATGTATATATAAGCTATGTATGTGTGTGTATATGTATATATAAGCTATGTATGTGTGTGTATATGTATATATAAGCTATGTATGTGTGTGTATATGTATATATAAGCTATGTATGTGTGTGTATATGTATATATAAGCTATGTATGTGTGTATATGTATATATAAGCTATGTATGTGTGTGTATATGTATATATAAGCTATGTATGTGTGTATATGTATATATAAGCTATGTGTGTATATGTATATATAAGCTATGTATGTGTGTATATGTATATATAAGCTATGTATGTGTGTATATGTATATATAAGCTATGTATGTGTGTGTATATGTATATATAAGCTATGTATGTGTGTATATGTATATATAAGCTATGTATGTGTGTATATGTATATATAAGCTATGTATGTGTGTGTATATGTATATATAAGCTATGTATGTGTGTGTATATGTATATATAAGTTATGTATGTGTGTGTATATGTATATATAAGCTATGTATGTGTGTGTATATGTATATATAAGCTATGTATGTGTGTGTATATGTATATATAAGCTATGTATGTGTGTATATGTATATATAAGCTATGTATGTGTGTATATGTATATATAAGCTATGTATGTGTGTATATGTATATATAAGCTATGTATGTGTGTATATGTATATATAAGCTATGTATGTGTGTATATGTATATATAAGCTATGTATGTGTGTGTATATGTATATATAAGCTATGTATGTATGTGTATATGTATATATAAGCTATGTGTGTGTGTTTGTATATGTATATATAAGCTATGTATGTGTGTGTATATGTATATATAAGCTATGTATGTGTGTGTATATGTATATATAAGCTATGTATGTGTGTGTATATGTATATATAAGCTATGTATGTGTGTGTATATGTATATATAAGCTATGTATGTGTGTGTATATGTATATATAAGCTATGTATGTGTGTGTATATGTATATATAAGCTATGTATGTGTGTGTATATGTATATATAAGCTATGTGTGTGTATATGTATATATAAGCTATGTATGTGTGGGCCTATACTACAACCACTTACTGCTTGCCTTTAAAAACACTGATCTCCTCTTTTTCTTGACAACTACTTCATTCACCTCACAACCCCCTGATACATTGCAATACCCCACCCAACCCACCTCACTCCCCAGAATAATGCTTACACTTCTCTTACACATCCCTCCCCCTCCCATTCATAATACAAGTATAGACCCCCACCTCACCCACATAACATGAATAAGTATGGTGCTCCATAATTATGGAGTCACCTCTCTCTTGGTTATGGGCATCCCCTTTGCTTAGTGGCTTAGTCCTGTCCCCAGGGATATTGTAAACGATATGCTGCTCTTGTATAAATATAGGAGACACCCCACAGTTATCTAGGTGTTCCCTTGATCCCCTAATCGTCACCACTGTTTTTTTTTATCAGGGAGCTAACATACAGTATAGGAGTGCCTTATGGACATGTTTAAAAGCCCCTGTATTTTTGTAATGTGGTGCCCCACCGCCTCTGTTAGGGACAATTCCTTTGAGTAATGGCTCCACCCTGTCCACAGGGATATTGAAAATGATATGCTGTATAAGTACAAGGGGACACCTGGAAAAAATTATACTTATACAAGGGCAGCACTTTACAATATCCCTGGGGACAGGGCTGAGCCACTAGGCAAAGGTGGTTTCCCTAACTAACAGAGGTTAGTCAGGGACACCATAACTATGGGGCCCCACATAAAGTACAGAGCCCCCCTAAGGTACTTACCTCTGCTAGCAGCATCGCAGCAGCCTCTGTGTCCCTCACACAACAGCTACAGATGCAGAGACAACATCAAGCAGGCCTGGAAAAGCATGAGGGGGCGGGGACTCGGGGAGGGGGCGGGGACTCTGGAAAGGGGCAGGGAGGGACCTCACACTCTATCTGAAGGAGAGGATATGTAATAAAGAGCAGGAGAAAAAGAGGGGCTGGGACTCGGGTAGAGGGCGGGGAAAGTGGGCTTTACACATCCGTCGGCATGGGGGATAACTCGTGCAGAGGGAGAGACACAAATAATTTAAGTGAGGCAGTGCTAAAAGCAAAGCCTCTGTCCTGCCCTCCTATGAGAAGGGGCCCTGCAGCTGCTGGTAGTCACATAGTGACTAGGGGTGTGCACCGGCCACTTTTCGTGTTTTGGTTTTGGATCTGGATCTTTCTTCGTGTTTTGGATCTGGATTGGTTTTGCCAAAACCACCCTTCCGTGTTTTGGGTTCTGGGTTTTGTGTTTTGGATCTGTATTTTTTTGAAAAAAAGCATAAAAACAGCTAAAATCACAGAATTTGTAGGTTTTTCTGCCCCTATGCTATTATTAACCTCAATAACCTTAATTTCCACTCATTTCCATTCTATTCTGAACACCTCACACCTCACAATAGTGTTTTTATGTCCAAAAGGTTGCACCGAGGTAGCTGGATGACTATGCTAAGCGACACGAGTGGGCGGCACAAACACGTGACCCATCTAGGAGTGATACTGCAGTGGCAGACAGGATGGCAGTTTGAAAAACTAGGCCCCAAACTGTACATAATGCAAAGAAAAAAAAGAGGTGCAAGATGGAATTGTCCTTGGGCCCTCCCACCCACCCTTATGTTGTATAAACAGGACATGCACACTTTAACAAACCAATCATTTCAGCGCCAGGGTCTGCCACACAACTGTGGCTGAAATGATTGGTTCGTTTGGGCCCCCACAAAACAAGCTGGCAATTAATCTGTCCCTGCACAAACTGGCTCTACGGAGGCAAGGTGTCATCCTCATCCACCGATTCCTCACCCTCTTCAGTGTTGTGTACATCCTCATCCTCACAGAGTATTAACTTGTCCCCACTGGAATCCACCACCACAGGTCCCTCTGTACGTTCTGGAGGCTGGTCTCCCTGGAAGAGCTGATAATTCATTTTGATGAACATCATCTTCTCCACATTCTGTGGAAGCAACCTCCTACGCCTTTCGCTGACAAGGTTCCCGGCTGCACTAAACACTCTTTCGGAGTACACACTGGATGGGGGGCAACTCAGGTAAAATAGAGCCAGTTTGTACAGGGGCCTCCAAATTGCCTCTTTTTCCTGCCAGTACAGGTACGGACTGTCTGACATGCCTACTTGGATGCTGTCACCGATGTAATCCTCCACCATTCTGTCAATGGTGACAGTATCATATGCAGTGACAGTAGACATGTCAGAAATTGTTGCCAGGTCCTTCAGTACGGACCAGATGTCCAAACTTGGTCCTGCCTGCCCTGCATCACCGCCAGCGGGTTGCTTAGGATACTTAAGTTTTTTCCTGGCAGCCCCAGTTGCGGGAGAAAATGAAGAAGGAGCTGTTGACGTGTCACGTTCTGCTTCAGCTGACAGTGTTTTCACCAGCAGGTCTTTGCACCTCTGCAGGCTTGTGTTGGCCGGAAAGAGAGACACCACATAGGCTTTAAACCTAGGATCGAGCACGGTGGCCAAAATGTAGTGGTCTGATTTCAACAGATTGACCCCCCTGGAATCCTGGCAAAGCGAATGAAGGGCTTCATCCACAAGTCCCACATGCCGAGCGGAATCGCTCCGTCTTAGCTCCTCCTTCACTTTCTCCAGCTGCTTCTGCAAAAGCCTGATGAGGGGAATGACCTGACTCAAGCTGGCAGTGTCTGAACTGACTTCACGTGTGGCAAGTTCGAAGGGCTGGAGAACCTTGCACAACACGGAAATCATTCTCCACTGCGCTTGAGTCAGGTGCATACCCCCTCCTTTGCCTATGTCATAGGTGGATGTATAGGCTTGTATGGCCTTTTGCTGCTCCTCCATCCTCTGAAGCATATAGAGGGTTGAGTTCCACCGCGTCACAACCTCTTGCTTCAGGTGATGGCGGGGCAGGTTCAAGAGTGTTTGCTGGCGCTCCAGTCTTCGGCACGCAGTCGTTGAATGGCGAAAGTGGCCAGAAATTTTTCGGCCCACCCAAAGCGTCTCCTGCACGCCCCTGTCGCTTTTCAGAAAATTCTGCACCACCAAGTTTATTGTGTGAGCAAAACATGGGACGTGCTGGAATTTGCCCAGATGTAATGCCCGCACAATATTGGTGGCGTTGTCAGATATCACAAATCCCCAGGAGAGTCTAAGTGGGGTAAGCCACTGGGCGATGATTTCCCTCAGTTTCTCTAAGAGGTTGTCGGCGGTGTGCCTCTTACTGAAACCGGAGATACACAGCGTAGCCTGCCTTGGAACGAGCTGGCGTTTCTGAGATGCTGCTACTGGTGACGCTGCTGCTGTTGCTGCGTAAGGTGATACATCTACCCAGTGGGCTGTCACAGTCATATAGTCCTTAGTCTGCCCTGTTCCACTTGTCCACATGTCCGTGGTTAAGTGGACATTGGGTACAACGGCATTTTTCAGGACACTGAGGACACTTTTTCTGACGTTTCTGTACAGTCTCGGTATCGCCTGCCTAGTGAAGTGGAATCTAGACGGGATTTGGAACCGGGGACACACTACCTCCATCAATTGTCTAAATCCCACTGCACTAATGGCGGATACCGGACGCACGTCTAACACCAACATAGCAGTCAAGGCCTCAGTTATACGTTTTGCTTCAGGATGACTGCTGTCGTACTTCATCCTCCTCGCTAAGGACTGTTGGAGAGTCAATTGTTTAGTAAAAGTAGTGGTGTTCCTACTTCCTCTCTGGGATGATGAACGACTCCCAGCAGCAGCAACAGTAGCAGCGGCAGCAGGAGGCGTAGCAATGCAGGATCCTCCGGAGGAATCCCGGATAGGAGATTCAGTCATGCCAGTGACATGGCCTGCAGGACTACTTCCGATCCTGACTAAGGAGGAAATTGACGAGGAGGGAGTTGACGGTGTGGTTTGCAGGCGCTTGGATACAACAGGACAACGGGATTTAGGTGTCCCTGGACTGCTTACGGTCTTAGCCAAAGTTTCTGAACTTGACAGTAACTTATTATGAACACGCTGCAGGTGCCGTATAAGGGAGGATGTTCCTAGGTGGTTAACGTCCCTACCCCTACTTATTCCACCTTTACATATGGTACATATGGCAAGACAGTTGTTGTCCGGATTTGGATAGAAATATTGCCAGACCAAAGAGGTGGAATGTTTGGTCTTCTGCCCAGGCATGACCGTGATGGGCTTTTTCATCCCACGGACAACAACTGTCTCCCCCGGAGCCTGATTTAAACAAACCACATCACCATCAGAATCCTCCTCGCCAACTTCCTCCTCAGCGCCAGCTACACCAGTATCCTCATCCTGTTGTACTTCAACAGTGACATCTTCAATTTGCATATCAGCAAGTGGACTGTGGGTGCTCCTTTCAGCACTTGCAGGGGGTGTGCAAATGGTGGAAAGAGCCACCTCTTCCCGTCCAGTGCTGGGAAGGCCAGGCATCGCAACCACCACCACACTTGGACTCTCCTTGGGGATTTGTGATATCTTCTTAGAAAGCACAGTTCTTCACTGTGCTTTTGCCAGCTTAACAGTTTTGATTTTTTTAGTGGGAGGAGGGCTTCCATCGTCATGTGAAGCTGAACCACTAGTCATGAACATACTAGGGATCGACCTTAGCCGTTCCTTGCCACTCCGTGTCGTAAATGGCATATTGGCAAGTTTACGTTTCTCTTCAGATGATTTAAATGGTTTTTTCAAGGTCATTTTCCTGAACTTTGTCATTTGGGATTGTATGTGCCCTCTACTATGACATTGGGCATCGGCCTTGGCAGACGACGTTGATGGCATGTTATCGTCTATGTCATGACTAGTGGCAGCAGCTTCAGCACTAGGAGGAAGTGGTTCTTGATCTTTCTCTATTTTATTTTTATCGGAGAAAGTTTGGTCCTCCATTTATGTTATATCGATTTGATATATACATGCGGCTAAACACAGAAAATATTTTTTTTTTTGGTTTGGACTGGAGTGTACTTTGGGGGTTACAGCACCCTTTAACAGTCAAGCCAGCCGGCCCTTTACTTATGACACAGGCGCACTCTTGGCACTACTTTGTTGATGCACGTGCGGCTACTGCGCACACAATTCACAAACACCGAAAAAATATTTTGTTATTTGGCTTGGAGTATACTTTGAGGGTTACAGCACCCTTTAATGGTCAAGCCAGCCGGCCCTTTACTTATGACACAGGCGCACGCTTGGCACTACTTTGTTGATGCACATGCGGCTACTGCGCACACAATTAACAAACACAGAAAAAAAAATTGGGGGGGGTTTGTACTGGAGTGTACTTTGGGGGTTACAGCACCCTTTAACGGTCAAGCCAGCCGGCCCTTTACTTATGACACAGGCGCACGCTTGGCACTACTTTGATGATGCACGTGCGGCTACTGCGCATACAATTCACAAACACAGAAAATATTTATTTTTTTGGTTTGGACTGGAGTGTACTTTGGGGGTTACAGCACCCTTTAACGGTCAAGCCAGCCGGCCCTTTACTTATGACACAGGCGCACGCTTGGCACTACTTTGTTGATGCACGTGTGGCTACTGCGCACACAATTCACAAACACAGAAAAAATATTTTGTTATTTGGTTTGGAGTGTACTTTGGGGGTTACAGCACCCTTTAACGGTCAAGCCAGCCGGCCCTTTACTTATGACACAGGCGCACGCTTGGCACTACTTTGTTGATGCACGTGCGGATACTGCGCACACAATTCACAAACACAGAAAATATTTTTTTTTCTGGTTTGGACTGGAGTGTACTTTGGGGGTTACAGCACCCTTTAACGGTCAAGCCAGCTGGCCCTTTACTTATGACACAGGCGCACGCTTGGCACTACTTTGTTGATGCACGTGCGGCTACTGCGCAGACAATTCACAAACACAGAAAAAATATTTTGTTATTTGGTTTGGAGTGTACTTTGGGGGTTACAGCACCCTTTAACGGTCAAGCCAGCCGGCCCTTTACTTATGACACAGGCGCACGCTTGGCACTACTTTGTTGATGCACGTGCGGCTACTGCGCAGACAATTCACAAACACAGAAAAAATATTTTGTTATTTGGTTTGGAGTGTACTTTGGGGGTTACAGCACCCATTAACGGTCAAGCCAGCCGGCCCTTTACTTATGACACAGGCGCACGCTTGGCACTACTTTGTTGATGCACGTGCGGATACTGCGCACACAATTCACAAACACAGAAAATATTTTTTTTTCTGGTTTGGACTGGAGTGTACTTTGGGGGTTACAGCACCCTTTAACGGTCAAGCCAGCCGGCCCTTTACTTATGACACAGGCGCACGCTTGGCACTACTTTGTTGATGCACGTGCGGCTACTGCGCAGACAATTCACAAACACAGAAAAAATATTTTGTTATTTGGTTTGGAGTGTACTTTGGGGGTTACAGCACCCTTTAACGGTCAAGCCAGCCGTCCCTTTACTTATGACACAGGCGCACGCTTGGCACTACTTTGTTGATGCACGTGCGGCTACTGAGCAGACAATTCACAAACACAGAAAAAATATTTTGTTATTTGGTTTGGAGTGTACTTTGGGGGTTACAGCACCCTTTAACGGTCAAGCCAGCCGGCCATTTACTTATGACACAGGCGCGCGCTTGGCACTACTTTGTTGATGTACGTGCGGCTACTGCGCATACAAATCACAAACACAGAAAATATTATTTTTTTTGGTTTGGACTGAAGTGTACTTTGGTGGGTTACAGCACCCTTTAACGGTCAAGCCAGCCGGCCCTTTACTTATGACACAGGCGCACGCTTGGCACTACTTTGTTGATGCACGTGCGGATACTGCGCACACAATTCACAAACACAGAAAATATTTTTTTTTCTGGTTTGGACTGGAGTGTACTTTGGGGGTTACAGCACCCTTTAACAGTCAAGCCAGCCAGCCCTTTACTTATGACACAGGCGCACGCTTGGCACTACTTTGTTGATGCACGTGCGGCTACTGCGCAGACAATTCACAAACACAGAAAAAATATTTTGTTATTTGGTTTGGAGTGTACTTTGGGGGTTACAGCACCCTTTAACGGTCAAGCCAGCCGGCCCTTTACTTATGACACAGGCGCATGCTTGGCACTACTTTGTTGATGTACGTGCGGCTACTGCGCATACAATTCACAAACACAGAAAATATTTTTTTTTTTGGTTTGGACTGGAGTGTACTTTGGTGGGTTACAGCACCCTTTAACGGTCAAGCCAGCCGGCCCTTTACTTATGACACAGGCGCACGCTTGGCACTACTTTGTTGATGCACGTGCGGCTACTGCGCACACAATTCACAAACACAGAAAATATTTTTTTTTTTTGTTTGGACTGGAGTGTACTTTGGGGGTTACAGCACCCTTTAACGGTCAAGCCAGCCGGCCCTTTACTTATGACACAGGCGCACGCTTGGCACTACTTTGTTGATGCACGTGCGGCTACTGCGCACACAATTCACAAACACAGAAAATATATTTTTTTTGGTTGGACTGGAGTGTACTTTGGGGGTTACAGCACCCTTTAACAGTCAAGCCAGCCGGCCCTTTACTTATGACACAGGCGCACGCTTGGCACTACTTTGTTGATGCACGTGCGGCTACTGCGCACACAATTCACAAACACAGAAAATATTTTTTTTTTGGTTTGGACTGGAGTGTATTTGGGGGTTACAGCACCCTTAAACAGTCAAGCCAGCCGGCCTTTTACTTATGACACAGGCGCACGCTTGGCACTACTTTGTTGATGCACGTGCGGCTACTGCGCACACAATTCACAAACACAGAAAAAAAAAAATTTTCTGGTTTGGACTGGAGTGTACTTTGGGGGTTACAGCACCCTTTAACGGTCAAGCCAGCTGGCCCTTTACTTATGACACAGGCGCACGCTTGGCACTACTTTGTTGATGCACGTGCGCCTACTGCGCAGACAATTCACAAACACAGAAAAAATATTTTGTTATTTGGTTTGGAGTGTACTTTGGGGGTTACAGCACCCTTTAACGGTCAAGCCAGCCGGCCCTTTACTTATGACACAGGCGCACGCTTGGCACTACTTTGTTGATGCACGTGCGGCTACTGCGCAGACAATTCACAAACACAGAAAAAATATTTTGTTATTTGGTTTGGAGTGTACTTTGGGGGTTACAGCACCCATTAACGGTCAAGCCAGCCGGCCCTTTACTTATGACACAGGCGCACGCTTGGCACTACTTTGTTGATGCACGTGCGGATACTGCGCACACAATTCACAAACACAGAAAATATTTTTTTTTCTGGTTTGGACTGGAGTGTACTTTGGGGGTTACAGCACCCTTTAACGGTCAAGCCAGCTGGCCCTTTACTTATGACACAGGCGCACGCTTGGCACTACTTTGTTGATGCACGTGCGGCTACTGCGCAGACAATTCACAAACACAGAAAAAATATTTTGTTATTTGGTTTGGAGTGTACTTTGGGGGTTACAGCACCCTTTAACGGTCAAGCCAGCCGGCCCTTTACTTATGACACAGGCGCACGCTTGGCACTACTTTGTTGATGCACGTGCGGCTACTGAGCAGACAATTCACAAACACAGAAAAAATATTTTGTTATTTGGTTTGGAGTGTACTTTGGGGGATACAGCACCCTTTAACGGTCAAGCCAGCCGGCCATTTACTTATGACACAGGCGCGCGCTTGGCACTACTTTGTTGATGTACGTGCGGCTACTGCGCATACAAATCACAAACACAGAAAATATTATTTTTTTTGGTTTGGACTGAAGTGTACTTTGGTGGGTTACAGCACCCTTTAACGGTCAAGCCAGCCGGCCCTTTACTTATGACACAGGCGCACGCTTGGCACTACTTTGTTGATGCACGTGCGGATACTGCGCACACAATTCACAAACACAGAAAATATTTTTTTTTCTGGTTTGGACTGGAGTGTACTTTGGGGGTTACAGCACCCTTTAACAGTCAAGCCAGCCAGCCCTTTACTTATGACACAGGCGCACGCTTGGCACTACTTTGTTGATGCACGTGCGGCTACTGCGCAGACAATTCACAAACACAGAAAAAATATTTTGTTATTTGGTTTGGAGTGTACTTTGGGGGTTACAGCACCCTTTAACGGTCAAGCCAGCCGGCCCTTTACTTATGACACAGGCGCATGCTTGGCACTACTTTGTTGATGTACGTGCGGCTACTGCGCATACAATTCACAAACACAGAAAATATTTTTTTTTTTGGTTTGGACTGGAGTGTACTTTGGTGGGTTACAGCACCCTTTAACGGTCAAGCCAGCCGGCCCTTTACTTATGACACAGGCGCACGCTTGGCACTACTTTGTTGATGCACGTGCGGCTACTGCGCACACAATTCACAAACACAGAAAATATTTTTTTTTTTTGTTTGGACTGGAGTGTACTTTGGGGGTTACAGCACCCTTTAACGGTCAAGCCAGCCGGCCCTTTACTTATGACACAGGCGCACGCTTGGCACTACTTTGTTGATGCACGTGCGGCTACTGCGCACACAATTCACAAACACAGAAAATATATATTTTTTGGTTTGGACTGGAGTGTACTTTGGGGGTTACAGCACCCTTTAACAGTCAAGCCAGCCGGCCCTTTACTTATGACACAGGCGCACGCTTGGCACTACTTTGTTGATGCACGTGCGGCTACTGCGCACACAATTCACAAACACAGAAAATATTTTTTTTTTGGTTTGGACTGGAGTGTATTTGGGGGTTACAGCACCCTTTAACAGTCAAGCCAGCCGGCCTTTTACTTATGACACAGGCGCACGCTTGGCACTACTTTGTTGATGCACGTGCGGCTACTGCGCTCACAATTCACAAACACAGAAAAAATGTTTTTTTTTGGTTTGGACTGGAGTGTACTTTGGGGGTTACAGCACCCTTTAACGGTCAAGCCAGCCGGCCCTTTACTTATGACACAGGCGCACGCTTGGCACTACTTTGTTGATGCACGTGCGGCTACTGCGCACACAATTCACAAACACAGAAAAAATATTATTTTTTTAGCACTTGGGGGAAGCACCCCTGGTGGACAGAGCACCCCCTGGACAACACTACAGCACCCCTTTAGGACTGGGACACAGCACAGGACTTTGGAGTGGACACAGCCCCTATGGAGAACTGACTGCACAACACAGTCCAGCCAGCCCCTATGGACTTTGAAGTAGTGGACACAGCCCCTATTAACAACAGCAGCACAGCACAAGACAGCCAGCCCCTATGGACTTTGAAGTAGTGGACACAGCCCCTATGGACAACAGCAGCGCAGCACAGCACAGCACAACACTACTCTGCACTACACTACACTACACTACACAGCCCAGCCAGCCCTAACTCCCACCCTCCCTCTTCACTGTCCACAGCCGAGTGAGAAAATGGAGCTGACGCGGGTACCTTATATAGGATCCAAAACCCGCGAGACCCGGAAGGCGGGATGATGACGTTTTGCCTCGATTTCAGATCCGAGTCAGGCGGGAAAAGTCGAGCCTGACTCGGATCTGCCTCGGATCGGGGGGGCTCGGGGGGGTTCGGATTTCAGAAATCCGAACCCGCTCACCCCTAATAGTGACTGTGTGACTGACACTGACAGGGGGCCCCGCAGAGCACCGATCCTGCAGTAAACTGCTTTGTACTCACAGGAAGTCATCTTCCTGTGACTAAGACTGAATCATCTGCACTCTGCGGGCCCCCTCTGAGCCCGGGCCCGGTACAATAGTACCGGCTGTACCCCCCTGATGGCGGCCCTGTCTACAGGTAAGTATCCTAACTCTACTCCTAAACCTCCCTCCCTGCAGCCTAAACCTAACCCTCCCCCCACAGCCTAACCCTGACCCTCCCTGCCACAGCCTAACCATCCCTACCCACAGCCTAACCCCTCCCACCCACAGCCTAACCCTAACCCTTCCACCCACAGCCTAACCCCTCTCACCCACAGCCTAACCCTGACTCTCCCCGTGCAGCCTAACCCTGACCCTCCCCCCACAGCCTAACCCTACCCCCTCCCACCCACAGCCTAACCCTCGCCCCCACATTCTAACCCTCACCCTGTAGCCTAACCCTGACCCTCCCCCACAGCCTAACCATCCCTACAAACAGTCTAAACCTAACCCACCCACAGTGTAACCCTTCCTACCCACAGCCTAACCCTCGTCCCCACATTCTAACCCTAACCCTCTTCCCCACAATCTAACCCTCCCACCCACAGTCTAACCCTCCCCCCACAGCCTAACGCTTCCTACACACAGCCCAACCCTCCCGTCACAGCCTAAACCTAACCCTTCCCACCACAACCTAACCCTCCCCCTACAGCCTTACCTTCCCTACCCACAGCCTAACTCTAACCCTCCCTACCCACAGCCTAACCCTAACCCCCTCCCACCCACAGCCTAACCCCTCTCACCCACAGCCTAACCCTAACACCTCCCCACAGTCTAACCCCCCCCACAGCCTAAACCTAACCCTCCCACCCACAGCCTAACCCTCCATACCCACAGCCTAACCCTAACCCTCCCCCCACAGCCTAACCCTCCCCCCCACAGCCTAACACTTCCTACCTACAGCCTAACACTTCCTACCCACAGCCTAACCCTAACACCTCCCCACAGCCTAACCCTTCCTACCCACAGCCCAACCCTAACCCCCCCACAGCCTAACCCTTCCTACCCACAGCCTAACCCTCCCCCCCACAGCCTAACCCTAAACCCTCCCCACAGCCTAACCCTTCCTACCCACAGCCTAACCCTCCCCCCCACAGCCTAAACCTAACCCTCCTACCCACTGCCTAATGCTCCCTACCCACAGCCTAACCCTAACACCTCCCCACAGCCTAACCCTCCTCCCACAGTCCAAACCTAACCCTCCTACCCACAGCCTAACCCTTCCTAGCCACAGCCTAACCCTGACCCTCCCCCTGCAGCCTAACCCTGACCCTCCCCCCACAGCCTAACCCTACCCCCTCCCACCCACAGCCTAACCCTCGCCCCCACATTCTAACCCTCACCCTGCAGCCTAACCCTGACCCTACCCCCACAGCCTAACCATCCCTACAAACAGCCTAAACCTAACCCACCCACAGTCTAACCCTTCCTAGCCACAGCCTAATCCTGACCCTCCCCCTACAGCCTAACCCTGACCCTCCCCCTACAGCCTAACCCTACCCCCTCCCACCCACAGCCTAACCTTTGCCCCCACATTCTAACCCTCACCCTGCAGCCTAACCCTGACCCTCCCCCCACAGCCTAACCATCCCTACAAACAGCCTAAACCTAACCCACCCACAGTCTAACCCTTCCTACTCAGCCTAACCCTCGCCCCCACATTCTAACAGTAACCCTCTTACCCACAATTTAACCCTCCCACCCACAGTCTAACCCTACCCCCACAGCCTAACCCCTCTCACCCACAGCCTAACCCTAACACCTCCCCACAGCCTAACCCTCCCCCCCACAGCCTAAACCTAACCCTCCCACCCACAGCCTAACCCTCCCTACCCACAGCCTAACCCTAACACCTCCCCACAGCCTAACCCCCCCCACAGCCTAAACCTAACCCTCCCACCCACAGCCTAACCCTCCATACCCACAGCCTAACCCTCCCACCCACAGCCTAACCCTCCCCCCCACAGCCTAACACTTCCTACCTACAGCCTAACACTTCCTACCCACAGCCCAACCCTAACATCTCCCCACAGCCTAACCCTTCCTACCCACAGCCTAACCCTAACCCCCCCCACAGCCTAACCCTTCCTACCCACAGCCTAAAACACAGCCTAACACTTCCTACCCACAGCCTAACCCTCCCACCCACAGCCTAACCCTCCCCCCCACAGCCTAACACTTCCTACCTACAGCCTAACACTTCCTACCCACAGCCTAACCCTAACATCTCCCCACAGCCTAACTGAACCCCCCCCACAGCCTAACCCTTCCTACCCACAGCCTAAAACACAGCCTAACACTTCCTATCCACAGCCTAACCCTAAACCCTCCCCACAGCCTAACCCTTCCTACCCACAGCCTAACCCTCCCCCCCACAGCCTAAATCTAACCCTCCCACCCACAGCCTAACCCTCCCTACCCACAGCCTAACCCTAACACCTCCCCACAGCCTAACCCTCCCCCCCACAGTCCAAACCTAACCCTCCCCCCCACAGCCTAACCCTCCCTACCCACAGCCTAACCCTTCCTACCCACAGCCTAACCCTAACCCTTCCCCCTGCAGCCTAACCTTCCCTACCCACATCCTAACTCTAACCCTCCCTACCCACAGCCTAACCCTCCCTACCCACAGCCTAACCCACCCCCCCACAGCATAACCCTTACCCTCCCTACCCACAGCCTAACCCACCCACAGCCTAACCCTCCCCCCCACAGCATAACCCTAACCCTCCCTACCCACAGCCTAACCCTACCCCCTCCCACCCACAGCCTAACCCTCGCCCCCACATTCTAACCCTCACCCTGCAGCCTAACCCTGACCCTCCCCCCACAGCCTAACCATCCCTACAAACAGCCTAAACCTAACCCATCCACAGTCTAACCCTTCCTACCCACAGCATAACCCTAACCCTCCCACCCACTGCCTAACTCTCCCTACCCACAGCCTAATCCTCCCCCCCACAGCATAACCCTAACCCTCCCACCCACAGCCCAACCCTCCCTACCCACAGCATAACCCTAACCCTCCCTACCCACAGCCTAACCCTCCCACCCACAGCCTAACCCTAACACCTCCCCACAGCCTAACCCTCCCCCCCACAGCATAACCCTAACCATCCCCAGGGCCGGATTAAGCTCTGTGGGGGCCCCTGGGCAACAAACATGTGGGGGCCCCTATCAATAAAGGTTATAAATATAGATATATATACATATATACACACATATAGTACCCCTTCTGAAATGCCCCCTGAAGTTGTGCCCCTTCTCTAATGCCCCCAGTAGTTGTGCCCCCTGCAATGCCCCCAATAGTTGTGTCTCATATTCAATGCTCCCTGCAGTTGTACCACTTGTCTGATGCCCCCAGTAGTTGTGCCCCCTGCAATGCCCCCAGTAGTTGTGCCCCCTGTAGTCATGCACCCTAAAGTAGTGCCCCCAGTATTAACTCCCCGTCCGCGCCCACACACCTGTGAAAAACTTACCTGTCAGGGCTCCCGGGTCCCGCCGTCGCGGCTGCCGCTGCCTGCTGGATAAGACGCGCAGGCTCCTCTCATCGCGCGGGTGCCGTCATGACGTCACCAGCGCAATGAATCACTGGGAACGCTGGCCTCTGAAGCGCTCAGAGGCCAGCGTTCCCAGTTAGTTGGTCACGATCTACATGCAGGAGCTCCGCGAGCTTCTAGTAGATCGCGAACAACCTTAGCCGGACCTGACCTGAGGCATGTGGCCAGGGGTCGGGGACAGTGTGTGGGGGCCCCCTATGTGTGGGGGCCCCTGGACGACCGCCCCTGTCTCCCTGCCTTTAATCCGGCCCTGACCATCCCTACCCACAGCCTAACCCTAACCCTCCCACCCACAGCCTAACCCTAACCCCTTCCCCCCACAGCCTAACCCTAACCATCCCTACCAGCAGCCTAACCCTAACCCTCCTACAGCCTAACCCTAAGACTACCCCCCACAGCCTCGTAACTCGGTTATTGCACAAACCACTCAGAAAACAAATGACAGGAACCGATCGCATTACATAACGACCTGATCACAGCACACAATAATGCCCTGGCGGAAGTTATGGATAAGTTTGCTGATCTGGAGGATAGCTCTCAGAGGAACACAATTAAAATTAGGGGGATCCCTTAATCAGTGCAGATCTTATCTACTACGTGATGGTCCTTTTTAAAAAATTGCTCCCATCTCTGGACTAACGGGACTTACTCATAGACAGGCTTCATTGGCTCCCGAAAACTCAGAGCTCTCCTGGGAAGTCACCCACGACACTCTCCTTCGGATTTACAGTGAGACTTGCTGAGGACTATATTGGGGAATCTTCAGCTTTTCCCAGAACTCACCATCTGCACAATCAATAAACGCTGCTCCTACCATCTCATCACAGTGGTACTTACAGCAAGAGAGATCCAATACAGATGGGTATTCCCAGTATAAATCCTTGTCCACAAGGATGGTTCTACAGTATACAAGGGTCTGATTCAGAGCTGGATGCAAACCCGATATTTGGCCGATGTTTGAATTACTGCGGAGGCATCGGAGTCTGCCCTTATTAAATTGCATCATAAGTTTTATACCATGGGGAACATAACTACTAGACCCCTTACCCATAAACTACGTGGCCATCAGGCCCGCAATAGAATCAAATACTTAATTGAACCCATTGTCGGACTGGGGCATGAAGGACCCACTGAGGAAAGCAGTGGTAGGGGCCCAAGACTAAGGGGTACAGCCAGCCACCAAAGAGGGACTTGGGGCCTGATTCAGCAAGGAACGCAGTTGCTAATACTCACGCAATTGGCCGATTGTTGCATACTGTGCATGCGATCCGAGTCAGGCTCGACTTTTCCCGCCTGACTCGGATCTGAAATCGAGGCAAAACGTCATCATCCCGCCTTCCGGGTCTCGCGGGTTTTGGATCCTATATAAGGTACCCGCGTCGGCGCCATTTTCTCACTCGGCTGTGGACAGTGAAGAGGGAGGGTGGGAGTTAGGGCTGGCTGGGCTGTGTAGTGCAGAGTAGTGTTGTGCTGTGCTGCGCTGTGCTGTATCCACTACTTCAAAGTCCATAGGGGCTGGCTGTGTTGTGCTGTGCTGCTGTTGTTAATAGGGGCTATGTCCACTACTTCAAAGTCCATAGGGGCTGGCTGGACTGTGTTGTGCAGTCAGTTCTCCATAGGGGCTGTGTCCACTCCAAAGTCCTGTGCTGTGTCCCAGTCCTAAAGGGGTGCTGTAGTGTTGTCCAGGGGGTGCTCTGTCCACCAGGGGTGCTTCCCCCAAGTGCTAAAAAAATAATATTTTTTCTGTGTTTGTGAATTGTGTGCGCAGTAGCCGCACGTGCATCAACAAAGTAGTGCCAAGCGTGCGCCTGTGTCATAAGTAAAGGGCCGGCTGGCTTGACCGTTAAAGGGTGCTGTAACCCCCAAAGTACACTCCAGTCCAAACCAAATAAAAACCATTTTTTCTGTGTTTGTGAATTGTGTGCGCAGTAGCCGCACGTGCATCAACAAAGTAGTGCCAAGCGTGCGCCTGTGTCATAAGTAAAGGGCCGGCTGGCTTGACCGTTAAAGGGTGCTGTAACCCCCAAAGTACACTCCAAACCAAATAACAAAATATTTTTTCTGTGTTTGTGAATTGTGTGCACAGTAGCCGCACGTGCATCAACAAAGTAGTGCCAAGCGTGCGCCTGTGTCATAAGTAAAGGGCCGGCTGGCTTGACCGTTAAAGGGTGCTGTAACCCCCAAAGTACACTCCAAACCAAATAACAAAATATTTTTTCTGTGTTTGTGAATTGTGTGCGCAGTAGCCGCACGTGCATCAACAAAGTAGTGCCAAGCGTGCGCCTGTGTCATAAGTAAAGGGCCGGCTGGCTTGACCGTTAAAGGGTGCTGTAACCCCCAAAGTACACTCCAAACCAAATAACAAAATATTTTCTGTGTTTGTGAATTGTGTGCACAGTAGCCGCACGTGCATCAACAAAGTAGAGCCAAGCTTGCGCCTGTGTCATAAGTAGGGGTGTGCACCGGCCACTTTTCGTGTTTTGTGTTTTGGTTTTGGATCTGGATCTTTCTTCGTGTTTTGGATCTGGATTGGTTTTGCCAAAACCACCCTTCCGTGTTTTGGGTTCTGGGTTTTGTGTTTTGGATCTGGATTTTTACTTAAAAAATAAAAAAAAATGCTAAAATCACATAAAATGGGCCTTTTTTTGTTCCTACGCTATTAAAACCCCAATAACATTAATTTCCACTCATTTCCACTCTATTCTGAACACCTCACACCTCACAATATTGTTTTTAGGCCAAAAGGTTGCACCGAGGTAGCTGGATGACTATGCTAAGCGACACAAATGGGCGGCACAAACACGTGGCCCATCTAGGAGTGGCACTGCAGTGGCAGACAGGAAGCCAATCAGCGTTATGGTGCCCATTTGCATGTAGCACGAACCCGGGAGATCCATGCTACATGCATCTGTGTGATTGGCACAGAGCAATGACAGGTCCATGAGACCCGTCTGTGCTGCTGTGGTAAAAAAAAAAACCTGTGTAAAAAAAGAAAAAAATGGCGTGCACCCTCCCAAAAAAGAGCAACTAGCCCCAGGCATTAGTGACCCAGTGCTGGGTGTGCTTAAATACAGGGGACAAACGACATAGGGGTCCCCTGTACTTAAGCACAACCAGCACCGGGCTAGTCAGAACCAGCGCTGGTTGCCAAAATACGGGGGACAAACAACGTAGGGGTCCCCCGTATTCTGCGCAACCAGCTCTGGGCTCTGATCCGGTCCTGGTTCTGGAAATGCAGGGGAAAAAAATTTGTAGGGTTCCCCTGTATGTTCCAGAACCAGCACTGGACTTTTTCTAGCGGGGGGCTGATGCCACAGCCAGGGGAGCCCTTTCACCGGGCCCCCCAGCCGCAGCATCAGCCGTGACCGCTAGTCAGCCCAGGCCGGGGATCCCTGGAGAGCTGGGGACCCCCCCAATAAAGGGGTCACCCTCTCCTGGGCACCCCAGGCCCAGGCTGATATCGCGGGGCTATCCCCGCCACCCCTGGTGGCGGTGGGTGGCGGGTTGATTGTGTGGTGTGGTGTAAATAAAGCATATCAAACATTGTCTTTACAAGTAGAACTGCAAGTCCCAGCTAGCCTGTCCCGCATGCTGGTACTTGGAGAACCACAAGTACCAGCATGCAGGGCATTAAGGGCCCACTAGTACCTGTAGTTCACCTGTAAAAAAAATGTTTAAAAAAACACAGGACACACACACCGTGACAGTATAAGTTTATTAAACATACATACACACACACACACATGTACACATACTCACCTATGTAACATCGTCCACTTGTCCGGTAAAGTATCCATAGGGGACCTGTGAAAAAAAACATACTCACCATCTCCTATGCGAGGTTCTGTCCTGAGAACCGAACCCATCCCTAGTCATAAGTAAAGGGCCGGCTGGCTTGACCGTTAAAGGGTGCTGTAACCCCCAAAGTACACTCCAAACCAAATAACAAAATATTTTTTCTGTGTTTGTGAATTGTGAGCGCAGTAGCCGCACGTGCATCAACAAAGTAGTGCCAAGCGTGCGCCTGTGTCATAAGTAAAGGGCCGGCTGGCTTGACCGTTAAAGGGTGCTGTAACCCCCAAAGTACACTCCAGTCCAAAGCAAAAAAAAAAATATTTTCTGTGTTTGTGAATTGTGTGCGCAGTAGCCGCACGTGCATCAACAAAGTAGCGCCAAGTGTGCGCCTGTGTCATAAGTAAAGGGCCGGCTGGCTTGACCGTTAAAGGGTGCTGTAACCCCCAAAGTACACTCCAAACCAAATAACAAAATATTTTTTCTGTGTTTGTGAATTGTGTGCGCAGTAGCCGCACGTGCATCAACAAAGGAGCAGCGCCAAGCGTGCGCCTGTGTCCCATAAGTAAAGAGCCGGCTGGCTCATTTCTTAAAGGGTGGTGTAACCCACAAAGTGCACTACTCTCCAGCAAAAATAAAAAAATATTTTCTGTGTTTGTGTGCGCCTTAGCCGCACGTATATATCAAATCGATATAACATAAATGGAGGACCAAACTTTGTCCGATAAAAATAAAATAGAGAAAGATCAAGAACCACTTCCTCTTAGTGCTGAAGCTGCTGCCACTAATCATGACATAGACGATAACATGCCATCAACGTCGTCTGCCAAGGCCGATGCCCAATGTCATAGTAGAAGCCACATACAATCCCAAATGACAAAGTTCAGGAAAATGACCTTAAAAAAAACATTTAAATCATCTGAAGAGAAACGTAAACTTGCCAATATGCCATTTATTACACGGAGTGGCAAGGAACGGCTAAGGTCTTTCCCTATGTTCATGACTAGTGGTTCAGCTTCACATGACGATGGAAGCCCTCCTCCCACAAAAAAATCAAACGAGTTAAGCTGGCAAAAGCACAGCGAAGAACTGTGCGTTCTAAGAAGATATCACAAATCCCCAAGGAGAGTCCAAGTGTGGTGGCGGTTGCGATGCCTGACCTTCCCAGCACTGGACGGGAAGAGGTGGCTCTTTCCACCATTTGCACGCCCCCTGCAAGTGCTGAAAGGAGCACCCACAGTCCACTTGCTGATATGCAAATTGAAGATGTCACTGTTGAAGTACAACAGGATGAGGATACTGGTGTAGCTGGCACTGAGGAGGAAGTTGGCGAGGAGGATTCTGATGGTGATGTGGTTTGTTTAAATCAGGCTCCGGGGGAGACAGTTGTTGTCCGTGGGATGAAAAAGCCCATCACGGTCATGCCTGGGCAGAAGACCAAACACTCCACCTCTTTGGTCTGGCAATATTTCTATCCAAATCTGGACAACAACTGTCTTGCCATATGTACCTTATGTAAAGGTGGAATAAGTAGGGGTAGGGACGTTAACCACCTAGGAACATCCTCCCTTATACGGCACCTGCAGCGCGTTCATAATAGGTTACTGTCAAGTTCAGAAACTTTGGCTAAGACCGTAAGCAGTCCAGGGACACCTAAATCCCGTTGTCCTGTTGTATCCAAGCGCCTGCAAACCACACCGTCAACTCCCTCCTCGTCAATTTCCTCCTTAGTCAGGATCGGAAGTAGTCCTGCAGGCCATGTCACTGGCATGACTGACTCTCCTATCCGGGATTCCTCCGGAGGATCCTGCATTGCTACGCCTCCTGTTGCCGCTGCTGCTGTTGCTGCTGCTGGGAGTCGTTCATCATCCCAGAGAGGAAGTAGGAACACCACTACTTTTACTAAACAATTGACCCTCCAACAGTCCTTAGCGAGGAGGATGAAGTACGACAGCAGTCATCCTGAAGCAAAACGTATAACTGAGGCCTTGACTGCTATGTTGGTGTTAGACGTGCGTCCGGTATCCACCATTAGTGCAGTGGGATTTAGACAATTGATGGAGGTAGTGTGTCCCCGGTTCCAAATCCCGTCTAGATTCCACTTCACTAGGCAGGCGATACCGAGACTGTACAGAAACGTCAGAAAAAGTGTCCTCAGTGTCCTGAAAAATGCCATTGTAACCACGGACATGTGGACAAGTGGAACAGGGCAGACTAAGGACTATATGACTGTGACAGCCCACTGGGTAGATGTATCACCTTACGCAGCAACAGCAGCAGCGTCACCAGTCGCAGCATCCCAGAAACGCCAGCTTGTTCCAAGGCAGGCAACGCTGTGTATCACCAGTTTCAGTAAGAGGCACACCGCCGACAACCTCTTAGAGAAACTGAGGGAAATCATCGCCCAGTGGCTTACCCCACTTAGACTCTCCTGGGGATTTGTGATATCTGACAACGCCACCAATATTGTGCGGGCATTACATCTGGGCAAATTCCAGCACGTCCCATGTTTTGCTCACACAATAAACTTGGTGATGCAGAATTTTCTGAAAAGCGACAGGGGCGTGCAGGAGACGCTTTGGGTGGCCCGAAAAATTTCTGGCCACTTTCACCATTCAGCGACTGCGTGCCGAAGACTGGAGCGCCAGCAAACACTCTTGAACCTGCCCCGCCATCACCTGAAGCAAGAGGTTGTGACGCGGTGGAACTCAACCCTCTATATGCTTCAGAGGATGGAGGAGCAGCAAAAGGCCATTCAAGCCTATACATCCACCTATGACATAGGCAAAGGAGGGGGTATGCACCTGACTCAAGCGCAGTGGAGAATGATTTCCGTGTTGTGCAAGGTTCTCCAGCCCTTCGAACTTGCCACACGTGAAGTCAGTTCAGACACTGCCAGCTTGAGTCAGGTCATTCCCCTCATCAGGCTTTTGCAGAAGCAGCTGGAGAAAGTGAAGGAGGAGCTAAGACGGAGCGATTCCGCTCGGCATGTGGGACTTGTGGATGAAGCCCTTCATTCGCTTTGCCAGGATTCCAGGGTGGTCAATCTGTTGAAATCAGACCACTACATTTTGGCCACCGTGCTCGATCCTAGGTTTAAAGCCTATGTGGTGTCTCTCTTTCCGGCCGACACAAGCCTGCAGAGGTGCAAAGACCTGCTGGTGAACACACTGTCAGCTGAAGCAGAACGTGACACGTCAACAGCTCCTTCTTCATTTTCTCCCGCAACTGGGGCTGCGAGGAAAAAACTTAGGTATCCTAAGCAACCCGCTGGCAGTGAGGCAGGGCAGGCAGGACCAAGTTTGGACATCTGGTCCAGACTGAAGGACCTGGCAACAATTTCTGACATGTCTACTGTCACTACATATGATACTGTCACCATTGACAGAATGGTGGAGGATTACATCAGTGACAGCATCCAAGTAGGCATGTCAGACAGTCCATACCTGTACTGGCAGGAAAAAGAGGCAATTTGGAGGCCCCTGTAAAAACTGGCTCTATTTTACCTGAGTTGCCCCCCCTCCAGTGTGTACTCCGAAAGAGTGTTTAGTGCAGCCGGGAACCTTGTCAGCGAAAGGCGTAGGAGGTTGCTTCCACAAAATGTGGAGAAGATGATGTTCATAAAAATGAATTATCAACTCTTTCAGGGACTCCAGCCTCCAGAACGTACAGAGGGACCTGTGGTGGTGGATTCCAGTGGGGACGAGTTAATACTCTGTGAGGATGAGGATGTACACAACACTGAAGAGGGTGAGGAATCGGTGGATGGGGAGGATGAGGACGACATCTTGCCTCCGTAGAGCCAGTTTGTGCAGGGACAGATTAATTGCCAGCTTGTTTTGTGGGGGCCCAAACGAACCAATCATTTCAGCCACAGTTGTGTGGCAGACCCTGGCGCTGAAATGATTGCTTTGTTAAAGTGTGCATGTCCTGTTTATACAACATAAGGGTGGGTGGGAGGGCCCAAGGACAATTCCATCTTGCACCTCTTTTTTTTCTTTGCATTATGTACAGTTTGGGGCCTAGTTTTTCAAACTGCCATCCTGTCTGCCACTGCAGTATCACTCCTAGATGGGTCACGTGTTTGTGCCGCCCACTCGTGTCGCTTAACATAGTCATCCAGCTACCTCGGTGCAACCTTTTGGACATAAAAACACTATTGTGAGGTGTGAGGTGTTCAGAATAGACTGGAAATTTGTGGAAATTAAGGTTATTGAGGTTAATAATAGCATAGGAGCAGAAAAACCTACAAATTCTGTGATTTTAGCTGTTTTTATGCTTTTTTTCAAAAAAATACAGATCCAAAACACAAAACCCAGATCCCAAAACACGGAAGGGTGGTTTTGGCAAAACCAATCAAGATCCAAAACACGAAGAAAGATCCAGATCCAAAACCAAAACACAAAACACGAAAAGTGGCCGGTGCACACCCCTAGTATGAACTAGTCATTGTGATCAGGACTGCAACCTACGCAGTGACTACACAGACCCATCACACAGTGATTGACCGAAAGGGCCGTTTGTGGGTGGTAACGGGGGGGGAGGTCGGGTGAACGCAGGTGTGCCAGTGTGCAACTTTACATAGTCAGCCTGCAAAGAACAGGGCCCCTTGATTGGCATGAAGACTAATATTGGTGTAGTTTATATAGAAACAAACCAAGCACTCAAGCTGAATGATGGAGGGAAAGGGGTCAAAAGCAAAGGGAAGGATCACACACAAGGAATTAAGGGGAAGGGGAGGTGTAAGAAATTAACAGATAAAGCAAGGTGACATTGCCTATGAAGAAACAACTCTGGACCATGGTTTTCAATTGTAAAAAATGGTTGCAAAGTGTTTTTGGGGGGGCCAAAAACCTGCGGGGGAGGTGTGGCCACTCACACCTGGGTACTTACCTGTGTTCCGGAAGCTTTTCTCTCTGAACTGCCGCACGCTCCAACTGACATGGGGGGGTCTCACACACACAGGGGACACAAGGCCTGATTCAGCTTGGTTTGCAAGGCGGCGCTCGCACGCACCCGGTCGATGTTTATGTTCTGCGCATGTGTATGCATCGCACTGCGCGTGCGCGAACTAGCTACTGCAATCGTGTAAGGGAGACCCTTTCGATATTGATTGGCAGGAAGTGGTGACGGGGGGGAGGGGGTAGTCAGGGACTGACAGGGAGTCTCACGCATTGACAGGGGTCACACACACTACTGACAGGGGTCACACACACTGACAAGGAGTCTCACACACTGACAGGGGTCACAAACACACTACTGACAGGGGTCACACACACTACTGACGGGTCACACACACTACTGACATGGAGTCTCACACACTGACAGGGGTCACAAACACACTACTGACAGGGGTCACACACACTATTGACAGGGAGTCTCACACATTGACAGGGGTCACACACACTACTGACAGGGGTCACACACACTACTGACAGGGGTCACACACACTGACAAGGAGTCTCACACACTGACAAGAGTCACACACACTATTGACAGGGAGTCTCACACATTGACAGGGGTCACACACACTACTGACAGGGGTCTCACACACTGACAGGGAGTCTCACACACTGACAGGGGTCACACACACTGACAGGGGTCACACACACTACTGACAGGGGTCACACACACTGACAGGGAGTCTCACACACTGACAGGGGTCACACACACTATTGACAGGGAGTCTCACACATTGACAGGGGTCACACACACTACTGACAGGGGTCACACACACTACTGACATGGAGTCTCACACACTGACAGGGGTCACAAACACACTACTGACAGGGGTCACACACACTATTGACAGGGAGTCTCACGCACTGACAGGGATCACACACACTACTGACAGGGGTCACACACACTATTGACAGGGAGTCTCACACACTGACAGGGGTCACAAACACACTACTGACGGGGGTCACACACACTACTGACAGGGGTCACACACACTACTGACAGGGGTCACACACACTATTGACAGGGAGTCTCACACATTGACAGGGGTCACACACACTACTGACAGGGGTCACACACACTACTGACAGGGATCACACACACTACTGACAGGGGTCACACACACTATTGACAGGGAGTCTCACACATTGACAGGGGTCACACACACACTACTGATGGGGGTCACAGACACTGACAGGGGTCACACACACTACTGACAGGGGTCACACACACTACTGACGGGGAGTCTCACACACTGACAGGGGTCACACACACTACGGACAGGGGTCACACACACTACTGACAGGGATCACACACACTACTGAGGGGAAGTCTCACACACTGACAGGGGTCACACACACTACTGACAGGCAGTGGCTGGCTGGCAAATTTTAGCCTGGGGGGGCAATTGCACGCAGGCGGCCCTGGTAGAGGAGTAGTGTGTAGCCAGTGTGACCGAAGAACGTGAGTGCTACGGCGCCGCCCCCCCCTCAAGTGTTTAAGGGAGGAGGCGGGTCCATATGGGATTAATGTAAGGTAAAAATAAAGATTAGGGGCAGCCCCCTGTCGTAGTGCCCATATGCAGTGCCCCCGTGTGCCACAGGAGATAACACCCTTATGCAGGCCTCCAGTAGTGCACCCAGTAGTGATCCCCCCCTATGCAGTGCCCCTTGTGCCCCCAGTAGTAAGCCCCTTATATAGTGCCCCCAGTAGTGATCCCCCCTGTTCAGTGCCCCTTGTGCCCCCAGTAGTAAGCCCCTTATATAGTGCCCCCAATAGTGGTACCCCTATGCAGCGCCCCCAGTAGCAGTCCACCCCCCCATGCAGTGCCCCCAATAGTGGTAACCCTTATGCAATGTCCCTTAAATAGTGGCCCCAGTTGTAGTCTCCCCCCTATGCAGTACCCCCTGTATTGCCCTTTATGTAGAGCCCCCAACAGTGGTCCCTCGCAGTGCCCCTAGTAGTAGTCCTCTCCCCCCTATGTAGTGCCCCTAGTAGTAGTCCCCTCCCCCCTATGCAGTGCCCCTAGTAGTAGTCCCCTCCCCTTGTAGTGCCCCCAGTAGTAGCCCCCCCTTGTAGTTGCCCCAGTAGTAGTAGTTCCCCCCCTTGTAGTTCTCCCAGAAGTAGTAGTCCCCCCCCTTGTAGTGCCCCCAGTAGTAATCCACCCACCTGGTAGTGCCCCCAGTAGTAATCCCCCCCTGGTAGTGCCCCCATAGAAATCCCCCCCTGGTAGTGCCCCCATAGTAATCCCCCCCCCTGGTAGTGCCCCCAGTTGCCCCCCCCCCAGTAGAGAGAGACTTAATAAAAAAAATAAAAAAAAAACACTTACCTGAAACTCCCGCTCCTGGTCCCGACTCTTCCACCGGCTCCTCTGGCCGCTTTGCATTATGGGAGAGATGTCGCCATGACGACAGCATTATGGGAGAGATGTCGCCATGACGACAGCTCTCCCATTACCCACTGCAGGAGCCGGAAGATGGTTCCCGCAGCGGGATCAGCGGCAGCCGTTGAGAGTCTGACAGACTCTCATCGGCTGCTGATTACAGCAAACACACAGCTGCCGGCTCCGGCGGCTGTGTGTTTGTGCTGTGTAGCGCTGACCGAACTCCGTCCGGTCAGCGCTACACACACGGTGCAGTCTGTGTCACAGTGACACAGACTGCCCGCGGCCCGCATGACGCTGCGGCCCGGGGGGCACATGGCACCCTGCCCCCCGGCCCAGCCCGCCACTGCTGACAGGGATCACACACACTATTGACAGGGAGTCTCACACACTGACAGGGGTCACAAACACACTACTGACAGGGATCACACACACTACTGACAGGGATCACACACACTACTGACGGGGAGTCTCACACACTGACGGGTCACACACACTACTGACAGGGGTCACACACACTATTGATGGAGTCTCACACACTGACAGGGGTCACACACACTGACGGGTCACACACACTACTGACAGGGGTCACACACACTATTGACAGGGAGTCTCACACACTGACAGGGATCACAAACACACTACTGACAGGGGTCACACACACTACTGACAGGGGTCACACACACTATTGACAGGGAGTCTCACACACTGACAGGGATCACAAACACTACTGACGGAGTCACACACTGACAGGGGTCACAAACACACTACTGACAGGGGTCACACACACTACTGACAGGGAGTCTCACACACTATTGACAGGGGTCACAAACACACTACTGACAGGGGTCACACACACTGACGGGTCACACACACTACTGACAGGGGTCACACACACTACTGACAGGGAGTCTCACACACTGACAGGGAACACAAACACACTACTGACAGGGGTCACACACTACTGACAGGGGTCACACACATTATTGACAGGGAGTCTCAGACACTGACGGGTCACAAACACACTACTGACAGGGGTCACACACACTGACGGGTCACACACACTACTGACAGGGGTCACACACACTACTGACAGGGGTCACACACACTACTGACAGGTAGTCTCACACGCTGACAGGGGTCACACACACTATTGATGGAGTCTCACACACTGACAGGGGTCACAAACACACTACTGACAGGGGTCACACACACTGACGGGTCACACACACTACTGACAGGGGTCACACACACTACTGACAGCGATCACAAACACACTACTGACAGGGGTCACACACACTACTGACAGGGAGTCTCACACATTGACAGGGGTCACAAACACACTACTGACAGGGGTCACACACACTGGCGGATCACACACACTATTGACAGGGAGTCTCACACACTGATAGGGATCACAAACACACTACTGACAGGGGTCACACACACTACTGACAGGGGTCACACACACTACTGACAGGTAGTCTCACACACTGACAGGAGTCACACACACTACAGACAGGGAGTCTCACACACTGACAGGGGTCACACACTGACAGGGGTCACACACACTACTGACAGGGGTCACACACACTACTGACAGGGAGTCTCACACACTGATGGATCACACACACTACTGACAGGGAGTATCACACACTGACAGGGGTCACACACACTACTGTCAGGGAGTCACACACTGACAGGGGTCACACACACGTCTGACAGGGAGTATCACACACTGACAGGGGTCACACACACTACTGACAGGGGTCACACACACTACTGACAGGGGTCACACACACTACTGACAGGGAGTATCACACACTACTGACAGGGGTCACACACACTACTGACAGGGAGTATCACACAATGACAGGGGTCACACACTCTACTGACAGGGAGTCTCACACACTGATGGATCACACACACTACTGACAGGGAGTATCACACACTGACAGAGGTCACACACACTACTGTCAGGGAGTCACACACTGACAGGGGTCACACACACTTCTGACAGGGAGCATCACACACTGACAGGGGTCACACACACTACTGACAGGGGTCACACACACTACTGACAGGGAGTATCACACAATGACAGGGGTCACACACACTACTGACAGGGAGTATCACACAATGACAGGGGCCACACACACTACTGACAGGGGTCACACACGCTGCTGTAGAAGACAGAGGAAGACGACTTCTGCATATCGGGAAAGTGAAGCAGGAGGACAGCGCTGCCAGAAGGTGAGTATTATAGAATAATTAAAGTTATTGGAAACATACAGTTTTATAACAAAATTATAAAATAAGAGAGTTTATGACGTGCAACAGCACGAATTGCATATATTTAATTGAGTGCCATTGCGGCCTTCAATATGTGGGAAAAATCACACAAAGGTTGAGGGATAGGTGGTCCAAACACCTTCGCAATATTAAGAAAGGCTATGAAAAGCACTCTGTGTTCTTGCATTTTAAAGAAAAACATAAATGTTCCGTGTCCAGTGTCAAGTTGATGGTAGGGATAAAAAAAAAGTACATGGAAACTGGCGTACTAAAGGTAGTGAAAAAGCTCTGGCACAAGCAGAGATTAGATTAGGCTTACGGTAAATAATGATTTCGAGATTAAGTGGTTTTTATAGAGGTTTTATAAATAATTTTAAAATGAGGATTTTTTACATTATTTATATTATTGATGTGTATTGCAACTTTTTTAAGAGATTGTATCTAATTTTATTCTGTATAAGATATTGCGCTGTTAATCGATTTTATTTTGTATAAGATGTATATATTATATATATATGATTTTTTAATGTTTCACACTGAGCTCTTTAATATAGACAAGATATGTGTTCCATGTGTGGAACGCACTAGCCATTTTCTGTATAGGAACTATTTTACTCCTAAGGCCCATTGAGAATAGCCAGAAAATTTAGAAGTACACACCCGCTGTGCCAGAGGTAGACAAGTTGTTGGTCACTTCCGGCGGGGAAGAGAGTATGGGGAGGACTCGCTGCGCTGGAGGTAAATGTGAGTCGTAGAGAGTGTTACTGCTGGTGCGCAACCATGAGGACGCCGCCGTTGTGGACCGCTTTCCAGGGGGAAGGAGCATGTTGTGCCGGTAGTGTGTGCAAATCGGACCGCGTGTCACTTCAGGCACACGATTTTGAAGATGCAAGTGTCAGCTATCTGAGCTCCGATTGGCAGCAGGACAGTGAGTGACAGATAGGCAGGCAAATTAGAATGGTGATCAATAAGGTGGAGCCATGAGTTATGGCTATTTAAAGTCAGGAATATCCCATGTTTCAACCACACTTTGAGAAAGGCTGAGGGCTGAAACGCGTCAGTGTGACTGCAGAGGACCTGGGTATTTTTTGAGGGACTTGAAAGTGGATGGTGAGGAATCACTCATTGGGTTTCATTATCCGGATTATAGGAATACCTATATATGTTTGTTAATCCTGCCTTGGTTTAAAGGCCCTTCAAGGTATGCAGGCATTTTGCTGTATGTGTCTATGGGCTCTATTTACTACAATCCGCATATTGAATACGGATTGTAGTGTGATATAACCAAGTGAATTCGCATTGCGAATTCAGGCGGTATCACAGGGATTTACTATAAATCCATTGCAGGGACAGAGCTTGTGATAAAGCTCTGTCCCTGCGGATCCCATCCGCACTCTAGTCGCAGTATTTTCTGAAAAATACCGCGACTAAGAGCCCACGCATGCGCCGACCCACCATCACTGCTACCCCCCACCAATGCTAAGCCCCGCCCCCCACAATCGCAGACCCCCGCGACCCCCCCCTCCCTTCATTACACTTACCTGCATCCTCCTGGCCTCCGGTGATCTTCTCCGGGCTTCCCGATCAGGTGATCTCCATACTGCACTGGGACCCGATCACCTGATGACCGGGCTGCAGTGCACTATGGGAGACCAGCTGACCAGAGAGGAGCCATCACCGGAGGCCCGATCACCGGTCCCTGGATTCAAGTAAGTAAAAAAAAAATGTTTCAATTTTTTTTTCTTTTTTTTACAGCAATCAGCTTGCGGTCTGTTTAGACCACATAGCTGATTACTGGTACCGGCTCCCGCCTCTGCTCTCCCCGTTACAGCAGAGTGGGAACCCGGTAACCGGGGGAGACCCTGGATAATGCCACCTCCAGGTGGCGTTATTATCACAGGGCTTCCCCAGGTATTTTTTTACAATTTATTTTTAGTAACTCTGGTCGGATCACATTTCCCATTACAATTATGGGAAATGCGATCTGCTTTACTAAAAATAAGTGATACTTAGGGGTTGGAGTAGAATTTTACTAATTCTACTCCAATTGCCCTGTAATAACTACAGGTGAAACTAAAATAATGTGAAAAGGGTGTGAAAACACCCTTTTTCACTTTATTTTAGTAAAAATAATGTTAATAAATAGAGCCCTATGTGTAATAAAATGGAATTAGAATTACACTATGGTATATTCCTGTTTATAATTGTTTTGGAGGAGCTATCGACTTACACTATACTATGAGTCAGAAGGTTTATGCATTTGACCAGAAAGACATAAGAAGGAGATGGACAACTTTAACTTAGATGAACGAATAAAGGAGGACGTGCATTAAGAAGAGGACTTTTATGGAAACATTGTAGAAGGTCATCTATGGACCTATTCATATGAAAGATTAAAGTGACATTTATATATTATTATCCTAAAAAGAAATTGCGCTTGGTTGTATTTTTCTATCAGTTTATCTAAATGTGGTGTGCATCACATTTCTACTGAGCAGCATTTTCATTAGTTGTGGAGCGCAGAATTTATATTTTTCTTCTACTTCAAAATATATTGTGTTGCTCAGATGTGCGATGGTCTGTGCGATTGGTTGCACTGTGGATCCGATGCTGTGTTTTCAGGCACAAGCAGCGGATCTGGGGAGCCGGCAATGGGCATCTTTTTACATAAGACGGCTCCTGCAGTATTAGCATAAATTCTCAGATCCGCTGCTATTGAAGCGCAGCGGCAACCTGGACTGCGTCCACCTCTGAATCAGGCCCCCTTGAGAGGAACTCAGTGCCCCTAAGAATCTTAAAACCATGCATCTTCTCAAAATACTTACGGGTACTAGTGATTTTTCTCAAGCCCATAGTCTGAGCCTTTCCTTGCCACTGTGGGTGGAGTATAGGATGTTTTTATTTGGGTGGGGGTGGTTTGGAGTGTAGAGAGAAGTCATATAGCTACATCGCCCTGAAGTTTTGTTGATTGCTATGAGAGATCTGATACTGCTTACCAGTGACTGGCGATGAGATCAATGGCTGGGGAGGCACAGATGGAGATGGGTCTGAGTGCTGGGAGCCTGTCTTACCCCCTACTCACTGTAACTTTCCCCTCACTACACTAAGCTTCAGTGTCCATTGATTCTCCTACCTGCATCACTGTTTTCTCTTGCTGCTGCTGCCTGTGCTCCAATCTCTAAACACTGCAGTGCGCTTCCTGGTCACATAACACATCCAAGGTGTCCATCAGTGCTCAAGGCACACCCCCATACTCAGAGGCATTCCTCTTATAGCTCTCTTTCTGTGCAGCTTCCTGCCTGTAGTGTGGCTCAGCCCCCAGCTCTGCAAGCAATGTCTGACTATACAGAAGCGAGGCTGACCTGTTGCTGCCTATTCTCTTGTCTCCCTGCAGTCCGAATTCTGGTGATTGTTAACTATAAAAATGAGTACAATAAACAAAGAAGATGTTTCTAAGTTATAAATATCTTCTTTGCATTATTCTAATCATTTTTATATAAAATCTCATGAGTATGACAGGGGAGGCTCTGCCTAACCTGCCTACCCTGACTGCACGTCCCTGCTGCCCACATAAATAAACCTCCGGACTTAATCATTTGGATTTTTACAAGGAAGCAAAGGTCAAATAGCCACCTCACCCTGTATTTTTTACCTCTTGTTATGGAGTAGTTGGTTTGTTTATATGTGATCCAAAACAAATCTGATCCGAGACTTCAAAGAAAATAAAATTTTAGCATTTTAATTTCTGGATTTGGAGGGAGGAGCCAAGTCTTGCCTGAGATCGGTTCTATCCGCACGTTGTGGATCCGAACCACACATTTTTCTTTTATACTAGAGACATGCGATTCGGTTTTCCTGAAAACCAAACACACCCGACTTTTGGCTTTCCGACTCGAATCGAGTCTTGGCTCGTATCACTTTTGGGGTCTGAGTAGAACGTGAGTGCGGAACATGGATTTAAAAACCGAATCTCAAGTTATGGTTGTAAGAAGGTCTGAGGGGCCTATTCATCAACACTAAAATAACGTTTTTAAGGACATTTTCCTTAAATAACGTTACTTTGGTATTCATGAACAGACTTAGCACAGGAGATATCACAGATATCTCCTTGCTAAGTTCCCCTGCGTTAATTTCCACACTCCCCATACATTAGTATGGGGATGTGGAAATTGCGGTATTCATCAAATTCCGAAAATCATGAATTTTCGGAATTTGATGCAGTTACTATTCGCCACTGTGAGGTGGCGAATAGCAGAATCGACTTACCTGTATCCGCGTGTGCAGGTCCCCCGACGAGTCCCTCCGGCGCTCTGCTCCGTCCTCAGGCTCCGGAGGCTGGTCTGTCATGTGTGCTCCCCAGCAGAGAAAAAGAAAGTTTAGAAGAAAAAAAAAGTTTATTTTTTTTTTTCTAATCTGTCATGTGGTCTGCTGGGAAACCACATGACAGACCCGCAGGACGGAGCCGGAGACTGCTGCGCGGACAGGTAAGTCGGGGGGGGGAGATGTGAGCGGAGGGGGGAGGGGGTTGGGAGGGGGTTGGGGGGGTACACAAACTTAACGCATCTGTAGGCAGTGCTGCGCATGCGCTGGTTTTACAGATGTAACAGCGCATGCGCAGCACTGTTTCCAGATGCGATAAGGTAGTGTAGGCAGGGAAAAGTATCTATTTCCCGAAAAGCTGTCATCGCAAAAATGACAGCTTTTCGGAATAGATACTTATGGAGAGGTGGAATGATGAATTCTACCTATAATTAGGTAGAACTCCATGCAAGTTCTAAACCTAATTATCTCTAGGGAATTTTTAGGTTTAATGAATAGGCCCCCAAATGATTTTAGCTGTTTTTAATTTTAAAGAAATCCAAAACCGAATCTGAACCAAAACACTTGAGGGTGGTTTTGCTAAAACCATAACATTTGAGGGTGGTTTTGCCTAAATCAAAACCAAAATACCTGAGGGTGGTTTTACCAAATTCCAAAACACTGGGATCTGTGTACATCTCTACTTTATACATATATATAAGGTAACGGAACAATTGTAGCTTGTGGTGGTGTGTTGGAAAGAGAAGAGCGGAAGGTAGAGGCATGAAATAAAAAATTGTGCCGCCCATTGGTGATTCGTACATTCTAGCACACAGAAGGTCTGTCGCGATTTATGCACGGATTGGGGCTCTGCCAGATCTTCTTGATTGACAAGTACGTATTCAGCACTGTTCAAAAGTGAAATCCATTGCCAAGCCATTATAAACAATCAGATCTCTGGCCCTGATTCAGAGCCGGACGCTCTGACAGAGCACTCGCTCTGAATCAGGGCCATCCTTCTCTTTTTGTAGAGCGGCCTCCTAGCCGCTCGCATAGCTGTGGGTGACCACCCACAGCTATAGCGAGCGGCCAAAAAGATGGTCACGATGGTCAAGACCATCGCGACCATCGGGCTTGCGACGAGACCCTTGTGGTAGGGTCTCGTTGCCACAAACCCTGGAGTGCTTTTGGATCTATCAGAGCCGAGAGCACTCCCACTGACATCACTTGTGATGTCAGTGGGGCCAGCCCCAGACGGTAGGCGTTCCCCTCCGTCTGGGCAGCCACGCCCCCGGCACGCCCACCAAAGGGGGGCGTGCTGTCACTCACCATTGACAGCACGCCCACTTTGTAGCGAGACCCGGAGCGACGGCTTGGCCGTCGCTATCCTGGTCTCGCGCATGCGCACGACGGAGCCGGCTCCCTCGTGTGCATGCGTACTGGGCCAACATCGACCCGCTAGCGAGTGCTCAGCGCTCGTGAGTGGGTCTGAATCAGGCCCTCTGTGCTATAACTTTAGTACATTTCAGGCATTGATATTTTTTTCTTTAGTTTCCCCTGATGTCCTGAACACGAACTGTTCCTTAATCCTGGCTAAACCCCCGGTTTGGCAGAAGTTACCGCCTTAGCATCAGGACCTTTATGTGAACATCTGTATGGGATTTTAAATCAAAGTAGATATCATTCAGTCTTCACATCACTAATCCACCTCTTTATCTCTGGTGCAATACATTACAAAATAAAAGCATTTGTAAGACCGCAAGAAGCCAAAGCAATACAATCAGGAGTTTCTATTGTTTATAAACCACATTCTCAGCAATAATAGAAGTGAGATGCAGGTTGTTTAATCAACGTAATAGTGTCAGTCTCACTCGCTAGGGTTGTTTTGAAGCCCCAGAAGTTCTATTACTCGGCACACGGTAACATTTCCCATCACTCACATTTTTAATATGGCTGTTCTCTCCAATTTGCCAAATCTGCATAACCCCATCCACATCCTATCAGCAGGCAGCAAAGCACAGCAGGGTGACAACTGGAGTAGGTGCCAAAAAGTTGACACGACTGTGTTTTGTAATTGTGTTTGTAGAGAAGTGTGTTTCATTTCTTTTTTTTTTATATTTAATACATTTTCTAAATAATTTGTTAGTTTCTTTTCATTCATTCATGTTTAGAAATTAGTTTTTAAATTTCATTTAATTTTCTTTTGTAGATTAGGCGCAGACTTTGGATTTCGGCCAGACGCTTATGAAGGCTCTGATTTTATCTGAGGCACACAGGTCTCCGCCTCAGATAAAATCAGGGCCAGGTCAAGGTGGGGGCAGGGCACAGAGGACGAGTGCCCCAGGCCCCTCTCTCTCAGGGGGCCACCCCAGCCAGCCAATATTGCTGTCAGTGCATATGAGTGAATAGGAACTCTGGGCCTGATTCAGAGCCGCTCGTTTGCTCCGAGCGATGCTCGCACATCTGCGCATGCGTATGGGTCGTAATGCGCATGCGCCAACCAGTCATTGCGGCCGGAAATCGAGCGCTCGCAAAATAGCGAGTGCCTGCTAATTTGAGTGACAGGATGAGGCGTTTGTGGGTGGTAACGGGAAGGTGCTTGAAAACGGGGAGTGGTGATCCGAACGCAGGCGTGCCAAACGGTCAAAACGGGCGTTTTAAGGGTGCGCATAATTAACAAAGCAGCGTCATCGATCACGTCACTTGGTTGTCTTTTAGCCTGAACTGCTCGCATGATTGCGGTAAGAAAATACTACCACAAGCACTGCGAGCAGTTCATACGCCTTTCGATGTACTCGATTAATCAAATAAATAGCGGAGATGACGTATGATGCGAGCGGCCAGGGGGCGTCTTTACAAAATAGCAAGCGCATGTTTCGTTCGCTTGCTCAGACATAGAGGTGTCAACAGACCGCAAAGAGCGAGCGCTCAATTTAAATAGCCCCTTTTTCTGAACGAGCGAGCGCAAATAGCGTCCGGCTCTGAATCAGGCCCTCAGAGCCTGATTCACCACTCGCTCTGAATCAGGGTGTTTTTTTTTTTTTGTGGAGCCGGCCTCCTGGCCGCTCGTTAAGCTGTGGATGACCACCCACAGCTTTAGCGAGCGGCCAGGTGATGGTCGCGACCATCGTGACCATCGGGCTTGCAACGAGACCCTTGTGGTAGGGTCTCGTCTGCCACAAGCCCCAGTGAGCTTCCGGCTCTAATAGAGTCGGAAGCTCACTACTGACACCACTAGTTATGTCAGTAGGGCCGCCCACAAACGGCAGGCGTTCCTTCAGGAACGCCTTCATTTGTCCAGCCAACCCCCCCTCTCCGCCTACAAAACGGGGCGAGCTATCGATCAACATCGACAGCCGCCCCGTTTTGTTGCGAGCCCTGGAGCGAGTGATTTCTCGCTCGCTCCGGGGCTCACGTGCGTACTGCCTGGCCATCGACCCGCTTGCGAGCACATAGCGCTTGTGAGCGGGTCTGAATCAGGCCCTCTGTACGTGGATAGAGAGATGCCTCCCCCCCTTGTATGTGTGACATTCATCATGCTGTTGGTACTACTACGTGGAGATAGAGCAGTAAGTTATCGGTCTGTTAGAAACCATCCCACGGCGGCCGGAACAGCCGATGGAGCTGCCTGTGTGCCTGAGAGGCAAACACCTACAAACAGTTCCTTTGCTGGAGTGCGGATAGCCTGCCCCTGCGTGTCTATGAGTTGGACTGCTGACACTCTACCCTCACCTCAGCTTTCTGCCATCTCCGCCTCTACTGTGGACTCTCTTTTGGGGTTTTGTTTTTATTTAGTTATTTATTTCTTAACTGTGTAGAATGGACATGGAGACAGATGAGAGCCAGGCCACCTCCGGGATACTGAGCAATTCTCACATCGACCCCAGGTTAGTTGCATTAGCTCCTGTAGTGGGGGCAGGCTGAACGACAAGTTATGGTGGGCCGGATAATGAGTGTGGCCAATGCTGACAATAGGGTGAGGGCCAGAGGAGTGGAGGTGGGCCCCCCTGTCTTAAGTGCCCCTGGCCCCCCGAGTAAGGTGAACTCCTAGTGAGTCTGCAACAGAAAATCAATTTATATATTGCAGCAAGCATTGTCTGTAGCAGACACAGGTGCAGGGCAGTTTCCATAGTCTGAGGCTCCCAGTGCGAGCAGTCAAAATGTGCCTCCCCCCTCGAAGCAGTAATATTGTGGAGTGGGCGTGGCGTCATCGTGAGGGGGTGTGGTATCACAGTAAGGGAGCGTGATCTAGAAAGACCACAGAATGTCAGCCACTGTGACTACTGAGTACAGGGGTGTCTAACCTGTCAGAGGCAAAGCGCTGAAAAATATATGTAGCTAAACAAAAGACAGATAGCATGCGCGCGCCGGAGGCGCGCACTCAAAAAATGGGGTGTGGCCTAGCTGTCACAAGCCTATGCCGCATTTCTGTGTGCATGCCTTTGGTGTGACATTTGCAGAAGTATGACCTTGTATCACACCCGGTTTTAGTCGCGTTGGGAGCGAGCCCAGCACATTGAAAATACAAGCCAGATCCACATAAAATAAACTGCAACAAACCACTTCCACATAACATATATTGGAAAAGCCAGAGGCACATAAACTCTGACTGGCGCTGCCGGAGATCCATCCGCAGTGGAGATATGGCAGCCTGGGGAGACCAGCGCCGCCAGACCCGGTAGTGAACTCCGGGCTCTGGTTTGCTGTGACACAGGAAGTGTGCGAGTACTTGTGAGGTCACATGCTGCTTCCTGCTCCTGACAAAGGAGATGCATGTGTTGTCGCTCTCTATTTTAACAGGGGTGCATTTAAAATACAGACAAACTTAGTGATACAATGGCCAATTATCAGCCAGTATGTACTAATATTGGAGGCAACAGAAGGTTACTATAAAAGAGTTGTACTAACAGGGCCATAACTAGGGGTGTGCGACTGGTGCGGCCGCACAGACGCAGGGCTCTGTGGGCGGCACTGTCACCACCCTACAGCCCCTGCTTCTAGATGCAGGGTGCCTGGGACCAGTATCGCTGTGGCAGTGCTGCATGTAGTGTCCATTAGACGCTACAGGTAGGCACCCTGCCATAATTACAGCTGTCCGGAGCATCTGCTGCAGTTTCTGGCGCCCTGCCCCCTTATGCGCGATGTCATGACATCATGTACAGCGTATGCAAATTCGGCTATGTGACGGCATGGCAGACGATCACACAGCAAGGCATAAGCAAACCCACTATGTCCTGGAGTGCTATCACTTTGTGTATGTAGACACCCACCAGCCTGTCTTAAGACGCCCACTTGCGCACGTCATCTCCAGGTAGTGTATGCAATCATCGGTACATCGGGTACCATCGGATGCAAATGCAGCGCTTGAGGTTGACTATACCCTACCGCAAGCACTGCGAGCACTTCAGTGTGAAATACAACCAGGTGACGTGTAGTATGACGCTGCCTGCGTTCACACCTCCACTCCCCAGTTTCTAGTGGCCAGCCCGTTACCACCCACAAAAGGCTTCTCCTGTCACTCACTCTGCTGGCCAGTCTATGTGCAGCGAATGACAGCTTCCCGATCTCTCGCACTGGTTCGCGCATGTGCACTGCGATGCATACGCATGGGCAGAATGTGAAAATCTACCACCTATGAGCGAACGCTTCTTAGCGACCGTGTCTGAGTCAGGTCCTTTGGGCCCTAGTTATGGCACTATGAGCCTGATTCAGAGCCGGACGCTATTTGCGCTCGCTCGTTCAGAAAAAGGGGCCGGCTATTTAAATTGAGCGCTCGCTCTTTGCGGTCTGTTGACGCCTCTATGTCTGAGCGAGCGAACAAAACATGCGCTCACTATTTTGTAAAGACGCCCCCTGGCCGCTCACATCCTACGTCTTCTCCGCTATTTATTTGATTAATCAAGTACATCGAAAGGCGTCTGACCTGCTCGCAGTGCTTGTGGTAGGATTTTCCTACCGCAATCATGCGAACAGTTCAGGCTAAGAAGCAACCAAGTGACGTGGTCGATGACGCTGCTTTGTTAATTATGCACACCCTTAAAACGCCCGTTTTGACCGTTTGGCACGCCTGCGTTCGGATCTCCACTCCCCATTTTCAAGCACCTTCCCCTGTTACCACCCACAAATGCCTCATCCTGTCACTCAAATTAGCAGGCACTCGCTATTTTGCGAGCGCTCGATTTCTGGTTGGCGTATGCGCATTATGCCCCATACGCATGCGCAGATGTGCGAACATCGCTCGGAGTGAACGAGCGGCCGCTTACGAGCGGCTCTGAATCAGGCCCTATGTGCTAATATTGTATAGGCTCAAAAATTGTATTGTCTCAGATACTGCAGATGCATCCTCACTTTCTGGTTGTGTGGATCAGTGCTTCGTCTTTGGTCGCAGCGGATCTGAGTGCATACGCTAAAGCCAGCAGTGGGCGTCTTTTATCCAAAGACGCCACATCTATTGTTAAATTGACACCCACTACTGGCTTCTCAGATCCGCTACCTGTGTACGAAGATACAGCATCGGAACACCATCGCGACCATCGGGTTACTCAAAATGTCCACCTGCACGACTCAGAATGACGATGCTGACATTGGACTCAGCACACCTCACAAATGGGGCCGCTCCCAAATGGCTGCAGATTGTCACTCACCTGAAGTCTGCGGTCACACTGCGTCTGAAGATGCTGGACCAGATCTGCACATGCGCAGTGCAACTCCAGCGCATTGGCCTTTTGCAGCCAATATCGCCGAGCATCTAAATCAGTCCCTCAGTCACAAACACATGTACAAATGTTGCAAATCAAATTGATCAGTGTAAGCTAGTAATGTAGTTTTGTCGCTTCTATGGGCGGGATGCAGCAACAGGAGAAATGCGGTCAAACCCCCAAAATGCGGGTTTGACCACATTTCTAATATGCGCCAAGCGCAGAATGCAGATGCGGTGGGTAACGCCATCTTCTGATGGTGTTACCCTGTAGAAGCCTCTGAGCTTCCTTCCACAGAGTGCTGCAAGAGGGATCCAATCGGCTCTCTCCCAGCGCCGCCCTGCGGCCCGTGCGTCCTTCATAGTCCCGTCCTTCAAATTGCGATGCGTCCTGCATCCCGCCCTATGTGTTTTAAATATGCAAAAAAAGATTTTAGGCAAATAAGACGCTCAGTGCAGCCGAGTAGCACCGGTCCTGGCGGCGTCAAGAGGGGTTATTTGGCACAACTGAAGCGACAGTAAGAAAGGACACATATGTATATGTATACTGTATATATCATCTACTGAATTGGAATAAAAAAGCTTTTCTATTTGTTTTGACAAGTTTTGTAGCTATTGTTATCATCCTGCCGTGTGCCAAGAACAGGTCTGTATAAATAAGGGGAGAAAAATAAACTCTTCCTAGTTAACTGACACCTCCACCTCACAGCTGTCACGTCAGGATCTGAGATGCACTGAAGCAGGGACAAAGCGTGGCCTTCATTTACCTCGGGGCAAAGACTCTACACATCACCCCTCCCTTCTCCAAACACACTTACTTATACACGTCTGTGCTTAAACGATACAAGAAAAGGTATACGTCCCCACATGCCATCATGTGTAAGTTGAGGGAAAATAAGGGAAACATCAAATTAGAGATGAGCGGTTCGGATTCTGTGGAATCCGAACCGCTCCGAACATAGGGGATCCGAGTGTTCCCCGCCTGACGGGGGCAAACGGCGGCCGCCTGATGTCGGATTCTCGCTAGAGAATCCGACATCAGGGCTCTTCGAGTGTAGGGCAGAGCGCTGTGATAGCGCTCTGCCCTACACAGAACAAACACACAGCCGCCAACGGCAGGTGTGTGTTTGTTACAGCAGCCAATGAGAGTCACACAGACTCTCATTGGCTGCTGCACGGAGGGAGCCGGCTGGAGCTCACTCAGGAGCTCCGTCTTCTGGCTCCCTCCTCGTCGCGTGGCAGCAGAGTGGACAGCGGCTGGAGCGGGGATACAGGTAAGTTTTTTTTATGTGTGTATGGGGGCCTGCTAATGGGGGGCCTGCTAATGGAGGGGCCTGCTATTGGGGGGGCCTACTACTGGGGGGGGCTACTACTGGGGGCCTTCTTATGGGGGCATACTACTGGGGGCCTGCTAATGGGGGGCATACTACTGGGGGGGTCTGCTAATGGGGGGCATACTACTGGGGGCCTGCTAATGGGGGGCATACTACTGGGGGCCTGCTAATGGTGAGCATACTACTGGGGGGGGCTGCTAATTGGGGCATACTACTGGGGGGCATACTACTACTGGGGCACTGCATAGGGGGCCCTACTACTAAGGGGACTGCATAGGGGGCACCACTACTGGGGGCATTGTATAAGGGACACCACTGCTGGGGGCATTGTGTAATGGACACCACTGCTGGGGGCATTGTGTAAGGAACACTATTGCTGTGGGCATTGTATAAGTGGCACTACTACTGTGGGCATTGTATAAGGGGCATTACTACTGTGGGCTTTGTGTAAAAGGGTCACTACTGTGGGCATTGTGTAAAGGGGCACTTCTGTGGGCATTGTGTAAAATGGTCACTACTGTGGGCATTGTGTAAAAGGGGCACTACTGTATGTCGTAACATAAATAAGAGACAATACTTTATGGTGTAATGTGAATCAGGGACACTATGTGTGGTGTAATGTGAATAAGATTGTGCACTGTGACTCCTAGGGCCGTAGCCCACTATGTAAACAAGTACTGTGATTCTGCTGGCCGTACCCCACTGGGTGGGTGCACTACTTTTAATTTCTGCCACTGCTGTGTGGCAATGTGTCATAGATGTGCTTTATACTGTGGTGTCTGTGTCGTTGTGCCGCTGTTTTATCACTTAGTAACCAGTCAGCTCACTGCAACCTTTGGCCAATAATGTTGAAAACAATATTATAAGCTGTGAGGTGGTCTAAATTGACTGGAAATTAATGTTATTTAGGTTAATAATACTCTAGGAAGAAAAAAAAGACCAATTTATGTGATTTTAGCTTTTTTTGTCAATTTTTGTAAAAAAAATCCAAATCTAAATCCAAAGCCAGTCACCGCAGTTTGGCAAATCCAAATCCAAAGCCGGACGATGAATTAGAACCAAATCCGGCAAAAATGGTCCGGCGCACATCCCTACATGAAACGGAGTTGAGTAGTGAGAATGCAGTATAATTATAGGAATATATATTTTGGGTAGCACAGTTGGTATAGTGGTCAGCATTACTGCCTCATAGCACTGAGGTCTTGTGTTCGATTCCCACCAAGACACTATCTTGTGGAGTTAGTATGTTCTCCCCGTATTTGCGTGGGTTTCCTCCCACAGTCCAAAAATACACTGATAGGTTAACTGGATTCTGACAAATCCCATGTGGTAGGGAATATAGCTTGTGAGCTCTACTGGGATGTGAATGACTTTGGGCTCTATTTACTAACATTATTTTGACTAAAATAAAGTGAAAAAGGGTGTTTTCACACCCTTTTCACATTATTTTAGTATCACCTATAGTTATTACAGGGCAATTGGAGTAGAATTCGTAAAATTCTACTCCAACCCCTAGTATCACTTATTTTTAGTAAGCAGATCGCATTTCCCATAATTGTACTGGGAAATGTTATCTGTCTGGTAGTTACTAAAAATACATTGTGAAAAAAATACCTAGGGAGGCCCTGTGATAATAACGCCACCTGGAGGTGGCGTTATCCAGGGTCTCCCCCGGTTACCGGACTCCTACTCTGCTCTAACGGGGAGAGCAGAGCCGGGAGTCGGTCCCAGTAATCAGCTGTGTGGTCTAAACAGACCGCAAGCTGATTCACTGCAAAAAAAAAATAGTAAAAAAAAATATTAACTTACCTGACTCCAGGGACCGGTGATCGGGGCTCTGGGTGATGTCCTCCCTCCGGTCAGCTAGTCTCCCATGCTGCACTGCGGCCCCATCATCAGGTGATTGGGGCTCCAGTGTAGTATGGGATATCACCTGACCGGAGACATAGAGGACATCACCGGAGGCCCGGATCATGCAGGTAAGTGTAATTAAGGGAGGGGGGCGGTTGCGGGAGGGTCGCAGAAGGTCCACGGAGGCTTAGCACTGGGGGGGTAGCAGTGGCGGCGGGTCGGCGCATGTGCGGGCACTTTGTCACGGTACTTTTTCCAAAAATACCGTGACTAGTGTGTGGATGGGATTCGCAGGGACAGAGCTTTATCGCAAGCTCTGTCCCTGCAAGGGATTTGTAGTAAATCCCGTGATATTGCCTGCAATTCGCAATGCGAATTCAGTCGTTAATATCACACTACACTCTGCATTCATTATGCGGATTGTAGTAAATAGAGCCCTAAGTATTCTCTGTAAAGCAATGCGTGATATGTATGCGCTTTATAAATAACTGTTAATGAAAATATATATATACAGTACATTATGAGACAAGTATATAGATATAACCAAATAAAAGGTGACTGAGGGAGACAAAAGTCATGATGGTTCCAAAAAACAGTCAGGGAAGCATTTCAAGATTAGAGTCAAATTACAAAAATTCTAAACAAACAAACGGCGAAGGTCAGGAAAAATGGAAGAAAAGAAATTGAAAGATGCAGGTGTTCTAGAAGGTAGAGTTAAAGTCTAAGTGAAAAGGGGCAGACTAGATGGGCCAAGTGGTTCTTATCTACCGTCAAATTGTACGTTTCTATGTTAAGATGTTGGAGAGAAGTGCGCTCCTGCACTGTCTCCTTCTCCTCTGTGATGTGACCCTGGCAGGATGACGTCACGGTGCACGTGCTACCCTGTGCGTGTTGCTATGTTGAGTGTCACGGTGCTGCACGGCTGTGCAGTACTTAGCTCCTCAGAGGTGAGACTTGATTATCACTGATATACAGTTACCAACACTGTCACTACTGTGTGTGTTACCACTGTTACCAATAAACCTGCAAGCCTGGATAAGGACCCACTGTGTGGATTAACCTCCATTTCACATTCTGCTGGTACCTATTTAAATCACCCAGGCTCTACACCAATAAGTCATGTCAGTAAGTTATGGGTCCAGTACCCTGCGCGTTAAGAATACAATGAAGTCCTGTTTGTTTGGATCAAGCCAGAAAATGCACAGTGCCCCAGCCAGTATGACCTTCATAAAATTGAGCGGTTTAGAGAATTACACCACATGGAAGTTGATATGGAGATGCAGCTGAAGCGGGAAAAGCTGTGGAAAATCACAAATTATATAAGTGACATTTCAAATCCTGATGAAGTGAATAGAGTCATGGGGATAATAGGCCTAGCTGTGGAACAGCAAATATATTCCATAATTCATCACATGACACTTGGATAGCCCTGCAAGCATTGTATTAAAACAAAGATCAGATGAGGAGGATAAACCTGAGACGTACACTGTATGGTACCAGACTTTCATGCAGAGATATGAACAAGTACATAGACTAGATGTTGTCTATATCTCAGCAACTGACGTCTGTAGGAGTCCAGTTGGATAACAAGGAGGTGGAAATGGTGATGCTACAGAATCTAACGCCTGAATTTGATTTCTCGGTGGTGGCTTTAGAATACTGTGTGACTAAGCTGTCAACAGAGATCATGAGGGCTAAACTGCTGCAGTTCCAGGAATTAAGTCTAGTTGAGAAAATTGATGAAAGTTCTGCTTTACTCAAAAAGGACACTAAGCACAAAAGACTTAAGTAAAAGTGTTTGTATGTCACAAACTGGGACATCAATCTGCTAAATGCAGATTGAGAGACTCAAGTGGCGCACAGAAGAAGCATGGTAAAACAATGAGTCAGCTTGACAGCACAGGAAGGATTGCTGGTACATTGACTTGGGAGCCAAGAGGCATTTCAGTTGCAATCAAGAATGGTTTATATAATTGAGTACATGTGACCCTATAACAGTCAGAGGGATTGGAGATAAAGGCCCTCATTCAGACCCACTCGCGAGCGGCTGTCCGCTCGCAAGTGGGTCGATGGTCCGCACTGCGCACGACAGAGGGAGCTCCATCGTGCGCATGCGCAAGACCCGACGAGTGAAGGACTTTCCTTCGCTCGGAGTGTCTCATCAAAGGGGGCGTGCTGTCGATGTTGACTGACAGCACGCCCCCTTTGGTGGGCGTGCCGGGGATGTGCCTGCCAGACGGAGGCGTTCCCAAGGGAACGCCTACCATCTGAAGCCGGCCTCACTGACATCACTAGTGATGTCAGTGGGAGTGATTTTGGCTCTGATAGAGCCAAAATCACTCCTGGCCTTGCGGTTGAAAAACTCAACCGCAGGCTTTTGCTCGCAGTTTCGATGGTCGCGATGGTCAAGACCATCGCGACCATCATCCTTCACGCTCGTGGTGACCCACAGCTATACGAGCGTCCAGGAGGACACTCCATATTAATGGAGGTGGGCTCTGAATCAGGGCCAAAGTCCTAACAACCACAAAACTCAGGACAATTACAGTGCACCTGAGCAATAAAAGTGGAACCTCTCACAGACATACAGGATGTGTTATTCATACCAGATTTGGGGACCAACCTTATAGCCATAAGGGTCCTGGAAGACAAAGGTTTTAATGTCAAGTTCGCAGAGGGCAAGTGTGTTATGCAAAATAAAAGAGGGATTGTGATAGGCAGATGCTAGCAACTATAAGTCCTAGGCACAGAGAAGTGTTATGCTATAGCAGCCTGTGATTCAAGCCAATCTATGGAGCTATGGCACAGGTGGCTAGGCCATCTGGGTTATAATGATGTCCAGAAACTCCTTGATGGGCTTGTGACAGGACTAGTCTTGAATGGTACAGAGAGACTGGCATGTGAGAGCAGTACAATGGGTAAACTAACCCGCAGTTCCTCCCTAAAGTCAGCAATCATAGCTGAAACACTGCTAGCATTGGTGCATACAAATGTGTGTCGACTGATGGAGGTAAAATTAATGAGTGGATATCGATATTTCTTGACATTCATCGATGGCATCATGAGAATGACACAAGTGAATAAAGTTGCAGACTACAAGAATTTGGTTGAAATTCAAATGGGTCAGAAGCTGTAAGTCTTGAGATAAGACAATAGCGGCAAGTTTATGACATTGAGGAGCTCATTCAGACCCGCTCGTTAGATGCGTTCGCTCACTCCCTGCATATACAAATCCAGCGCACGCCCAGCAAGGCAGGCGATCGTACAGCAAGGCATTAGCATGTCCACTGTCTTGGTGAGTGATCACTTAGTGTATGCAGGTGCCCACCATTCATTCTTAAGAGGCCCACTTGCGCACGTCATCTCCTGGAAGTGCTTGAAAACATTGGTACATCGAGCACCATTGGATGCGATCGCAGTGCCTGAGGTTGCCTATACCCTGCCGCAAGCACTGCGATCATTTCAGAGTGAAATCCCACCAAGTGACATGTACTATGATGCTGCCTTTTAATTATGCACACCTCTGAAACACTCAAGCATATCTTCGTTCGCACCTCCACTCCCCCGTTTGCAGTGGCCAACCCCTGTCACCACTCACACATGGCTTCTTCTGTCACTCACTCTGCTGGGCAGTCTATGCGCAGCGAGCGAACGCATCCAGATCTCTTGCACTGGTTCGCGCGAGCGCATTGCGATGCGTACACATACGCAGAAAATGACTATTGGCCAACTATGAGCGTTCGCATCATAGCGAGCGAATCTGAACCAGCTCCTGAGTACCTAATGTTAAGCTGGAACAAAAATCACAGCACAAGCTTGTTACCCTGAATATACCGACAGCTGGAAGCGTGTCTGAGTTAGAGACTGCCAGTGTGGATACCCAATGACAGAGCAAGAGTTCTGTGAGAAGCAATAAAGGAAAGCCCACTAAGACATATTATGAGTAGTTAGCAAATATCACTTTCTGTGAATCCCATAATATCCAAGAAGCAAAGTCAAGCAACAAATGAAAGTACTGGAAATCAGCAATAGCTAAATAAATGGCATAATTGCATGACAACAATACATGGACTGTTGTTAACAGGTCAAGTCACTGCAAGACACTCAAGAATAAGTGGGTCCTTTGTAAAAAGGTAAAGATAGAACCATTGCCCATTATAAAGCTCGTCTTGTCACTAAAGCATATACACAGAAATCCGGGATTGACTATGGTGAAATCTTATTGCCTGTGGCCAGGTATAATACACTACTGTACTTTTAGTCATTGCCATATCTGCCATGCATGATTTGTTATTGTACCAATTAGGTTTTGACTCAGCTTTCAGAAATGGAGAGTTAATTGAAGAAATTTATATGCAACCTCCAGAACATTACAAAGACATGTTCCAAGAGGGAAAAGTTGTAGAAAGCATTGTATGGTCTAAAGCAGAGTGGTCATTGTTAGTCCAGTACATTAAGTTAGATGCTGTACTATTAGAGATGGACTGTCTATATGACAAGACAAAAGAGTATAAATTGTTCATCATAGTCGTGTGGAAGATCTGTTGCTAGCAGGTCAGGAGAAGCACATAGTCAGTGTCAAGCATCTGTTAGAACAGAAATTCAAGTTAAAAGATCTAGTTCCTGCATATCACCTACTAGGCTTAAGGATAGTACAAAAATTGGAGACAGGAACTGTCACACTTTAATAACAGAGGTATAATGAAGCAATATTTGAAAAGCAACAATGTCAGATGCAAAACCAGTCAGTAGTCCCATTGGCAAAGACAGAAAACTAACAAAAGCCATGTCACCAACAAGCGAGACAGAGGTAGAGGACATTAGAAAAATCCCTTATCAGAGCGCTGTTTGAAGATGTGCAAGTAAAGGAACTTGCCCAGGGAAACAACACCGGAGTGCAGTTAAAAATTCCTAAAGTATCTTAAGGGTTCAACTTCCATGAAATTAGAGTTTTCAAAGTCTAAGAATTCGACATTGAAATCTTTCTGTGATGCCAACTGGGGATCAGATGAGGATGACCTTCATTCATACATGGGATACCTGTTTGTATTGGCAGATGCAGCCATCAGCTGGGCAAGCAGTAAGCAACGCACTGTAGCTCTATCCACCACTGAGACCCATACATGACTCACATTGGTCAATTTTTATCTTCAAAATGGGAAAACATCTGGATGAGATTTTAAATCGTGATAGTTTTTTGAGTCTAAAAATGCGAGTTTGCATGTTCTTGGACTCTATTACATTGGGCGAGTTTAAAAAGTGTGAGAGTTTATTGCTAAACTATCACATTTTCTAAACTCTCACCCTATTACATTTGGCCCCTTGGGGCCTATTCATTAAACCTAAAAATTCTCTGGAGATAATTAGCTTTAGAACTCGCATGGAGTTCTACCTAATTATAGGTAGAATTCATCATTCCACCTCTCCATAAGTATCTATTCCGAAAAGCTGTCATTTTTGCGATGACAGCTTTTCGGGAAATAGATACTTTTCCCTGCCTACACTACCTTATCGCATCTGGAAACAGTGCTGCGCATGCGCTGTTACATCTGTAAAACCAGCGCATGCGCAGCACTGCCTACAGATGCGTTAAGTTTGTGTACCCCCCCCCGACCCCCCGACCCCCTCCGCTCACCTACCCCCCCCCCCGACTTACCTGTCCACGCAGCAGCCTCCGGCTCCGTCCTGCTGGTCTGTCATGTGGTCATGAACTATATTTAGCTCGCCGTAGATGCCACAGAAATCACCAGCAAAATGTCGCCGGTCATTCTTTGTGGACAATTCGATGAGTATCAAGGTTTGGTTGTTCTTTGGGGCAGATTTATGGGTCAGGCATTATTAAGCAAAATGCTTAAACCCAGTAAATTATTTCCTGATCCCAGCTCTCACTGGGCCAGATTCAGAGTGAAATGTAAAGAATTGCGGCTGACTTCTGTGTTCAGAAATAAATGTGAATATGCGCCTGTATTCAAAGTCGTTCACATATACACTATAGAACCGCACAACACAAATTCACCCACTTGTGAAAGGAGTCTTCATCACTATCAGAGAGCATTTGCACCAGCCCTATCTGTGTGCCTCACAGCAGCTCCACTAACTATGGGCCTGATTCAGCAAGCAACGCAAGTGAGAGAACGCACGGTGCGAGCCGATATTTGCGATCTGCGCATGAGTATGCATCGCATTGCGCGTGCACGAACGGGTTACTGAGTACGGTAAGGGCTCTCTCAGAGTATGCAGGGAGCCCGCAGAGACCTTCAGTGTTGATTGACAGGAAGTGCCGGTTGTGGGTGGTGACAGGGGGGCGGTCGGCCGAACGCAGTCGTGCCTGTGCGTTCACACGCCGTTACTGGGGAGTGCATAAATGAATCTCAGCAGCGCCTCTCTGCGTGCAGGAATCTCTCAAGTCCTGCGGCAGGGTCAGGTCTACCCCTAGCTTACACACAGCTTAGATGGCACTTGATGTTCCCAATGTTTACACTGTCAATCACGGCATAGGTGGATGCAGGGGCATATCTATAATGGGTGCACGGTGTGTGGGGCACACGGGCCCCTGGGTCCACGAGGGCCCTGCATCGCACACCCTGCACCCATAGTTTTACTTACCTCTCCGGAGTCCCACATCGGCCTGTTTTCCGGCGCTGTAAAAACTACTGGAAAATGGCCGCCGCGGCCATTTTCCCGGTGACCTGCACATACTTTATAGACTGTGGGGGGAACTTTAGTGCCCAGAGTCTATAACTCTGGTGCTGGCCGTGCACAGCTCAGTGCGCTTACGGCCGAAGGATACAGAGGAGGGGGCCCATGACGGAGACGCCCCTGGGTGGACGGCTTTATGTTTTGCTGGGTGTCTGCGTCTTGTGCTGCGGTCTCCTTGTATTGATCAGCATACTTTCACAGCGGTTGGGTACATGCGTCTGCTAGCATGCGTTCCTTGCTGAATCAGACCCTATATCAGCTGTCTCTATGTGCCTCACATAAGCTCCCCTACCTATATCAGCGGTCTCTATGTGCCTCACAGCTGCTCCCCTCACTATATCAGCTGTCTGTATGTGCCTCACAGCAGCTCCCTCGCTATAGCAGCTGTCTCTATGTGCCTCACAGCTGCTCCCCTCACTATATCAGCTGTCTCTATGTGCCTCACAGCAGCTCCCTCACTATAGCAGCTGTCTCTATGTGCCTTACAGCAGCTCCCTCGCTATAGCAGCTGTCTCTATGTGCCTTACAGCAGCTCCCTCGCTATAGCAGCTGTCTCTATGTGCCTCACAGCAGCTCCCTCACTATAGCAGCTGTCTCTATGTGCCCCACAGCAGCTCCCTCGCTATAGCAGCTGTGTCTATGTGCCTCACAGGAGCTCCCTCGCTATAGCAGCTGTCTCTATGTGCCTCACAGCTGCTCCCTCACTATATCAGCTGTCGCTATGTGCATATTTGCCTACACTCCCGGAAGTCGCGGGAGGCTCATGATTTTTCGGGTAGCCCCCCGCACTCGTGAAAGTGTAGGCAGATCTTCGGCATCCTGTCCACTTCCCAGTGAAGTGGGCAGGATGGGGAGATTTTCCTAGGAATTCACGGATTCGTCAGGAGGGGGCGTGGCTAAAATGATGCAAATTGCATAATTTAGCCCCGTCCCTTCTTTCGGACCCGCAAATCGTGGTCTTTTCCTGTGGTGGGATGGGGCCCACCCCTGAAGATGTTTGCAGAATCTCCTCTCCTGGCTGCTCCCGTGAGGAGTTCTGCAAAGTCGACAAGTATGGCCTCACAGCAGCTCCCCACCCTAAATGCGCTGCTGTCTCTATGTGCCTCACAGCAGCTCCCCTCACTGTATCAGCTGTCTCTGTGTTCCTCACAGCAGCTCCCCTCACTACGGGCTCTATTTATTAACATTATTTTTACTAAAATAAAGTGAAAAAGGGTGTTTTCACACCCTTTTCACGTTATTTTAGTATCACCTAAAGTTACTAAAGGGCAATTGGAGTAGAATTCGTAAAATTCTACTCCAAGCCCTAATTATCACTTATTTGTAGTAGACAGATCGCATTTTCCATAATTGTAATGGGAAATGTGATCTCACCAAAGTTACTAAAAATAAATTGTGAAAAAATAACGGGGAAAGCCCTGTGATAATAACGGCACCTGGAGATGGCGTTATCCAGGGTCTCCCCCGGTTACTGGACTCCTGCTCTGCTATAAAGGGGAGAGCAGAGGCGGAGCCGGCCCCAGTGATCAGCTGCATGGTCTAAACAGACCGCACCCTGATTCACTATAAAAAATAAATAAGTAAATAATTAGTAAAAAAGAAAAAATTACCAGAGTCCAGGGACCGGTGATCAGGGCTCCGGTGATATCCTCCCTCTGATCAGCTGGTCTCCCAGCCTGCACTGGGGCCCGGTCATCACCTGACTGGGTCCCAGTGTAGGATGGGATGTCAGCTGACCTGAGCCACGGAGGACATCACCAGAGCACCGATCACTGCAGGTAAGTGTAATTAAGGGAGAGGGGTCGCGTGGGGGAGGTCTGCAATCCGGGGGGACGGGGCTTAGTGATGGGGCGGGGCTTAGCGACAGTCAGACGGCACATGCGTCAGCACTTGTCACAGTATTTTTTACGAAAATACCATGATAAGTTTGCGGAGGGGATTCGCAGGGACAGAGGTTTATCACAAGCTCTGTCCCTGCAAGGGATTTTTAGTAAATCCCTGTGATATTGCCTGAATTCGCAATGCGAATTCAGTCGGAAATGTCACACTACAATCTGCATTCAAAATGCGGATTGTAGTAAATAGAGCCCTAAATGAGCTGTCTATTTGTGTCTCACAGCTGCTCCCCTCACTATACCTGCTGTCTCTATGTGTCTCACAGCAGCTCCTCTCACTATGGACCTGATTCAGACCCGCTTGCTAAGGCTCGATCGCTCGCTCTGAGCGATTATCGCCCATCTGCGCATACTTATAATTCGCAGTGCGCGTGCGCAAGCCATTCAATGCGATCTGATTTTGGTTGCTCGTAAACCACTATCAGGTCGCTGCTCTGAGTGACAGATAGTGCCGTTTGTGGGGGTTAACAGCATAATTTAAAGGCCGCGTCATTTTACACGTCAGTTCGTATCCATTACGATGGAACTACTCGCAGTGCTTGTGTTAGCTCAGGGTCTACCACAAGCACTGTGTGTGCAGCCGATGGTTTCTTCCTCTGCCGATGTATGCAGTCAGTTAATAGAGTAACAGGTGATTCTCATTGCATTGTATAATAGCAAAGTGGTTGCGTAAATTAGCATAATTGTTTGTTTTGTTTTCTCTATTTTTGTTTGTTAATTGGATATTTAATAAGATACCAAACCCAAAGAAATTGAAATTCCCAAACAATAGTCCCTATATTTTTAAAGTTCACAAATACATGTTTTTTTTCTTATTGTGGTTTTTAAAGTGAAAGTGCTTTTTTGGTTGTGGAACTGCACATTCCAGCATGCCATTCCAGAGTAAATACATGCCTTTTTTGCAATAGGGCAGGATTTGTTCTACCATACTATTTTTAAAAAAAATATTTTATTGAGAAAAGTTTTTCATATTCCATTTAAAAATAAGATATTACCATAAGTACGGTAACATAGAGAATAAAATAACGTAAACACAAAAGGGAAAAAAAAACAATGTGAGTTACAATAACATTGAAATCAGCAAATACACAATATATCACAATAAGGAATATATTTTAAATACAAACATAGGAAAATATGTTTTAAAAAATTGAATGCAAGTAAGAAGAAGAGTAAGATATGTAGGGTAGTGGGGAGTGGGAAAGGGGAATGAGCAGTCTACGGGGACCATGTTTTAATAAAGTTATCCGGAGTATCATGGAGGACAGAGGAAATTCGTTCCATTTTGTATGTGAACCATATAGCGTTAATAGTTGCTAAAACAGAAGGGGTGGGGGGGGTTGGGTGGACTTCCAGAGGGAGGCGATCGTACATTTGGCTGCGTTCAATATATGCTTAATTAATTTCAGTTCGGCTTGTGTGGTATTCGGAATAGGATCGAAGAGGAGGGTGTATAAAGGAGTGTTTGGGACTTGAATGTCAACTACATCCTTAATTAATTTATGTATGTCCAGCCAATACTTTTGAACGCTAGGACAGGGCCACCAGACATGCAGCATGGTTCCCACTTGTCCACAAAGCCTCCAACACAATTTAGAGGAGGAGGGGTATATAGAGTGTAGTCGAGTAGGGACCAGATACCATCTATAGTAAATTTTATAGGAGTTTTCCTGTATGGGGACTTAGATAGAGCTTTTTGCAATCTCAGTTCTTATATCTGACCATTCCTCAGGGGTGTGTCTCTCCCACCTCTCTCTCCCAGGCCTCCTCATGGGTTTCTTACAGTGGTTGATTATGTTGAATTAATGTTTGATAAATTGTAGAGATAAGACCTTTAGTTGAATATGGATGTAAACAGAGTGATTCTAGTGTTGTTTTATCAGGTGTTGAAGAGGTTTGCGTCTGGGAGTGAAAGAAGTGGTGTAATTGAAGGAATTGGAAAAAAACATTGTTGGGTAGGGAGAACTGGGATTGCAATTCAGCGCATTCCGGGAAAGCCCCGCAAAGGAGCTAAATCAAATAAAAATAGAATATCGGATTTAGTCCATTGATGATAAAGTTTATGTTGCATACCCGGGTCAAATTCAGGGTTGTTCAATATAGGAACCAATAGGGGATGAAAGGAGCGTATATTATATAGGCGGGAGCATTGGTTCCAGACCGAGATTGTAAAGTGAACAGTGGGTAGGATGGAAAGCTTGTGTGATCGCGAAAGGGCAGGGCACCAGAGGAAGGAATAAGAAGAATAGACAGATAGTGCTCCGGCTTCGTTGGACGTCCAAACTCTCTGGTCAGGCGGGGCGTGCCAGAGAACACACGAGACCAATTGGGTTGCCCGATAATATTTAATTAGATCAGGAGTACCCAGCCCTCCAGCGCAGCGAGGCTTTTGCAACAAGCGCATTTTTACTCTGGGTCGTCTCCCAGCCCAAATGAAATGTGAAATCTCCACTTGTATATTTTTCAGTATTTTGATTGGGATATGTATCGGGAGAGTCTGCCAAAGATATAGCAGTCGAGGTAGTATGTTCATTTTGATTGAAGCCATACGACCTATCCAAGAGATTAAAGACCTACTCCACGTGTGGAGGTCTGACTTAATGTAGGCGAATAGTCTGGGAAAATTGGCTGCATATAGGGTGGAATATGTCTTAGTTAGATAAACATCTAAATATTTTAGCTTATCCATTTGCCAGCGGACAGGGAATGCGGATTGTAAAATACGAAGGTCAGCGGGGGGGATCTGTAGGTCTAAAATTTCTGTCTTGTCTGTGTTAATTTTATATTTAGAGAATGTGGTATACTTGTCTATTTCGAAAAAAAGGTTTGAGAGGGAGGAATGGGGATCAGTTAAAGTTAGGATCACGTCATCAGCGTATAGAGCGATCTTGTGGTCAGCATTGCCAACTCGGATACCAGAGATGTTCGTACTCAATCTAATCTTTGAGGCTAGGGGTTACATCACTAATGCAAATATAAGAGGGGATAGGGAAAATCCCTGACGGGTGACGTTGTAGATAGAAATAGGGTCTGTGGATAGACCATTAACTAAAACGGAAGCTGATGGATTGTGGTATAGTGAAAATAATCCATCATAGAACGCACCCGAGAACCCCATGTTAAGCAAAGTTTGCTGAATAAAGGGCCAAGTTACTCGGTCGAAGGCTTTCATTTTATAAATATTTTATGTTGGAAGAAGGAACAAAACACATTCTGTCATTGAAGATGAAACTTTTTATTGGATTTTTGAGAACTCCAAAATCATAATATTGTGCAATTTCATTTTTTAAAAATGCATCATTGAAAATATATATTTTAAACATAAAAAAAAAATTAATTAATTAAAAATACATGAATTTCTAGACTCATTTGGTTTTGGATTACCATCAGAAAATGAAGATGTGGACACACTTGCAGATGTGGGTGAGGAAAGTGTGCCAGTGCCGCCACCAGATGAGCCTCCTCCACCTCCTACAAACACATCACCTCAAAATGTGGCAGGCCCATCACATGGAACAGTACAAAATCAAAATATTCGTTATGGGCCTTCCAGGGGCACTAACCAGATTAAATTTTTGGACTACATTTGGAAAGTTCTAGGTGAAATAAATGAAAGATCATCAATCGGATTTCTTCTTCTTTCCAGCCGACTCCTGTAAGCTGAATTTACGGATCCGGGTGGACCGTCATGGACCCTGCTGGGTGCTCGGTCCAGCCACAGCAGGGCACTGGTCCACCTCACCTTCTTTTGGGCCAGTCACATGTTCTTTGATCTCCCTGACATCTTGGCTTATGGACCTTAGAAAGGAGTTTTGCTCCAACATGCTGGCCTGGACAGCCTCCATGGCTGCTAATTGCCTTAACACTTCCACCCTAAGCCCATCCAGGACATGGGTAAGGGTGGCAGTGGAGGATGGGGGAGGCACAATTGATGGAGGTTGTGCCATCATCCCATCCATCTGAAAGCTTTCAGCCATGTTACTTCCTAAAAAATTGGTGAAAAAATAAAAATGATTGCAAAGGTCACTCCACCTTTTGAAAAATTTTGCAACAATTAGTTTTATGCAAAAACATTTTGTTATGAGTGATATAGATATATAGACCATTTGGCTAACATTTTTAAGTTTAACTAATTATTTGTTTTGTTAACTAGAGAAAAATAAAAGGTTTTCGACGACAGTATCCCAAAATATTAAATTTTTGGTTAAAACTTACTTATTACGAAGAAAATAGGACTCAAAATGAGTGGAGTGCTTCCGATTGATGATCTTTGTAAATTTCACTAAGATTTTTTTCCGTTCACAAAAAGGAATCTTATGTCCAAAAGTGAATCTGGTTAGTGTCACCTGGATGAGTGTATCTGTAACCCGACAAGGTTTAACTTGACCTTGTATCATTCCATCTTATGGGCGAGCCACATTTGGAAGTGATGTGTTTGTAGGTGCTGGAGGAGGATCATCTGGTGTGGGATCAGGCACACTTTTTTCAACCTCATCTGGAAGTTTATCGACTATTTCAATTTCTGAAGCAATTCCAAAACCAAATTCGTCCAGAAATTCATGTATATCAATCATGCAATCCTCTACACTGGCCTCCTCAGAATCCATTACTGCAAATTTTTTAAAATCTGGCGTTGCTATTTATAGCAACCTGCGTACGCGCCTGCTACTGTGCGCTACTCCCACGCAATGCACTACGCAATGCACAAGCAACTAACACACCCTTTAAAAGTGCCCCTCACAATTCAAAACACTTTCACAAGGAGCTGCGTAGTGTTGGGAGTGTCCTACTGGCCGCACAGGCATATCCTAGCTGTGGAATGAGGTGAGTCACATAATGTATGATAGGTGTTGTGTTGTTATAGATGTCTTAAATCAACAAATGTCCTGTGTTTATCCACCATTTTGGAATTGCCAACCAATCAGACTGCACCCTAGTTGATATAAAGTTTGCACACTGTAATATTTGTCATTGCCATCATGAGATTCTCCAGTTCTAGTAGACGGAAGCTGCGCGTCCTGACCGTATGTGCCCAATCGCCTAAAAATGCGGGCGTACGCGGAGGTGAGGAGAAGGTTCCGGCGCACGGGCTTCCGCAGTACCGTTGTGCAGCTGGAGAGGAGATGGTTGGATCTCCGGAGGCGGACCCTGGCCCTCCTCGATTAATTGCGGACGGATAACGCCAAAGTAAGTAATGCGTTTTCTATGCCAAGCGTGGCGTATGCTTTGTGTTGTGTATGCTTTTCTGCGTGTGTGTGTTTATGGTATATTTTCTGTTTTTTGATGGCCTGTTTGTTAGCTTCACTTTAAGGTCTGCAGACATTTATTATTTTTTTTTAGAAAATGGCTGCCAACAAGCCCTAATTTCAATACTGTGTTTGAAAAATAAGCACAACTGTTGTAGTCATTAGGTGTGAGTGTTGGTGTGTGTGCGTTTGTGTGTGTGTGTGGGATTATTTGAAAATCAACATGGTTTCTGACATATGTGTTTAAATGTAGAAGATGGCTGACATTTTGAGTGTCAGGCTACATTTTATGCAGTGTCTCTGGATTATTGTCACATGGATGACACAGGTGTCTTTATGTAATCCACTTTTTTTGTTTGCTTTTTAAAAAAAAAAAAAACTTGCTCATGTCTTTGCTCTGCTAAACTAGGGAGATCTGGATATGATGTTTTTTGGACATTGCAAATTTTTTTTAATTTTTCAAATTATATTTTTTAATTCTTAGGGTTACGTCAAAGAATACAAAGGACTAGGCAAACCGAAGCACCACCCACCCCTGAAGATGCCTCCCCCAACATTCCTCCCCACCCACCCCTGAAGATGCCTCCCCCACCCACTCCTCCCCATCCACCCCTGAGCCTGCCTCCCCCACCCACTCCTCCTCGCCCATCCCTGAACCTGCCTCCCCCACCCACTCCTTCCCCCCACCCCTGAAGATGCCTCCCCCACCCACTCCTCCCCACCCACCCCTGAACCTGCCTCTAACACCGACTCCTCCCCACCCACCGCTGAAGATGCCTCCCCCACCCACTCCTCCCCTCCCACCCCTGTACCTCCCCCACCCACTCCTCCTCAGCCACCCATGAAGATGCCTCCCCCACCCACTCCTCCCCTCCCACCCCTGAACCTGCCTCCAACACCGACTCCTCCTCAGCCACCCATGAAGATGCCTCCCCCATCCACTCCTCCTCACCCATCCCTGAACCTACCTCCCCCACCCACTCCTCGGGATGCTCGAATTGGGCTGCTTTAGCCCAAGAAGTGCCGGACCAAGGACATGAAGGTACATATGTCACAGATGCTATTATGCAATGTATATCTAATGTAGGAACCAGAAAAGAATGCAATGTGAAAGCAGCATTAACTTTAGTAGCCAAAGTGAAACACTGTGCAGTACTATCTGGTGTAGGGATACACACCAGTAATTTTTAATGTGTACATATATATATATATATATATATATATATATATAGATATATATATATATATAGATAGATAGATAGATAGATAGATAGATAGATAGATAGATAGATAGATAGATAGATAGATAGATAGATAGATAGATATACTGTATATATATATTTTTTTTTTTAGTATATAAATATACATATATATTTAAAAAAAAATCAAATATATGTATATATATATATATATATATATATATATATATACATACACACCGGCGGCACTCTGTATATGAAAAGACTCAGACCAGCAGGCAGAATATCAACGTTTCGATGTTATTACATCGTCATCAGGATAAAAAATTACAATAATACACACGTACCAAACACCACTCCCATGTGCTCTGCTGCGGCTTCCGGGTCCGACCTGGCGGCGCCCACAGATTACATCAACCGCGCGACCCGTTACCACCACTACCATGTGAAAAAAATATAAACAAGAAGGCAATTCAATATGAGACCACTATACAAATACATATTAACATTCAAATGACTACAAATCAACGATCAATGAAAACCTACTGGCCAAAAACGTGTTATAGAACTCCTATTGCTATTTGTGACTGTGATAATGTAACACCCACACATTAAATTGGAACCACTGTAGCATGATGTTTCTGTAGCATGATGTCGTGCGCATGCGCGAGACCCGGATAGCGACGGGCAATCCGTTGCTCCGGGTCTCGCACCAAAGGGGGTGTGCTGTCGATGTCGAGTGACAGCACGCCCCTTTGGTGGGCGGGCCGGGGGGTGGCTGCCCAGACGGAGGCGTTCCCATGAGAACGCCTACCATATGGGGGCGGCCCCACTGACATCACAAGTGAGAGAGCTTTTGGCTCTGTTCGAGCCGAAAGCTCTCTGGAGCTTGCGGCCACGAGACCCTACCAGAAGGGTTTCGTCGCAAGCCCGATGGTCGCGATGGTCTTGACCATCGCGACCATCATCCTGGCCGCTCGCATTAGCTTTGGGTGGCACCCCACAGCAATGCGAGCCCTGGCCGCTACATAAAAAAACACCCTGATTCAGAGCGAGCGCTCTGTCAGAGCATCCAGCTCTGAATCAGGGCCTATATCAGCTGTCTCTATGTGCCTCACAGCAGCTCCTCTCACTATATCAGCTGTCTCTATGTGCCTCACAGCAGCTCCTCTCGCTATATCAGCTGTCTCTATGTGCCTCACAGCAGCTCCTCTCACTATATCAGCTGTCTCTATGTGCCTCACAGCTGCTCCCCTCACTATATCAGCAGTCTCTATGTGCCTCACTGCAGCTCCCTCACTATATCAGCGGTCTCTATGTGTCTCACAGCAGCTCCTCTCACTATATCAGCGGTCTCTATGTGTCTCACAGCAGCTCCGCTCACTATATCAGCTGTCTCTATGTGCCTCACAGCAGCTCTCACAGCAGCTCCGCTCACTATATCAGCTGTCTCTATGTGCCTCACAGGAGCTCCTCTCACTATATCAGCTGTCTCTATGTGCCTCACAGCAGCTCCTCTCACTATATCAGCTGTCTCTATGGGCCTCATAGCAGCTCCTCTCACTATGGCCCTCATTCAGAGGCGCTCGCAAGAAGCGAGCGCTCGTTCTGAATGAGGGCGGCCGCTTGTTTTTTTTAGTGCGGCCTCCTGGTCGCTAGCTAAACTGTGGGTTACCACCCACAGCTTTAGCGACCGACCAGGGTGATGGTCGCGATGGTCAAGACCATCGTGACCATCAGGGCTCGCGACGAGACCCTAAGGTTGGGTCTCGGCAACCATAAGCCCTAGGGAGCTTCCTGCTCTGATCGAGCAGGAAGCTCCCCATTGACATCACTGCTGATGTCAGTGCGGCCGCCCACAAAACAGCAGGCGTTCCGTACGGAACGCCTCCGTTTGTATAGCCACCGCCCCGCCTACAAAACGGGCGAGCTGTCGATCAACATCGACAGCCGCCCCTTTTGTAGTGAGCTCCGGAGCGAGAGAATTTCTCTCTCGCTCCGGGGCTTGCGCACGTGCAGTGCAGCCGTTGCGCATGCGCAGGGCCTTAACATCGACCCGGTTGCGAGTGCTCAGCGCTTGCGACTGGGTCTGAATGGGACCCTATATCAGCTGTCTCTGTGCCTCACAGCAGCTGCTCTCACTATATCAACTTCCTCTCTATGTGCCTCACAGCAGCTCCTCTCACTATATAAGGGGTGTTGCACTAAGCCTTGGAGAGTGATAAAGTACCAACCAATCAGCTGGTAACTGTAATTTTTTTTTTAAACACAGCCTGTAATCTGACAGTTAGAAGCTGATTGGCTGATACTTTATCATCCTCCAAGGCATCTCTATGTGCCTCACAGCAGTTCCCATCACTATATCAGCCAGGGGTTAAAGTGGGCTGGAATGGGGTGGAACTGCATTCCGTCACTTCTATTTGGCCCACCTCAGCCCGGTGCCGCAGGGAAGCTCCATTTGCCGGATGCACGCTTAGATTTTGTTACCAGTGGGCGCCCAGCTACTTCCCCACAGCGCCAGCACAGCCGGAGGCTGGAGCTCACTCCTGAGCTCCCGTTTCCGGCTCCCCCCACGGGCGCTATGGTAGAGATGTCATGATGTCTTAAGAGCAGGAAGCATTAATTTTGGGGTAACTGTTGCATGGGGTATTACTATTGGGGGCACTATTATAGGGGGCAGTACTATTGGGGCACTAATACAGGGGTCATTACTATTGTGGGTATTACTGCAGGGGGCATTACTATTGGGGGTACTATTACATGGGACATTATTGTTGGGGCACAATTACTGGGGGCATTACTATTGGGGGCACTATTACAGGGGCCATTACTATTGGGGACACTATTACAGGGGGCATTACTACAGGGGCATTACTGCAGAGGGCATTACTACAGGGGGCATTACTGCAGAGGGCATTAATACAGAGTGCATTACTTCTAAAAGGGGCATTACTATTGGGGGTATTACTGCAGGGGGCATTACCACTGGGGCACTACTACAGGGGACATTTCTATTGGGAGCATTAATACAGGGGGCATTACTATTGGGGGAATTACTGCAGAGGGCATTACTGTAGGGAACATTACTACTACATGGGGCATTACTACTACACGGGGCATTACTACAGGGGGCATTACTACAGGGAGCATTACTATTGTGGGCACTACTACAGAGAGCATTACTACTGAGGCATTACCACTGGGGGCAGTACAACAGGGGCCACTATTACAGGTTGCATTACTACACGGGGCATTGCTACAGGGGCATAACTACTTGGGGGCATTGCATAGGGGGCACTGCATAAGGGGCACCACTCATGGGGCACTGCATAAGAGGCACCACTAGTGTGGGCTCTGCATAAGGGGCACTACCACTGTGGTCACTGCATAAGGGGCACCACCACTGTGGGCACTGCATAAGGGGCACCACTACTGGAGGCACAGAATTACCGCAGCTGTAGGCATGGCTGTGCATGCGCCAATGTTGTGAACGTAACAGCGCATGCGCAACATGGATTACAACTGTTGTAAGTTAGTGTAGAGAGGGAAAAGTATCTATTTCCTGAAAAACTGTCATCGCAAAAATAACAGCTTTTCGGAATAGATACTTATGGAGAGGAGGAGTGATGAATTCCTTCGGTAATTAGGTAGAACTCCATGCGAGTTCTAAACCTAATTACCTCCAGAGAATTTTTAGGTATGATGAATAGGCCCCTTTATGACATGTCTCTGTGTGCACCACAGTATCTCCCCTCACTATGGGCTCTATTTATCAACATTATTTTTACTAAAATAATGTGAAAAAGGGTGTTTTGACTGTTTTCACACCCTTTTCACATGATTTTAGTATCACCTATAGTTATTACAGGGCAATTGGAGTAGAATTCGTAAAATTCTACTCCAACCCCTAATTATCACTTATTTTTAGTAAGCAGATCGCATTTCCCATAACTGTAATGGGAAATGTGATCTGACCATAGTTACTAAAAATAAATGTGAAAAAAACACCGGGTAAAGCCCTGTGATAATAACGCCACCTGGAGGTGGCGTTATCCAGGGTCTCCCCCGGTTACCGGCCTCCTGCCCTGCTCTAACGGGGAGAGCAGAGCCGGGAGTCGGTCCCAGTAATCAGCTGTGTCGTCTAAACAGACCGCAAGCTTATTACTGTAAAAAAAAAGAAAAAAAAATTAGTAAAAAAAAAAATTACTTACCTGACTCCAGGGACCGGTGATCGGGTCTCCGGTGATGACTCCCCGCCAGTCAGCTGGTCTCCCACAGTGCACTGTGGCCCGGTCATCAGGTGATCGGGCCCCAGTGCAGTATGGGAGATCACCTGACCGGAGGAATGGAGAACATCACCGGAGGCCCGGAGCATGCAGGTAAGTGTAAGTAAGGGAGGGGGGGTCACGGGGGTGGGGGAGGGGTGGGTCGCGGGGATCTGCGATCGCACGGGGTGGGGCTTAGTGCCCGGGGGCGGCGCTTAGCGCCGGAGGGGGGGTAGCTGCGGCGAACGGTCGGTGCATGCGCGGCACTTGATCACTGTATTTTTTGCGAAAATACCGTGATAAGGCTCCGAAGGGGATTAGCAGGGACAGAGCTTTATCGCAAGCTCTGTCCCTGCAAGGGATTTGTAGTAAATCCCTGTGATAGTGCCTGAATTCAAATGCGAATTCACTCGGTAATATCACACTACAATCTGCATTACCAATGCGGATTGTAGTAAATAGAGCCCTATATGACATGTCTCTGTGTGCACCACGGTATCTCCCCTCACTATATGACATGTCTCTGTGTGCACCACGGTATCTCCCCTCACTATATGACATGTCTCTGTGTGCACCACGGTATCTCCCCTCACTATATGACATGTCTCTGTGTGCACCACAGTATCTCCCCTCACTATATGACATGTCTCTGTGTGCACCACGGTATCTCCCCTCACTATATGACATGTCTCTGTGTGCACCACGGTATCTCCCCTCACTATATGACATGTCTCTGTGTGCACCACGGTATCTCCCCTCACTATATGACATGTCTCTGTGTGCACCACTGTTTCTCCCCTCACTATATGACATGTCTCTGTGTGCACCACGGTATCTCCCCTCACTATATGACATGTCTCTGTGTGCACCACGGTATCTCCCCTCACTATATAACATGTCTCTGTGTGCACCACGGTATCTCCTCTCACTATATGACATGTCTCTGTGTGCACTACAGTATCTCCCCTCACTATATGGCATGTCTCTGTGTGTACCAAAGTATCTCCCCTCACTATATGACATGTCTCTGTGTGCACCACGGTATCTCCCCTCACTATATGATATGTCTCTGTGTGCACCACGGTATCTCCCCTCACTATATGACATGTCTCTGTGTGCACCACGGTATCTCCTCTCACTATATGACATGTCTCTGTGTGCACCACGGTATCTCCCCTCACTATATGACATGTCTCTGTGTGCACCACGGTATCTCCCCTCACTATATGATATGTCTCTGTGTGCACTACAGTATCTCCCCTCACTATATGACATGTCTCTGTGTGCACCACGGTATCTCCCCTCACTATATGACATGTCTCTGTGTGCACCACGGTATCTCCTCTCACTATATGACATGTCTCTGTGTGCACTACGGTATCTCCTCTCACTATATGACATGTCTCTGTGTGCACCACTGTATCTCCCCTCACTATATGACATGTCTCTGTGTGCACCACGGTATCTCCCCTCACTATATGACATGTCTCTGTGTGCACCACAGTATCTTCCTTCACTGTATGACATGTCTCTGTGTGCACCACGGTATCTTCCTTCACTATATGACATGTCTCTGTGTGCACCACGGTATCTCCCCTCACTATATGACATGTCTCTGTGTGCACCACGGTCTCTTCTTTCACTGTATGACATGTCTCTGTGTGCACCACGGTATCTCCCCTCACTATATGACATGTCTCTGTGTGCACTACGGTATCTCCTCTCACTATATGACATGTCTCTGTGTGCACCACTGTATCTCCCCTCACTATATGACATGTCTCTGTGTGCACCACGGTATCTCCCCTCACTATATGACATGTCTCTGTGTGCACCACAGTATCTTCCTTCACTGTATGACATGTCTCTGTGTGCACCACGGTATCTTCCTTCACTATATGACATGTCTCTGTGTGCACCACGGTATCTCCCCTCACTATATGACATGTCTCTGTGTGCACCACGGTCTCTTCTTTCACTGTATGACATGTCTCTGTGTGCACCACGGTATCTCCCCTCACTATGGGCTCTATTTATCAACATTATTTTTACTAAAATAATGTGAAAAAGGGTGTTTTGACTGTTTTCACACCCTTTTCACATGATTTTAGTATCACCTATAGTTATTACAGGGCAATTGGAGTAGAATTCGTAAAATTCTACTCCAACCCCTAATTATCACTTATTTTTAGTAAGCAGATCGCATTTCCCATAACTGTAATGGGAAATGTGATCTGACCATAGTTACTAAAAATAAATGTGAAAAAAACACCGGGTAAAGCCCTGTGATAATAACGCCACCTGGAGGTGGCGTTATCCAGGGTCTCCCCCGGTTACCGGCCTCCTGCCCTGCTCTAACGGGGAGAGCAGAGCCGGGAGTCGGTCCCAGTAATCAGCTGTGTCGTCTAAACAGACCGCAAGCTTATTACTGTAAAAAAAAAGAAAAAAAATTAGTAAAAAAAAAAATTACTTACCTGACTCCAGGGACCGGTGATCGGGTCTCCGGTGATGACTCCCCGCCAGTCAGCTGGTCTCCCACAGTGCACTGTGGCCCGGTCATCAGGTGATCGGGCCCCAGTGCAGTATGGGAGATCACCTGACCGGAGGAATGGAGAACATCACCGGAGGCCCGGAGCATGCAGGTAAGTGTAAGTAAGGGAGGGGGGGTCACGGGGGTGGGGGAGGGGTGGGTCGCGGGGATCTGCGATCGCACGGGGTGGGGCTTAGTGCCCGGGGGCGGCGCTTAGCGCCGGAGGGGGGGTAGCTGCGGCGAACGGTCGGTGCATGCGCGGCACTTGATCACTGTATTTTTTGCGAAAATACCGTGATAAGGCTCCGAAGGGGATTAGCAGGGACAGAGCTTTATCGCAAGCTCTGTCCCTGCAAGGGATTTGTAGTAAATCCCTGTGATAGTGCCTGAATTCAAATGCGAATTCACTCGGTAATATCACACTACAATCTGCATTACCAATGCGGATTGTAGTAAATAGAGCCCTATATGACATGTCTCTGTGTGCACCACGGTATCTCCCCTCACTATATGACATGTCTCTGTGTGCACCACGGTATCTCCCCTCACTATATGACATGTCTCTGTGTGCACCACGGTATCTCCCCTCACTATATGACATGTCTCTGTGTGCACCACAGTATCTCCCCTCACTATATGACATGTCTCTGTGTGCACCACGGTATCTCCCCTCACTATATGACATGTCTCTGTGTGCACCACGGTATCTCCCCTCACTATATGACATGTCTCTGTGTGCACCACGGTATCTCCCCTCACTATATGACATGTCTCTGTGTGCACCACTGTTTCTCCCCTCACTATATGACATGTCTCTGTGTGCACCACGGTATCTCCCCTCACTATATGACATGTCTCTGTGTGCACCACGGTATCTCCCCTCACTATATAACATGTCTCTGTGTGCACCACGGTATCTCCTCTCACTATATGACATGTCTCTGTGTGCACTACAGTATCTCCCCTCACTATATGGCATGTCTCTGTGTGTACCAAAGTATCTCCCCTCACTATATGACATGTCTCTGTGTGCACCACGGTATCTCCCCTCACTATATGATATGTCTCTGTGTGCACCACGGTATCTCCCCTCACTATATGACATGTCTCTGTGTGCACCACGGTATCTCCTCTCACTATATGACATGTCTCTGTGTGCACCACGGTATCTCCCCTCACTATATGACATGTCTCTGTGTGCACCACGGTATCTCCCCTCACTATATGATATGTCTCTGTGTGCACTACAGTATCTCCCCTCACTATATGACATGTCTCTGTGTGCACCACGGTATCTCCCCTCACTATATGACATGTCTCTGTGTGCACCACGGTATCTCCTCTCACTATATGACATGTCTCTGTGTGCACTACGGTATCTCCTCTCACTATATGACATGTCTCTGTGTGCACCACTGTATCTCCCCTCACTATATGACATGTCTCTGTGTGCACCACGGTATCTCCCCTCACTATATGACATGTCTCTGTGTGCACCACAGTATCTTCCTTCACTGTATGACATGTCTCTGTGTGCACCACGGTATCTTCCTTCACTATATGACATGTCTCTGTGTGCACCACGGTATCTCCCCTCACTATATGACATGTCTCTGTGTGCACCACGGTCTCTTCTTTCACTGTATGACATGTCTCTGTGTGCACCACGGTATCTCCCCTCACTATATGACATGTCTCTGTGTGCACTACGGTATCTCCTCTCACTATATGACATGTCTCTGTGTGCACCACTGTATCTCCCCTCACTATATGACATGTCTCTGTGTGCACCACGGTATCTCCCCTCACTATATGACATGTCTCTGTGTGCACCACAGTATCTTCCTTCACTGTATGACATGTCTCTGTGTGCACCACGGTATCTTCCTTCACTATATGACATGTCTCTGTGTGCACCACGGTATCTCCCCTCACTATATGACATGTCTCTGTGTGCACCACGGTCTCTTCTTTCACTGTATGACATGTCTCTGTGTGCACCACGGTATCTCCCCTCACTATATGACATGCCTCTGTGTGCACCACGGTATCTCCCCTCACTATATGACATGTCTCTGTGTGCACCACGGTATCTCCCCTCACTATATGACATGTCACTGTGTGCACCACGGTATCTCCCCTCACTATATGACATGTCTCTGTGTGCACCACGGTATCTTCCTTCACTATATGACATGTCTCTGTGTGCACCACGGTATCTCCCCTCACTATATGACATGTCTCTGTGTGCACCACGGTATCTCCCCTCACTGTATGACATGTCACTGTGTGCACCACGGTATCTCCCCTCACTATATGACATGTCTCTGTGTGCACCACGGTATCTCCCCTCACTGTATGACATGTCACTGTGTGCACCACGGTATCTCCCCTTACTATATGACATGTCTCTGTGTGCACCACGGTATCTCCCCTCACTGTATGACATGTCTCTGTGTGCACCACGGTATCTTCCTTCACTGTATGACATGTCTCTGTGTGCACCACGGTATGTCCCCTCACTATATGACATGTCTCTGTGTGCACCACAGTATCTCCCCTCACTATATGACATGTCTCTGTGTGCACCACGGTATCTCCCCTCACCATATGACATGTCTCTGTGTACACCACGGTATCCCCCCTCACCATATGAAAAGTCTCTGTGTGCACCACGGTATGTCCCCTCACTGTATGACATGTCTCTGTGTGCACCACGGTATCTTCCTTCACTGTATGACATGTCTCTGTGTGCACCACGGTATGTCCCCTCACTATATGACATGTCTCTGTGTGCACCACAGTATCTCCCCTCACTATATGACATGTCTCTGTGTGCACCACGGTATGTCCCCTCACTATATGACATGTCTCTGTGTGCACCACGGTATCTCCCCTCACTATATGACATGTCTCTGTGTGCACCACGGTATCTCCCCTCACTGTATGACATGTCACTGTGTGCACCACGGTATCTCCCCTCACTATATGACATGTCTCTGTGTGCACCACGGTATCTCCCCTCACTATATGACTTGTCTCTGTGTGCACCACGGTATCTCCTCTCACTATATGACATGTCTCTGTGTGCACCACGGTATCTCCCCTCACTATATGACATGTCTCTGTGTGCACCACGGTATCTCCCCTCACTATATGACATGTCTCTGTGTGCACCTTCACATTGGACAGGATGCACTATGCAGAGAAATGCAGTCAAACCTCCGAAAACTGCATTTTTGGTTTGACCGCATTTCCCGTATGAACCAAGCTCTGGAAAGCGAAACTTTCCATTACTTGGTCTCTATAGTCAACTTAATCTATGGGCTCTTTTTCAGAGTTTTCCCGTGAGGAATCCAATAGGATTGCTCCCAGGGTCCCCCGTGACTCAGATCATGAACCCGGAAGTCCCAGCACCTCATAGCACAGCTCTGATCAGTAAAGCTGTTCATTGCTTAAACTATCATGCATAGGGCATTACTAAACCCGTTATGCAAGCAATCATTGGCGGGATGCGATGCTTGATGCATCCCGTCCAATATATTAGTTGTGACAACTAAATTCTCATTGCATTAGAGTAGCACAGAGGGCCTGATTCAGACCTGGTTGCTATCCGCAGTGCGTTCGCTATTGCCGATGGTTGCTAATCTGCGCATGCGTATGCATCGCAGTGCGTGTCCGCAAACTACACAGTGTGATCACAGATCCCTCGCTCGCACAGCAAAGCCAGCCCAGCAGAGTGAGTGACAGGAGAGGCCGTTTGTGGGTGGTAACAGGGGCAGTCCAGTGGAAACGTGGGAGTGGAGGTGCGAACGCAGGCGTGCCTGAGTGTTTCAACGCCGTTTTAGAGGCGTGCATAATTAACAGGCAGCGTCATAGTACACGTCACCAGCCATTTTTTTACTCTGTTTTCCTCGCAATGCTTGCGGTAGAAAAATGCTACCACAAGCACTGCGTTGACATCCGATAGTGGTCAATGTACCAATGTTTTCACAAACTTCCAGGAGATGACGTGGGGCAGTGGGCGTCTCTGCATTCGCTAAGGGGAGTCTGCATACACAAAGCCAACGCTCGTACAGGTAAGATGGGCGTGCTTATGCCTTGGCGAGCGATCGATCCCCGCTGCGTCACTTTCAAATATTTGCATACGCATCAAGCAAGCGTACGCTCATAGTGACCGGGTCTGAATCAGGCCCAGAGTGTACTGTACAGTGCACACAGAGAAATCCTAATGACCGTACGTAACGGACCAATACACATTAGCGATTTCTGTATATTTGAGAACCAGAACAGTTTATTTTTTTACTTTTTCTTTTCAATTAATGTTTGATTTTGTCTTTAATAGCACACATGAAATTCAATAGCTGCTCAGTAAGGCCTTTGATAGAAAAGTTCCACATGTGAGATATATTAATTGCTGGTTTGGCTATAAAAACACACAAAGACACAGAGTAATATAATACGGTCCTGTTTTGTGAAGTTTCAGTTGTGTAAACACAGACATGAACCATTACAATGTTACGTGTACGGGACTACCACGCTCTCCGTTTAAGCAAATATGATCCAAATGTGCCCCAGACTTCATTATGCTCTTCTGTTTGATGTAGGTTTGGCTATAATTAAGTACATTTGTCCTTGGAGTTTGTTTGGAAATGATGATTACATAACTTTAATTGCTACATTTCACAGAGAGCCCCCAAAGCTCTCTCCTGACAGATGAAGAGAATGCAATATGTTTTGCCCTCTCCTCTAATGCAGGGATTGTTTATATTTACCATCCCTCTTATTGAAGCTCTATGGGCCTGATTCAGACCCGGTCGCAAGCACCGAGCGCTCGCAACCGGGTCGACGGTGGGCCACAGCGCATGTGCATGACGGAGCCGCGCGAGACCCGGCTAGCGACGGGCAATCCGTCACTCCGGGTCTCGCACCAAAGGGGGCAAGCTGTTGATGTTGAGTAACAGCTCGCCCCCTTTGGTGGGCGGGCCAGGGGGGTAGCTGCCCAAACTGAGGCATTTGGGGGCGGCCCCACTGACATCACGAGTGATGTCAGTGGAGAGCTTCCGGCTCTGTTAGAGCCGAAATCTCTCTGGGACTTGCGATGAACGATACCCTACCACAAGGGTCTCGTCGCAAGCCCGATGGTCGTGATGGTCTTGACCATCGCAACCATCATCATGGCCGTTCGCTATAGCTGTGGGTGGTCACCCACAGCTTTGCGAGCGGCCAAGAGACCGCTCCAAAAAAAAAAAGCCCGGCCATGATACAGCCACATCGGACTTGCAACGAGACCCTTGTGGTAGGGTCTCGTTGCCGCAAGTCCCAGTGGACTTCTTGCTCTTACAGAGCAAGAAGTCCACCCACTGACATCACTTGTGATGTCAGTGGGGCCGGCCCTAGACGGTAGGCGTTCCCATGGGAACGCCTCCGTCTGGGCAGCCACGCCCCCGGCACGCCCACCAAAGGGGGCGTGCTGTCACTCAACATCGACAGCACGCCCCCTTTGTAGCGAGACCCATCGCACTGAGCACTGAGCCAACATCGACCCGCTTGCGAGTGCTCAGCGCTCGTGAGCGGGTCTGAATCAGGCCCTCTGTGCGATCTTAGTCCTGCACACTGATGTGGTGTCGCCGTCAGTGGTTGTGGTATCTTTCCTGGAGTCACCACGTCTACAGGCAGTGTTGATGGTGGCGTCGGGTCCCAGTCGGGTGATTGATCACCTGGAGCCTCCCCGCGTCCAACCTTCTGTGCTTGAAGTATGTGCTGATGGGTGTGTATGGCACACACTTTGAGCGTGCGGTGAAAACCGCGCTCTATGAATCGGAGCTCTCTGAGCCACTCAGCACCGTGTGTGCGTCCAAGTCTGGGAACCTGGGAGCTTGCGTTCTCTTACTGCGCTACGGTGTATCGCGCTTTGTAATTTAGATAGCACAGTCTGTAGAGAGTGTGTCTCTGTCACATGTCCAATACATTTCGGCCTATCACCACCTTTGTTAAGGATGACAGTGTGCTTGAAGAGGAGTTTTTTATTATGCTCCCCTCCAATCAGCATGAGGTGGGTGTGGCTTGAAAACGAGCTGAGTAAGGTGGTGGGGGTGAGTAAGGACATGCGCGACCCCTGAAGTTTCAACCTACTAAGGGGTTTATGTATCAAGCAGTGAAAAGTGTGGAGAAAAGGACCAGTGGAGAAGTTGCCTATTGCAACCAATCAGCTCCTTCCTACTATTGTATAGACTGTGCTTGATAAATGCTACTTCAGAGCTGATTGGTTGCTATGGGCAACTTCTCCACTGGTCCACTTCTCCACACTTTTCACTGCTTGATGCATAAACCCCAAAGACATATATGCATCCTTCTAAAGTGGCACATATTTTGTGGGGACTGTAGGCCTGGTATAAAGATACATGACAATGATGATGATCAGCCACTTCTGATTGCTTGTTTGCCTATTGCATACCTCCGACCTGTCCCAATTTTGGCTGGACAGTCACATTTTATGGATCTTAAAAGGTACAGAGTTTTGCCCATAAGTGAACGTTTCTGGTTGGATGTGGGTGGAGGTTGTGAAGGCTAGTGGCAGGTTTGGGTGAATTGGGGGCTAGGCTTTTTCATATCTAAATGTTGGGATACATACATAATGCATTCATTAGTGTAGCAGAAATATTATATATATTCTGATTACTTATACTTATTTGTTATTGTCATTTGGGCTACTACAGAAAAAGAGGATTTCCAATGCATATATAAAGCGATAAATTATGGAGATGTGGGTGTTTAATTTTACTTTTAAAGCATAGTTTTTCACTATTATTTGAAAATTAAAAAAAACACGAAAACTTTTCAGTTATATATACATATAGTTAATTAAGAAAACATTGTTAATGATAATAAGGTTGTAGGTGCACCACCAAGCCTTTTCATTGCACTATATTGTCTATTATGTTAGGGTACAGGTGCACCACCAAGTCTATTCATTGCACTATATTGGCTACTATGTTAGGGTAAAGGGTGCACCACCAAGCCTATTCATTGCACTATATTGTCTATTATGTTAGGGTATAGGTGCACCACCAAGCCTATTCACTTCACTATATTGTCTACTATGTTAGGGTAAAGGGTGCGCCACCAAGTCTATTCATTGCACTATATTGTCTATTATGTTAGAGTATAGGTGCACCACCAAGCCTATTCATTGCACTATTTTGTCTACTATGTTAGGGTATAGGTGCACCACCAAGCCTATTCATTGCACTATATTGTCTACTATGTTAGGGTAGAGGGTGCACCACCAAGCCTATTCATTGCACTATATTGTCTACTACATTCGGGTAGAGGGAGCACCACCAAGCCTATTCATTGCACTATACTGTCTACTATGTTAGGGTATAGGTTCACCACCAAGCCTATTCAATGTACTATATTGTCTACTATGTCTAAAAACATTTTCCACTCTGTACCCATTTAATATTAATTAAATTTAATTCTCTGGAAAAGAAACATTGTTACATTTATAGGTCATATGTTAACTGAGCAGACAATAATGTTTTAGGGATGTAATTACTAATGTGCTTTAAGTCAAAGCTGATGATCATCGGCAGAGTTAAAACTGCCGTAGGAATCAATGCTAAACCTGGCTTATTTAGCATTGATTATTGTTACCGTTTTAAAACCATGACCAGTGGATTTGACAAACCACCTGTTAGGAAATATACCCAGTAACAACAACAATATTCAAAATGGTACACCCATAGCATTGATTAGAATTTATGCACATACTTGTATGCATTTTATTACTTAATTCCATCTATTATACCATGCCATTATCTCCAGTACTTTACATTTAGGAGCCACACATATTCTTGAGCCACGTAAATTCTACTGCACTGTTCTAACACTATTAATTCAAAGTGTAATCGGTGTCGATATTTGAGGCCTCTAACTTACACAAACCATGTGCAATGCTATTTACTGACCTCTTGGAAATTGTGGCCTTTGCCAGGTATGGTACAGTAATTGACTGGAAAAGCTATACCTGTTTCCTTTTTTGCTGTGAGAAGCATTTATTAGGTTAATCTACACAGCGACTATTAAGCAAACGTATATCATTTCACGCCATCCTTCTGTTATAAGGTGAATCTGGTCGTCCAAAAATATTCCCTCCACCAAGGGACAACCAGCTCCGTGCTGAAAAGCACTGGGGCTCTCCGGCCAGCCCTGATACACTCAGTGGCATCACAAGGTGGTGCTGGGTGTTCGGGCCACTCGAAAAGCGTCAGTCGGATGCAAGGGACAATTGCAGGGATTTTGGTAATCGTCCTATTCACCATCTGCCGGGACATTCAGAGAGACTTTTTGTGGAACATCCTTCCTGAGCACCTCATTATCATTCTGATGCCTTTTTTAAATATTTATATCTGGTAGGTGAACCATGACACTGATGTGAGGAGGACAGTGAAGGGGACGGACGGGTGCTGTGATGCGCCCAGTGAAGGGGAGGGGATTGCTGTGATGCGCCCAGTGAAGGGGAGGGGATTGCTGTGATATGCCCAGTGAAGGGGAGGGGATTGTTGCTGTGAGGTGGACTTTGAAGGGGAGGGGAGTGCTGTGATTGGACAGTGAGTGAGCTGTATGGTCAGAGTGTGCTGCGTGTGGCTCAGTGTAATATGGTTGGAACTGGAAGTAAGAGAGAGCTATGGAGGGGTAATGAGAGGCAGCTATGGAGGGAGCAATTAAGTATATATGCAGGGAGGACTTCATGAGACAGCTATGGAGAGGGCAAATAAGGAGATATGCAGGGAGGGAAGGTTGAAAAGCCGAGGGCCACTTGATTGCATTTGCTCCCCAGGCTAAAAGTTGTAAGCCACCCCCTGCTACCAAGACTGAAATGGTGAGTACCAGGGTATTAGTACAGTGATAAACAGAAAGGCACCGCCGGGTCTCCATTGCCGACAAAGGGGACCACATCGCTCTCGCCGAGATGCATTACAAACAGCGATAATCTTATGCTGGGTACACACTGACTGATACATTGGCCGATCAATTGATCGGCCAATGTATCTGCTGCCCATCGGGCAGTGTGTACCCGCAATATGTCGGTGAACGTCGGCATTCACCGACATATCACACTGGCTGTGCTGCACGGCAGGTGTGTACGGGGGGTCTAGAGACTGCCCGTACACACACACAGCGGCAGCCGCGAGGATGGGGGCGGGACACACCCCCGCCCACCGGGACATGCCCCCAATACGCCCCCTGGTCGCCGGGACCCGCAGCAAGACACAGATGACGGCCATGCAGTGTGTATGAACGACCATCATCTGCAGATATATCTGTCAGGTGTGTACCCAGCTTTAGATTACAGCTGTTTGTTAAATCCAGAAAGGGTGGCATAACTACTTTAGCGAGAGCTAAAGGGGTTATGCTTCATTGATAAATGGGGGCCTTAGTATTGTGAAACTACTGATCCTTGCTATTAGCTTACTCCTTAACCGTCCTATTGTTTGGAGAGACAGTCCTTATTGTCTAGAGACACAGGTTATGTGTCCTATGGAATTTGGGACTTTATCCCGTGGAAATGGGAGCGAGGTTGTGCAGATGAGGAGATTGTTGTCATTCTAAAGCATTGGCCTTGATAGTCCAAATGTGGAGCAACATTTTCCTGCATTCTCGTATATTTATATAGGAACAGTATAAACACGCTTTGTGTATAACATGTGTACTGTACGCAGCCACACAAATAAATGCTTTCATGTTCTTTGCCTCTAACTGGAAATGTGGGGAATGCATTATGCAATACATTATAAAGTGGCATTTGAGAAGTACAAACCGGTCCAGCTTGATGTTGATGTTATGTTTGCCTTTAGGATGCTAATAACGCAACCTGCAATGAAAGTACAATAAAAAGCCAGTCCAAATCGTTATTTTCCAGGTGCTAGTCTCCCTTATACTGTAGGGCAAATCTATGCAGGAATGTGGTTTGAAATGGCCTGGCCTGGAAAGGAAATTAAAACCCTAAATCAGGAATGTTGCAGAACACAAGAAAACAGACTGTATCTTAGGTTTCAGATGTCTGCGCTGAGAGGAGGATTTACATGGTTACAATACAGGCATCTAGCCCTACTGTATAGAAGAGAGATGTCAGAATACAGTGGTGACCTAAACACATCCATAATTAAATAAGATTCCATCTACAGTATAGAGGTTTTGGTGATAACGGCTGTGTAGAGGCTGATTCTCCTGTCGCCGATGTTCGGTGAATTTTGAAATCCTGCACTTTGTGGCATACAGTAGTCTATGGTCTCTACACAGTAATTGGCTAGGTGTCAAGAGAACAGTTCCTGGGCACTGGTCCCCTGCCATTCTGAAACTTGGGAGGAAGGAAGTTCATGGGCACCAAAAGCAGATACGTATATAGTGGCTGTATATAGTTCTCTTACAGGAATGGTATTGAAATACCGACGGCTCTGGAAGCTCGACAGCAGGAGATCCCGATGCGACTAGGTAAGTAATCTAACCCTACTCTGCCCCCCCCTAACCCTAACCCACCCTTAGTGGTGCCTAAACCTAACCTTCCGGGGGGGGTACCTAACCCTAACCCCCCCTTCCGGCACCCTAAACCTAAGTCTCCCGGGGTGGGTGCCTAACCCTAATCTCCCTCCGGGGGTGCCTAACATTAACCACCCCTCCCCGCACGCGAACACTAACACTCCTGGAGGGGTGCCTAAACCTAAGTCCCCCCGGGGGTGCCTAATCCTAACCACCTCCATCCCCGGCTTACCTTCATACTTACCTGCCGTCTGGACGTTCAGGATTCCAACGGTCGGGATGCCGATGCTGGTATCCTGATGTCCATTGGGATATCGTCGTCGGCATTATGCCCGCGTGGCGGGGTTGCCGCATTGGTATTTCAACTGCTGGCAACCTGTCCACTGGCATAATAACTAAATCCCCTCGTACGGTACAGAATATACACAGTGACTGAACCAACGGTGCCTTGTGGGGGAAGGGGTCCCATCTTGTTGTCAAATGCAGTGGCGTCACTGGGGTAGGTGATCCTCAGTGTGGCCAGTAAAACCCCTGTGCGGCAAGTGAATAGATGCCGTGCGCATGTATGCAGCATCTCTATAGTTGAGAGAGAGACTGGATGGCATACCCCCAGCATGAAGAAAATGGGGGCGTGGCTTGCAGCTACGCCCCCTGTCACTAGGACACGGCACTTTTCGCAAGGTCATGCCCCCTTTTCGGGTGCACACACTTTCGGCACATGCAATGTCCCTGTCTGCTTCCCAAATGTTGGAAGGTATGCAGTGGGTGCAGCCAGTGCAGAGCAGGGGCCCCTTATGAACATGCACCAGACACATGCATCCCAGAGGTGTTTTCTTAAGGTGGCAATACATCTGCAGCGGATCGCCGTGATGCAGGGATGCGATGGGAAACTTCGTTGCCGGATTGCGGACATTTGACATATTAAAATGTCCTCGATTTGACGATTGCGATCATTTTTTGATCGCGATCGTCAAATCGCCGGAATCCAACGTGTTGGATTTCTGAGATCCTGCGATGCCGGGTTGCAGCATCGTGGGATCGCGGCAATCCATCTCTATGTATGGGGCCCATAAGAGCAGAGTGGGGGGCCAGGATGGCTGGAGCTGCACGCCCACAAATTCCGGTATGGGGCCCAGCAATGCACTGTGTTTATTCTTGGAATATATAATGATAGAAACACAGAGAATTTGTAATGCCATCTATATTCACTGCTTGTTACTTCCATTTGGACTAATGCAGGAAAGATATGTAACATTTGATTATTAAATAGGAAAACAACAGATGTTTGTATTTAATTTTAATTCATAATATATAAATATATATATATAAATATATATATATATATATCAGTACTTAATTACAATTTATTTAAAAAATGCAACTCTCGCATTTATTAGTAACTGACCAGACACTCCTATCTGTTGTGCGTATGACACTTTATTACATTATTATATTATTCATGTAATAACAACAATGAAATGAGTACAGTATATCCAGCCGTCTGTAATCCGTCCATTGAGGACACAGTCGTATCAGATGCCACCGTGTCCTACCGGAGGCTGCTGTAAGGTCATATACTTCACGCCGCGTAATAAAGATTACAACTTGATTAACATTTACTGCACGATACCCCAATGAAAGTGTAATGTGCGCATGAAGCGTAAAAAACGACAGTGTACAGTAGTACCGTGCTTTATGTCGCGGTCTCTGTGCCAGTCCATCTGTTGCAAATGAAAAGTCCCGCATGTACTACTGCACTTCCATTTGTCCTGAATGCCCACATCACAATCACATATAATCGGATTTCACTGCTCACCGTCCAGGGAACGCCATAGGGTGTGGTGTAATTTGTCGACAATGATCACTGTCGAAAGTCCTCAGGACACAGTCAGACAAGAATCACCCAGGGGATGTGGTCAAACAATGACTGTTAGCATCAGTAGTTGATAGTTGGAGAGAGTCGTCATACAGTAGCTGGGGATTCAGGAGCATGAGGGAGTCCTGTGCTCCCCTGGCTGTGGCGGCCTAAAATCAGGTGTATCCAAAGCTTCAACCCATGCCAGGGCAGGGGTGCCATAAATTGTTGGTGAAAGAGGGTGAGAGTTCCCATGTACAATACCCCTCAGCAGCCAGTGATCGGAAGTCCCTGCTGGGACTGTTGAGTGAGAGACAGAGAAGAGCTAAGCGGCTAATGGTGAAACTGTGAACGTTGGTCTATTCTGCATGATTGTCGCTTTGCAACAACTCCTTAAGAACGGTGCAGGCGAAATAAGGAGATGGAGACAGTTTACACCCTGCAACCTAAGCCATGTGCTGGAGTGGAAATACAGTATATTGGCGTAAGTAAAGTCCAATTGTTTGAAGTTAAGAGATGATCTGAATGATGCTCAACATTTTGCATTCATCCTATACCTGTACCAACAGCTCTCAAGAAATTAGGCAAAAACAATCATAAAAAGTACGATACCAAAAATTCAAATGTTCCACAAAATTGTTAGGATAAATTGCTTACCATTTATATTCTAGACATCATTCCTACAAGGGTGTTATTTTATTTTAAGAATAGTATATTGTTTTCAAAAAACATATGGGGCAAATAATTGATATTTTAAATATAATTTGCATCTCAGTGCAAAAACAATAAAAAAAAACTCTGTCTTTTTATTTCTCCTAGTCTCCAGGAACTCCATTGATGGCTAAGACCATTTCTTATTTGCCTGGAGTATAAAATTATAAATACGTATGAGATTAGACACATGTAAAATCATTTGTCATCCGTCAACATGGCTAAAACCAAAGAGCTAGCAACTGAACTGAGGCAGAAGGTTGTGGACCTGCACAGACTAGAAAATGGTTATGTTTTGGCACCCTTCATGGAAATGAGCTACACTCAATATATTAAATAAACCACACATGTAATGAGTGATATTTGGGGCACAAACAAATTGGTAACCCGCATGATTTTTTATGTTTCTATTGGGTTTGGAATAAAATAAAATATTTTGTAACACAACTTTAAAAAAAAAAAAATTGTTTTAAAACATATTGGCAGTCCCTTTAATAATATTTGCTGATGCCTCCCCTGAAGTGAATCACAGTATTGAGCCGCTTTCTGTAATGCTTACAGTAGGTTGGAGAACACTTATAGATGGATCTTGGGCCACTACTCCATGCAGAACATTTCCCATTACTTGTTATTCTTGAGTCATCACTTGTGGACTCATGGCCATAACTTGGGTGGTGCAACCTGTGCCATGGCACAGGGCACCGTAGGGTAGGGGGCGCTGGTTGGGCCAGTCTTATGTCCCTATTTGAAAAATTGGGTCTTTCTGGCAGAGGGCACCAAAAAATTCTAGTTACGGCTCTGTGTGGACTTTCTCTCTTTAGAACACACCACATGTTTCTAATGGAATCAGTATGACATGGCCAGCGGTTCAAATCCCGACAGCGGAAACCCGGCAGTGAAGATCCCGACAGGTGAGTATTTTTTCTATTTACTAACGTAACCTCCCCCCCTAACCCTCCCTTAGGGGTGCCTAACCCTAACCTCCCCCCCAACTGCCTAAACCTAACCCCCCTCTTAGAGCCTAAACCTAACCCCCCCTTCCCCGCAGCCTAACCCTGTCTCCTGGGGGGGTGCCTAACCTTAGCCTCTCCCGGGGGGTGCCTATCCCTAATCAACCCTTCCCCTAGCCTAACCCTAAACTCCCAGGGGTTGCCTAATCTTCATTCTCTCCCGGGAGCCCCTAACCTAATGGCTGTACGCACCCGGCACCCGGCTTACCTTCGATCGATAAGCTGGGTGTCGGGATTTCAACACCTGTCATTAGACACTTGCCGGGATTAGACAGTCGGGGAGCCAACAGTCGGCATTTAGACCGTCAGCATCCCGACTGCATACCGTTTCTCATTGGGTTAAAATCTGAAGACTGAGAGGACCATTGCAAAAAATTGATAGGAGTACAATTTGATGTGTGTTTGAGGTTGAAAGATCCACCAACAGTTTAAGGCTTCTGGCAGAGGCAGACAGATTTTGGCCTAACGTTTCCTGGTATAGAGTAGAATTCATAATGCCATTGATTTTCCCAAGAGCCCCTGGACCACAATCAGAAAAACAACCGCAAAACATGATCCACCACAATATTTGACAGTATTACTGAAAGAGGAGTGTGCTACTGCACAAACTGCAGTCTTCCTGTCACTCCAGGGAGGCTTCATGCCCTGTACCAAAATGGCCACTGAGATCACTACTGAGTATGTGCAGGGGCCATCTTGTCTCTACTGTGAGAGAGTGACATGGTGGGAGACAGTAGTCTCCTGCTTAGCTCCTATGAGAGACCTGGTTAATACCTGCATATAAAGCTGTTCCAGCATCCCTGCAAGCAGCATACACTCACCGGCTGGCAGTGGCGTATCTATAATGGGTGCAGTGTGCGCGGGGTGGGGGCTTCAGGGGGGCCCCGCACTGCATACACTGCACCCATATTATTTTAGACTTACCTGTCCATGGTCCCACGTCAGGTGTCTGCGCTTCTCAGAATACCGGAAAATGGCCGCCGCGGCCATTTCCCGGTGTTCTGCGCATGTGCAGTAGATCTAGTGCACGAAGTCTACTGCGCATGCACAGAACGCCGTAAAAATGGCCGTCACGGCCATTTTCTGGCGTTCTGCGCATGCGCAGTAGACTCCGGGCACACTCTAGTACCCGAAGTCTACTAAGGCTCCGGTGGCTGGCTAGTCACGTCAGTCGGTTGCCGGCCACCGGGGACAGAGGAGGGGGCCCCGCACAGGGAGTGCACACGGACCCCCTCCTCTCTTAAGATGCCCCTGCCGGCTGGTGATCTGTATGAAACCGGCTCCACTCCATCACCAGTGTACATGTAACAGTGTGCAACACTATACTCATGTGTCATCTTCATGGCAAATTATCAACTGTTTTATTGATTTTTTTTATTATTGCCATTTTTGTACTTAATGGTAATTTCAATTGACTACTAATTTTTTAAAACAATTTTAATCTGTGCAGGTCCACATCCTTCTGTCCCATTGGAGTTGGAGCTCTTTGTTGTTTGACATGTTGATGGATGACAAGGGGATTTTACAAGTGTGTAACATTATATTTATACCCCAGGGAAACAGGAGTTATCCATAGCCATCAATGGAGTTCCTGGAGACTAGTAGCAATAAAAAGGTCAGTGGATTTTTCTTTTCTTTTTTCACTTGATTACTTTACTTTAGGGGATGCCAATAATTTTGCCCCATATGTTTTTTGAAAGAATATACTGTTCCTAAAATAAAACAACACTCTTGTAGGAATGATGTCTGTTATATAAAGGTTACATAATTTCTCCTAACATTTATGAGGAATATTTGAATCATTATATGTATTGTTCATTTTGTGTGATTGTTTTTGCCCAATTTCTTGAGGGGTTGCCAATAAATCTTGAGTTGACTCTATGGGCGGAATTCAATTCATTCCAGCCCCTATCGCGCCCGACGGAGCTATTCTATTCTTGCTCCTGTCGGGCGCGATCAGCTGCCAAGCGCTACATTTCAGCTCGCAGCCCCAGGGGGATGAGAGCTGAAATGTGCGAAAAGTGACATGTTTGGGCGCCCAAACATCACTATTCGCGATCGCGCCCAGCACTTTGGTCGGGTTTAGATGCTTTACGCGGCTAAACCTGACCTCTATGGGCGCGATCAGCGTGAAGAATGGCGGCAATTGAATAGCGGCCTGCGATCTCCTGTCACTTTAGACGGGATATCCAGACCGCGTAATCAATTGAATTCCGCCCTATGTTGGTTTAGTTTGTTTTGATAATGGAAAGCTTGCAGGAATCCTAAGGGGAGATTACAAATAAAATGTGGGATGGCGATGGGGGTGAGATAAGATTGCTAATAAAGGGGGTTATTTACTAAGCAGTGTTAGGAGACAGAGTGAAAAGTGATAAGGTGCCAGCCAATCAGCTCCCAACTGTCATCTCACAGGCTGTGTTTGAAAAGTGACAGTTGGGAGGTGATTGGCTGGCACCTTATCACTTTTCGCTCTGTCTCCTAACACTGCTTAGTAAATAGACTCCACAGTATCCTAAGAGCTTTGGCCAATTCCACCAGGTGGAGGGAACCATCAAATGGACAGTCTCTCCATGCACATCTAGGTTATTATTTGAGAGGCAAATGGGGTTTTTATTCACTCACACTTTTAGAATTTAACGGATATCACAAAGAAAAATGGAAAATTGTGAGATGTTTGAGTTTAAAAGAGTTACTCAGTGATGGAGTATACTGCTCAACTGTGATCCATAATTCAGTTTTATCACAAACAGCAACTCAAGTTTATTTAGATGGCGTCATCCTCAAGTGCGGTTGTGTATATTCACTGCAATAACAGGCTGCAAAAGTTTATGAGATGCAATTGAAAGTTCTCCGAGCATTTTAAATCAAGCCGTGTTACAAACATTAACAGAGAACTCTTCAGAGTGTGATCTTTAGTTACAAATGTTTTGTATATAGACGTATGGGATGCAAATAAGGAACTTCAGTTATGGGATTGTGTTACTAAACTGTGCAAAAAAAGGGAAGGGACTAATTATGTATGTCTATGACTTCATGTAATTACAAATAACAGGTACATTAACGGTATGACTAACTGGAACAAGATAGAGGTAAAACCTAATTCATCTTAATCTACAAAATGGCAGACCGTGGGACAGTGACATTGGGCTATATTTATCATACATGCTAAAGTGTGGAGAAGTGGCCAATATCAACCAGTCGGCTGCTAGATAGCATTTATCAGGTGCTTTCTATAAATTAATACGTAGAAGCTGATTGGTTGCTATGTCCAACTTCTCCACTCTTTCCTCTGATGGATGTATATTAGCAGAGACATATTTTCCTCTCCTGGCATTTGACCTGGAGTTCAGAAATTAAAGTAGGTTAAGACATCAACTATCCAATGTTGATGGCACATACAGATAATTTATAGCTACTGCCAGAGCTCATGCAAAGGGAGACATAATACATCTGTAGAACCTCAACCTATAAAAAAATCCTCTTGACACTGTGGGAGGTAAAAAGTCCCCTATATGTAATGGTACAAGATAGAAAAGAACAAATCAAGTGCATTGTAATATCAAGACTATTAGTGCATTAATATGGGTAGTATACTGTAGGTGGGAGTAGTGTAGGTCTGGGTAGTATAGGTGGGAGTAGGGTAGGTGCCAGGAGGTATTAGTGTGGGTAGTATAGGTGGGAGTAGGGTAGGTGTGAGGGTGTATTAGTGTGGGTAGTATAGGTGGGAGTAGGGTAGGCGTGAGGGTGTATTAGTGTGGGTAGTATAGGTGGGAGTAGGGTAGATGTAAGTTTGTATTAGTGTGGGAAGTATAGGTGGGAGTAGGGTAGGTGTGGGGGTGTATTATTGTGGGTAGTATAGGTGGGAGTAGGGAAGGTGTGAGGGTGTATTAGTATTGGTAGCATAGGTGGGAGTAGGGTAGGTGTGAGGATGTATCAGTGTGGGTAGTATAGGTGGGAGTAGGGTAGGTATGTGGGCATATTAGTGTGGGTAGTATAGGTGGGCGTAGGGTAGGTGTGTGGGTGTATTAGTGTAGGTAGTATAGGTGTGAGCAGGGTACGTGTAAGGGTGTATTAGTGTGGGTAGTACAGGTGAAAGTAGGGTAGGAGTGTGAGTGTATTAATGTTGGTAGTATAGGTGGGAGAAGGTAGGGGTGTAGGTGTATTAGTGCAAGTAGTATAGGTTGGAGTAGGTAGGTGTGAGGGTGTATTAGTGTTTATAATATAGATGGGAGCAGGGTATGTGTGTTAGTGTTGGTAGAATAGGTAAAAGTAAGTTAGGTGTGAGAGTGTATTAGTGTGGGTAGTATAGGTGGGAGCAGGATAGATGTGAAGGTGTATTAGTGTGGGTAGTATAGGTGGGAGTAGGGTAGGTGTGAGGGTGTATTAGTGTGGGTAGTATAGGTGGGAGTAGGGTAGGTGTGAAGGTGTATTAGTGTAAGTAGTATAGGTGGGACTATGGTAGGTGTGAGGGTGTATTAGTGTGGGTAGTATAGGTGGGAGTAGGTTAGGTGTGAGGGTGTATTAGTGTAAGTAGTATAGGTGGGACTATGGTAGGTGTGAGGGTGTATTAGTGTGGGTAGTATAGGTGGGAGTAGGTTAGGTGTGAGGGTGTATTAGTGTGGGTAGTATAGGTGGGAGTAGGTTAGGTGTGAGGGTGTATTAGTGTTGATAGTATAGATGGGAGCAGGGTAGGTGTGTTAGTGTTGGTAGTATAGGTAGAAGTAGGTTAGGTGTGAGGGTGTGTTACTATGGGTAGTATAGGTGGGTGTAGGGCAGGTGTGAGGGTGTATTAGTGTAGGTTGTAGAAGTAGGAGTAGAGTAGGTGTGATGGTGTATTAGTGTCGGTAATATTGGTGGAAGTGGATTAGGGGTTGGAGTGCATTAGTATGTGTAGGGTAGGTGTGCTATTTGTTGAAGCTGGAGCACGCTACTGCACATATTCTATATTGGTTACTACAGGGAGGCTTTATGTCCCTAACCAAGATGGCCTCCAACCTTACTTCTACGCAAGCGTGGCACCATCTTGTTACTGTGTTAGAGTGCCAGAGTGGAAGTCGGAGAACCGGTATTACCGCTCTATGTGATGAGTCTGCGTAACTATAACTGTGAGTATGGATGTACATTTCACATTGCTGCAGAACAAACCAGGCCACTGGTTAAGTATTGGGCTGTTCGTTAATTCAGGGAATCCACTGGTGTGTACCTACACTCTGTCATACAATCGCCAGTTGTACAGACATATTTCAACAAGTTATGGTCCCAGACACAGAAGCTACTGTTACACATTTCCCAAGCTGCAGAACACCCAGCAGCACACAGAAACCATTTTAGAGACCTGCAAACGCACAGTGATGACAGCACAGAGTATTTACAGTGCAGTGTGTCAGCACAGAAAGCTAATCAAAGTACAGAAGCTGCATAGTCATGTCAGTTAGAAGTATGCACACAGGAGCTACACCCATACAGCGGTTTATCAAGTTAAAGGCTGCAGAGAATTACACCAGATGGAAGTTTGCTGTGGAGATGCAACTAAAGTGTGAAAGGTTGCGGAAAGTTACAGTGGAACCTGGTGATGGTCCAAGCCCAGATGATGTAGAAAGAGCCATGGGTAGGATTGGTTTGAGTGTTCAATAGCACAAATACTCTATTTATGTAAATATGTTACTTTATGTAAAATATGTTACTTTGTTGCCTTGTTGACCCCGTCTTCTACCTTTACTATGAACGGCGCTGTGGAAATTGTTGGTGCTTTATAAATAATTGTAATAATAATAGTAATAATAACATGTTATTGGCTGTTTAAGCTTCATGTCAGCGGCCAGCACTTTGTGTGGATTATCCAAATCACAGTGACAGATTCCATCTTTACTAAAATAAATCAGCGCAGAGTCCCAGAGGAGGCAGCCACATCAGAGGTGAGTTTTCCTGCTGGGGTCCAGGCTTACTGGGCTCTGTAAAACACCAAAGATATTTGCTTTTTATGTGGTCTAATACGTTTAAGTTAATGGACGATATGGTCTTATTTTTGTGGAGAGCAGGGCCGGATTAAGGCTTGTGGGGTCCCTGGGGCAACTAAGTTGTGGGGGGCCCCACAAAGCCACATGGAGCTTACCCCCCTCCACCGCCACACGCTAAACACATACACACATATATAATATATATGTAGCAAACATATATATTTTATATAACACACACTAACACACATATACAGTATACACATATACATACACAATATACAGTACACACACTAGCACATATATACACATTAATACATACATACACACTAACACATACACAGTAAACACACACTAACACATAGTGTATATACAATAACACATACATACATACATACACAGTATACACACACTAACACATACTGTAAATACAATAACACATACACATATATACACAAACACATACATACACATATATCAATAATAAAACAGTACATATACACACTTACATTCTATGCAGCTGCTGATCACTTCATTAGGCCACACACCCCTGCCGTGATTTGTGGGTCATATGGGGGCGGGGCTTGTCATGTTGGCTCTGTCCCCATTTCGGCAACGGTAAAGAGGATTGGTCCGTCGGGGGGTTTCTAGGTACTGAGAAACCCCCCCTGCGTGCTCTAGTGTTGGGGGCCCATCTGTGTGTGGGGGTTCTGGTATGACTGCCCCTGTCGCCCACCCCTTAACCCGGCACTGGTGAAGAGGATTGTTTGTTTTCATTCGGTGACTATAACTGGTCCTGTCTGTGTTGCCCATTGCCCACAGTACCTGATCTCCAACCTTCCCTTACATTTTCTGGCTTAGGGCCTGATTCCGAGCCGCTCGTAAGCGGACGCTCGTTCGTTCCGAGCGATGTTTGCCCAACTGCGCATGCGTACGGATCGTAATACGCATGCGCGAACCACTTGCGGGCGAAAATCATTTGTTTACTAAATAGCGAATGCCTGCTATTTTGAGTGACAGGAGGCGGCGTATGTGGGTGGTAACAGGGGAAGGTGCTTGAAAACGGGGAGTGGAGATCCGAACGCAGGCGTGCTTAAAGGTCAAAACGGGCGTTTTATGGGTGTGCATAATTAATACAGCAGCGTCATTGACTACGTCACTGGGTTATTTTATAGTCAGAACTGCTCGCAAGATTGGGGTAGGAAAAACCAACCACAAGAATAGCGAGCAGTTCATACGCTGGTCGATGTACTCGATTAATCTAATAAATAGCGGACATGACGTAGGATGCGAGCGGCCAGGGGGCGTAGTTTTCCAAAAAACGACCGCATGTTTGGTTCGCTCGTTCAGACCTAGAGGCGTGAACAGACCGCAAAGAGCAAATGGTTCATTTGAATAGCCACCCCTTTTTTCTGAACGAGCGAGCGCAAATTGCGTCCGGCTCTGAATCAGGCCCTTAATTCTCCGTTTCTCAAAATTACTTTTTTTCCTTTCCAAAGTGTATTATTTACAGCCTGTATTTACATGTGTAAGTCCTATTTTATGTTATACACAAAAAAAAAAAACAAATCTATGCAGGTTGTCTTCACATACTGTACAAACTAAAAAAAAAATCTCTTTTTTTTTGCTACTGCAACAAACACTATAGCAGCAGCTTTTGTCTGAACTTGGCAAGCGGTTTGCCGTCTAGAACAAGACTCCATTTGTCTAATGTAAACACAAGTTTTTGCCAACGCGGGGAGCACGTAGAAATCACGCTTTAGCCAGCGAACCAGCAACTGTTTCATTGCTAGCATTAACCCTTCCGCTTCTGCTTAATCAGCTTTAGGACACACATAAAATCAAAGTTTTGTTCTGCTTTAAAAGTAATGATAATGTCTATTGTGACTATGCAGCAAAATGAGTAATGATATCTACTGTACATGTAGCAAACTCAGCAACAAAATACTGAGTAAAAGATGACAGCATCCTCTGTTTGCCATTGCGTACTGTACTGTATATGAGATATTTGCAGAAATCTGTTGGCAGCCGTGTTGTAATCCATAGCAAATGTGCGTCAGGCCGCAGCAACCAATCAGATGTTATCTGCCATTGCCTAAACTGCACAACAAAGATTAATCGGAATAGGATTGGCATCTAGATGTTATACTGGGTACACACTAGGTTGACCTATCTGACGATTAGTAACTGTATACACCAGGGCCGTAGCTAGGGCAGTGTGGCCGGTGCCATCGCACAGGGCACCACAGGTCAGGGGGCGCTGTTTGGGCCTGTCAAATTTCTGTTCATTATCATTCTTGCTTGTAGCTTCCTCTTATTTCATCCCCAGCATCTCATGGTCTCTCCTATCTCTTCCCTGGCCCTTCCTCATGAGGCCATAGCCCTTTTTTGGGTGCATTATGTCCCTTTGAAAAATGAGGGGTGCGCCAATGCCCCTTCTGGCACAGAGCACCAAAAAGTCTAGTTACGGCTCTGGTATACACACTTACCAATCGCCTGCACGATGTGCCAGGCTTGACAGCTCAACTCTGGTGGGCATTTAAATTGTCCGTTCATGTGAGCTGTCAGTGACCATCAGGTCCCTGCAGAATGTGTAAGGGCAAGCGGTGGGTCGCCCGTACACACCAGCAGATGATCGATATATCTTTCAGATTATGCAGCTAGTAGGACTGCCGAGCAGTAGGTATTAGGAGAATGTGCCCTGATGGGTATGAATGAGGTGGGGGATAGGGTGGAAGTAGGAAACAGATGTGCTTGAGGAGCCGGTCCTTTATAAGCAATTTCTGGCCAATCAGGTGACACATTATGCTAGGTGCAGACTCTCCTCCAATGTGAGTGATTAACCAGTTCAGCGTCTCGTCCACGTCTCCCATAACATGCCAATAAGATGGACCATCTTCCTGTGTCTGAATAGTCACCGCGCAGGAACGCCCAGCATATTTCCAAGGCACTTCTGAGACCGTGCATCTCAGTTGCCACCACACATAGTGGGACGCATGCGCCGTGTGACTTTTTAGTGACTCAGACGCAAGTGCAGATGAAATACTTCTAAAATTTCCAGAAATAACATAATTCAGTGCAACTTACAGTCAGCCAGTGGCGTAACTAGGGCAGGGCCGCCGGGGCTCGTGCCCTGGGCACCGTGGTACAAGCCCACCCTAGTCACTTGGTGTAGTGCAGACCGCAGTGAGTGCGGTCCACACTACACAGTTACACACACATTGCCGCCAGTGCTGGCGGCAATATGTGTGTTTCAGCAGCCAATGAGAGTCAGACAGACTCTCATTGGCTGCTGCTCTCACTCCAGAGCCGGGCTGGAGCTCACTCATATGCTCCGCCTCCCGGCTCCTGCAGTGGGTGATGGGAGAGATGCCATGACGTCTCTCCCATAATACCGAGCGGGACCGAGTGGGAGGAAGGAGGAGCAGACAGCGGCGGGTTCGGCAAGAGTGGGGATTCAGGTAAGTTAGTGAGTGTTTTCTGTCTGTCTGTCTGTGTCTGTCACTACATAGGGGCGCCCACTACTGGCCGGGGGCACTGCATGGGAGGACCACTACTGGCCTGGGACACTGTATAAGGGGGACCACTACTGTCTGGGTACACTGCATAGGGGGGACCACTAATGGCTGGGGGCACTGTATAAGGGACACTACATAGGGGCGACCACTACTGGCCAGGGGCACTGCATAGTGGGGACCACTATTGGCCGGGGGCACTGCATAGGGGGGACCATTACTGGCTGGGGGCACTGTATAAGGGGCCCTGCAAAGGGGGGACCACTACTGGCCGGGGTGCACTGTATAAGGGTGCACTACTGGGAGCCTGCATAAGGGGGACCACTACAGGGGGCACAGTATAAGGTTGTACTACGGGGGCACTGTATAAAGGGCACTACTACATGGGTCACTGCGACTAGGGACATTGAATAAGTGACACTACTACTCGGGGCATTAAGGTGCATATGTAATGGAAAGGAATGTTCCCAGTGTGACGAGAAAGGGTGTGTGTCATGTTGACACACCCCATTTTTCAGTGGCCACACCCCTTGTGGCATGTGACCACACCAATTTTTTTGGTGTGTGCGCACATAGAAGGGGGCTGGGCTCCACTTTTTTTTTTTTTTGCCCTGGGCTCCAAATACCCTAGTTACACCACTGCAGTCAGCCCCAAAATGTTTTCTCTCTGCAAAAATACTTAAGTTAACTAACATACACGTATGTCTTTGAACTCTAGGTAAAGGCGTCTATGGACTTATGGCTGGATTGTGAGCGATAATGTGAATGAAACTCTATGAACACAATGCAAGTGATATGTAAACTGAATAATCTAATGTATGAGTACACCTGGGCACCAGTAGGGTGGTCTGGTGAATGTGAACTGTTAGGAGTCCAATAGACCGAGTGTGGGAAACATCGCTATAAGTTACAGTACCCTTCCAGCGCATTCACCTTTGGAATAGTGGACCTTATTCAGACCCGCTTGCAAGCGCTGAGCGCTCGCAAGCGGGTCGATGTTTAGGCCCTGCACACGCGCAGTGGCCGCATTGCGCGTGCGCAAGCCCCGGAGAGAAATTATCTCGCTCCGGGGCTCGCTAAAAACGGGGCGGCTGTCGATGATGAGTGACAGCTCGCCCCGTTTAGTAGGCGTGGAGGGGGGGTGGTTTCACAAATGGAGGCATTCCTTAAGGAACGCCTGCCGTTTTGTGAGCGGCCGCACTGACATCAGCAGGAAGCTCCCTGGGGCTTGCGGTTGCCGGGACCCAACCTCAAGGTCTCGTCGCAAGCCCCGATGGTCGCGATGGTCTTGACATTCAGAGCGACCACTCGTATTTTGCGAGCGCCTCTGAATGAGGTCCAGTGTTCCCCTGTTACTCTATTATTAGTTCTTTAAAAAAGAAAAGAACACACCCAAAGCATTTTTCGGGTAACCCCCCGCACCCTCGGAAGGGTAGGCATTTCTCCCGCATTCTGCCCACTTCCTAGTGAAGTGGGCAGAATGGGGAGAATTTCCGCAGCGATCGCGGGTCCCCGAGTGGGGGGCAGGGCTTAATGACTCAATTCTCCATGAATCGCATCATTTAGCCCCGCCCCTATTTACATTTAGGCCAATCGCGACAATTTACCGTGAAGGCGGTGGGGCTTAATGACGTGACCCGTCAGGCCCTGCCCCCATCACAGCCCATCTGCTTGTCCTCCCCAGGCTTCTCTCAGGTAGGACAATCAAAAGGTAGGTAACTATGGTACAAGATCCCCGCATTTATGATCCCAGCAGTCAGATCATGACACCGGCATCCCGACAGGGTTAGGATATCGATACCTGTTGGTCAGTATCCCCCTCTCTCTACCCCTAACCCTCCCTCCCTGCTGCCTAAACCTAACCTTTCCCCCTCAGTGCCTAAACCTAACCTCCACCTGCACCCTAAACCCTCCTGCATCATGTTTAAAGTTCTGAAGCCAACATGGTTACAGTGCTTTACATCGCATTACTACTATGTCAGAACTGCCGGTTCAACTTACCGCTGTCCTCCATTGTGCTTGTCGATAAGTTAACTACATCCCCCATGCCTCAAATCTAATTTTCTACCCCTCCATTTCTTACAAATCTATTTATTTTACAATCAGTTCCATTGCTTGTAGGCAAATTCATCTAAACATGTCACATGAGTTATAATCTAAGTAAAACAATCCTTGTTTGTTATGACGCGGTAAACATTGCAATTTGAATAATCAAATATTAATTTGCAGAGCCAGGAAATAAGAATAGATCATGAGACAGTGTAAGAACACAGAGGGTGATCCAGCTTGGGACGGAATTGCAAAGCTGCACGCAGGCATATACTGTAGTGTGCAGTGCATGCAGGCATATACTGTAGTGTGTAGTGTACGCAGGCATATACTGTAGTGTGCAGTGCACGCAGGCATATACTGTAGTGTGTAGTGCACGCAGGCATATACTGTAGTGTGCAGTGCATGCAGGATTATACTGTAGTGTGTAGTGCACGCAGGCATATACTGTAGTGTGCAGTGCATGCAGGATTATACTGTAGTGTGCAGTGCATGCAGGCATATACTGTAGTGTGTAGTGCAAGCAGGCATATACTGTAGTGTGTAGTGCACGCAGGCATATACTTAGTGTGTAGTGTACGCAGGCATATACTGTAGTGTGTAGTGTACGCAGGCATATACTGTAGTGTGTAGTGCACGCAGGCATATACTTAGTGTGTAGTGCACGCAGGCATATACTGTAGTGTGCAGTGCACGCAGGCATATACTGTAGTGTGTAGTGCACGCAGGCATATAATGTAGTGTGTAGTGTACGCAGGCATATACTGTAGTGTGTAGTGCACGCAGGCATATACTGTAGTGTGTAGTGCACGCAGGCAGCTTTGCAAATCCGTTCTTGTAAATATCAAAACGCTGCAGCAGGTGTATGACACCCCCTGCTGCAGTTGCGATCCCAGCACTGTGACCGAGGTCGCAGGCTGGGACAACCATCACGACCATCGGTTGCGATGGACACCGCCGGGCCGCCACCAGCTGAGTAAGCCTCAGCTTACTCAGGCTGGCCGGCTTGCATGGACGAAGCCCCTGACCTTGCCAATCACGGAACACAGGGCCATCACGCCCCCGTTTCCGGGATCGCTGGCCGACTCTGCCCCAGCACCGCCCCTTAAATGGCTCTGCCTGTCAATCAGGCAGAGGCGTAGAAGGGGCTGCGTGCCATCACACTGGACCCATGCTGCACCTAATCGATAATCGGGAATCAGCGTTCAGCATTGCACTTGCGTGCAATGCTGAATTAGCCCCACAGTACTGTACATTAAATATTGTGGAAAAATAACATACGTGTGAACTTTCTAAGGCAATATATTGCAAAACATCCCTTATTCCAATTGTATTGCTCCAAATCATGCTCTTATTCCTGATATCAATACAAAAGGGGTTCTCAACTCCAGTTCTCAAGTACCACCAATAGGTCCTGTTTTGTGGAATTCTTTAATCATACGCAGGTGAGTTAATCTATGTTGCTGGGTCAGTAATTATCCCACTGGCTTCCACAGACAGAAATAATCAAACCGTGACCTGTTGTCTGTTGAGGGTTGAGGTTGAAAACCACTGAAATACAATAGTGAGCTCCTATCTATCATCTACAAATGGAATACTGACATGTTCCAAGCTGGTTGCTCTCCATGATTTGCTGCCTGTTTGGATCTATTATTATTTTGCCAGACGCGGGCAGCGTCATATTGTACAGATCACATAAACACAACACCATATCTCCCAACATCTCTAGAAGTAAAAGAGGGACAGGGCGCGTGGCGGAAAAGGGGGCATGGCTTCCACAAAAATGGGCGGTGCCGACTGAAAACGGGACGGAGTCTCGCGGCTTCCCCCGTTTTCTTCACGTTGGGGCCGTGCCCAGCACTCTCTGAGACGCTGGGCAGCCCCCAAGCTCTCCCTACACGAGTGAACAGATGCCGTGCCCATGCGCACGGCATCTGTTCTCCTCCTGCACACCTGCAGCGGTTTGTGCTCCCCCCAACTTCCCCTCCACCACGGGACACTGCGGCCCGCGGGCGGGACAGTCCCAGGAAAACAGGACTGTCCCGCTGGAAGTGGGACAGTTGGGAGGTATGCAACCCGCAGTTGCAATGGAGGTACAAAGTGCCTGAAATAGGCTCCAATACTGTCACTGACTTCTAGTGAATAGATTGCATTCATAAATAGGCTGTGGGTAAAGGCCCCCATACATCAGCAATTGATTGCAGCAATCGTGCAATTTGCAATTGATTGTGTAGAAAATCTTTCCCTTTTTCAATCGATTGCAGATTGCAGAATTGCCACAATCGATTGAAAAAGAGAAAGATTTTTATACACAATCGATTGCAAATTGCACGAATGCTGAAATCAATTGCTGATGTATGGGGGCCTTAATTTGCTGACTTTGCCAAGTGTCTGCCTGGGAGTTCTGTGGAAAGTAGGGGGCAAGTGGGTGGGATGGGTGTCTTCGTCCCTTTGATGTTTTTATTGGACTCCTGGCTTTGTATCGCTGGGGGCGGGTCCACGATGACGGGATTCACAGCGAATTGTGTCATCATGACCCATGTCCCTCTTCATGAGTCAGCCAGCGGATTGTGGGAGAGTTGCCCACTTTCCTGGGAGCTGGGAGGCTCTCCCCCAAATATGGTAGTTTCCAAGAAGTACTGGAAGAGTGGGCAAGTATGGCTGTGTAGATGATGGGTGCACTGTATATTAAATTATTTTCAAAATACGACACATTTGTATTTGGGGCTAGCAATTAATTTAACTAATAACTAGACATACGTGTCCCAATCATTCCAGAGGGGCCCCTGTAATGAGGGTTGAAGCACCCCCTACATAGAAACTCTGCTCCCAGCGCTTATTCTGTGACATGACATCACATGTGTAAAGGGCTACATCACTGTATACAAGTAGCCTTTTATTTAATTATAGTTAGTTGCATCCCTGGTTCTAATTAGGGGTGTGCACCAGCCACTTTTCGTGTTTTGTGTTTTGGTTTTGGTTCTGGATCTTTCTTTGTGTTTTGGATCTGGATTGGTTGTGCCAAAATCACCCCTCCGTGTTTTGGGTTCTGGGTTTTGTGTTTTGGATCTGTATTTTTTTTTTTATAAAAGCATAAAAACAGGTAAAACCACAGAATTTGTGGGTTTTTCTGCTCCTATGCTATTGTTAACCTCAATAACCTTAATTTCCACTCATTTCCAGTCTATTCTGAACACCTCACAATAGTGTTTTTATGTCCAAAAGGTTGCACCGAGGTAGCTGGATGACTATGCTAAGCGACACGAGTGGGCGGCACAAACACGTGGCCCATCTAGGAGTGACACCGCAGTGGCAGACAGGATGGCAGTTTGAAAACTAGACCCCAAACAGTACATAATACAAAGAAAAAAAAGAGGTGCAAGATGGAATTGTCCTTGGGCCCTCTAAGGCACCCTTATGTTGTATAAACAGGACATGCACACTTTAACAAACCAATCATTTCAGCGCCAGGGTCTGCCACACGACTGTGGCTGAAATGATTGGTTCGTTTGGGCCCCCACAAAACAAGCTGGCAATTAATCTGTCCCTGCACAAACTGGCTCTACGGAGGCAAGATGTCGTCCTCATCCACCGATTCCTCACCCTCTTCAGTGTTGTGTACATCCTCATCCTCACAGAGTATTAATTCGTCCCCGCTGGAATCCACCACCACAGGTCCCTCTGTACGTTCTGGAGGCTGGTCTCCCTGGAAGAGATGATAATTCATTTTTATGAACATCATCTTCTCCACATTTTGTGGAAGCAACCTCCTACTCCTTTCGCTGACAAGGTTCCCAGCTGCACTAAACACTCTTTCGGAGTACACACTGGAGGGGGGGCAACTCAGGTAAAATAGAGCCAGTTTGTACAGGGGACTCCAAATTGCCTCTTTTTCCTGCCAGTACAGGTACGGACTGTCTGACATGCCTACTTAGATGCTGTCACCGATGTAATCCTTTAACAGACAGACGCACGCTTGTCGCTGCTGCTTTGAGGATGCAGGTGCGGCTACAGCCCACACAATTCACAAAGACAGAAAAAAAAAGAAGAATTTTTTATTTTTTGTGGAGCGCACTTTGAGGGTTACACCACCCTTTAACAGACAGACGCACGCTTGTCGCTGCTGCTTTGAGAATGCAGGTGCGGCTACAGCCCACACAATTCACAAAGACAAAAAAAAAGAAAGAAAAAAATAATCGGAAATGAAGGCGCTGTGGTTTAATGATGTATAATATTGTCAATCTACCTGCTGCTCTCTGAAAAAGTGGTGACTAGTCACTTTGGTGGGTAACACAAAAAGATAAAGAAAATGTGAAAGCGCAATGAGATATAACAATTCAATAATAACAGATAATTTATTAATAGGGATATGATATATGTAAAATAGGTTAAAAGTAGTACTATATCACAAAGAATAAATAAATACACAGAATATAAAATGAAAAGACACTATTGGCATCGAATATAGCATATACATAAATAGAATGCACATGAGATACTGAATGTACAAATGAGTAGTTAGTAATGACTATATTTCTGTCTGTGAGACAGAATTAAGTAATTAACCCGATTAATGCAAAATAAAACCAGTAAAAATATTCTTATGGGACAGAGTGTAATAGTCTCGGATGATACAGATAAAGACAATAAGAATACTCCTGTAAAGGGTAAATTAGCATTGGTATTGTGCACAATACAGGCTAACCTTAGAGATGTGGCTCCCGGGTAGACTTCACTGAAACACAGAGGGCAGTGTCCGGAATGCCTCTCTGGTATATATCTCACTGACCAAGGAATGATCCGGCCTCCTACCAATGTAGGGGAATGAATGTGAAGTGCGGTGGCAGGGAAAGTTGGATGTGGAGTAACCGCTGGTGTGAGGCCGCTATGAAAAGATCTGAGGACTGGTCTCTGCCCGTCCTGTGAGCGGCAATGGCTATTCGTAGCTTCTGCTGTCGGCTGTTGGGACTCTGTGTGCAGGAGAACCAGGGGGTCAATACGCCCAGTATCAGCTGGTGAACGCCCGTGATGGAAAAGGGCCGTGCTGACACACTCCGACCTCCGTCAGATGGCTGGATCGGGATAGTTCAAAGTCACCATATGAATGCTCTAATAGATGCCGTATGGTACTGTGTAGGTGGTCGTGTGGAATCAATAAATGGGTGTGGAACAGAAGTAGACTAACGCGTTTCTCAGCCTTTAAATGTCCGGCCGTTTCCTCAGAGACAATGGCCCTCATTCAGAGCCACTCGCAAGCGGGCGCACGTACGTTAGGCGTACGTACAAAAATATTAAATTCAAGGGCTCGCTCGTATTTTCGATCGCATCTAAAAATCCTCCCCAAACTCAGACGACCCCTCCTCTAACTAACGAGCGTGCAAAATAGCGAGCGTACATCCCCGAAATGGCTTGAAGGGAACGCACGCACAAGTATAAATCGGAAGAGGCCATGTCAGATGTCGATTACCTGCTCCTTTATTCTGCCTACCTCCATCAATCGTATCATGCCAATCAATGTATCAATTAGCTTAATGTTTTTTTTTTTCAACACAATGCAAGAAACTTTACTCTTGTCCGTGTTTGTGTTTACCCGCAGAATACGTACGGCTTAAACATTCGCTTTTATTGCTCAAAAAACATGTTAGCCACAATGAGACAATTGTTCTATTGCTGTGGATCCCCGCATATTTTCCAGGGTTCATTTCTTTATTTAAATTTGCTTACGCATGTCACTGCATCAAGCCTATCATAACTCTCCAGAGATTTCTGGCCCTGTCGAACACATGACTCATACACTAACCAATCAAATTGCTCCTGTTAATTTCCAAGCTACATTAGCCAATCAGAAATTTTTGCCACACTTTATCAAAAATGAATTTTAAGAAAAACACCATTGCCATCATGAGAGCCTCCGCATTCACCAGGCGCGAGCTGCTGGTGCTAACGGAGGTGCTGGATCGGCGTATCACCAGCCAGCCTCCACCCATCACCAACCGGCAGAAGCGTTCCGCGTATGCGGAGGCACGGGCCCGCCTGCGCTCCTTCGGCTCACGCCGCAACATCGGCCAGCTGGAGCGCAGGTGGTCTGACCTGCAACGGCGAACGCCCCGCTTGCTGGCATGCTTTCGCATGCAGATATTGGAAAGTAAGTGTTATGTATTGTGGTTTTCATGTTTGTCTTTGTGGGGCAAACTGCGTGTGCATGTTTTCATGTCTGTCCTATTTTTTCATTCTCATCATATCTGCGTGTGCATGTTTTTATGTCTGTCCTATTTATTCATTCTCCTCATATCTGCATGACCATGTTTTCCCTCTATTTCTGATATATTCATTCTACTCATATTTGCATGTTTTTTTGTTGGTGGTGGGTGATTTTAAAATGTTATTTGGGCAGGATTTGGCCAGAAACTAACCACAATTTGTTTGACATCTTTTAGGGGGACAGGCAAGACTACGCCGTCACCGTCCGGCCAGACGGCGGTCCCGCCCACTCTCACCCACCCCCAGCCAACACTCCACCCCAAATAATTCCCCTATTCCCCCTTCCTCCCAAGCCTTCCAAGAGCCTCTCCCGGAACTGTCGGGCCTCCTTCCCCTCCGTCCCCCTTCCCCCTCTCCTCCAACCACCCCTCTTCCAATTACCCCCTCCCCGGAGTCCGTGATAACCCCGCCCCGTTCTTTGGGGAATGAAGGCTCCTCCGAGGATGAAGATGGAGGGACTTCGGGATCTGCCGTTTTGGCTACCGGTATGTTTTAATTTTGCGTATTTTTTAACCACAAACTGTTTGTATGTAATCATGTGTCGTTCCTTTATTCGTGATTTTTGGGTTCTTTTTTGGTGATTTAGCAGTTTGCCTTTACCTCTTCCTGCTGATTTCAACATACACATATCACACCTGTGGGTATTTCTACATAGGCCTTGTAATTTTTGCAGCACCCCTTTTTTTTAAAATTTTGGTTTTGGAGTGATTTCGTTGTGTTTTTGTTTTTTTAATGTGGATTCCCTATTGTTTGATTAATCCACACACTTTTCTCACCCACAGAGGAACAGAGGCGTCGGCAAGAGGTCGAACATTGTGTGGCACACATGCGCCAAAATGTAATTGGGGTGCTTGTGGCCCTTGACCGGCTGTCTGGCATCCTTCGCCAGTAGTTTTTTTTTGTTTTTATATTTTTCAAAATAAATTGTTTATTTCTAATATACGTTCTGCCTCATTCGTTTTTTCCAAACCAAAGATAGTTAACCCTGACATAAGTAGACTGTTCCTGCAAGGTTTTGCATTTTTTAAAAATTAGAGTGGGTTTTGTATTTGTATGTAAAACACCCTCAAGAAACACATAACAGTAACAATGTCATTTCCCTTTTTGTGTGTAGTGGCAATTAGATATTTCTACATTTTACAGGTTCCTAGTTGGTGGGCAAGCTGCTTAGGCGAATCTTACAAAGCCAAATGATTGGACAGGCTTTCTTTTGGTGTGGGTTGGGAACCTGAAAACATATTTCATTTTTGCTCAACTGGCGTCAGTACTGGATTACCCCTTAGTCAAATGTAAGGTGTGTTAACCTGGTTAAACTTGCTGGTAACGTCCAAAAAAAGGAAGAACATTTAACTCTCCAAACATTTATTCACAACATAACTGAGAAATCAAAGTGGTCACTCACAAAAAAAACACACAGTGAGAATCTCAAATACAACACATACCCAATAAAAAAAAAACCAAAAAAAAAAAATCAAGAACTGGTTGAGGAAGGACCATGCCAAAATGATTCCACAAACATGGCGTTGCGATATGGGTTCCAGAATATATTCCCAAAATGAGCAGATCCAGGTTTGGTAAGGGTAGCATGAAGTAGTGAGCGTTGTAGGGCCAAAGATTATGTGAACAAACCGAAGATGTTGAAAAAAAGAAAACAAAATTAGATGTTCGCAAACAAACACATACACATTAGGTTAAAACACTGTTTTGTTCAAACTTACCTAAAAAATCTGCCCACCACATCATCGCGTATGGCCCCCCCACATACTGACCTCCGACCAACCTCGGGGGGGCCATCCTCAGGTAAGGCATCCTCTGGCTGCATTGGGACACCACTCCTTATGGCGATGTTGTGAAATATCCCACACAGGACCACAATTTTCGACACCATATCCGGCAAATACATGAGCTCGCCACCAGAGCGGTGGAGGCATCTGAATCGGCCTTTTAAAAGGCCGATACAGCGCTCCACCACTTGCCTGGTGGCTGTAAGTGCGGAATTATACTCACTTTGTGGCCCTGGTGTGGGAGCCAAATAAGGAGTGAGCAGCCAGGACATGCAAGGATATCCACTGTCTCCTATGGAAAAGAATTGACAACATCAGGAACACTGTGTATCAAGCTTAACATTGTTACGTACTAAAGGTCTCCACTTACCCAGAAGCCACGCATCACCAGCTTGTAGGCTGGTTAATTTGTGCCATATCCCTGATTGCCGGATGACGAAGGAGTCATGTGCACTTCCGGGTAATTTAGCATTCAGGGACAGGATCTGGAGGGAGGCATCACATACCACCATTACATTCAGGGAGTGATAGTGTTTCCTGTTTCTAAATATGGCCTCCAGCCGGGCTGGAGGCTGAAGTGGTATGTGAGTACCATCCACAACCCCTATGATGTGTGGGAAGGCAGCTATTTGGTAAAAATTGGCCTTGGCCACACTAAGGGCACCCATATCCAAAGGCATTTGAATAAAATGATGGAGGTGCTTGAAAAGTGCCTCCATCACTGCCCTCAGGATCCGGGAAAAGGAGGATTGGGAGATGCCCCACCGTTGTTTGAAACGATCCTGAGGCACAGAAATGTAACACCGCCATAAATTGCGTAAGTGGTGGTATTGCTGTTGGACTGTCAATTTGCCGCTCAAGATCACTTTCTATTAATGAGAGAGTGTCTATGATGATTTTGGGAGGTAGACGGTAGCGTCTTAAAACCTCATCATCGGGCATTCCAAAAAGGGTGACACGTGTTCGAAATATCTGGGGCCTTGCATGCCTACGATGCCTACGCCTGGGACGAGATTGAGGTTGGTCGGCTTCCGGGAGCATGGCCAGAACAATCCGCCCCAGATCAACCTGAAATTCAAAGATTTTAAAGTAAGGCTTTTGACCCACCCCAAAACTATATTAAAACAACTTAGCTTGATGATACCATCCATTGCTGCTTACATGCCGGGGTATTGTCATGATACGTCCAAACTGAAAATAAACACCAAAATTACTTGACACATTTCACTCTGTGCATTTTTGTTTACAAATTTTGTGCTAGACCAAAGTTAAAATATGCCAAACACCCATTTAGCAAAACAGCAAAGCGACATTTAACACAGTACATCAAAATGGGTCGAAATGTTGGCCCAAAAAGAATTAGTCTACCGTATTACAGCTATCATATTCCATGATTTAGCAGAAAAAAGAAGAAAAAATCAATAGTAGAATTTTGATAGATTGAATCAAATCAGTGTTACTATCCAAAATAGAGTGCACATTGGATAGATTTAATATCCGATACTATGTATATAATATATCGATTCTTATCCTAAATATATCGATTGATCGATTGGAAATAACATTAAGGAAAAAATTTAATTGAATGAATGAATAAGTAAATAAATATATTACAATAAGATAAAATAAGATAAATCAACAGTGATAAGGGAAGTGTAAAGAAAAACGTGCCATCCATCCGAGATATATTTAAACTCAGGGTGGAGAGCACACCATCGATGCACCGCCACAAACCAATGCAAAACTACCTCAGACTATAACCCCAACATATTAGTGTAAAATGAGACTAAGGCCCTGATTCAGACCCACTCGCAAGCGGCTGTACGCTCGCAAGTGGGTCGATGGTGTGCACTGAGCATGCGCACGACGGAGGGAGCTCCGTCGTGCGCATGCGCCAGACGCGACGAGCGAAGGAAAGTCCTTCGCTCGTTGTGTCTGATCAAAGGGGGCGTGCTGTCGATGTTGATTGACAGCACGCCCCCTTTGGTGGGCGTGCCGGGGGCGTGCCTCCCTGACGGGGGCGTTCTCAAGGGAACGCCTACCGTCAGAAGCCGGCCCACTGACATCACTAGTGATGTCAGTGGGAGTGATTTTGGCTCTGATAGAGCCAAAATCACTCCGGGCCTTGCGGTTGAAAACCTCAACCGCAGGCTCCGGCTCGCAGTTCGATGGTCGCGATGGCCAAGACCATCGCGGCCATCAAACTGCATGCTCGTATAGGCTGTGGGTGGTGACCCACAGCTATACGAGCGTCCAGGAGGATGCTCCATTTTTATGGAGGGCGGCCCTCATTCAGAGCGTGCGCTCTGCTCAGAGCGTACGGCTCTGAATGAGGGCCTAAGACTGTAGTCTGTACGAATACTAAATAGATCAGGAAAAGAAAAAGAGATGTAAAAATTGTTGTATTGATAGCAAGAAAGGACAATTAATCCCCATAAATTATTTATAGATGATGATAATAAGTTCGATGGTATCAATAAAATATATAATGAATTAGTTTAAATAGTGAGCATACGGAATAAGGAGTATTATGATGATAAAATATCAGGATGAATGAGAGTGGACAAGGGAGAACAAGTGTGGTTTGAGTGGAAAATGCGTCTCACCATCCGAGATATATTTAAACTCAGGATGGACGACGTACCATCCACTTACTCCACATATGTGCACACTGGAGGGGGGGCAACTCAGGTAAAATAGAGCCAGTTTGTACAGGGGCCTCCAAATTGCCTCTTATTCCTGCCAGTACAGGTACGGACTGTCTGACATGCCTACTTGGATGCTGTCACCGATGTAATCCTTTAACAGACAGACACACACGCTTGTCGCTGCTGCTTTGAGGATGCAGGTGCGGCTACAGCCCACACAATTCACAAAGACAGAAAAAAAAAATATATTTTTTTTTTTTGGAGCGCACTTTGAGGGTTACACCACCCTTTAACAGACAGACGCACGCTTGTCGCTGCTGCTTTGAGGATGCAGGTGTGGCTACTGCGCATACATTTCACACACAAACAGAAAAAAAGAAGATTATTTTATTTTGGTTGGAGCGCACTTTGGGAGTTACACCACCCTTTAACAGACAGATGCACGCTTGTCGCTGCTGCTTTGAGGATGCAGGTGCGGCTACAGCCCACACAATTCACAAAAACAGAAAAAAAATAAGAATTTTTTATTATTTTTGGAGTACACTTTGGGGGTTACAGCACCCTTTAACGGAAAAGCCAGCCGGCCCTTTACTTATGACACAGGCGCACGCTTGGCGCTGCTCCTTTGTTGATGCACGTGCAGCCACAGTGCACACAATTCACAAACACATAAAATAATTCCTCCACCATTCTGTCAGTGGTGACAGTATCATATGCAGTGTCAGAAATAGTTGGCACGTCCTTCAGTCTGGACCAGATGTCCAAACTGGCCCTTGACTTATGACACAGGCGCACGCTTGGCGCTGCTGCTGTGTTGATGCACGTGCGGCTACTGCACATACATTTCGCACACGAACACAGAAAAAAAAGAATTGTTTATTTTTTGTGGAGTGCACTTTGGGGGTTACACCACCCTTTAACAGACTTATGGGACACAGGCGCACGCTTGGCGCTGCTCCTTTGTTGATGCACGTGCAGCCACAGTGCACACAATTCACAAACAGAGAAAATATTTTTTTAATTTTGTTTGGAGTGCACTTTGGGGGTTACACCACCCTTTAACAGACAAGCCAGCTAGCCCTTGACTTATGACACAGGCGCACGGTTGGCGCTGCTCCTTTGTTGATGCCCGTGCAGTCACAGTGCACACAATTCACAAACACAGGAAATAATTTTTTATTTTGTTTGGAGTGCACTTTGAGGGTTACACCACCCTTTAACAGATGAGCCAGCCGGCCCTTTACTTATGACACAGGCTCAAGCTTGGCGCTGCTCCTTTGTTGATGCACGTGCAGCCACAGTGCACACAATTCACAAACACAGAAAATATTTTTTTATTTTGTTTGGAGTGCACTTTGGGGATTACAGCACCCTTTAACGGACAAGCCAGCCGGCCCTTTACTTATGGGACACAGGTGCATGCTTGGCGCTGCTCCTTTGTTGATGCACGTGCGGCCACAGTGCACACAATTCACAAACACAGAAAATATTTTTTTATTTTGTTTGGAGTGCACTTTGGGGGTTACACACCTTTTAACAGATGAGCCAGCCGGCCCTTTACTTATGACACAGGCGCACGCTTGGCGCTACTTTGTTGATGCACGTGCGGCCACAGTGCACACAATTCACAAACACAGAAAATATTTTTTATTTTGTTTGGAGTGTACTTTGGGGGTTACAGCACCCTTTAACAGACAAGCCAGCCGGCCCTTTACTTATGGGACACAGGCGCACGCTTGGCGCTACTTTGCTGATGCATGTGTGGCTACTGCGCACACAATTCACAAACACAGAATAAAAAATATATTATTTGGAGTGCACTTTGGGAGTTACAGCACCCTTTAATGGACGAGCCAGCCGGCCCTTTACTTATGACACAGGCGCACGCTTGGCGCTACTTTGTTGATGCACGTGCGGCTACTGCGCACACGATTCACAAACACAGAAAAAATATTAATTTTTTTGCACTTGGGTGGAGCACCCCTGATGGACAGAGCACCCCCTGGACAACACTACAGCACCCCTTTAGGACTGGGACACTGCACAGGACTTTGGAGTGGACACAGCCCCTATGGACAACTGACTGCACAACACAGCCCAGCCAGCCCCTATGGACTTTGGAGGAGTGGACATAACCCCTATGGACAACAGCAGCACAGCACAACACAGCCTGCCCCTATGGACTTTGGAGGAGTGGACACAGGGTCTCATTCAGACCCGCTCGTGAGCGCAGGACGCTCGCAAACGGGTCGATGTTACCCCAATGCGCATGATCACGACGGAGGGAGCTCCATCGTGCGCATGCGCGGGACCCGGACAGCGACAGCCAAGCTGTCGCTCCGGGTCTCGCACCATAGGGGGTGTGCTGTCGATGGTGACTGACAGCACGCCCCCTTTGGTGGGCGTGCCGGGGGCGTGGCTGCCAGATGGAGGCTTTCCCATGGGAACGCCTACCGTCTGGGTCCGGCCCCACTGACATCACTAGTGATGTCAGTGGGAGTGATTTTGGCTCTGATAGAGCCAAAATCACTCCTGGGCTTGCGGCAGCGAGACCCTACCACAGGGTCTCGTCTCAAGCCCGATGGTCGCGATGTTCTTGACCATCGCGACCACAATCATGGACGCTCGCTATAGCTGTGGGTGGTCACCCACAGCTATGTGACCGTCCAAGAGGCCGCTCCATTTTCAGGTAGGATAACCCTGATTCAGAGCGAGCGCTCTGTTCAGAGCATCCGGCTCTGAATCAGACCCTCAGCCCCTATGGGCAACAGCAGCACAGCACAACACAGCCAGCCCCTATGGACTTTGGAGGAGTGGACACAGCCCCTATGGACAACAGCAGCACAGCGCAGCACAGCACAACACTACACTACACAGCCCAGCCAGCCCTAACTCCCACCCTTCCTCTTCACTGTACACAGCCGAGTGAGAAAATGGCGCCGACGCGGGTACCTTATATAGAATCCAAAACCCGCGAGACCCGGAAGGCGGGATGATGACGTTTTGCCTCGATTTCAGATCCGAGTCAGGCGGGAAAAGTCGAGCCTGACTCGGATCGGCCTCGGATCGGGGGAGCTCGGGGGGGTTCGGATTTCAGAAATCCGAACCCGCTCACCCCTAGTTCTAATGGGATGCGGTCATAATACTGACAGTGGGGATGCTGGCGCTTAGATCTCGACACCTCTCAGAATTCCGGCGGTAAGTACTGCGGTTAGGGGGAGGGTTAGGGGTTTAGGCACTAAGAGGGGGAGGGTTAGGCATATGGTGCGGGGTGGAGGTTAGGTGTAGGCACTGGGGGGAGTTAGGTTTAGAAAGCAGGGAGGGAGGGTAAGTATATTGACAAACAGGTGTTGGTATCCTATCCCTGTCGGGATGCCGGCATCGGGATTCTGACCGCCAGAATCCCGAGCTCTGGCATCCCCTCTTAACCCGGTTCGAATAACTTCTAAAGCTGCATACACACGTAACGATTTGCTAAATGAACGATTTTAGTAAACGATTTTCTTTCATTTTTTCAAGGTAAATGTAATGAACGATTTTTTTGAGCTACAAACGATTTTTGCATATTCCCTTACTGAAAATCGTTGAGTTGGTCAGTCTGACTGAACCACAAACGTGAACGCGCATGAACGATAACCGTTCATCGTTTTAACTCAGAAAGTGAATGATTTTTTCAACGATTGAAAGATAATCGATATCGTTATCGATAATCGTTTAAAAAACCGTTGTGTGTGTATGCACCTATAGTTTGACAAGGAACCTTTATCTAGTTTTATCCAATATTCTGCAGCAGAGGTTCCCTTGGAACAACATTAATGTAGTTTTACCATCAGGAGAACTTTCCATTGTTCTAAACAATTTCTGATGTGCAATCCCTCGTGTGCTTGTTTACATGTACTCTCTCTGATTGCCAGTTATACAATATGCACAATTGGCAGTAATGACGAGATGTAAGCCATGGCACCCAATCCAATATAATGTTTCATGTTAAAAGACATCTGATTTGTTGACCGATTTGCAGCACTTTTTCCACTTGCACAATGTTATTAAACAATCCCTATTGTGTTTGACAGCTGAGTGTTTTGGATTTTCTATCAGAGCTGTGTAAGCTCAGTGCAATATGTTTTCAGTTACCATTGTCTGAGTGAGCACAATACGATAACGTGCGTCAGACGAGGATTATTTACATGCAAGATCTCAGGATGGCTGGAACGCAGGACAGATCATTACACGTTGGCTCTACTGCCCAGAATGGGACATTTGTTCATCTGCCAATGTGGGCTCCGGGGCCTGCACAGCTGGTTCTGCTTATGCTGAGCACCAAACCTCATACCTCCCAAGATCAAAAACCTCACCTACCAAGCCACTCCCACTTTCAGATAGGCCACTCCTCTTTCAGGGTCCAAGAATAGGTACAGTAAAGTCCCCCCCCAAAAGTAGGAGAATGCAGTCATGGGGTCTTATACAGTACGTTAGTGATGTCACTAGTTTCTAGTATTTTGATAGGCTGAATACTGGTTCGACAGTTAAAATGTCTGCACAGTGTGTTGGTGACTACTATACTTTAATTCAACTTATAGGCGCTAGAAATATCGTACTAATATTAAACTTAATACCGTACAATATCTATATAACAATACTGTATGGTCTGTCCCATCTATGTCATGTGTAGCGGGAGCCGGGGTGACCCACCCCCAGCACCACCATTGGCTCCCACTGTCACAGCAGATGAATGAGACAAGTTGCAACTGGAGGCAAGCGGGGAAAAGAGGGGACACATATTATTATTATTATTATCATTTACTTATATGGTGCCACTAGTGTTCCGCAGCGCCTTACAAAGTATATAAACAAATAGGGGGCCAAAATCTTACAGTACAATACAATACAATGCAGGACAAGGACATGGATAATATACATTGCTACAGTAGCGACCATAACACCCACATAAGCAGCAGAGCTTAAGCAACTAATACCCCTTTTCCACCAAAACAGGGTTCCTATTCGGATCAGACCCGGAATTTTGCCGGCATCGACTTGGGATATTCCCGAGTCGGCGTCGCTCACAACGGAGTCGGGTCTGCATATACCCGGCTTTTCCGGCATGTAAGTGGTCGCTTGGAGATTATGTCATCTCCAAGCGCCACTAAAGTCGGACCAATTGGCCGGCTAGCCGCGCACTCCAGGTCATCGTGATCCGGAGTGTGCTGTTCTCACAGCAGGGTTTCACGGGCTACACCCGTGTTAAACCCTGCTATTTACCTGGGTTGGATTGCCGGGTCACTCGACCCGGCGATCCCATCCTCTCCCCTTTTACACCAGGGAGCTGCCTGGGTTAACCCTTCAATAACCCGGGTTTTAGCTCCGGTGTAGAAGGGGTATAAGTATTAGGTGCCCTAGTGGGGAGTAAGAAGTAGATGAAAGTAAAATTGGGAGAAGCACAAAAGGGTAGAGGGCCCTGCTTGAAAGAGCTTACATTCTCTAAGGGAGGGGCAGACAAACAGGAGTGACACAGATGGGGTAGGCGGGGAGAAAGGAAGATGTAGCAGCAAGTTAGGATGAGAGCTGGGAGGCTTTAGTGAAGTAGTGGGTCCTGAGAGCCTGTTTCAAGGAATGTAGAGAGGTGGAGAGTCTGATGGGGAGAGGCAGATAGTTCCATAGGTGCAGAGCAGCACCGGCAAAACCTTGGAGGCGAAAGTGAGAAGTAATCAGTTGGCATGAAAGGTGGCGTGCATTAGTTGAACGAAGAGGGCGGACAGGAGAGTGAAGGGAGATTAAATCAGAGATATAAATGGGAGAAGATTGGGAGAGGGCATTGTAAGCATTGTAAGCGAGGGTGAGAACCTTGAATAGGGTTCTGAAAGGGAAGGGGAGCCAGTGGAGGTCTTGTAGGAGAGGGGAGGCAGATGTAGAGCGTTTGGAGAGGAAGATGAGCCGAGCAGCATAGGGGTTTATTCACTAAGCCTTGGAGAGAGAGATAAAGTGGAAGAGAAAGATAAGTACCAACCAATCAGCTCCTGTCATTTTTCAAACACAGCCTGTAGCATGGCAGTTAGGAGCTACTTTATATCTCTCCAAAGCTTAGTGAATAGACCCCATAGAGTGTTACAGTAGTCTGGGGCTGGATCCAAGTTACTTTAGTCTACATATAATATCTACATATAGTGTTTAGGGGCTCTATTTATTAACATTATTTTGACTAAAATAAAGTGAAAAAGGGTGTTTTCACACCCTTTTCACATTATTTTAGTATCACCTATAGTTATTACAGGGCAATTGGAGTAGAATTCGTAAAATTCTACTCCAACCCCTAAGTATCACTTATTTTTAGTAAGCAGATCGCATTTCCCATAATTGTAAAGGGAAATGTGATCCGACCAGAGTTACTAAAAATAAAATGTAAAAAATATCGGGGAAAGCCCTGTGATAATAACGCCACCTGGAGGTGGCGTTATCCAGGGTCTCCACCAGTTACCGGACTCCTGGCCTGCTCTAACAGGCAGAGCCGGGAGTCGGTCCCAGTTATCAGCTGTGTGGTCTAAACAGACTGCAAGCTGATTACTGTAAAAAAAAGAAAAAAAAAAGTAAAAAAAAAATTTACTTACCTGACTCCAGGGACCGGTGATCGGGCCTCCGGTGATGACTCCCCTCCGGTCAGCTGGTCTCCCATAGTGCACTGCTGCCCGGTCATCAGGTGATCGGGCCCCAGTGCAGTATGGGAGATCATCTGACCGGAGGAATGGAGAACATCACCAGAGGCCTGGAGCATGCAGGTAAGTGTAATTAAGGGAGAGGGGGGTTGCGGGGGATCCGTGATCACGGGGGCAGGGCTTAGAGCCGGGGGCGGAGTAGCAGCGGCGACCGGTCGGCACATGCGCGGGCACTTAATCACGGTATTTTTTGCAAAAATACCGTGATAAGGCTCCGAAGGAGATGTGCAGGGACAGAGCTTTATCGCAAGCTCTGGGAGTGATTCAGAGCCACTCGCAAGCGGCCGCTCGTTCACTCCGAGCGATGTTCGCACAACTGCGCATGCATATGGGTCGTAATGCGCATGCGCCAACCAGTCATTGCGGTCGGAAATCGAGCGCTCGCAAAATAGCGAGTGCCTGCTAATTTGAGTGACAGGATGAGGAGTTTGTGGGTGGTAACAGGGGAAGGTGCTTGAAAACGGGGAGTGGTGATCCGAACGCAGGTGTGCCAAACGGTCAAAACGGGCGTTTTAAGGGTGTGCATAATTAACAAAGTAGCGTCATCGACCACGTCACTTGGTTGTCTCTTAGCCTGAACTGTTCGCATGATTGCAGTAGGAAAATCCAACCACAAGCACTGCGAGCAGTTCAGACGCCTTTCGATGTACTCGATTAATCTAATAAATAGCGGTGTTGACGTAGGATGCGAGCGGCCAGGGGGCATCTTTACAAAATAGCGAGCGCATGTTTCGTTTGCTCGCTCAGACATAGAGGCGTCAACAGACCGCAAAGAGCGAGCGCTCAATTTAAATAGCCGGCCCCTTTTTCTGAACGAGCGAGCGCAAATAGCGAGCAAGCTCTGAATCAGGCCCTCTGTTCCTGTAAGGGATTTGTAGTAAATCCCTGTGATATTGCCTGAATTAGCAATGCGAATTCACTCGGTAATATCACACTACAATCTGCATTCAATATGCGGATTGTAGTAAATAGAGCCCTAGGTGTGATAAAATTTGGTCGCTATTCAATTGTACATTTTTTGGTTGTGAGAATTATGATTTATCACGCCTAAATTTCAGCCTATCTGTAACATGGCCAGGGCTATTTAATTGTTGTAAATTAGGCGAGATAAAAATTATTGGTCAACCTTTTTTTCACTTTATCACCCATCAGTTCTCACCAATCCCTATATGGTGTGAGTTTTGAATAATAAGTATTTTAATATTAGAATGTTATTAATAATTAACTGGTATGCTATTTTTAAGAGTGAATATCATTGATTTAATAAAATACTTCAATAAAATTACTTTGTTTGGGCTCCTTTATCCCCCTCTTTTGAGTCGGTTCAATCCTTAATCTTGTTACAAGAAACTGCGGCTGTGAGGAGGGAGCTTGTCCTACTTAGGCCTGTATTCAATTAGTTTCGCCTCGGCTAAAAAGCTCCGCCTACACGACTTTTCGCCCCCTTCACCTGTTTTGGAAGCGAAAACTTTTTGTGCGCGCTCCCGATTTACTCCGTATTCAATTACCAAACAGGCGAAAACGGGACCCGGCGAATATGAACCAGGCAAAAAGTGCAGGATGAATTGGGGGAATCACTCTGTACCCCAGAAAAAGATGGTCTTGAGTCGCCTTGACTTAAAGCGGGCGCCTATGGAGCTCTGTTACCGCTTAAGGAGACTCCCTTCCACCGCGCTCCGTTGGTTCCCCTGAAGTGCTAAATTTACCATATTTGGAGGGAATGCATGGTCGGGGGAGGGCTTTCCAACATCACTTTCCAAAAAATGTTAGACCCCTGGGAAGTACGGATTGGAAGTCGAGTGACTGGTGCGCCTCAGGGAAGCTGTGCAGAATGACTGGGACGGCTCTGCAGGGTGCCTAACCCCATACCTCTACCCCCCACCGTAGGGTGCAAAAGACCTTGCCATTGTCTTTTTTACCAAGCAAATGAGGCTTAAAGTTTTCAGGCAGCCGCCGGTCGGACTAGGGGCCATGGGGAGCTTAAGTCCCAATGAGAGCCCTGTATCTCCATCGGTTGGCTCTCAAATAAGGGGTGCCTCGAGGTTCTACACCAAAAGCCTGCAGAGCTATGTGAGCCCAACCGCCAAGTGCATTTAACTTGGAGAGGTCCCCGGTTAAGACAGGTCACCTTCCACTGGTCGGGGCTCTGGCCCCTGAAGAGCCAGGGGACTTAAGTAGGCAAGAAGCCCTGGTTTTTAGCTATCCAGGGGTACCAGCCACGAGCATGAGGACCGCCAGGGGCTAGAGATACAGCGGCGCAAAGTCAGCTGTCGGGATTTCGACCCACATGTGCGGATACACCCTCCCTTTGAACGGCTGTGTCTCCGGATCCTGAGGGCCCAGGTACCCGGGATATGGTCTACAGGCAGAGGGGGAGTGGGGCTATCCAATGAGGGTCCCACTTAAATTTAGAACCCCTGGGTGCGGAGCTATGGCCCGCCAAAGTCAGACCAAAATCCTGCTGACTTAACATGGGACGGTTCTGGCTGGGTGGCCCAGCTTTAACTGGCCGGGGCTCCGCCGCCTAAGGGGGAGTGGGGCTATCCAGGTGTATCCTGGAGTGAGGCACCAGGTTCACTTTGAACGGCTGGGGATGCGGTTCTGGAAGTGCCACATTCACACCCAATTTGGGGCTATCCATGGGTATCAGTCACTTAAATTTAGCCCCTCAGAAACCGCAGCCGCGAGGCTCCAAAGTGGACCGACATTTTCCATTGACTTAAAGGGGGGCCTCTGGAGCTCCAAAACTTTGAAAGGCTGGCATTCAGGTTCTGGATAAGCCAGATGCACCCAAATCAGAGGGGTGGTAGAGGGGCACTGGGCCTATCCAACAAGCTATTGCACTTAATTTTAGCATGTCAAGAACTGGAGCCATGAGCATTTAAAACTTCCCCTAAATCCCATTGACTTGCATGGGGAAGGATAATAATATGGCACTTACCTTGGTTAAATAAATCAGCCAGGTATTCAGTGCAGCTTGAAGCAGCCGAAGGGACACTGAGTCTGGGCGCGCAGAAAAGCTCATCGCCGCCCACCTGTTTTACAATTTCCCCCTAAGAGTAAAGGTGCCTACATACTAGACGAGTGGTCTCCAACCTGTAGCTTGCGAGCTACCGGTAGCTCGCGGTCGTAATTGTGGTAGCTCACCTAGCGGCAGTACTGCCGAGTCAACTAGGAGGAAGTGACCTCTGCCGTGTGCTCCCACGTGGCATTGACGCCATAGGTAGAGCCATAGGGAAGCACATAAGGTAATTGCCGCAGCCCCTACAGCAATCACCTGATGTGCCCCCTCGTGGTTCCAACCATGGCGTCTACGCTACGGTGGAGTGAGTGACTCCTGCCCAGCCCTGCCGGAAAATCACACAGCTGCCCTGCCTATATCTTTTGCTCCTCTACTGCATGTACGTCCTTGGAGCTGGTAATTAACAGTGAAATGTGCCTGCGCTTAAAGTTTATTTACAAACTACAACAATATCACTGTAATAATTTAAAATAAAAAAATTAATTTTCAATAAATTAACTTTATTTATTCATTTATTAGCCAGATTTTTTTTCTAAAATTTTAGTAGCTCTTCATGAGGTTTCATTTGTCTAAAGTAGCTCACACCTCAATTAACGTTGCAGACCACTACACTAGACCATGTGCTCAGGATGCAATATCGTGAGCAATTTCCCTTGAACTCTCAAGTTACAGGTAGTGGACAGGAGGCTGGGTTACAGGCAATGTAGTGGACTAAAGGTTGAGTTACAGGCAATTTAGTGGACAGGAGGCTGAGTTACAGGCAATGTAGTGGACAGGAGGCTGAGTTACGGGCAATGTAGTGGACTGAAGGCTGAGTTACAGGCAATGTAGTGGACTGAAGGCTGAGTAACAGGCAATGTAGTGGACTGAAGGCTGAGTTACGGGCAATGTAGTGGACAGGAGGCTGAGTAACAGGCAATGTAGTGGACTGAAGGCTGAGTTACGGGCAATGTAGTGGACAGGAGGCTGAGTTACGGGCAATGTAGTGGACAAGAGGCTGACTTACGGGTAATGTAGTGGACTGAAGGCTGAGTTACAGGCAATGTAGTGGACAGCAGGCTGAGTAACAGGCAATGTAGTGGACTGAAGGCTGAGTTACGGGCAATGTAGTGGACAGGAGGCTGAGTTACGGGCAATGTAGTGGACTGAAGGCTGAGTTACGGGCAATGTAGTGGACAAGAGGCTGAGGGCCTGATTCAGAGCCGGACGCTATTTGCGGACGGTCGTTCCAAAAAAGGGGCCGGCTATTTAAATTGAGTGCTCGGTCTTTGCGGTTTGTTGACGCCTCTATGTCTGAGCGAGCGAACGAAAAATGCGCTCGCTATTTTGTAAAGACGCCCCTTTGCCGTTCGCATCACACGTCATCTCCAGTATTTATTAGATTAATCGGGTACATCGAAAGGCATCTGAACTGCTCGCAGTGCTTGTGGTAGGTTTTTCCTACCGCAATCACTGCGAGCAGTTCAGGCTAAAAGACAACCAAGTGACGTGGTCGATGACGCTCCTTTACTAATTATGCACTCCCATTAAACGCCCTCTTGACCGTTTGGCACGCCTGCGTTTGGATCTCCACTCCCCCGTCTTCAAGCGCCTTCCCCTGTTACCAGTGGCGGGCTGGGCAGGGTGCCATGTGCCATGCGGGCCGCGGGCCGTCTGCACCGCGTGCGTAGCGCTGACCGGACGGAGTTCGGTCAGCGCTACACAAGTGACAAACACACAGCCGCCGGCACCGGCAGCTGTGTGTTTGTTTTGATCAGCAGCCAATGAGAGTCTGTCAGGCTCTCATTAGCTGCTGCTGCGCCCACTGCAGGAGCAGCTCCATCTTCCGGCTCCCGCAGTGGGCAATGGAAGAGGCGTCATAACGTCATATGACGTCTCTCCCATAATGCGGAGCGGCCCGGCCCGGGAAGGACAGACGGAGGAGCGGATGGCGACGGCGGGAGCGGGGATTCAGGTAAGTGTTTTTTTTGGGTTTTTTTTACTATGTGTGTCTACTGGGGGGGAGGCTGGCACTACAAGGGGGAGACCACTACTGGGGGCACCACAAGGGGGGAACCACTACTGGAGGCACTGCAAGGGGGGGACTACTACTATTGGGGGCAATACAAGGGGGGGACTACTACTACTGGGGGCACTACAAGGGGGGGGACTACTGGGGGAACTACAAAGGGGGAACCACTACTGGGGGCATTACAAGAGGGAGGGACTACTACTGGGGGCACTACAAGGGGGGGGACTACTGGGGGAACCACTACTGGGGGCACTACAAGAGGGAGGGACTACTACTGGTGGCACTACAAGAGGGAGACCACTACTGGGGGCACTACAAGGGGGAGATCACTACTGAGGGCACTACAGGGGGGGGCACTACAAGGGGGGACCACTACTGGGGATTATAACTGGGGGCACTTCAAGGGGGGGGACTACAACTGGGGGGACTACAAGGGGGGCACTACAAGGGGGGGGACTACTGCTACAAGGGGGGACTACTACTGGGGCACTACAAGGGGGGGACTACTACTACTATGGGCACTACAAGGGGAGGGGACAACTACTAGGGGCACTGCATAGGAGGGAGGGGCCTACTACTAGGGGCACTACATAGGGGGGAGGGGACTACCACTGGGGGCACTGCATCGAGGGACCACTGCTGGGGGCTCTATAAAAAGGGCAATACTGGGGGTACTGCTTAAGGGGGAGATTACAACTGGGGCCACTATTTAAGGGGCACTGCATAAGGGTTACCACTATTGGGGGCACTGCATGGGGTGTGGACTGCTACTGGGGGCACTATATAAGGAGCACTGCATAGGGGGTACCACTACTGGGGGCACTATATAAGGGGCTTACTTCTGGGGGCACAAGGGTCACTGCACAGGGGGGACCACTACTGGGGGCACTGTATAAGGGGCACTGCATAGGGGGGATCACTACTGGGGGCACTACTGGAGGCCTGCATAAGGGGGTCCTCTCCTGGGGCACAGGGGGGCACTGCATATATGGGCACCACGACGGGGCTGTCCCTAATCTTTATTTTTACTTTACATTAATCCCATATGGCCAGCCTCCTCCCTGGAACACTTGAGGGGGGGGGGGTGCCGTAGCAAGCACGTTCTTCGGGCACCCTGGCTACACGCTACTCCTCTGCCAGGGCCGCCTGCATGCATTTGCCCCCCAGGCTAAAAGTTGCCAGCCAGCCCCTGCCTGTTACCGCCCACAAACGGTACATTCTGTCAATCAAATTAGCAGCACCTCGCTGTTTTGCGAGTGCACGATTTCCGACCGCAATGACTGGTTTGCGCATGCGCATTACGACCCATATGCATGCGCAGTTGTGCGAACATCGCTCAGAGCGAACGAGCGGCCGCTTACGAGAGGCTCTGAATCAGGCACAGTTACAGGCAATGTAGTGGACAGGAGGCTGAGTTACAGGCAATGTAGTGGACAGGAGGCTGAGTTACAGGCAATGTAGTGGACTGAAGGCTGAGGGCCTGATTCAGAGCCGTACGCTATTTGCGGATGGTCGTTCTGAAAAAGGGGCTGGCTATTTAAATGAAGTGCTCGCTCTTTGCGGTCTGTTGACGCCTCTAAGTCTGAACGAGCGAACAAAACCTGCGGCCGCTATTTTGATAAAAACGCCCCCTGGCTGCTCGCATCATACGTCATCTCCGGTATTTATTAGATTAATCGAGTACATCGAACGGCGTCTGAACTGCTCGCTATTCTTGTGGTAGCATTTTCCTACCGCAATTATTGCGAGCAGTTCTGGCTAAAAGATAACCAAGTGATGTGGTCAATGACGCTGCTTTGTTAATTATGCACTCCCATTAAACGCCCGTTTTGACCGTTTGGCACGCCTGCGTTCGGATCTCCACTCCCCCGTTTTCAAGCACCTTCCCCTGTTACCACCCACAAACGCCTCATCCTGTCACTCAAATTAGCAGGCATTCGCTATTTTTAAGGGTGTGCATAATTAACAAAGCAGCGTCATCGGCCACGTCACTTGGTTGTCTCTTAGCCTGAACTGTTCGCATGATTGCGGTAGGAAAATCCAACCACAAGCACTGCGAGCAGTTCAGACGCCTTTCGATGTACTCGATTAATCTAATAAATAGCGGAGATGACGTAGGATGCGAGCGGCCAGGGGGTGTCTTTACAAAATAGCGAGCGCATGTTTTGTTCGCTCGCTCAGACATAGAGGCGTCAACAGACCGCAAAGAGCGAAAACTCAATTTAAATAGCCGGCCCCTTTTTCTGAACGAGAGAGCGCAAATAGCGTCCGGCTCTGAATCAGGCCCTGAGTTACAGGCAATGTTGTGGACTATGTGGCATAATGTGCTGTAAGAGGTACTAATGTGTGGCATAATGTGCTGTAAGAGGCACTACTGTGTGGCATAATGTGCTGTAAGAGGCACTAATGTGTGGCATAATGTGCTGTAAGAGGCACTACTGTGTGGCATAATGTGCTGTAAGAAGTACTACGCAAATTTACAGTTTGCAGTGGGGCGCCAAGCACCCTAACACCAGCCCTGCTTATAGGCAATGTAGTGTACTGGAGGGTGAGTAACAGGTAATATACAGGAGTGAAGCTTGAACACACACTTGAACGACCCACAATTGTCCCGACGTTCAGGGCGATTTGCCTTCACCCTGGACAAAGCATTACAAAGAATACCGGTGCACACTTAAAAGATTTAATGAACGACGGAACGATCACTGTTCCGTCCTTCATTAATATGTACAGCCTCACATGCGGTATCATGTGATTGGCCGTACAGGACGGCCAATCACACGATATTGCATGCGACCGCAGGAGCGAGCAAGTCGGGCATGCACACTGCACAATACAATATGCCAGATTTGTCGTTCCGATTTGACCAAATCAGGCCGATATTGTCCAAGTGTGTACCCTGCCTTAAGGCCCCCATACACGGTGCAATATGCACCTTGCAACGTGATGGCTGGTCTGATGCCCGACATATCGGGCGGCCCCAACACACTGAGCGATCTGCTGCCCGACCGCCTGATATGCCAGCACCCCCCTCCCCCACAGCCAGTGGCATATCTATAATGGGTGCAGTGTGTGCGGGACACACGGGCCCCCGGGTCCAGGAGGCCCCGCATCGCACACCCTGCACTCATATTTTTTTAAACTTATCTGTCCTTAGTCCCGTGTCGGGTGTCAGTGCTGCTCAGAAAACCGGAAAAATGGCCGCGGTGGCCAGCCACGTCAGTCGGCTGCCAGCCACCGGGGAGAGAGGAGGGGGCCCCGCATGGGGAGTGCACACGGGCCCCCTCCTCTCTTAAGACGCCCCTGCGCACAGCGCTGCATGGAATCGTACATCCCATCCCCAGATCAAGTGAATATATCAGCAATATCGTACCAATCCGTCGGACCGGCTGCTATGTCGCACCATGTATGTGGGCCTTTACAGGCAATGGACTGGACTGGACTAAACCACTGCAGCAGCATCATAGGGTGGAGAGGGATGCAGCAGCTCTAACATTCCTGCTGACGGAATGCACCACCTTTGTTACTGGCCACTCCTAGCTTGTGACAGTGGCACTGTGTATAGCGGCTATGGCGCGGATAGGCCACTAGGTGGCCCCGGAGAGCCTCCAGCCTGCTGCTTTCAAACTGCAAACAAAAGACAAGAAAAGTACAAAGATCAGGACTCAGAGTTATGTGAGGGGAACACAAGCCGGCAAGTACTGCAACAGTGATCACTGGGAGCAGAGGCAGGCAGGGTGCTCCTGAGCTGGGAGGCACATAGCCAGGCGGCATTACCAGCTCCCCCTGCCCTCCTGTCATGTGCCAGGGATCAGGCACCTCTCCAGCCAGCAGCAGCATCAGCAGCCTGTGGAATACCAGGGGAAGCAGGAGATCACTGCTCTGGGTAAGGCACTTTGCAGGGAATTGGGGGCTGAATAGGGTTATTGTGTTGGTACTAATGCTGGGACTGGGTGTCTGAGGCTTCAGGTTCTTCCCATGTGATTGTGTCTGGATCTGGACAATGAGGTATGGAGAGGATGGGCTGCTGGGGGCATAGACATGAAGCTGCAGGGACCATATGGTTCAGAGGAGCACTGCCAGACTATAGGCAAATGGCTATCACTTGCCCCCATGTGCAGCCCAGTATTTGCAACAGTGAAACAGTATATAGGGCAACCTAACCAGCGATCATGCAGCTCAGCTGCTGCTGAACATCTTATCAGGCAGCAGAAATGCTTGTAGGAGTTGGAGCCATGTCCCAGAAAGATGTTCTGCAGCAGCCTGTCTAGACCCCAGCTGGGAACTCTACAGATGCCAGGATGTAAATGTTAAGTTGCTGAATGGTGCAACATGAAAGTCTATTGCATGTTACATGGCTGTTAGTCTTCTGATCCAAGTCACCAGGATATATGTCACCTATGAATGGTCATACTGCATGTACTCAACTACAACTCTTGTAAAAGATTTAGATATGGGCAAAATGTACATGCAATGCATGCAGGTGGTGGGCAATCAGCCCCCCCCCCCCAGCTGTTGTTGAACTACAAGTCTCAGCATGCCTTGCAACAGTTTTAGCATGGCCAAATAGCAAAACTGTGACAGGGCATGCTGGGATATGTAGTTCTACAACTGCTGGGGGGGGGGACGGTGCTTATTGCCCATCCTTACAGGGTGTTTAACCCAAACTTTAAGACCCTGGATGACTTAAGTTTGGACAATTGTTTTTGTAGCTTTTTTTTTTGTGGCGGGCATCAAATTAGAGGGTACACTTGGCTGGGCTTACACAGAAAGTCAGACCGCAGTATTGAAAATAAATATTTTATTAAGGCATGTGCGTCCGTGTCATGTGCGTCCGTGTCGTCTGTGTCATGCGTGCACCTTTATTATTATTTTTCATTTTCTGCCATGTTTGGTGCGGGAACTACACTGCTATATTTTGCTGTAATCATTGCAGCATTCGTCTTGCTTTGTGCTGGGTTTATGTGTATGAAGCAGCCTTTTAGGGCACTTTAGGATTATTAATGATGTGGGAAATCCACTTGTACATGTTTGTGAATGTAGTGTGACTCCTTCTGCATCGGACACCTGCTTCTGCATGTGATCTATTCTCTGTACACCGCTGTGTAACCTGAATACACTATATAAAGAGTAATAATAATATGGCAGCTTAGTGAGAATGGCGTCTTTGGTGGTGGTGCCCCAAACTATTGGATATTAGTGGGGTATGGCATAACTAGGAAGCTGTATGGTTTGCACTTGGCAGAACAGAATAGGGTTCATGAGAGGAGACTCGGAGGCTTGCCATTTGTTTGTGAGGGGGTCACGGAGCGTAAACAGACAGGATTTTTACGCATGGTCAGAAGACGTCTCATTTTTAATGGGAAATACATGCCACTCTTTGTCCTGAATTGTTTAATCACCATGGGTCTGACGCACAGTGCAATGCAAGTTGGTCGTGATAGCGCCCACGTCGCCTGCGTGGATGTAGTTATTCACCATACTCCGACTTGTATGCAACGCTGCGACCTGACTGCTACAATTCAAACGCTTGGCTTCATAGCCGTCATTATAACTAGTGCGAGCTAACGCCAGCCCTATCCATGGTCCTAGAGATCCTGCTGAATACAGGCGTACTTAAACGTATACACAACCCTGAATTGGCCGCGGTTCCATGGGTATGATCTTAATAAACTATGCCTACGTGCCCTATTACTACCCAGTTACACTCCTTCCGCTGCAAGTGGAGATGCGGCGAGTTCCAGGTGGCTCTGCATTGCCCGTAGCTTGTGTACGATGGTTTCCGGAGCACATGTGAACATAGAGCATATGAGTTGCGTGTATCAAGCTAATGCAAAAAATAAATAAATAAAAATAAATAGCATTTAATCACAGTACATAAGATCTCAACCCTTATTAAGGCTGGTTGCCCGCTGGCGTCAACACAAATCAAACATCATCAGGCCTGATAACCGGCACTTACAGTCATGGGTGGGAGGGAGGCTTTGTGGCTGGTCCACACTTAAATAGGACAGGCAGCATCCTGTCACACTGCAACAAGAGGGTATGGGGTCATTGCAAGGCATAGCTTCCATAGCCATTTATGGGTTGCTATTACTGCTAAAAGCAGCTAGTAATTTGTAATGCTAGTGGGTAATGAGCCTTATCTGTAAGTCCCTGGAAGAGCGGAAAGTTGTCTTGCTGTATCCTTAAGTGAGGAAGGCACTTAAGATCTTCAGCTGTCTCCAAGCTCAGTTGTAGAATGAATACCGAGTTTACTGCCCTATTTAGAGTTATTAAGAGGCTTTAAACATGGTAATAAAACTGAGGATATATGTCCCACTCTGTAAAATCTTTTACATCTGTGTATAATAACAATCGCATCCCTGCTTAGCTGTATAATCACACACCCAGTGACTTCACAACAGTCTCTTCTGACTACAGGTTGCTACCCAACTGTGAGATAAACAAGCTACAAGGCAAAGAGAGTTATAATATTGTGGGCTATATATCTATACTCAGGAATGGCCAACCTGTGGCTCTCCAGCTGTTGTAAAACTACAAGTCCCAGCATGCACTGCTTCAGTTTTGCTATTAGGGAATGCTAAAACTGTGGCCAGGAATGCTGGGATGTGTAGTTTCACAACAGCTGGAGAGCCACAGGTTGGCCAGGCCTGACTATACTAATAGAATAACAACGCTGTGTCTGTCTATTTTTTCCAAGTAGGCAATATCAATGAAAACTGCATCATTGTGTAGTGGAAACTCCTAGAAATAACCTGCACTTTGTTCCATCTCCATCCGTCAAGTTAAAGCTGAGCAATTACAAAACACTATTTATTGACATCATCAATGCAAGAGATAAGTGTGGCACCATGCGCGCAGCCGGTGAGGTGAGAGGTGCTTTGTGCCTGTGGTCATTTGAATAGGATAGGCTACATAGAAGTATGTACACAGGGCACTCAGTGACATTGGTGAGATAGGTGTGGCACCATGAGGACGGCCGGTAAGGGGTGGGGGAGGTGCTTTGTGCTTGCGTTCACTTTACTAGGATAGGCTACATAGCAGTCTGTGCACAGGGCACACAGGGACATTGGTGTGAGTGGTGGGTGAATAGGATAAGGCTACATAGCAGTCTGTGCACAGGGCACACAGTGACATTGGTGTGAGTGGTGGGTGAATAGGATAAGGCTACATAGCAGTCTGTGCACAGGGCACACAGTGACATTGTTGTGAGTGGTGGGGGAATAGGATAGGCTACATAGAAGTATGTACACAGGGCACTCAGTGACATTGGTGAGATAGGTGTGGCACCATGAGGACGGCCGGTAAGGGGTGGGGGAGGTGCTTTGTGCTTGCGTTCACTTGACTAGGATAGGCTACATAGCAGTCTGTGCACAGGGCACACAGGGACATTGGTGTGAGTGGTGGGTGAATAGGAGAGGTTACATAGCAGTCTGTGCCACAGCACACAGTGACATTGGTGTGAGTGGTGGGTGAATAGGATAAGGCTACATAGCAGTCTGTGCACAGGGCACACAGTGACATTGGTGTGAGTGGTGGGTGAATAGGATAAGGCTACATAGCAGTCTGTGCACAGGGCACACAGTGACATTGTTGTGAGTGGTGGGGGAATAGGATAGGCTACATAGAAGTATGTACACAGGGCACTCAGTGACATTGGTGAGATAGGTGTGGCACCATGAGGACGGCCGGTAAGGGGTGGGGGAGGTGCTTTGTGCTTGCGTTCACTTGACGAGGATAGGCTACATAGCAGTCTGTGCACAGGGCACACAGGGACATTGGTGTGAGTGGTGGGTGAATAGGAGAGGTTACATAGCAGTCTGTGCCACAGCACACAGTGATATTGGTGTGAGTGGTGGGTGAATAGGATAGTCTACATAGCAGTCTGTGCACAGGGCACACAGTGACATTGGTGTGAGTGGTGGGTGAATAGGATAAGGCTACATAGCAGTCTGTGCACAGGGCACACAGTGACATTGTTGTGAGTGGTGGGGGAATAGGATAGGCTACATAGAAGTATGTACACAGGGCACTCAGTGACATTGGTGAGATAGGTGTGGCACCATGAGGACGGCCGGTAAGGGGTGGGGGAGGTGCTTTGTGCTTGCGTTCACTTGACGAGGATAGGCTACATAGCAGTCTGTGCACAGGGCACACAGGGACATTGGTGTGAGTGGTGGGTGAATAGGAGAGGTTACATAGCAGTCTGTGCCACAGCACACAGTGATATTGGTGTGAGTGGTGGGTGAATAGGATAGTCTACATAGCAGTCTGTGCACAGGGCACACAGTGACATTGGTGTGAGTGGTGGGTGAATAGGATAAGGCTACATAGCAGTCTGTGCACAGGGCACACAGTGACATTGTTGTGAGTGGTGGGGGAATAGGATAGGCTACATAGCAGTCTGTGCACAGTACACACAGTGACATTGGTGTGAGTGGTGAGTGAATAGGAGAGGTTACATAGCATGCTGTGCACAGGGCACACAGTGACATTGGTGTGAGTGGTGGGTGAATAGGATAGGCTACATAGCAGTCTGTGCCACAGCACACAGTGACATTGGTGTGAGTGGTGGGTGAATAGGAGAGGTTACATAGCAGTCTGTGCACAGGGCACACAGTGACATTGGTGTGAGTGGTGGGGGAATAGGATAAGGCTACATAGCAGTCTGTGCACAGGGCACACTGTGACATTGGTGTGAGTGGTGGGGGAATAGGATAGGCTACATAGCAGTCTGTGCACAGTACACACAGTGACATTGGTGTGAGTGGTGGGTGAATAGGAGAGGTTACATAGCAGTCTGTGCACAGGGCACACAGTGACATTGGTGTGAGTGGTGGGTGAATAGGATAGGCTACATAGCAGTCTGTGCCACAGCACACAGTGACATTGGTGTGAGTGGTGGGTGAATAGGATAGGCTACATAGCAGTCTGTGCACAGGGCACACAGTGACATTGGTGTGAGTGGTGGGTGAATAGGATAGGCTACATAGCAGTCTGTGCACAGAGCACACAGTGACATTGGTGTGAGTGGTGGGTGAATAGGATAGGCTACATAGCAGTCTGTGCACAGGGCACACAGTGACATTGGTGCGAGTGGTGGGTGAATAGGATAGGCTACATAGCAGTCTGTGCACAGGGCACACAGTGACATTGATGTGAGTGGTGGGTGAAGGTGCTGCTGGCACCAGTCTGCTGGTCACGTGGGCCACTCCCGCGACCGGGCCCTTATGCAAAGCAATACAACTAGAACACCTCAAATTAAAAAAAATAAAAAATATTGATAGAAGCCATTTCATCGTGGGCGAAGCTGCGAGCAGCAGCCAATATGATTCTAAATATATTATTTACCATAAAACACGCAGTTAATTCCTCCGCGTGACGTTCAGTTGTCTTGGGCTGCATAGATAGGGAAGGGGTTCTTCATACTTAATGGATCTACCTATTAACTTGACACCCAGCATAGGGTTCTCACATTCCCTGACTGACAGTACTCAGGACAATCTCTATTTTTACACATTAAATCTTTAACTCCTATTTTTCCATAACTGAAACTCTTCATTCAGCTCACTAATCGTAAATGGTGCCAGATTCCCACTATTTTAGCTTTTATGGGCCTGAAAATGAAGTAAATAGAAGGGGTGTATGGACCTGAACAAAGCTATTCACGACATACATTTTGTTGCAGAATACGCTTCTTTGTTCAAGCATCACAAAAATAAGTGAGAAAGAGAGATTTTGTGTAGAAGTTACTCATAACAACCGATCAGCTTTGGGCACGATTCTATTCAACGCAAAGTGAATAGCGCCGGGAATCAGCTCCCGGAGCTATTCAATTCTGCGCAAAGTTAGGTCGGGGAAGGCTCGTTCTCACACCTTAAACAGGGTGTTTAGGCGCGAGAACAACTTTGCGTTGAATAGAATCGTGCCCTTTGAAATGACAGAAGCCGATTGGTGGTTTTGGGCAACTTCTCCACTTCATGTCTCTCCAAGGGCGGTATTCAATTGTTTTAGTGTGCCCGATCTCCCATCTAAAGTGACGTAAAGTAGGGTGCTATTAAATTGATGCCGATCTTCGCGTCAATCGTGCCCAAAGAGGTTGGGTTTAGCCATGTAAAATGGCTACACCCAGCCAAAGTGCTGGGCGCTATTGTGAAAAGTGCCGTTTGGGCGCCCAAAGGGGTTACTTTTCACGCATTTCAGCTCGCACCCCCTGGGGGGGTGCGAGCTGAAAGCCGGCGTCGGCAGCTGTTCGTTCCCGACAGGAGCAACAGTTGAATAGCTACGTCGGGCACGAGGAGGGACCAAGACAATTGAATTCCCCAAGGCTTGATTCACCTCTCCCATAGAAAGATTGTGCGATAAACCTTACAGTGAGCAGTGCATGTAAAACGTAACATGCCATAACAAACAAGACCCTACAAGAGAGGGCACTTTTATAACAGAAAGACTATACTGTGACAACTTAAGATACAGGCCCTGAATCAGGGCCGTCCTTCTTAATTTTTAGAGCGGCCTCCTGGCCGCTCGTATAGCTGTGGGTGACCACCCACAGCTATAGCGAGCGGCCAGGAAGATGGTCGCGATGGTCAAGACCATCGCGACCATCGGGCTTGCGACGAGACCCTTGTGGTAGGATCTCGTTGCCGCAAGCCCTAGAGTGCTTTTGGCTCAAACAGAGCCGAGAGCACTCCCACTGACATCACTAGTGATGCTAATGGGGCCAGCCCCAGACGCTAGGTTTTCCCATGGGAACGCCTCCGTCTGGGCAGCCACGCCCCCGGCACGCCCACCAAAGGGGGCGTGCTGTCACTCCACATCTACAGCACGCCCCCTTTGGTACGAGACCCGGAGCGACGGTTTGCCCGTCGCTATCCGGGTCTCGCGCATGCACACGACGGAGCCGGCTCCGTCGTGCGCATGCGCACTGGGCCAACATCGACCCGCTTGCGAGCGCTCGCGAGCGGGTCTGAATCAGGCCCACGGTGCCATCTACTGTCCCTCCTGTACAGCTAATGGTGCACACACGGTCAGATTTTCTGTCGGATCTGAACGATAACGAATTAAAAAATCGTTCAATCGTTCATATCTGAACGAAAATCTGACATGTGAGCCTGCAACGATGAGCGATGCGCGTTCCCACTTGTCAGATAACGATATCTGACATCTGATGTGTTTGCAGTCAGATTTGGACGATTCCATTAATTTTAATTAGGGATGTGCAGGCTCGGATTAGTTTGGGGATGCAAGCAGAAATCCAGCAGAAGTCCTGGCACAAGGCTGTTTTCTACCTTTTGTGCCTGGAAAACAGCATCGCTCTGGGAAGTTAGGTCGTTGAATCCCGCTCTCTGGCCTTAAACAGGGTGTTTAGTGGCGAGAACGGGCATTCTCCGACTAAACACCGCGAAGAATAGAATAGCTCCGGGAGCTATCTCCCGGCGCTATTTACATCGCGGGCAATTGATTCGAGCCCCATGAAAGATGATGTTTTTCCATGAAAGATGACGTTTTGCCTCTTTCTGAGACCCGACTTTTGGTGGGAAAAGTCAGAATTTGACGGGAAAATCCGAACTAATCCGAGCCTGCACATCCCTAATTTTTAACACAGTCTAAAATCGTTCAAATCGTTCAGTCGCTCATCTGACATATCTGACCGTGTGTATGCACCATTACTGTAGCCTGTAGCTGTTGCAGATGTTTTGTTTCCTACTCCTCTATAAATCCACTGGCCGGTTACTAAGATTCCCTTCACACATAAATTATGCTGAGGATCCTAACCTTAAGAAAAAAATAAAATACAACAGGCATAGATAGCCCTTAGCTAGATATAGTTGGCTCTTATTTCCTAAACAGGAAGCAGTGCATCTAATCATTGTGTTCCTAGCAGTACTCCCTAATTATCCTGCTGCATAACTTCCAATCATTCCTTCAGTAGCTCCTGTTAATCATTGATTTAGTAAAATGTACTGTATGAAACTAAGGAGGAAATAAAGTTCTGAGAGAGTCATTTTTCTGGCTCTCGATGCACATTGGCAAATAATTTAGTAACAGTCGTCGGGTACCAGCTGCAGCCGTGGGGCGAGGCATTGTGGAATTATACATTTGGCTATTCATTCTGACCTCATTAAAATAAACGTGGATTATCCTGACCTCTCATCTGCCTGCTGAGCCATTCTAACAGCCCTTTGTAATGCCATCTGACTAACCGGCGATTATCAGCCGCTCTCGTTCTGGAATATGGTGTATAAATCCTCAAAGGCACATTCAATCATCTATAAAGCAGGTGATGTACAGATATATATCTTGGGCATCATGCTGGCCTAGAGTGATCTTTTATCATTATTTTGATCTGAATAGAACTGCAGAACAGTTATATGGGTTTTGTTAAATGGGCTTCTCTAGGAACCCATTTTAAACATTGGAGCAATGCAATAATGGACCCTATTGGCATTGTCAGTATGTTTTATATATTTACTACTATTCTAGAAGGTGCTAGATAAATGATAAGTAAAATCTGATTGGTTGCTATAGGCAACAACTCTAAAATCCTGCACTTTAGTAAATACACCCCTAGGGATCTTTACTCATTGATTTGCACTGAATTGTTATCATGGCCAGAGCATTGCATAGCAGAGGGAGGGGCCACAATAAAGCGATCGCCATCACACCCCCCCTCTCCCCCATACAAGCCACCCACTTGTCCACGCCACGCCCCTCCACAGTGTCTACCTGGTTGACCCCCAAAGGTCAGCATATAGTGTCCTACATTGATTAAACGTAGTAAATTAACTTACTATTGAAATTACGGGTAATGTGCGTCCCTTTTGAAGGTTAGATGGCCACCCAGCGTGGCCCCCTAGGTGCCAGTGTGGCCCCCTAGGTGTACCAGGTTGCCTGTCACTGTGTTACAAACAGTCATCGGCCCAGCAGCAGTCACTCTTTAGGACTCCGTTTTGTTAATGATCGCTTTTGCAACGCGATCAGGACATGTCAGTACCGCCCATGATCGCATTGCAAAATGCGATCATAGCGGCCAGATGTATCATCCGGGACATGCAGGGACACGGGCTCCAAAAAGAGCCCGTCCCTGCGATGTGCCCGGAGGCCAGTGCCAAGGCTGCTGCGCATGCGCGGTCCCGCGGTCTGCATATGCACAGCCGCCATAGCCGAGGAAGGTTCCGGAGGATCCCTCCGCCGGCTAATTATGTGTGGTGTAGCCCATAGGCTACAGTGGCTAACGCCATCTTCAGATAACGTTAGCTGCTGGGACCAATATCTGGAATGCATCACATTCCGGATATTGGTAAATTTGGCAGCATCACATCCCCCGCAGAAACCTTTGGAGAATGTGGCAGCCAGCGGTAATTGAGGGATCACAGCAGGTATACTTGCTGCGGTCCCTCCTTAATACATCCGGGGGATACTTAATAATTGAGGTAAACCCTTGAAAACGGGTGTTTTCAGGGATTATACCTCAGATATACTTTGATAAATGGGCCCCTTATACATAAATGTGTGAATCTCACAGGATGCGTACAATGCACAGGGTGCCGGACAAAGCCGTGGATTACAGGTTATTTAGATAATTTGCCAGGACTCTTGCTTAAGGCAATTAGAGATCAGCATTAACTGATAACCTAGTTTATACAGAGGGTTTCTCCCAGCTTATACGATACATGTTTATCTAAACTCCAGTAGTTTGTGTGGCGTTACTGTATTACAGGAATGCTTTCATTTACACTAAAGTCTCTGTACAAAAATGAGTTTCATAATCAACAATGCTACTATTGTTATACCTAATAACTAATATTGTATGTTAGGTGCCACAAAACGCCTCGCAGAACAGTCAGGAAAACAGAGCATAGTACATAAACCAGACAGGTCACACAAGCAAAATACAAAACGGGCAAAGGCACAATATAAATGAATCTCCAAAAGCATAAATGCAATTAAACCAAGAAATCAAGCGAAATATGTATCAGTGTAATAAGCAATGTATAGAACCAATATAAGCATAGACAGAACATGCACAAAGCCTAAACAAAGGCCATGCTCGCTTATAACCTTTAACTTGGTAACGTGCATGCATTTTATCTTGGTAAGCTAACCTCTATGACATTGACGCTTTGTAAATGCCAATTAGATATGTTCACAGATATATCAACGGTTTCCGTACACCAGACAATGGCAGAATAGACAGTACGGAGTTACACTTGGTTGCTGTTACCCAACATGGGGAGATTTTCCCATTTTGTTTTGTTAATATATAGACACCCTGATAAGTTGTATATGCAGTATGGGAAGGGTATGCAGTCACAATGTCGGCGTTCAGAGGGTCTGATTCAGCAAGGATTGCAACTGCGATTATGCACGCAATCGGATGATTGTGGTGTTCTGCGCATTCTGTATGGGACAGAACTGGAAGAAAACTACCATGTTGACATCGACCAGATGGGACGTAGCCCACTCCTGTGACCACACCCATGGTTCATTAGACCATTGTAAGGATTTGTCTTTACAGTGATTGTTTCATGTTGCGATGTGTCTTTGTGACATGACGAGCTCAAGTGTCATACTAGGTTATGTGTCCAGGCCAACAAGCCAGGGGCGGAGAGTGGGGGCGGTCGTACACTTAATAGGACATGCTATCTATTGCCAAATGCTGCCTAAAGGCACACATCAACTAGAAGACATGAAAACGACTGCACGACTACGACATTGTAAGCGTGCAGTCGTTCGTCAGTCTGTGATGTGCTTACAGTGAACGAGCAGTCATTCAGTGTAGACACATCAATCATCTGCAAACATGCTGAACCTGATGATATCGTCAGGTTGTCCAGCATGTCTGCCCGATGATAGATGTCTAAACGACCAGCGGGAGCGCGCATCACTGGTCGTTTTAGTTTTTTTTTTTTTTAAACGATTATTGAACGATAACGATATCATTATCGTTTAATCGCTCAATTTAATCCTCTAGTGGATGTGTTCCTCAAGACAATTTGCTCAACTGATAATTTAGCCTTGGGAGCAGGGAAGTCAAACCTTAACAAACAAAAAGTCCCTGTTATTAAATAACACAGTAAAATAAATGTTCCCTATTAATATATCATAGACCTGATTCTAAGTCTGGCGCAGCAGCGATGCCGGACGCAATGGGGTGATTTTTTTTTCTCTACGTCTAAGTCGCACTGTGCGTGATCCAGATGCCGTATGCAAAGAGTCGGAGCAGTGATTGAGGTGCACGGGAGGCGCATGTCATTTGTTTTGAAAACGTATTGGGCATTCCTTGGCAGTGACAGGGAGGTGGCTGAGCGGTCGCACGGAGAAAACCTTATGGCGTGTCACTAATAGCGACTGCATACAGAGACACAGTATAATTCACGTAGGAGGCCATGCACAGACAAATAATCTACATCTGCCTTAGGGCTGGTGTTTTGAAGTTGCTTCTATAGATTCGCCAAGCGTGTGAAGGCACTCAAGCGTGTGCGTCTTGCACATACAGACGCACGGATTTACACCAGGGAAGGACTTGTAGCGGTATTTGCATAAAGTCGCAGCAGCCATACCGGCAAAAGACGCTGACACGGGCAGCGCAGTGCCGGACTCAGAATAAGGCCCTACATGTGGAATTTAGGATGGAGTTTTTTCAGTCGCAGTGGTGCCTACATCGGCAAGGCAGGACATCAAACGGACCCTCTGGTACATTGATTATCCTGCCGAAATTGGTTCCCAGATAAATAGTCTCCCACAAGGATCTTCTTCACAAAACTAGCGGATCCCACATTCATGCTTTCCCAGTCATCCAGTGCACACGGTAGGAATAATATTTTGCCAGCCGGTTCCCATTTCTGTGATTCATGAGGAAACCTATTATAGATGGCATTTCTTCTTTATTACTTGAGGCAATATGCTAGCTCCTGTAATGATTTCCGGCATCTGGGAGTCAAAGGCTATCTGTGCCGTGGTCTGTTTTATTGCACATATTTAAATAATGACTTAATAAGAGAGAGACTGGATCTGAAATGCGGTGAATGTAACATGTGAATATGTGTCCCTGACATATGGTACGTGAGGGGATTTCTGCATATGTGTGCTGGATTTTCAGTTTCGGATTAGAATTGGTGTCTCATCCTGTTCAATTAGCTCCTGACTCACTGGAACTTTTTTTCCTCTAGTCCCTGTGGCGGCCCACAGGCAGAGTGTTGTTTTATTTCATTTTGGTTTTAATAATTTTCCTGGGATCGTACTAAACAAATTTCACAATCGCAAATAATATTACTGTGTTGGAAAAGTATAAAATATTAAATGCAAATATTTGAATGGATTACATTTTAATTTACTTTGCACTCTGTTCTGGTCTTCCATTTATATTTATCACTGTCTGGGGAGGGGTCAGCCATTTTGATTCCTGGACAGATATTTTTTATAATGCAGCCTATGAAGTCACCAGCAAGCAGTGACCTCTAGCATTTGCCGTAACCAATCGTTGCTCTGTCACTTCTTGCTCCATTGAAGCAGAGGCACTAACGTCCCCCTTTTACCTTCCGGACTGCAACTAGAAATGGTGGGGCTTAGTAATAATAAAACATGCAGTGCCCCCATAAACCTCTATGGGGGGAATTCATTTGTTTGTTGGCCACCCTTTAGTTTTGGGTGCCCAAAGAAGCTATTCAATTGTTGTTCCAATCGGGCGCACACTTGCCGCACCCAAATGCACCGTGTAAAGCAGCTAAACCTATCTAAGGTACTATGTAAATGTAACAGCCGACTCTTGGCAGATTTCTGCTCACCACCACAGGACGGTATGTTGCGAAATCTGGGCACCTGCGGCACTCAAGCCCCATCAGAGCAACAATTGAATAGCGCCCCAAAAAACAATTGAATTCCTCCTATGTCTCCAACACCTCCCATGCCATAAACAACATGGGGTACAGACCTATACACTGACACAGACATACATAGCACAGAGACTACAGGATCCATGGCTCTATTGGTAAAGCACCTGCCTGTGGTATATAAATTGAACACCAGGATTTTCCAATCTGTTGAGTGTTCGTTGCTATATAAAGTCTTGAATACATCCGTGTCCGGTGAATTCGCTTTTGCCTTACTGTGTGTGTCCTTTGCTGACTTACAAGCGGCAGCCATTTTTCTGGAGACCAAAAAATGCACAGAGATCTATGTAAATAATTTAGCCACTGTGGCTTAAGGATTGGGGAAAAGCTGATGGGTACAATTCATCACCAAGTGGTAAATCAAGAAAACAACACTAATTGAAATGTCAGACTGGATCCTCAGCACTGGGCTGCCTTCACAGTCGGGGTCCCTTCCAAGTGTACCCCCTCCCGGTAATCCAGTGACTCCGGCCCTGCTTCTGCACATGCACAGTAACACATTTTTAATGCGGATGGGAGTAGAACAACCTGCAACTAATCAAATCATCAGAATGTTCGCTGAATGTTAACAATAGTTCACAATGGAGGGGGGCGATTCAATTCAGCAAGAGTTATCGCAGGGAGGGAGCTCCTGAAGCTATTCAATTGACCGCGCTGTTAGGGCGACTAAATGATTTCTCCTCGCACTCTCCTGAGGGTGCCTGGAGAAATACAACTAAAGTGCCAGTCGCAAGGCTGTTTTCCGGCCTAGCGCAGCGCTACCGGGTTGGGTACGGGATGCCTGCGCTCGGGATCCCGGCGGTAACAATGCCGACACCATCATCCCGACAGGGTTAGGATACCGACACCTGTTGGTAGGTATCCTAACTCTTCTAACCCGGTGCCTGAGCCAAACCTCCCCTTCCCGTACCCTAGACCTAACCCTCCCCCTAACCTCTCTACTTACCTTCAACATGCCGGCGGTCGGGATGTCGGTGCCAGCTGTCTGAATTCCGACGCTGGCATCCTCTTTGCCGGGATATTGACCAGATCCCGGTGCTAATAGCCTTGCCGTCAGCACTTTAGTCGAAGTATGCCGGTTCTCACGACTAAACACCCAGGTTGAGTTGCGAGAACCGTCATTCTCCGACTTAACTTGTGTCGGACTAAACAGCGCGCTGAATTGAATAGCTCCGGGAACAACTTTCCGTCGCTATTTAACTTGCGCTGTATTGAATCATCCCCAGTGAGCCTGATTCTGAGTCGGATGCTGCGGCGTCCGTATGTGCGTCTTTTGCCAGTATTGCTTTGGAGACTTTATGAAAACACCGCTATAATCCCTTCCCTGGTGTACAGCTGTGCGTCTGCAGGTGCAGTGACTGAGGCGCCCACTGTGAGCATCTTAAGACGCTGAAATACCGCTTGGTGCGACTTTAGATGCAACCATCTGTCGCACCATCGAAACTTTCACCAGCCCCATACTAGGTACAGAATCTCTGTCAGAGTATGACCTCCAATGTGAACAATTATACGTCTGAGTCCACAACCCCTTCAGTTAGACTACTACACCACTCCCGTAACACGCCCATAAGGTGGTCCATCTCCATGCATCTGTGTAGCCACCGCCCAGGAAAATCAAAAGCTGCTCAAAAGATAAATGAGTGATAATATGTAAGTGGCACCTAAAGAGAGTAAAGGTTAAAAGAAAAATTGAGTGCACAACAACAACGGTAAGCAGCATAACTGCTCCCGAGAGGAGAGGGGGGGGGGAGAGGAATGAGGAGGAGGAGAAGGAATGATGGGAAGGAGGAATAATGAGGAGGAGGAGGAATGATGGGAAGAGGATGGAGGAGGAGGAATGATGATGAGGAGGAATGAGGTGGAGGAGGAGGAATGATGGGAAGGAGGAATAATGAGGAGGAGGAGGAGGAGGAATGATGGGAAGGAGGATGATGAGGAGAGGATGGAGGAGGAGGAATGATGAGGAGGAGGAGGAGATGGAATGATGATGAGGAGGAATGAGGTGGAGGATGAGGAGGAATGAGGTGGAGGATGAGGAGGAATGATGAGGAGGAAGAATGATGATGAGGGGGAATGATGGAAATGAGGTGGAGGGGGAATGATGGAAATGAGGTGGAGGAGGAATGAGGTGGAGGAGGAATGATTGATTACAAGGAGGAATGAAGAGGAGGAATGATTAGAAGGAAGAATGAGGAGGGGGGCTCTGCCATGGCATAAGTGTATAAGGGGCTCTACTATGGTGTAACGTGCATAAGGGGTACTACTGTGTGGCATAATATGTTATAAGGGGCATTACTTAGTAGGGCATAATGTGTCAGGGGCATGACTATGTCACAAAACTACACCCCTTTTCAGCCCCTTGTGGGTTTTTTCGGGCAGGGGAGAATAGATCGCCAAAATTACTGCCTTGCCCCGGGTGACAAAAAATCCTAGTTTTGGCCCTGAAGTTATTAAGGTCAGAGGAGGAAGAATAAAGGTTGGGGGCTGGTTCCATTTATCGCTGTTATTGCCAGCATTGGTTTATATACAAAGCAGATGGTCACGGAGTGGTTGGAACTACTGCTGCATTAACTCGTCTGTTTCGAAACTCTCCGATAATTTGTGTTCCTGATAACATGTGTTGTTTTGTGACAAAATAAACTTGTGGGTTTCAGTTAGGAAATCACAAGATATTTATTTGCCTTCTCTATAGCATTTAATAGCACCGTGCAAAACATTGGTTTGTTGTTTGGATGGGATTAGACGCAGATGTTCCAATGATTTGTTAAAATGTTGAATGACTTTATCCTATTTCATGGCAAGTTATTATCGGTGTTATGAATCCCATTACTCGTGTAATGGGGTGGACCTTAGGATTGATTTCTCTTCTTTATTCAAATGTTCTTCCAGTAGGAGGCCAAAGGATTTTTGACCATTACTTTTTTCTTTCTGTCAGGTAAAAATTCAATTTATTTTTTCTTACTAACTCTTGGTAAACTTACTGACGCTTGGCAGCCCCCTCTGCTGATCACACCATATCATTACAAAAATCTTTGTAATTCTTTTTAAGTAAAGATGGCTAAAAAAAAAAATGGCATTGTTTGAACAAAGCAGTATTATCACCACTTTCGGGGTCTATAAATTGGCACAGTACCACCAAAATAGGGACTGGGAGGTATGCTTTGCGGCAGAGGTGGGGAACCTTTTCTCTGCCGGGGGCCATTTTGATATATATATAATATTATTTGCGGGCCTGGGGCAGGCCACGCCTCTTTTGTGTGATGTCACACAGGGGTGGGGCCACAATCACCAGTGATTACAGCAATGCCCGGAGTAACGGGGAGCTGTAAGGGCAGCGGTGTGACCATTTGAAGCATCCTAAGGACGCTTCAGGCGGCACTGCTGCATAGATTCTGGCTGCAGGGAGCCATTCTAGGCACCCTGCTAGCCACATGAGGCTAACAGAAAAAAGCTCTGAGGGCCAGACTAAATGATTCCGGGGGCCTTATACGGCCCCCGAGCCTGAGGTTCCCCATCCCTGCTTTACAGGCACTGTTGGATATCACCGCATTCATTCACAGGCCCAGTAACAAGATAGAACCACCTGTAGGCTTGGACTAATGTTGGATAAAGTTTGGGATTCAGGAATTGTTATGATTCATGTCCATGTAATACAACCACCCAGAGGAGGGAGCAATGCTGCCACACAGTGTGAGCGCCAATCAATCGGATAAATGCCCAGTTTGGTCACATTGAATGAGATTCAGCTTTATGGACCAGCAGCCTATTAATTCCCACCATGAATGTGCCTGTTACTACAGTTGGAAGATGACTGCAGGCACAGCTAGATAGTGGTCACAGGGGTCTATGTACTAAGCCGTGGAGAGAGATAAAGTACCAATCAATCAGCTCTTAACTGTCATTATTCAAACACAGCCTGTAACATGGCAGTTAAGAGCTGATTGGCTGGTACCTTATCACCGTTCACTTCATCTCCTAACAAGCTTAGTAAATAGACCCCCCAAGGCTTAGTACATGTCTCTGAATCACTCTTATCTGTATCCCATTGCGTTTCGATCCTAGTGTTGAAATTTACATTATAAGCTGCGTTGGGCCACTCCCGAGGCACTCTTAGGGGTAGATGTACTAAGCCGTGGAGAGAAACTACCAACTAATCCGCTCCTCAGGTCATTTTTCAAACACAGCCTGTAACATGACAGGAGCTGATTGGTTGGCACTTTAGCTCTTTCCACTTTATCACTCGGTTAAGTACATCTCCCCCCCAGGGGCTCATTTATCAATGAATTTTATCATACGCAACGAGTGTCAAACTCATTACGTATGGTAATGGTGCTCCACCCAATCAGCTGTTTGAAAAATGACAATTGGGAGCTGATTGGCTGGAGCACCATTTAGTCTGTTAGACTCCAATGCCCTGAAGTCTAATGGTGCCCACACACATAACGATGTCCTCACGATACGATTTTATGGCCAATTTCCTCATGAACTTTCACGGGAGCTCCCTTGCCGTCGTGATTACGATTTGGAGTTAAAAATGTCCAATCTGACTAAAGATCCATCTTGCAGCCAATGCATTGTATCCCAGATTGGCTAATCTGCCCTACAGCACGGCAGATCAGAAGATGCGATGTACGACGAGCGGGGACGCGCATCGGCATCGTGCTCGTGAGTATAAACTCACGATTTGTACTTTTTTTTACCCGATTCGTCGTCATCGACCAAATCGTGTAAAATATCGCTATGTGTGTGGGCACCTTTATGGTGCATACACATGGTCAGATTTTCTGTCAATTGTAAAAATCGTTCATATCTGAAAGAAAATGTGACATGTGTGACTGCAAACGATGAACGATGCGCGTTCCCGTTTGTCAGATAACGATATTTGACATCTGATGTGTTTGCAGTCAGATTTGGACGATGCCATTCATTTTAATACTGTCTGAAATTGTTCAATCGTTCATCGTTCATCTGACACATCTGACTGTGTGTATGCACCATAAAGCTGCGTACACACGTTCAGATAAAGTGAACGATTTAAATGATAACGATAAGGATCTTTTCGTTATTGTTCAATTCGTTTACTTTAATGCCCCTGCAAACGATGGTCGATGCGCGGGCACGAATGGTCGTTATCGACCATCGTCCGTCGCCCGGGAAAACCGGCATACATGGTCGATTTCGACAATGTTAGCCTGTTTACTATAGGGACCCGCGATCGTTAATCGCGGGTCGTTATAGGTTAATGCATGTGTTGGATGTTCGATATCTGATCGTTCTGCATGTGTTGGATGATCGTTAACAATCGTTATCTGATCGTCGTGCAGTCGTCCCTTAATCCTTAATAGTGGAACTCCATTCCTGGTGGGACCAAAGCAGTTGCCTTTTTCTCTTTAATAAAATGTCCCCACCTACCTGCAGTAAAGTAGGAGCTGTCATGAACCCCAGAAGCGGTCAAAAGCTTGTTAAATGGATACGTTTCTACTTTCAAAGCCATTGTCTGTGTCTGGACCCGAGCTCTTCCTCTATCGCCTTGTATAGCAGATATTGAATATTCTGTATTTTATTTCTTCACGTTGCCCTGGCTGTCACTACTTATCATACACAGAGGACCTAACTATATCCCAAACCCACTTTACTGAACCTATTATATGACCCTTACATGGCATCTCATGTTAGAGACCATTTCTTCCACCTACATTAATTACCAAATTGTGGTGTTACCTTTATTAAGCAACATCTGGTGGTCATAGCCTTTCATTTCTACTATCTGTTCGGTTTCTAAGGGCTGGATTTATCAAAACTTCTAAAAAAGAGAAGTGTAGTTGTCCCCATAGCAACCAATCATATTCCAGCTATTAATTATATAGTGCATTCTGCAAGATGATAGCTAGGATCCCCTTGGTTGCTTCTGGCAATCCCTGCATTTGTCCTCTTTAGATGGTTTAGAATCAGTGGTTGGCAATAAGCTGCCCTCCACCTGCGTGTGGAACTGCAAATCCCAGCATGCATTGCACCAGTTTTAGCATGGCCAAATAGCAAAACTGTGGTAGGGCATGTTGGGATGTGTAGTTCTATTGTCCACCCCTTATTGTCCACCCCTAGTTTAGCTCGTTTAGCAGCATCGATGTCACTTGTAATCTAATTTACCTATTGCAGGTAGAATCCATTACGGCAGAAGCAATTGCACCTATCTACACGAGGAAAACGTATAGCCTCCCCACATGTAGTGGACCTGGTCAGATTGGAACCTAGGGATCCAGTGAAATCGGGCAGCAGCACTAACCACTGTGCCACCATTCCATCCATTAGGCCACATAGCCACTGATGTTAAGTTAATGCATTTTCAACACAAGACCAATACATGCAAACTGGGATACCACATTACTCCTAATGTCACCATGCCCTCTCACATTCTTACAGTATGCGTTCCGTTTTTTGCTTTGCATCCTTCGGGCTTTATCAATATAGGTTGGCATTGGGCAAATGTAATGTAGGAGCCTACAGTGAGATGTTGCACTAGTATACATATGTCGATGATATCGAAGATAGACAGGAGTTTGCCTTGGATATATTCTAACTAACAAATAGACATTTTTTTACCTCAGTTATTTAGGTGTAAAATGTTACAGTCCGGATATCATATCTCCTGGCTGTGACGCTTCCCGGTACACCGCTTACAAACGCTGAGACCTGAATGTGAAGCAGTGGACGCCGGCCAGGAGTCTGTAACACTATCTCCATGGTACAGGTGACCTTGCTGCTTCAGAAGAAAGCCAGTGAAGCTTCATGAAAAATAGATCTTTATGTGGTTCAGTAGATCTGTGTAATATAATAAAAATCAGGCCTGGATTAACCTGGGCTCCTGTAGAGCTGAGGTTTCTCCTAAACATAGGCCCCCAAATAACTTGTATTCATTAGGTTTAATGAGGTCCTAGTTTTGTGGCCCTGTATTGCAGAACTAAATATATATGTTCAAATTCAACGTACAGGAAGTAACTTTTTTTTCAAGCTGGAAAGGGGGGGCGGGGTGGCATTTCGGGCTCTACCACAAATCCTTGTAAAGTAGCTTTTTTCATGCTATACTGTAATATAATATCCAATGTAAAACATTTTATCCCAAAGCAGCACAATTAAATAACTCCGTCTGCTGAAAGTTACACAGAAATGCATAGAAGGAAGTTAGAGGTATTGAGCAATAATTGCTGGAGGGAACGTAAAAGCCAATAAAATAATCTGAGGGTGGGAGTAGGCTTTTATAGATGGAATATATAATAAATACCGTATGACAGAAATATGTGTTTTGCTGGAAGTCTTTCCTTTATACTTGTACTACGGATGATTTATATACACTGAAGTGCCAAAAGTCGTGGGATAGCAGTATCTAAAGGTAATGGTAGGTGGCGTCCCCCTACTGTGACATCTTGGAAATGCCCAGACCTTCATCAGTTGTTATCTGACAGATCAGTACAGCATTCTTTAGCTTCCATGGCATATGGTAGCAGAAGACCCACTAGAGTGCCTCTGTTGACACTATGACACCGGACCCAGTGGCTCAACTGGGCTCGTGACAATGGTAATTGGACCCTGAAGGTCTGGCAACATGTGGCATTGTCTGATGAGTCACGGTTCCAGTTGTTTTGGGCTGATGGTAGGGGTTGGGTGTGGTGTGGGGAATTGGTATGAATTGCGTCCGGCGGTTCCAATCCTGACAGCGGCTGGCCGACATGGCTGAAACTCCTGATCGTCCCAAGGTAAGTATTAACTAACCTAACCTCCCCCCCCTAACCCTAACCCTCCTTAGGGGTGCCTAACCATAACCTTCCCCACAGTTCCTAACCCTAATCCCCTCTCTAAGTGCCTAAACCTAACCCCCCCCTTCCCCGCCGCCTAAACCTGGGGGGGTGCATAACCCTAAGTCCCCCCCCCCCCCGGGGACTGCCTAACCCTAACCCTCCCTCCCCCTAGCCTAACCCTAACCTCCCGGGGGTTGCCTAACCCTAAGTCCCTCCCGGGAGCCCTAAACCTAACCCTCCCCCCCGCGGCTGTCCGCAGAGGAGCCCGGCATCCCTTCGATCGGGATGCAAGGCGCCGGTCTCCCGGCGTCGGTAAAATGACAGGCGTCTAGATTTAGATGCCGGTCATTTAACCCTCGCCGGGATAAAGCAGTCGGGAAGCCGGCTGTCGGGATTACGTTCGTCCGGGTTCCCGACTGCATACCTGGTGTGGACCTCGGTTGTCAGCAAGGCACTGGTGTGGGGTGTGTTCACGTGGCATGGGTTTGGGTCCACTGGTCCTCCTGAATACGTCATTGACCGCTAACTGCTACGTTGCATTGCTTGATGACCGTTTGCAGACCTTCGTAGACTTCATGTTCCCCCACAATGAATGGTATATTCCAGCAGTGTAATGCACCGTGTCCTAGGTCCCAAGTTGTCCAGAATTGGTTTGAGGAGCTTTCTGGAGAGTTCCAACGAATGGGGTGGCCACCAAGCTGGCCCGATATGAACCCAATCGAGCATTTATGGGCCGTGGTGAAGAGGTCTGTTCGCACCCAAGATCATGCACCTACAAATATCAGGGAGCTGTGGGAAGCTATCCAGACAGTGTGCAGAATGGGTCCAAATTTAGACCGTCGTAAGACAGATTAGTTTTGCCCTACTGACGAGGTGTTGTCACCGTAGTAACTCTGCAATTCCGTCCTAAGCCGAATCGCCCCCATAGTCCGTAAACGGACCGTCGCACAGGAGTGTGATTGTACCATATCTTAGATGACATTTATAGACGTCGATCTGTGATGTATGATATTGTCTTTTTGTAGTAAGAGATGAATGAGGGTATAAAAACTATGTAACGTTGCAGAAACATCTATATTTTTCTGCTGTTCTATTAGATTATGGGGTCTATTTACTAAGCAGTGTTAGGAGACGAGTGAAAAGTGATAAGGTGCCAGCCAGTCAGCTCCTAACTGTCATCTCACAGGCTATGTTTGAAAAATGACAGTTGGGAGCTGATTGGCTGGCACCTTATCACTTTCTTATCACTTTTCACTGTCTCCTAACACTGCTTAGTAAATAGACCCCTATGTATTTATGTAGTGTTTATTACAGGATATTACTCTCTATATGAAAACCTAGCATACACAACGTCTTCTATTGATGTTACTACGAATCCCTAATTCCTATTGTCTGAATTGCTGCTACAGTACTTTAAAAACCCATTGTTCTCCATGTACGGTTACAAAACATCTTCAGTAGTAGCTGTGGCTTTGATTTAATTCCGAACAGCCGCTGCCTGCTCCTCACTTGTGGTTACATGTTATCTACTTGTTTTATGGCCCTGTTTGCCCAAACACAGACTGAGAAGGCAATTTATTTTATGGCAGATGATGAACATCAGACAGCACAGATTTCTCCTGTCTGTGAAGCCTCTGCGTTCACTATAAGCCTGAATTACAAGCTGACGTATACACATGAATTGTTAGTAACTTTTATGTATACATCTAAAGGCTTCAGGGCATTTTAATACAGATTGTAAAAAGAGGTTTCTAGGGGGATGCTGTACACTATATGGAAACGTTAGCATACCATGAAACAGTCCCCATTTTTATGGGGCTGCTCAAATTTTGGTCCCAAGTGACATAGCTTAGAAATTTGGAGGTGCAGCTCTAGTACGTATAGGTGTGAATTAGGTAGAACCGAAAGTATGGTGAATAGTTTCCCCGATTCTTTTTTTATGGCCCTGGAATTTAAAGTTCATTATTATTATTTGTATGATGCCACATGGGCGCCTTTATAAAGTACATGTATGAACAAAACAAGAATAAAGTGACTTAAGTGGAGTACACACTGGGCCAGCAGTTCGGCCGCTCGAACGAGCGGACTGATCCAACGTTTGGTGTGGTTAACGATATTGCGCATACACGCTTACCAGTTGCCCGCTCAATAGGTCTGCCCAGCAAACTCCATCTGAATATGCCCATCCACTTTTGACGTCCATATTCACACACTGAACGATATATATCTGCACTATATACGAGTATATGGCATCTGCCGCACAGAACGACGGATGTGATATATCTATGAACGTCGTTCACAGACATATCGTGTGTACATATGACTGATGGTCACAACAATATATATCGTCGGTCAGCTGTACGAACGATATATCGTCCAGTGTGTACACCGCGTTACATAATCATTGCTGTATCAGCAGTCATAATACCCAAATAAGCAGCAGGGCGGCAGAACCCAAAGGTTTGGTGATGTTGTAGGCAGTGGAGAGGGGTTTTGGCATAAGTGATGGAGCGAAAAATACGAGGGAAGAGGGCCCTGCTCGTGAGAGTCTATTGTTGAAATAATTTTTTTCAGTGGGCGAAAGAAGCAACATGGCATCTGCTACTGGTTTTATAGAAGGTCTCCAGTCATCTGTATGTTTTTGTTTATTTTTCTTAATTATTAAACCAAGCCTGGCCGAATACAAAGTGTATATAGGAAAGGTTCCATGACTGCACAACCTGAATATATATAATGGGAGGTGGTACCTGATGAGACTAATTGCAGGCACAGAAACAGACAAATCTCAGGTGCACAACTCCAAATTACTGATAAAATATAAATGCAATAACATTTTGCAATCAATAGAGGTTTCCCATTTAATGTGCTTTATTGCACACCTGAGAGAAAGGAGACGCCCTCAGTCTGGATTAGCACCCTTCCTTATTGGTTTAAAAGCATGGAGTAATGCATATGCACACTGGTATTAGGCACAATTCTAGGTAAGTCCTACAAGTTATATACTGTAGTACAACTTTGGTTCATTTTTGGGGCATGGGTCCCCCTGGATTGCTTTGGTTGATCTGTTTCAGGGCACCACATTATAACACATTTTTATTTTATAACACATTTTTACCCTTCACTGTTTGTTTATTATACATGTACTTCACTTTTTTTATTTTCATTCTTTATATGCAGCTGTGGCTGCTCTTAACTATCTCTTTTACACTGCACTTTTCTTACTATGGCGGTGCCCTGGGGTGGCTTAGCTGGGCCAGTTTGGGGGTGTCCTGCGCTCTGGATTTGAATCCTAGTATGTTAAGGACCTACCCTAAAGAGGTTACCTGGATATGGTGGGTAGACCCATAACCTTGGCCAAGATTATGCTAAAAGCCTCTATTGATTGCAACATTTTATTGCATTTACCGGTATATATTATCAGGAAATTGGAGTTGTGCACCTGAGATTTGTCTGTTTCCGAATACAAAGTGTATTGGTGTGCTGATTGGACGAATCATGGACAGTTGCAACTTTACCTGTATTCCAACATCCTGTCTCTGTGACCTGCAGAATACACTAACGGGTGCCCTGTATTTTGTTGGGTGTTTCAGGGGTTCTGTGTTTAAGGGTTGGGAAGGCTTGGGTAAAAATAAAAACATGGTTGACTGGAGTGCTTGTTTCATAAATACACACACCCCAAGAATGTGTCTTATCATAATAAGCTGGCCTCAAATGTGTTTTATTGGGCACCTAAATAAAATTAATGATTTTCAGCCTTCCTCCCTATTCATATTAATAATGGGCTTTAAAGAGCAATATTGGTCACATAGGAGAAGAATATACATACACTCCATGGAGTATTAGAGTTGGCTGTACAGTTAATATCTATTCGATAGATGTCTGCAGAATGGAGGAAAACTCCAGATGATAAATGAGCTTGCCGGTTTCCCTTGACAGCTTCCCATAGTAGTAGGTGAGTGGCGGATTAGCTGGATAGCCAATGGTCCGCATATGAATATGGTATTGTCAAAGTGCAGTGTTATGTCTGACACGTTTCATCATGGTTAAATGTGATTTCATCAGAGGAAAGTAAAACGCTTCATGCCTCACAGACACTCTTGTAGGTATTGGCTATCTTGGAGTGACTGTGCGTAGCCTGTGTTTTTCTTTAGTGTCATGCCCAGAAAATCTAACAGTTTAGTAGCTACATCCCCTGAAGCATGTAGCAGATGACATTGGCCCTGGTAAGGTTGTATGCATTTTATGTCTGTGAGAAGATGGATGTATACCACCTGCTCTTTGGGACTGATTTTGGTGCTGCAGCATTTTTCTTTAGCACCGCCTGAACTTCATTTACTTGTGTGTAGATGAATTTACTCGCATTAAGGTAAAGAAGCGTCCTCCCCATACTGTCGCGTTTCACCTACTGTGCTTATGCAGAAATCAGGCATTACTCTATGTAAATGGCTACCAGCAGAGTCAAAGTCTTAAGATCAGGCATTTAACTGCCAGTGCCAGAATTCATATGCAAGTTCCAACTGGCAGGGCATGGTGGGACTTGTAGTTCCACAAGATCAAAGGTCTCCTGATTTCTCCCAGCCAGTAGAAATTTCTGCACCCCAGCAGTTCTCAGATACTACTTTCATTTCTACAAGACCAGGGGTACCACTCAAAAATGGCCGGCTTGTGTGTTCTCGCACCCTTTCGGGTACTTTTGTCCATGCTGGCACTGTTACTTGCCACAGACCGCTTAGAGGCATTTCCCCAGATTTGTCCCAGGATAATCTACACTAAACCAGTGAGAGTCCCTGGAGATGAATTTATAGCCTCTGTAGGCTGATAGACATCGTGACTTTTACTTTCCATGTATGGTAAAGATTAGGCCGTCAGCGTGTCAGTGACAAAGTGCCTGAAAGTTCTCAACATGTAGCCAACTAAACACAAACAGTGCATCAAGTTCAACATCCATTTAGCACCCAAGGGACCCTCTAAAAGCTTTGGATGTGACCACAGTAATGATTTAGAGCTCTCCCACTGTTGTTTCTGGAATTCTGACCCGTTTTCAAATTAGACCACTAGAAGTCATTAGAATAAATGTCTTTACTAGCAAATACCTTGGATTAGGGCCATTGGCCACAAAAGATGTAAAGATGTCACTTTCCTCTCCAAATGAAACAGAGGGACAATTATAAAATAATATTTTCAATTATAATATAAGGTACGATAAGGGAAATGGGGAGAAAATATGCTATAATTATACGAACCAATCACTTATTTATTAACATTTATTTACATAGCACCAGCATATTCAATTCAGTGACAGCTAATTGCTGATTGGTTGTTGCACACCTAAGGCAAGTGGTACAATTATAGTGCATCTTCCTTATATTACCAGCTTAATAGACTAGGCTAAAATGGTTTTATAGAGAAGGCGGTGTTATGAAAGAGGGATATTGGAATTAATAAGCTTTACTATATATTAGTAGACGGCACTAAGAAAAAGTGGCACTGAGTATCCTATAAGCCGCAATGTGCGCAGACCTCAAGGATTTCCACATGCGCTAAAGAACGAAATACCGTGCATGTGCCGTATCGGGTACCTGCATACACAGGCGGAGATCGTGCATACGGATTGTTCCGTCCATCTCACGCTTTCCATGAAATGACTGTGTCTGGGCGGTAACTGATCGGCGATTTTCTGTCTCGTGTAAGTGCCATGGGAGTGTCGTTGGCGTGTAAGCTGGCTTCCTCGCTCCATCATAGCGTGCAGACGGAGATGGGACATGTGCTTCAGCCAGACTGTTTGCACCCAGCATGGGGCTGGTGTAAGTCCTGATATTAATGCTGGTGGCTGCCGCACAGAGCTTTAGTATACAAAGGTGGATTCTTACATTACCATGAACTAGTATACAGGCAGCCATGGTTGTACGGAAGAGTGTCGGACCCCGTATCGGCCTCAATCCTTTTAGAACAATATTATGTATGGTCATAATGGGCTTCCTCCTCATTGCTGTTACAGGGTGAGTCTCCCATATCCAAATATTCCGAAATACAGAATTTATTTAGCATTACTGAGATAGTGAAAGTTTTGGAGGTTCAATTTACACAAACTTTGTTTAAGGCCCCAAATTATTACCAATAAAGTATAAAATTACCTTCAGGCTGTGTGTGTATATGAAACATAAATGAATTTCATATATGCACACAAACTTTGTTTGAGCTACAAAATTATTGAAAATATTGTATAAAATTACCTACAGGCTGTGTGTATATAAAGCATAAATGCATTCTGCGTGTATATTGGGGTCCCAATCCCAAGATATCTCATTATAGTATGCAAATATTCCAAAATACAGAATATTCCGATATCCAAAATACCCCTGGTCCCAAGCATTTTGGATATGGGAGACTCAGCCTGTACCTAGAAAACTTTCCGTCTGTATTTATTGTGACCTAATACTACATTTAACTGTCATATGCTACAGTACATAATGAGCTCTTTTTATTGGTTTGCTGTTAAGCTCTGCAAACATAGCACTAAACACGAGTCTGCTGAGTAACTTAATCTTTGTTCTATATTCAGATTTATATTGATGTATTTAAAATTCCACTGTCCTTAGTCATTGCTGCGAAATTGTGCGTGACTCTTGTAACCCTGGGCATGCCCTCTTATTGTTTCATATAGCAATCACATTCTGTAGGAGTCAGGCATTTTAAGCAGATGTGCTGCACAGCCGATGGACAGATATGGCTGCAGACCTATCTGTCCATCGGCAGGTGTGTACGGGCGGTCTGCAGACCTATCTGTCCATCGGCAGGTGTGTACGGGCGGTCTGCAGACCTATCTGTCCATCGGCAGGTGTGTACGGGCGGTCTGCAGACATATCTATCCATCGGCAGGTGTGTACGGGCGGTCTGCAGACCTATCTGTCCATCGGCAGGTGTGTTCGGGCGGTCTGCAGACCTATCTGTCCATCGGCAGGTGTGTACGGGCGGTCTGCAGACATATCTATCCATCGGCAGGTGTGTACGGGCGGTCTGCAGACCGCCCGTACACACACAGCGGCAGCCGCGGTGAGGGGGGGCGTGTCAGACACAGATGATGGCCGGTCAGGGTGTATGAACGACCATCATCTGTATATATATCTGCAGCTATCTGTATAGTGTGTCCTCACCTTTACTTTGCAGCATTTTTTCCACACCTGCCTAAAACTTGCCATTCAGGCAGCATGGTGGCACAGTGATTAGCATCTCTGCCTCACAGCACGGAGGTTTTCCCCCATACTCCAAAAACATACTGGTACATTCTGGTCCGTTAATGGGTTTCTGTCAAAAACAGTTAACCCTAGTAGTGTATATACTGTACAGTATGTGTGTGAGCATGTAGAAGAGAATATAGATTGTAAGCTCCAGTGTGGCAGGGACTGATGTGAATGGCTATGTATTCTCTGTAAAGCGCTTCGTAATATACGTACGCTGTATGGGATCCGGTCAAAATATTGACGTGGACTTTAGGTCGACAAGCAACATGTCGGCACAAGAATATCAAGATTAGTTTTTTTTGCTTCTTGTTAGGTTGAGGGTTAGGCTAAAACAGTGGTCAGGGAACAGGGGTAAATTACCCCACATGGGGTAAAAATTAAAGTCCTGGGGGTAATGGACGGACAGCCGGGCGTGCATATGAATCATTCTATAATATAGCCGGGCAAGGTAAGTGTGTTTTTTTTTTTTTTTTTTTTTGAACAAGCGGCACTACAGGGGCATTATATTGGGGCACTACTACAGGGGCATTATATAGGGGCACTACTACAGGGGCATAACTATGGGGACACTACTACAGGGGCATAACTATGGGGGCACTACTACAGGGGCATTATATGGGGGCACTACTACAGGGGCACTACTATATGATTTCCTTCCTTTCAAATCAATGGGGTAACGTCGGCGTATCTAAATATATTTAGGGGTAAAATGTAAAGTTCCCTGACCCCTGGGCTAAAATAAGAGAAATTCTGGTGCATGGTAAATGTCAACATTATGAACATAACATTTTAACATGTTGACATATTGCTTGTCTACTAGAAGTCCATTTGACATTCTGACTGTCCACATTCAGAATCTGTCAACATTCAGGTGGGCGTTAATGTGCATGTATACAGGTGGCCCTAATGCCTTGCAAAGCATAGCTCTGGCAGACCTCCAGACCGGTATCCTGTAACATTGTATGAGGCTGATCATAACGTCTGTCAATGGAATAAAACACAACGTTTCTGTAACACCTTCTGGAGCCATAAAACCCTCAGTGTGTCTGCATCTAAAGCTGGCCACAGACATAGCGATCTGCACACGATGAGCCGATGTGTACGATTTCCCTTGAAACTCTCCCCGGCAGCTCTGCACACGATCTCCACACGATCTGCACACGATTTTGTGTCCAATCTTCATATGATCTCTCCTACAGTCAGACTTTCACAGTGCATCGTGTCCTAGATTGTCAGATCTGCCCTACTGCACGGCAATCATGCGATGTGCGACCAGCGGGGACGCGCATCGTGATCGTGAGTGGGGACTCGCGATTTACTGAGGCTTTGGCCATATTTTACACGATCTGTCGTTCCAATGTGTCGGAATCGGCCAGATCGGGTAAAATATCGCTATGTGTGTGGCCAGCATAAGGACACTTGTGGCAGTTCTGTTTCTGGAAAGGCAAATGGTTGGTCCTCCTGACACAGGCTGCACTAAGGGTGTCTTGAGGGAATTGCAAAGCTCCTGACATTAACCCGCCGATTGCAATTTATAGTACCAGTCTTAGAGGACAGCCAGTTAAGTAATTGCTGTAAAGGTGCCTGCACACTTGGCGATGTGCTTACGATCCGACATTGTGTCCGATTTCCCCTTGAACTTCCCCCAGCAGCTCACCGGCAGTCGTGGACACGGTTTGGTGTTAAAAACTGTCCAATGTGACAAACGATAGATCGTACCTCCTAACTATTCCAGTGCATCCTGACTGAGATTGTCAGATCTGCCCTACAACATGGAAGATCTGAAGACGCGATGTACGACCTGCAGGGACGCGCATCGGCTTCGTGATCGTGAGTGGACACTCACGATTTGGGCATATTTTACGGGAGATGGGAAGGGCGGGAACGTGTAGGCAAAGTACAGTGACAAAGTATATTTAACAATTATTGAAAAGTTGGCGCAGTGATACCCAATGATGTCGATCTAGCCGAATCCGATTTGGTTGATCGCATATTGACCCGTCCAGCTGATAGTCCTTCGGTCATTAACATTATGGCGATATTATATGAAGTCTTGGCCATCTATCAGAATCACTTAATTGACATTTCCCTTTGGGCTACTGCAGAAAATTAGATTATTAGGGGAAAACAGCAGATGTTTATTTATTTTGAAAATGTAAGTATGGTATTTATTAACAACGGTCATGAGACTATTGTCTCATATACAGTACATATGACATGTCATTCCATTATTATATTGTGTACAAATAGGGTAATGCAATGTTAGCATTTGCTACTAAGGGTTCTATGTACTAAGCCTTGTTGGGAGATAAAGTACCAACCAATTAACTCCTAACTGTCATTTTTCAAACACAGCCTGTAACATGACAGTTAGGAGCTGAATGGTTGGTATTTTATCTCTCTATACTTTATCCCATTTCAAGGCTTAGTACATAGACCCCTAAGACTTTTAAACTCCCACACTGCTTTGGGGAAGCAGTTGTGCGTCTGGCACAGATGCTACGGTTTTACAAGCGGCCGCATCTGAGCATCCGTCTGAACGTATTGCATGCACAGACTCTTTAACAGGGGGACACGGTGTACACATTATTTTGTGGCCCCCCTCCTAAGCCCAGAAAATATGGTGCGGATGCAGGGACAGCGCTAGAGTTTATCTTAAGTGGGTGGTGCCAGAACTATGGCACCGGGAGCCGCTTGGTGCAGAGTGGGAGATGCAGGGCCCACTTAAATCAGGGGCTGTGCGCACCGCACACCCAGGGCTTATAGTAAACTAGCTGAAGCACCTGGCGTTACCCGGGTTTAAATCTTCAAGTTGTTAGGTTTTATTATGTGATGTCATACAAATCCATCCAGTGGAACATGCTCCTCGGATCAATCTTCTGCCCAGCGTACACCAACGGGAGGTCCGACCGGGACCCTAACCCCCCTAAGACCTGGACAGGATCCAACTGGCCCACCTCGTGTTGGTTCCATCCCAATCTGTGCAGTGGTGTAACTTCAAGTTATTACTTTCCATTATGTGATGTCATTCAAATCCATCCAGTGGAAGGCCCAGAACAGGCTCCCCGGGTTTAAGTTTTGCCCAGCATACACCAACGGGAGGTCTGACCGGGACCTCAACCCAAGACTCAGAACAGGCTCCCCGGGTCCGAAAAGGCTCCCTGGGTCAAAGTTCTGCCTGGCACACTCCGCAGTGAGGACCGACCGGAACCCTAACTACTCCATTAGGCATCCCAGACCAATTGCCATCCCTCTATGAAGTTTTCATCCAAATCCATCCAGTGGAAGGCTCAGAACAGGCTCCCGGGTCAAAGTTCTGCCTGGCACACTCCGCAGTGAGGACCGACCGTAACCCCAACCACTCCATTAGGCATCCCAGACCCTCTATGAAGTTTTCATCCAAATCCATCCAGTGGAAGGCTCAGAACAGGCTCCCGGGTCAAAGTTCTGTCCAGAGTACACCAACGGGAGGTCCGACCAGGACCCTAACCCCCATAAAACCTATCCAGGATCCAATTGGACCACCTCGCGTTGGTTTCATCTCAATCGGTGAAGGGGTGTCTATCTGTCTGGTTATGCATTCAAACAAACAGAGCAATGAATTTTATATATACGATACAACACTGTATCCTTGTAAATGCACATTTTTCTTGTGTGTCACCTCAACATGAGCCACATTGTATGAAATGATAACTACAATAAAACATGTCTGCATATCGGTACCTCATTTCGGAAGGAAACGTGACTGCAAAAAAAGGCGGAGGGTGATGTGGCACAATTTGTGGGGGCAGCTGTGCTGGGCATTTCTCTACCTGCATTGTATGTAGAAATATAAAGAATGGATGAGCGCTAGCTATCTCTGTAAATGAGTTTATACTTGTTATGTTTGGCCATGATGTGATGTTTATTGGCTTGTATACAGTGGTGGATTTTATCCGGGGGGCTTCAGCACAGTGCCCCCCCTCACTAAGCCCCCAGTCTGTGTACTGGCAGTGGCTTCCCACTGGAAGTGTTTTTTGAAGTCTTACGCCAGACTGTCAGTCCCAATACAGGGGGCGGTGGTTTTTTATCTTGAATAGGTAGAAGCCACACTGCTTGTATGTCTAATATACTAATATGTCTTTGGTGAAAATAATCCCTTAAAAATGTGAAGAGGTGTAACTTTGCTCCATACTGGTACAGGGAGGTGAATCATTATTAGGGTAAAATTTCAGAACATCGTAGAACAGGGGTAGGCAGTAAGCAGCCCTCCAGCTGTTGTGGAACTGCACATCCCAGCATGCCCTGCCACCGCTTTGTTGTTAGGGAATGCTAAAACTGTGGCAGGGCATGCTGGGATATGTAGTTCCAAGGCTGCTGGAGTGTCGGACCTTGCCTACCCCTGTAGTAGAATACACGAAATAAATGACAGCTATAATCTGATTGGTTGCTGTGGGAAACAACTTCACTACTACTTTTTAGGAGTTTTAGTAAATCTTCCCCCTCAAGTCTTGTCTCATACTTGTAAAGGTAGCATCTTTCAGGAGATAATCGACGCATTTCATTGAATTTTAAAGGGGTGGAAGTTGGACTTAAGTGTGAAATTGACACATTTGCACTACCAGTTTGATCTGTTGTCAGGCATCATTCGTTACCCTCACCCAGCCGCACGCTGTATTATCGAGGGATAAGCTGCGAGAGCCACATGCGTGTGGCTGGTGTTAATTGAGTTATCAGAGAAGACAAACGTCACAGCAATATAATGCCTATTGCCATTTACTAAGCCTTGGATGGAGATATAATGAACGGAGATAAAGGCCTTCATTCAGAGGCGGCCGTATCGTCTACGACCGCACGGCCGCCTCGATGTTTGTCAAGTGCGCATGCGCACGAGGGAGCCGGCTCCTTCGTGCGCATGCGTGAGACCCGCTACGACCGACAACGCCGGTCGTAGCGGGTCTCTTTCCAAATGGGGTGTCGATGTTGATTGACAGCTCGCCCCGTTTGGAAGGCGGGCCGGGGGGGTGGCAGCCCAAACGGAGGCGCTCCCATGGGAACGCCTACCGTTTGGGGAAGGCCCCACTGACATCACTAGTGATGTCAGTGTGGAGAGCTTCCAGCTCTGACAGAGCCAGAAGCTCTCCGGGGCTTACGACAAGTGAGACCCTACCCTAGGGTCTCGTCGTAAGCCCCGATGGTCGCGATGGTCTCTGACCATCGCGACCATCACCCTAGCGGTCGTTAGAGCTGTGGGTGTAAACCCACAGCCTAACGGCCGAAACAGAGGCGGGCGCTCAGGATGCAAGCGGCCGCCCAGTTTCTGAGCGACCGCTTGCATCCTCCGACCGCCTCTGAATGAGGCCCAAAGTACCGGCCAGCCAGCTCCTAACTGTCATTTTTCAAACGCAGCCTGTGACATGGCGGTTAGGAGCTGCTCACTTTATCTCCATCCAAAGCTTGATAAATAGACCCCATAATCTCTCTCTCTCTATAGGGAAATACATGGCAAAGCTGAAGTATATTTATTTCACACATCTTATAAGCATTTTGATGCCGGCTGTTGGCATAGATTTCGTGCAGTGACGGCTGAGGATATTGTCCCTGACAAAGTGCAGGACAGAGCAGTTCCTTCCCTGCAGCATGAAGCTGGTAGCTGTAGCTGAAGAATGCGAGTGGGGTACGGGGATTGTGCCGGCCTCATTGTTCATATGCTGATGCCTCTCCAAAGTCTTCAATGAGGCGAACCCTCCGGAGATGTCTGTAGGGATGATGATTTTGGCTACATCAGTGGATCTTCTGGTTTGCTTTAGAAAAAGGAAGCCGTTCTTCCCACAGCTCCGCCGAAGACATTCCACATTCTTCTTTCTATTCTCCAAATAGTATGTGTAGACACAGGCCGGGGAACATTTCCATGTCAATGAAAGGGGGGAGGCCGGCCAGATCGCAGGCTGGCTCAAGTTTTATCTCCCATCTTTATCTCATTTATTTTTGTGACAATGGAGTTATTAGTTTGCTAGCATGTACTTGGCCAGTCTTCCCCCTGCACAAAGGCGCCGTAACACAGGGGTGGAAGAGTGGGGAGGGAGAAGATAAAGGGGGGGCATGGACAGTTGAGGGACATTTAATTCAAACATTTAAACAAGAAGCACTCTTTATAAAGCTTTAAACGGTATCCTAATACATTGGAACATTCTGTGTCGCTGACATATATCATTGAATAACAATTAGTCCAACGATACAAGCTACGGAAGAGGTTCCCTTCCCTGGTTTACATAATCTAGTTTGGTGACCATAATAAATGATTTCTGTTCTTGTACCATTTCTTTTGTACTCTGAACAACAGGCTCGGGAATGTGTTTTAGATTTTATTAGTTTTTTTTTTTAAAGGATCCTTTTACAGTTGAACGTTAATGTGTGACTGAGCTGTTCCTTATCGGAGCTCCGAGGATTGCGCGCTACGGCAGTTCTGCCCAGTTTGCTGAGAATGTTTGAGTGTGACCCTGAGGACCAGTAGGAAGCCACATTCTCTGTCCTTCCTCCCAAACTCTGCATGCAGTGTTCTGCAACTATACCAAGGGCCCAGAAAATATAGATTTGTACATGCATCTACTCACTTGGGTTGAGTGGCCAAAATAAAGTTTATGGTCATTTTAAGTTAGAGTTATGGTGGCGTTTTCTCTTACAGTATTTTCAGGAATGAGAAAAATAAAAGCGAGTCTTTAAGATGGGTAAAGCTCTGAATACAAATGTCAGGCTGCAAATTTACTGCGGGTACACACTAGACCAGGGGTGGGCAATAAGCAGCCCTCCAGCTGTTGCTGAACTACACATCCCAGCATGCCAGGCAACAGTTTTAGCATGGCCAAATAGGAAAACTGTGGCAGGGCATGCTGGGATTGTAGTTCTACAACAGCTGGGGGGCCAACCCTACACTAGACGATGTGTGTACCCAGTGGCGGCAGATGCAAAGGCACAATATATCGGCGCTCTGTACACACTGCACGTCCCCCCGCCGCATCGAGAAGCATGGTGTCGGCTGCTGGATCTTCAGATTGGCCGGGCCTGCAGGCAGATCTGAAGATATGGCAAACAACGCATGGGAGGGCGCAGTAGTGCGTATGCTGTGATTTGTCGTTCAGACTCGCTTTAAAACAACAAATCATTCGGTATATGTGTACCCAGCTTTAGTCTAAATCAGAACCTATATACATAGGCGTATCTATAATTGGTGCAAGGTCCCTGCACCCATACCTCATGCTTACTTCTCCACAGAAACTGCCATTTTCCCAAAGAGAAGAAATCACTAGGAAAGTGGCATGGCCACCATGTTCCTGGAGACCTGTGCATACGCAATAGTCTCTGGCATGGCACGAGAGTATTCGGCAACTGTGTTGGGAAGAGAGGGGGACCCACACGAAGACTAGACATGGGCCTCCTACTCTCTTATGTCACCCCTGCCTATAAAAATTGAATGCAAGGAGAGATGGAAGGAGTATGAGGGGCAGTATGGGGAAGGCGATAGGCGAGGGGCAGTATGGGGAAGGTGATAGGAGAGGGGCAGTATGGAGAAGGCGATAGGCGAGGGACAGTATGGGGAAGACGATAGGCGAGGGGCAGTATGGGGAAGGCGATAGGCGAGGGGCAGTATTGGGAAGGCGATAGGCGAGGGGCAGTATGGAGAAGGCGATAGGCGAGGGGCAGTATGGGGAAGGCGATAGGAGAAGGGCAGTACGGGGAAGGAGATAGGAGAGGGCCAGTAAGGGGAAGGAGACAGGAGAGGGGCAGTATGGGAAGGAGACAGAAGAGGGCCAGTATGGGGAAGGAGATAGGAGAGGAGCAGTATGGGGAAGGTGATAAGATAGGGTAGTATGGGAAGGAGATAGGAGAGGGGCAGTATGGGGAAGGAGATAGGAGAGGGCCAGTAAGGGGAAGGAGACAGGAGAGGGGCAGTATGGGAAGGAGACAGAAGAGGGCCAGTATGGGGAAGGAGATAGGAGAGGGGCAGTATGGGGAAGGCGATAAGATAGGGTAGTATGGGAAGGAGATAGGAGAGGGGCAGTATGGGGAAGGCGATAAGATAGGGGTAGTATGGGAAGGAGATAGGAGAGAGGCATTATGGGGAAGGCGATAAGATAGGGTAGTATGGGAAGGAGATAGGAGAGGGGCAGTATGGGGAAGGCGATAAGATAGGGGTAGTATGGGAAGGAGATAGGAGAGAGGCATTATGGGGAAGGTGATAAGATAGGGTAGTATGGGAAGGAGATAGGAGAGGGGCAGTATGGGGAAGGCGATAAGTTAGGGGTAGTATGGGAAGGAGATAGCAGAGGGGCAGTATGGGAAGGCGATAAGATAGGGGTAGTATGGGAAGGAGATAGGAGAGGGGCAGTATGGGGAAGGCGATAAGATAGGGGTAGTATGGGAAGGAGATAGGAGAGAGGCATTATGGGGAAGGCGATAAGTTAGGGGCAGTATGGGAAGGAGATAGGAGAGGGGCAGTATGGGAAGGCGATAAGATAGGGGTAGTATGGGAAGGAGATAGGAGAGGGGCAGTATGGGAAGGCGATAAGTTAGGGTAGTATGGGAAGGAGATAGAGGTATGATAGTACAGTGAATGGAAATGGGAGGAAAACTTAATCCATCTCTCTTGTGAAATTCTAGTAGTGAGGAACAATGCGTTTCACTTTCATGCACTGTTATACAGCAGACGCTTGAAATACAAAATAGTTTCGGCAGCCAGAGATAAATATAATACCTCTGCTGCATAGGAAAAGTCTCTAGGCGGGAAGAGAGTCTGCAGTTACCATGCTGTGCTGTGAATGTGCAAATACATTGATATAATAAACAAGCAATTGTACTTTACAGGCCCGGCCAAAACATGTCATATACACAGTATGTTTAGTACTGCGCTGCCAATGGTAATAAACGTAATGAAAGAAATATATTACAGCTGCGTGTCAATCTCAACGAGTATCTAATGGATAATCTATGGACTGAATGTTAAAAAGTTGGCGACATCGCTTAGTACCCCATGAAAGGCTTTGGTACAGTCACCATTTGCCTGCCCAAGACAAATCGCCAGTGCATGCACAGTAGTTAGTGCAGTAACCGGTTTAGTAAATAGCTTTTAATTTAAACCGTTATATAACCTCTTTTTTCCGATTATACCTCTTAGGGCAATAGTTCCCAAACTGGGTGCTGTGGCACTCTGGGGTGCAGCTGGGCAAATCAAATTATTCGTAGTCCATGTGATGAGCAAAACCAGTGCTGGTGGCTGCCCATCATAAAATTTGTCGACCAACAAAAGCGCCACCCTGTCCACCACCACATAACTGAGCCCATGGGTGACCGTTAAACACAATTTATTTATTTCAATAAGTTTTGCTGAATTAAGAAACGTTTGACCTGGGGATGCCGCAAAAAAATGCTGATACTCTAGATCGTGATTCAAGAAAGTTTTGGAACCACCGTCTCCGGGGGCTAATGCAGAGAGAGTACTATGACCGCTGTCTGAGTGCAAATTGCATTGGGTGAACGCGTATTCGCCCATGCTGATTTACGTCTTATTGCCTTTGCGTCAGGGACTGTTTGACAGATGGCAAGTAAAGTAAGGCCATGTTCTCGCAAATTACAAACGCATCAGAGATGGAAACATGCCTGCAACAGATGGGGTGAAGGGGTACTTGGCAAATACTAGATGATAGTGGTGGCTGTTGTTGGATACAGCTGATCGCCACTGATTGGCTCCTCGCAAATGCCCCACTGATGCTGATTGGCGCTCCCTTTCTACTTCAGGGTCCATAGGGTATCCACAGGATACCTTGGGGTATAGGTGTGACGTCACCAAAGAGTTAAGCTTTCAGCCTCCCAGGATGCACTAGGTCCCCCTCCTATACCCCGCCCCCGAGCCAAGGCATCTTAGTTTCGTTTGGTGCCCGGCCGGAGTCGGAGGCACCTGCTAGAGGGGGGGCTTAGAAGAGCCCCTGAAGCTTTTTCTTCATGCAGCTGTGGCTGCACATCTGGATGAACAGCATGGACAGTCAGTCCTGACGTCCATGCTGTCTTCCCTACACCCCGCCGGTACCAGAACGCCGGTACTGATCCGGGGATGCTGGTGGACATCTGGGGTCACAACTAGCGGTGACCCAAGATGTTCCGGACCATGGCCGGATTCAAGGGGGACAGAGGTAAGCAGCGGGGTCCCGCGGGGGGTCCCCGCTGATCACATGGTCCTAAGTCCCCAGGCAGGGAGCTCCCTGGGGACTGGCTGCAGCGTGGAGCCAGGCGACCAACCTGCGCTTCCACTACCCCCTGGGACAGCGGACCGCAGCAGAGCGGTAGCGCTGCGGCGTCCCAGGGGTTAAATGCATGGCAGGGGAGAGCGCCTTCCCTGTCTCACAGCCGGCGCCTCCCCCGCTGCACACAGCCCTCTCTGCACTGTGCTGACTGGCCCTGTGTCAGCGCTCCTCCCCCAGGCCAGCCTTCTCTCTGCTCCTCGGTGGCCATCTTTTCTGAAGCATGGTGAACGCTGCTGGAAGCCTGCATTGGAAGCATCATGGTCTGGGTCCCCCCGCATACCTCTCCTCCGCTGTGGTCAGGTCTGTGTATGCAGCGCTGTGTCCTACCAGGCCCTGTGTCTGTGTAGTTGAGTGATCAGCGCTGTTAGTGCAGGAATTGTTTTTTCTCTGCATTGTATGTGACTGTGCTAGCGCTGCTGCCTGTAACTTTTTTTCTAAACTGTCAGCTTTATACTGTCCCTGTTTTTTCTGCTAAGCCCTTGCGGTGCGGTGCTGCGGGGTGGTCTCTCGCCTCTTAAATATATAATTGGTGAGAGGGGTCACATACGTGGTGCCATCATGTCTGAAAGTGATTTTCCCCTCCGGCTACAGTGTACTACGTGTAAAGTACCGTTAGCGGAGGGGGAGGGTAGCGCGGAGGGCCTCTGCCGGCAGTGTTTGTCTATGGCGCGGCCTCTTACGGTTACTGCACCGGTACAGGAGCCGCCCTGGGCTTGTTTCGCTCAAGCGCTTACAGATACAGATATAGTGGGCCAGTTAGCTCCGCAGCCCGCGTTTACACCGATGGGTTTGTCCCAGCAGTCAGTGGTGTCGTCACCCATGCAGGGTTTCCCATGACAATTGGTGGTACCCCACAGTCTCCCTATTTCCCCGCTCCCAGTTTCTCAGGAGCCAGCGTGGGTTAACTCCCTGACGAGTTCTGTACAGCACTTGTCGGATGTGTTGCAAGGGGAGTCTGTGATGCGGCCGCATAAACGGCCAGTGGCGTCTCTGTCGGCTCCTTATGAGAATGACGAGGGGACGTCTGATGATGGGGAGATTCTGGATCCTTACGATCAGGAACCTCTCCATGCTAAGGACGCTGATGCTAAGTCCAAAGTATATATTCCTGGACTTATTCGGGCGGTCCGCACAGCCTTGGTGATTGAGGACGAAGTTCCCCCAACGGCTAAATCTAAGTATGCCTTTTTCAAAGATGTGAAGGGCGATGCCACAGTCTTTCCTCTTTCGGGTCAGTTGGTGGACCATTTAGAGGAGGCGTGGAAACAGCCTGGCAAAAGATACCAGCCGCAGAGACGCCTGGCGGTGGCTTATCCGTTCGCGGATAATTATTTTGCAAAGTGGGAATCCCCTCCACAGGTGGATTCTCACGTGACCCGTCTTGTCCGTAGTGCCACATTGCCGATGCCATCCATGTCCGCAAGGTGGAGATCTGCCTGAAGTCCGCTTATTCCCTTGCGGGGGGGGCAGCACGGCCGGCTATGGCCATTTGCTGGGTTGCCAGAGCGATGGAGCGCTGGGCGGATTCATTAGAGGCTTCTTTTGATTCCGACTGTCCGGCCGAACAGGCGGAGTTGATTGGCAATCTCCGTGATTCGGCCACCTACATCAACGAGGCGGCCCTAGACATTAGTACTCTGGTGTCTAGGATTTCTTCAGCAGCGGTAGCTGCTCGTCGCACCTTGTGGCTGCGATCCTGGAAGGCGGACGCAGATTGCAAAAAGGGTCTGGAGGCGTTGCCGTTTACCGGAGAAGTTCTCTTCGGTCCGGATCTGGATAAGATTGTGGCCACGCTGGCGGCAGCCAAATCGGCTTGTCTCCAGTCGGCCGCTGCTCCTTCTGGTTCTGGACCATCGTCCTTTCGGTCATGTAGGGCCCAGGGCAGGCCCAAACCACAGTCGTTTTCCTCGACAGGCTGGCCCTAAGAAATCGGTCAAGCCCCGGAAGCAGGCATGGAGTACCAGACGTCCGGCCCACAAGCAAGATGACAAGCCTGCGGCCTGACGGTCCGGGCCTCCCTTTGGGGGATCCCACGGTGGGAGGCCACCTGCTGCAGTTCGCCCAGTGTTGGTCGACCACTACGACAGACACTTGGGTTCTGGAGGTGGTCTCCCACGGGTACGCCCTCTCCTTCCGGCACAGACCCCCGGCTCGATTCTTCACCACGGGTCTACCATCAGACCGGAACAAGGCTACGGAGCTGCGGAAGGTATTGCACACTATGCTCCAGGCTGGAGTTATAGTGCCTGTTCCATTCTCCCAGAGTGGCCAGGGTTTCTATTCAAACCTTTTTTTGGTACAGAAACCCAATGGGTCGTATCGTCCGATTCTCAACCTCAAAGCACTCAACAGGTCTTTGCGGGTACCGAAGTTTCGGATGGAGACCCGACGGTCCATCATTCTGGCGCTGGAACCTGGGGACTACATGGTGTCATTGGACATACAGGACGCTTACCTGCATGTCCCTATTCTTTTGCGCCATCAACAGTTCCTCAGGTTTGCAATCCGCAGCGACCACTTCCAGTTTCGGGCGTTACCTTTTGGCCTGGCAACAGCACCACGGGTTTTCACCAAGGTGATGGGGGTCAATGGCGGCTTCTCTGCGGCTGCAGGGAGTCCGCATGTTGCCGTACTTGGACGACCTGTTATTGGTGGCAGGATCTCCAGAGCTCCTGTTACGCCACTTGGACCTGACCATTGCACTGCTGCAACGGCACGGCTGGCTAATCAACTGGCAGAAGTCCACTCTAATCCCATCTCGGAGGATTCTGCATCTTGGAGCCTTATTGGACTCGGGACAGCAAAGGATCTTCGTGACGGAGGACAAGATCTCTGCTTTACAGTCAAGGGTGCGCAGTTGTCTGCACAGCCGCCGGGTGTCCCTACACTCGGCGTTGAGGTTACTGGGCTCCATGGTGTCGGTGTTCGACATGGTGGAATACGCCCAGTTTCACTCCAGACCTCTGCAGCACCTGATCCTGTCCAAGTGGAACGGGCTGCCTCAGTCTCTGAAGTCCCAGACGATTGTGCTCACCCCGGAGGTTCGCCTGTCCCTTGCTTGGTGGTTACAGATGACCCACCTCAACAAGGGACGTCCGTTCTGGGTTCCAAATTGGGTCCCGTTGACAACGGACGCCAGTCTTCGGGGCTGGGGAGCGGTTTTGGGTCCACACTTGTTCCAGGGCAGGTGGACGCCGACAGAAGCGGAGCTTCCCATAAATATCTTGGAAATCCGTGCGGTCTTCAATGCTCTCCAGCAGGCACATCGGTTTCTCCAGGGTCACCCGGTACAGGTCCAGTCGGACAACGCTACCACCGTGGCCTACATAAACAGGCAAGGAGGAACCCGCAGTCGGGCGGCTCTCGTAGAGGTCTCTCGGATCCTGGTTTGGGCGGAGCGCAATCTTCCGGCCATATCAGCGGTCTTCTTCCCGGGAGTGCTAAATTGGGAGGCGGACTTTCTAAGTCGCCAGGACGTTCATCCGGGGGAATGGTCCCTGCACCCGGACGTTTTTCAACTGCTGGTGGACAGGTGGGGTCTTCCAGAGATCGACCTCATGGCGTCCCGGCACAACAACAAGTTGCCGGTGTACGGGTCTCGCACAAGAGACGAAGGGGCGTCTCTGGTGGATGCTCTGTCCGTCCGGTGGACGTTCCGGTTCGCATACCTGTTCCCTCCGGTCTCCCTTCTTCCACGGGTAATCCGGAAATTCAAACAGGAAGGAGGGACGCTCCTGTTGATAGCTCCCGCGTGGCCCAGACGGCACTGGTTCTCAGACCTTCAGGGTCTGTCCCCGTGGACAGTCCTCTGCGGTTGCCGCTACGACCGGACCTTCTGTCTCAGGGTCCTTGTCTTCACCCGGACCTGACTCGGCTGTCTTTGACGGCGTGGCTGTTGAGACGGCCATGCTGAGGTCCCGGGGGTTTTCCAGCTCTGTGGTGCGTACCATGTTGCGAGCTCGGAAACTGTCTTCCGCGAGGATATACCATCGCGTGTGGCATACGTTCTTCCAGTAGTGTCGACCGAGAGGTTATGCACCGCGGGAGTTTCGTCTGTCTCGGATTCTCGCCTTCCTACAAGCGGGACTAGATCATGGGCTTCGCCTTGCTTCTTTGAAGGTACAGGTTTCGGCCCTGTCTGTTTGGTTTCACCGTAGGATTGCTACATTCCCGGATGTGCGCACCTTTATGCAAGGTGTTGTCCGCATTCAGCCGCCCTTTGTTCCACCTGTGGCGCCTTGGGATTTGGCTGTGGTCCTGAGGGCTCTCCAAGGACCGCCGTTTGAACCACTGGGCTCAGTACAGCTAAGACTGTTTTCCTTCTGGCTATTGCTTCGGCCAGACGTGTTTCTGAGTTAGGGGCTCTTTCTTGTAGACCCCCTTTCTTGGTTTTTCATGGGAACAGGGCAGTGCTCCGCATTCGGCCCGAGTTTCTTCCCAAAGTTGTTTCCCAGTTTCATGTTAACGAGGAAATCGTTGTTCCGGCCTTTAACTCACCGGGTCTTTCCGTGGGTGAGGCCTCTTTGGATGTTGTGCGGGCCTTAAGGACTTATGTTGACCGCACTTCTTCGTTTAGGAAGTCGGACGCTTTGTTTGTCCTCTATGGCATCCGTAAAAAGGGTTGGCCTGCTTCAAAGCAAACTTTGGCAGCCTGGATCCGTATGGCTATTTCTGAAGCTTATCTTCATGAAGGCCTGCCGGTTCCTCCTTCTGTGAAGGCTCATTCCACTAGGTCTGTGGGTCCTTCGTGGGCAACTCGACGTGGTGCCTCTGCAGTCCAGATCTGCAAGGCTGCTACGTGGTCCTCTGTCCATACCTTCGTGAGGTATTACAGGTTTGACACCTTCGCCTCTCAGGATGCTTCCTTCGGGCGGCGGATTCTCCTTTCTGCACAGGAGCGTCCCCACCCTTAAAGGATACTGCTTTGGGACATCCCCAAGGTATCCTGTGGATACCCTATGGACCCTGAAGTAGAAAATATGAGATATGGTAAGAACTTACCCTTGTTATCTCTATTTCTACGAAGTCCATAGGGTTCCACAGGACTCCCGCCCTGTCGCACCTGTGCTGCAGATGGGTTTTGCTCTGGTCACCGGTTTTCCGTCTCCCTCTGGTGAGAATGTGATTCTTGTATGTGTCCAGATCTTTGTTCTCTCTCTTCCTTCTCCTCCTCCGGCCTATGGCTTGGTAACTAACTGAGATGCCTTGGCTCGGGGGCGGGGTATAGGAGGGGGACCTAGTGCATCCTGGGAGGCTGAAAGCTTAACTCTTTGGTGCCCGATGACTGACGTCACACCTATACCCCAAGGTATCCTGTGGAACCCTATGGACTTCGTAGAAATAGAGATAACAAGGGTAAGTTCTTACCATATCTCATATTTTTTTTCCCTGGCACAGAACATACATCTGTGGGATTTTGTGATCGTATTTCAGAATGTTTTTTCTATCCTATCTATCTTAGCTATCTTATCTATGTTATATATGTTATCTATCTTATCTGTCTTATCTAACTTATCTATCTCTCTCATATCTATCTCATATCTATCTATCTTATCTAACCTATCTATCTATCTATCTCTCTCATATCTATCTCATATCTATCTATCTTATCTGTCTTATCTAACTTATCTATCTATCTATCTCTCTCATATCTATCAAACATATAGGGCCTGATTCAGAGCCGTTCGCTATTTGCGGTCGTTCGTTCAAAAACAAGTGGTGGCTATTCAAATGATCCGTTCGCAAATTGCAGTCTGTTCACACCTCTAAGTCTGAACGAGCGAGCAAAACATACGCTTGTTTATTTGTTAAAAACGCCCCCTGGCCGCTCACACCATACGTCATGTCCGCTATTTATTAGATTAATCGAGTACATCGACCAGCGTATGAACTGCTCGCTATTCTTGTGGTTGGTTTTTGCTACCACAATCTTGCGAGCAGTTCTGGCTATAAAATAACCCAGTGACGTGGTCAATGACGCTGCAGTATTAATTATGCACACCCATAAAACGCCCGTTTTGACCTTTAAGCACGCCTGCGTTCTGATCTCCACTCCCCGTTTTCAAGCACCTTCCCCTGTTACCACCCACATACGCCTCATTCTGTCACTCAAAATAGCAGGCATTCGCTATATTGCGAGCACATGAATTTCGGCCGCACTGACTGATTCGCGCATGCGTATAACGATCCGTACGCATGCGCAGATGTGCGAACATCGCTCGGAACGAGCGTACTGCCGCTAGCGAGTGGCTCTGAATGAGGGCCATTGTTGTGTACACAAGATAGAGGATGGGTGTTTCTGCTGTATTAGACAGACAGGTTTTGGCAATTATACTTCTACCCATTAGCAAATGTGTTTCTGTCACATAAGGGACAGGTAGATGTACTAAGCCCTGGAGAGAGATTAAGTGCCAACCAATCAGCTCCTAACTGTCATTTTTCAAACAGCCTATAACATGGCAGTTAGGAGCTGATCGGCTGGTACTTTCTCTCTCCCTCCAAGAAGTAGTATATATACCCCATGGCTTGAAAACACTGGCACAACCTGGATGTAAAGGTCTGTGACCTGTAAGTGAGCGTCTATTCAGCATTGTGGAGAGGAAATAATCTTGCTTGCGGCTAGAACTTGGCATGTGAGATAAATATACAACAATTTGGGCTCGATTCAATAGCCCGCGATGTAAATAGCGCCGGGAGATAGCTCCCGGAGCTATTCAATTGTGCACGGTGTTTAGTCGGAGACTGCCCGTTCTTGTGACTAAACACCCTGTTTAAGGCGCGAGAATGGGCATTCCCCGGCCTAACTTCCCGGCGCGATGCTGTTTTCCCGGCGCTAAGGGCAGAAAACAGCCTCGCCCTGGACTTTTGTCAGATTTCTGCTTGCATCCCCGGAGGGGTGTGAGAAGAAATCCTTAGTCGGGGTTAGCTGCGCGTGTATTGAATAGCTCCGGGAGCTGATTCCCGGAGCTATTCACTTCGCGCAGAATAGAATCGAGCCCTTGGTGTGCGTTTATTTTTTCCAATGTTACTTACATCCATTTTGAGCCTTGCTCTGCATTAGCCTCTATATGGGGTGATTTTTCACACGATTTGGCCATTTCCGACTGATCATAACGACCAATCATGTGAAAAATAAGGTTTTCATAGACTATTCCGATGCGATGCGCGTCCCCGGCGTCGTGGATCGGCATTGTAGATCAGATGGAAAAACCATTTGATCTACGATCCGTCATGCTGTAAATAGGTAAATGAAGCATCTTGTAAGATGCATCGAATACCATTTACAGCATGCTGCGATGCATCGGACGAAACTTGAAAACGTAACAAGGTGTCGTACGTTTTCAAATCGTCCCGTGTATGGGGGCCTTAAGTGTATATCTAGAGAATAATTAGACATAGGTTAGAAGCTTTTGGTTTTTGTTTTGTATGCACATTTAAAATAAAAAAAAGGAAATCTGATTTGAGTTCTAGGGAGAGATGTGTCAAACCTCATGAAGTAAGAAAAAGCTGAGAAGTTGCCTAAAGCAGCCAATCAGCTTCTAGCTGTCATTTTATATATTGTGCTAGATAAATAATAGGTAGAACCTGATTGGTTGCTATGAGCAGTGTCTCCGTTTTTTTCCTCTTCAGAAGACTAGGGGTCTATTTACTAAGCAGTGTTAGGAGACAGAGTGAAAAGTGATAAGGTGCCAGCCAATCAGCTCCTAACTGTCATCTCACAGGCTGTGTTTGAAAAATGACAGTTGGGAGCTGATTGGCTGGCACCTTATCACTTTCTTATCACTTTTCACTCTGTCTCCTAATCCCAAGTACATCTCCCCCAAAATCACTTAGGGTTTTTGCACCTCAGTACCACATCTTTTGTTTCCAAAGGAATTTTTACCCTCAACACTTGTCTTTCAGAAGGCTCAAATGTGTGTGCCTCCAGGGGTGTAATTAAGGTAATTGCTTTGGTCCTTGGGGAGGAAATCCCACCTGATTGCTACTTAGACGGGAGAAGCGTTCTCTAAAAGGAAGACATCCAAAGGGGGGATATTCCCTTTCAGAGATATAAAGTTGTAGATTAATATAATGATACTTTCATTTAGATCAGCAAGTAGACTCCGTCATTGCTGAGATAGAAGAATTACCTTGTTTATGTGGCTGTGAGCAAACCGCAAAAACATTTGTAGTTGTGTGTTTTTTGTTTTGTTTTTATTAATCTTCTTTGTTAGGGAAGCGAGAACAGGTTTGTATTCAAAGTGAGGTCACACACAGCCTGTTATATTTCGGGGTTTCGATTTGGCAAAGAGCCGGATTACTTATGTTTTGTGTTTTGCTTTTGCAGGTTTTGAAGAACAATAAAGCTGTGAAAAGTTGAATGGAAAAAACATGAAAAGTTTAAAAGCCAAGTTTCGGAAAAGTGATGTAAGTACCAAACCCTTGTAGCATAACTGGGGCAGCCTATACGCGGTTACACCTGTGTTGTCCACCTTGGGGTCAGTTCAGTTAGGGGATACGGGGGCCAGTTGACGTTGCAATGTCGGCAACGGCAGTGGAACTCGTCCCCCTCGCGCCCTGATCTAGCCCCAGACTCGCTGATTTTGGATGCAGCCCTATTACGCTGCAAATAAAAATCAGCGCGTTCGGAGCTACCACAAGTGCGGTATGATACCACACTTACTCGCTGGCATGGCTATGACTGCTGATGTAGAAATGTTTCTAAACCATTTCCATGTTCTACAATGTTGTGTACTGTTAGCCACTTAGTTCGTTGTGTACCCCTTGTGGCGCCTTTTAAAGAAAGGATGATGAGGATAAATAATCACTAATAATTTAATTGACCCTCAGTGATTTACTGAACAAAAACTTATGTTATGCATCGCTTTTGTTAATGTTGATTTTTGGTTTGAGCAAAATATCATACGGTCATACTACAATGTTATTTCGTATGTCTTTGGTCTTTCCTTGTTAGATTTGTAGTGTGTGTGTGTGTGTGTGTGTGTGTGTGTCTTTTACACGTCAGTGAGAACAGATCACTCCTATTTATTGTGATATTATTTATTTATAAGACTTGTGCATGGGTAATTGCAACAATTGAAGTGCAGAAAAGTTAGTGTAACACGTAGCACCCAGTCCTATTCTGCCATTTGTAGAGTACAGGGAATTAAATCAGTTGTCTGATGGTTGTTATGGACAATAAGACTGATCATGCACAGTTGTCTGCAGCTAAGTGTTGTGATATCTGGACACATACAGGGGATGGTTATCATGCACTGAGCACAAGGCCTGATGGGACATGCTCACCCATCTGCTTGGTCCTACTTGCAGCTTAGGGGTCGGGTTCTTCTCTGGATAGAAGGTACATGCAGGGCACGGGGTAAGAAAAGTCTTCATCATGTTGGCAATGTTTGTTAATAAACACCTGGAGAACCACAGCTGAAGCAGTGTAGAGAATACGTACTATACACCCAACGGCCTTGGTCTTGGCTTTATTCGGACAGCCTCGGTCTTTGAACAGTGGAACGGTGTGGACCTTATCTGAGGGCAAGAACAGGCCAGATTGGGAGCAGAATTAAGTTTGTGGTCTTGGCTGTTCCCAAAACTGTCAGAATCGTATTATCTTCATTTGGTCCAGCTCTGAGAGTCACCTGATCTTCCTATTGATAGCCTAGCCTTAAGACCGTTAAGTAACTCGTGTAGCTACAAGACTTCCTCTCCTCCGCTTGTGCAGGGTTACCTCACAGAAACAGGGCCCCCATCATCAGATGACCACACTCCGATAACCAGGGACCAGGGTGGAAGGCCCATCCTTCTATATCCTTTTTATATATGAGATCGAGCCCGGTCCCAGGGGAAGGTGGCATAGCCTAATCGCGGGAGGCGTGGCCAAGCGCCCTTAGAAGGAAAAGAAAGAATAAAAACCTTTTTGAGCTCCCAGCCCGGTGCAAATCCAAAGGGGGGCACGATTGGTGTGATCGCCCTCCACACAGGCAGAGGAGACTGTAGCAGCAGTGAGCCCAGCACACAGTAGCGTGTGCTGGGCTGCTGACAGGGAGGGGCAGGCGGCGTCGGACTCGGGCCCCCGCCGGGCCCATCTAGCAAGCCCGGGCCTGGGTAAATAGTACCCACTCCTACCACCCCCACTCCTCTCGGCGCACCTGCCTAGCAGAATAGTGCAGGTTTATAGTAGCGGAGGTGTTGCCCATAGCAGCCAATTAGATTCAACTTCTCATTTATCTAGCACCTTCTAGAAGTTAATAGCTAGAATCTATTTGGTTGCTATGAGCAACATCTCCACTTCAATAAACCTGCACATTACTAAATATACTCCCTACAGTGACTGTCGCACGTTAATACTCGGCAGATGAATGACACATCCCATATTGTCTACATTTAAAAATAAAAATCATCTAAAATGCTTTGCAGGTTTTCTAAACTTTTTTTAAAAGATTTTTCAGTTAAAAGATTGATTATCTGGAGAAGCTGGGTAATGAGGTGGAATTATCTCTCCTGCCTGGGGCACCCCATGGTAACACACATTAATAAATCGCAGACTTGGGTGTCCTTATATCCTGCTCTGTGCAAATGTGTTTTCCATCATCTGCGTTTTATGCTCAAAAGAAGAAAATATGAAAATAACAGATGTCAAGAGAAGATACCACAAAACCAGAAGACTAACCCGCTTTATATTTATCGTAATTGCTGTTTTTTTAATTGACATGTTTTATCAAGGTTTTCCTTTGTTACTTTTCATTCATTTATTTCAGGCATTTCAGTACACCAAAATATTAAGTACTGAACCGCAAGACAATATAAATACAGTAATGGAAGAGAAAAAAACAGTGGTGCAATAAATTTGCTAACAATTGCCAATAAAATAGTAAAATGAACAGATAAACAACAAGGAGCTATGGGTGTGGATTGAAAGATCTACAGTAAAAAGGTAGACAATGTCTAGATAGACACCAGATGTTAGACAGGCAATAGGTCGACAGGGACAAAAGGTCTACACACTAAAGGTTGACGGGTACAAATTGTCGACAGGGTGAAAAGGTCGATATGCATATGATTGACACATTTTAATTTTTTGCCCTAACCCTCCCCTTGGTGCCTGACCCTAACTGTTGCGGTAAGTGCTTAACCCTAACACTTCGGCAAGTGTCTAACCCTAAGCCTAACCCTAAAAAAACAAAAAAGCACGTTTCGACCATTTTTGTGTCGACCTTTTGACAGTGGCGACCATTTGTACCTGGCGAACTTCTTACACGTATACCTTTTAGTGTGTCGACCTTTTGTCCCTGTCGACCTATATACTGTCTAACATCTGGTGTCTATCTAGACATTGTCTACCTTTTTACTGTAGATCTTTAGATCGGATCGCGGAGCTATGATCCTAACCATTTGGAAAACAAAAGACAGAAACAATGGAATCATATAGTTACTTTTTATGATGAAAGTGCCAGATTGTAATGTAGGATTGGTGTATATCATCAATAAATTCTGTATACGTCCCCAAGATCAGTGTCACACACTGCAGTAGTGAACTCTGAACTCACAATAGAGTTTGATAGAGATTGTAAAAATATGTTCAAAACATCCACGTAGTTTTGACTTTTGCAGCAATTAGTCTGAATGACTTATTTTGCAATCAGTACAGGTATGGTATCTATTGTGCAGCGGGCTTGGGGCTTTCCGCTGAATTTTCAGCACCGTGCCTTTAATATAATATATAAATGGTATTCCTCCTTATACTGCTTAGCAGTTCTCCTCGCAGGGATGGTGGGAGGAGACCAACAGTGATCATGTCTGCATGTGACATTAGCAGCAAATAGTCTTATACTGGTGTTTGGAATACTAACCTACTCTTATGCGTTCCGTGATACAGTTATTACTTTGCAGCAATAAGCATGTTTTATTTGTGTACGATGAATCTTTTCAGTGGTGCTGCTGTTCCATTTGTGCGATGAACCTTTTCCATTTGTGCTGCTCACATTAAATATTGCTACTGGATAGCCTTGAATTCTTCATTTAGATTTATTCTGACAACCCTACATGTTTGGTATAGTGCAGAGGTTCCCAAAATCGGTTCTCAAGGCACCCTAACAGTCCAGGTTTTAAGGATATCCATGCTTGACCATAGGTGACCTACTTAGTACCTCAGTCAATTTGATTTAACCACTCGTGCTGAAATATGGATATCTCTAAAACCTGACCTGTTGGGGTGGCTTGAGAAACCCGTTTGGGAAACTCTGGCATAGTGGCTAGCTTTGCTGCCTCACAGCACTCAGGTCTTGGGTTTGTTTCACACCAAGGATCTATCTGTGTGGAGTTTACATGATCTCCCTATGTTTGTGCGCGTTTCCACCGGGTAATCCTGTTTATTCCCACAATCCAAAAACACACTAGCAGGCTAATTAGCTTCTGAATACAAATTAACCCGTTTGTGTGTGTGTTTGTGTGTGTGTGTCTGTGTGTGTTCATGCGATAGAGGATTGAGGGTTCTATGTACTAAGCCTTGGATGGAGTTGAAGTACCAACCGATCAGCTCCTGTCAGTTTACAAACACAGCCTGTAAAGTGACAGTTAGGAGCTGATTGGTTGGTACTTTATCTCCATCCACTTTATCTCTCTCAAAGGCATAGTACATAAACCCCAGAGATTGTAATCTCCACGGGGGAAGGACTGATGTGAATGACTAAATACTTTCTGTAATGCGCTGCAGAATATGTGTCCGCTCTATAAGTAACTGGTAATAAATAATAATAAATGTAAAATGTTCCAGGCTGTACTGCCTGCTACATCGTTGTAGGAGCTGATGGGGTCTCTTGTTTCCGAAACTGTAGGCAGGGGCGGACGGACCCTATCATGGCTGGTAAGCAGAACACCGCCCCCCGAAATCTCTGTCACTCTTTGGCGCGTTGTTGCCGAGGGGAGGGGGAGGCTGTGAGCCTGCGTGTCTCCACTGTGCAGGCCGCGGTCGGAGGCAGAGCCGCAGGATTCTTCCTCCTCCGCACTGGGGGCTGGGCTAAGGTCAGGTGGCTCCATGGAGGGAGCATTTGTTTTGATCCCGGCGCCCTCTGCAGGCAGGCACCATATGTACCAGCGTAACCAGAGTGTGTGGTCTATTTATCAAGCAGTGAAAAGCGTGGAGGAGTGGATCAGTGGAGAAGTTGCCCATAGCAACCAATCTGCTTTGAAGCAGCATTTATCAAGTACAGTCTATAAAATAATAGGTAGGAGCTGATTGGTTGTTATGGGCAACTTCTCCACTGGTCCACGTCTCTACGCTTTTCACTGCTTGATATATAGACCCCTATATATATCGGCCGGCTCAGATTATGGGGATCATACGTAGGACAGTCGTGGCCCTACTTTTTTGAGAGAAGGGTGCTTCAGCGTTGAAATTAAGCTCTATGCAGAGGTCACCTTTTATAAATCTAGGAACAAAATAAATGTTCTGAACCAATAAGAAAATGGGGTAAACTTTTTTTATTGACAACAATGGCAAAAGTAACATCGGCTGTTTGTAAACAGGAAAAAGATTAAAGATCAAAAAACATTAAATAGTTTTATTTATTTTTTTAACAGTAAAATACATTGTATTGGTTTATTATTCTACATAGTGTATGGAACTTTGTATCTAAATTATAATGTTATTATTAGGCGATTTGACAATCTAGTTTCTGTATTTAATTTTAAACAGTGGTTGCTGTAGGGGGTCTCCGCAGCTCCAGGTATGTCAGCCCTTGGTAAGGGGATCTCTGGCTTTGCAGACGTAGACAATGAAAATCTATTAAAATTTGCATGAGGTTGGAATTTTAGGTAGAGTTACATGCATCTGACATCTCCTGCAAAAGGAGGTTTCCGTCTTAGCAACTGTCCTTTGTTCAGTGGCTGGGAGAGTCACTGCCTATAATAGGATAGTGTCTCTTTGGAGAGGAACTCTGTAACAGACGTGTTTATAAATAACTGTGGTGAGTCGGGTCTGCCTCTGTGTCACCGTGTTACAGGCGAGACGTGGGGCTGTCATCCACTAGCAGAGTACTATTTAGGCACTTTCCCTACAGAGAAATATCAATTATACCTACAGCCGACATAAAACTACAATGGTGTCAAATTAGAATGTATCTAGAATGTTGTCAACTCTTTATAAAGGTTTTACTATGGCAGTTACTCTCTTCCAGGTACCATAATGTCTGCTTTATCCATCCCCCTTTGTCCGCTGTCTTATTTGCACATTTGAGTTAGAGACAATGGACAGAAAGAAAAGGTTAAAAAATGGAAAAATGTAGAAGACAAAAAAAAATAACAATACATGTCCTGACAGTAATGGGGTGCACTATGCATTATCTGATAGTAATGGAGTGTAGTATGCATGTTCTGGGAGTAATGGGGTGTAGTATGTATGCTCTGGTAGTAATGGGGTGTAGTATGTATGCTCTGGTAGTAATGGGGTGCACTATGCATTATCTGATAGTAATGGAGTGTAGTATGTATGCTGATAGTAATGGAGTGTAGTATGTATGCTCTGGTAGTAATGGGGTGCACTATGCATTATCTGATAGTAATGGGGTATAGTATGTATGCTCTGTCAGTAATGGGGTGCACTCTGCATTATCTGATAGTAATGGGGTATAGTATGTATGCTCTGGTAGTAATGTTGTGCACTATGCATTATCTGATAGTAATGGGGTGCAGTATGTATGTTCTGGGAGTAGTGGGGTGTAGTATGTATGCTCTGTCAGTAATGGGGTGCAGTATGTATGCTCTGATCTGGTAGTAATGGGGTGCAGTATGTATGCTCTGGTAGTAATGAGGGGGTGCAGTATGTATTATCTGATGGTAATTGGGTGCAGTATGTATGTTCTGGCAGTAATGAGGTGTAGTATGTATGCTCTGGTAGTAATGGGGTGTAGAATGTATGCTGTGGCAGTAATGGAGTGCAGTATGTATGCTGTGGTCGTAGTGTAGTATGTATTCTCTGGTAGTAATGAGGTGCGGTATGTATGCTCTGGTAGTAATGAGGTGCAGTATGTATGCTCTGGTAGTAATGGGGTGTAGAATGTATGCTGTGGCAGTAATGGGGTGCAGTATGTATGCTCTGGTAGTAATGGGGTGCACTATGTACTATTTAATCGTAATGGGATGCAGTATGTATGTTCTGGCAGTAATGGGGTGCAGTATGAATGCTCTGGCTGTAATGGGGTGTAGTATGTATTCTCTGGTAGTAATGGGGTGCAGTATGTATGCTCTGGTAGTAGTGTAGTATGTATGCTCTGGTAGTAATGGGGTGCAGTATGTATGCTCTGGCTGTAATGGGGTGTAGTATGTATGCTCTGGTAGTAATGGGGTGAAGTATGTATGCTCTGGTAGTAATGGGGTGCAGTATGTATGCTTTGGTAGTAATGGGGTGTAGAATGTATGTTGTGGCAGTAATGGGGTGCAGTATGTATGTTCTGGCTTTAATGGGGTGTAGTATGTATGCTCTGGTAGTAATGGGGTGCAGTATGTATGTTCTGTCTCTAATGGGGTGCAATATGTATGCTCTGGCAGTAATGGGGTGCAGTATGTGTGCTCAAGTAGTAATGGGGTGCAATATGTATGTTCTGGCAGTAATGGGGTGCAATATGTATGCTCTGGCAGTAATGGGGTGCAGTATGTGTGCTCTGGCATTAATGGGGTGCAGTATGTGTGCTCTGGCATTAATGGGGTGCAATATGTATGCTCTGGCAGTAATGGGGTGCAGTATGTATGCTCTGGGAGTAATGGGGTGCAGTATGTATGCTCTGGCAGTAATGGGGTGCAATATGTTTATTCAAGCTGTATTAAAGTGCAGGAATTGCATGCTCGCACCTCCGCCATCAGAACGCCATCACCGATATGCAACATTGGACCTCCCCGCTTGATGGTTAAACCCATCGGCTGCGAACAATCGATGGCCATCCCTAACTCCTGCTGAAATTTAAAAAAAAAAGCTGTGTAAAAGAAGAATCTAAAACAAGTGCGTTGTGAACAGACTGCTTAATAAAATGAACCATACCATCTATTTGCCCCTGGGTGGCACTAGATTTGCCCCATGGGTGGAGCTAGACACTCCCCTTGGGGGAAGCAGGACACGCAGAACGACACATTGCGTTTGCATCTGCAATCTCCTTGAAATGAGTTCTCCTGAGTATGCAAATTTATCTATTTTAACTTACAGTCCTATCAGTGTACTCCTACTGTACCCGACAGGCCTAAGTACAATTTGTGGCTGCAACACAAATTTACAATCTTGAATTTGCTTTTTTAGGAAATGTAGCTTTTAAACTTGTGTAGCACAGAAGACAGAAGAGACCACCAACCTGTGATGTGGTAATTCTGGTCTTACTGATGCCAGGCAGTGGGCCTAACGGTGCGCATCCACTACCCGACTATGGGAAGATAGTACGATTACGACATTGTATTTGTACAGTCGTTCCACATCCCCTGCAGTGCCTACACTGAACGATTAGTAGTTCAGTGCAGGCACTGTCCCTCCTCCCTGAACATGGTCAATCTATTGTTATCGGCAGATTGACCTGCATGTCCAGGCGATAATTGGTGTCGGAAACGACCAGCGGGAGCGCGCATCACTGGTAGTTTCTGACGTTATAGTGCACGATTAATGCAGTGTTAATGAGCGATTGAACGATTATGATGTCGTAATCATTAAATCGCTAATTAAAATTGCCTAATGGATACGCGGCTTTAGTCTGAAGTGGTTGCAAACTTTTACATCCGTGCGTATGGATCAATGTGCTTTCAAACGCTCAATTCCGGCATTGCGCGCGGTTCAGAATCACGACCAGTATTGCTGGGAAGCTCAGCATCGCACAACTGCCCCAGTGACCGGCAAATTTATTGATTTTTTATATTTTAAAGAATCTGCTTGAAGAAAAGAAAAAAAGATTTTCCATCGCTGCGATTTGTGGTGCTTGCAAGACTCTATTTTTGGGACATTTTGATCTAAAAAAAAAAAGGCCCCTGAAAAACTGACCAAACAAGATAATAAAATTGTTAAACTGAAAGTGCAGAAAAATCCAATTTCCGAAGCTCCAGATTTCAGCACATAAACCTTAACCAATATACGGGGGTACATTGGGCATTTGCTGGATTATTTATATATATATAATCGTAACATTCTAGGCATAATTCCGATAATATGCATTATATAGAAATAAACCCTATTGCACATAAATCCCTCAAAACAAACCCAAAAAAATCTATAAAGTGTGGAAGACGGATGTGTCACCCTTAGAGATCTTTGTAGAGCGTTATCGTTCATGAAACAGTAAAATATGAGGAATCTTTCATCTCTCTTCTTGGTTCCTTTGTCCAAAATATGCAAATGCAGCGGGATGGAATTTCCTAAAGCTGCCAGTAGAACCGTTTGTCATGTGTGAACATTCCCGCAATGGCGATCAGGTTGTTATAATATATTGTTTTGCAGGAAATCCTGTAAATGTTCTTTTTGTCCTGATCTCACATTCAGGCATTCAGGACCATCCTTATTTGGAAAGCTGCTGTTTGTATAATATCATGGAGTGCTGAACCATTGACCACTGTAAAATATTACGAGGCTTGCAGTTTTTATTGCTGCTAAGTTAGAGCCGTGTAACGTGGCAGTGTTGTAATGTATTTTTAGGTCAGGGCATATTTCCAGTAATAAAAAAATAAAGAAAAAAACCTCAGAAAATATCAGATTTTATTACATAAGAATCTACCAGGCGATGCTGACAGGGTTCTGGTAAAGAAATATTGATTTACTTAAAGTGACCGCATTCTGAGAGCTGCGTACTCGCTCTTTTCAATTATATTCGTATAAATGATGAATTCTGTTGTCGTTGATTATAAACAAGACTGTATTGCAGCTTAAAGATTTTCTCTCTCAAGTTTTCGTTTCTGTGCATCAAACTATTCCAGAAACGGTGTCTCTATAATCTGACATCACCCCTTATATAGAAAATGATTACATGCAGCAGTGCAGCATCTATGAACGTGATTCCCGACATGGCGTGCATCTGGCGCCCTCCCTTCCCCCAAAGTGTACGAAGGACAGACACTCATTCCGGAGAGCTCTGCAGCTTCTCTAATACCAGGACATACACTAATTCCGGATAGAACCGCAGGTTCCTTAATACCGGGCACACACAGTTATTCTTGAGAGCTCCGCAGCTTCCCTAATACCGGGGACACACTCATTCCTGAGAGCTCTGCAGCTTCCCTAATACCGAGCGCACACTCATTCAGGAGAGAACCGCAGCTTCCCTAATACCGAGCGCACACTCATTCAGGAGAGCTCTGCAGCTTCCCTAATACCGGGGACACACTCATTCCTGAGAGCTCTGCAGCTTCCCTAATACCGGGGACACACTCATTCCTGAGAGACCGCAGCTTCCCTAATACCGGAGACATACACTCATTCAGGAGAGAACCGCAGCTTCCCTAATACAGGGACACACACTCATTCAGGAGAGCTCTGCAGCTTCTCTAATACAGGGACACACACTCATTCAGGAGAGAACCGCAGCTTCCCTAATACCGGGGACACACACTCAATTCAGGAGAGAACCGCAGCTTCCCTAATACCGAGCGCACACTCATTCAGGAGAGCTCTGCAGCTTCCCTAATACTGAGCACACACTCATTCCTGAGAGCTCTGCAGCTTCCCTAATACCGAGCGCACACTCATTCAGGAGAGAACCGCAGCTTCCCTAATACCGAGCGCACACTCATTCAGGAGAGCTCTGCAGCTTCCCTAATACCGGGGACACACTCATTCCTGAGAGCTCTGCAGCTTCCCTAATACCGGGGACACACTCATTCCTGAGAGCTCTGCAGCTTCCCTAATACCGGGGACACACTCATTCCTGAGAGCTCTGCAGCTTCCCTAATACCGGAGACATACACTCATTCAGGAGAGAACTGCAGCTTCCCTAATACAGGGACACACACTCATTCAGGAGAACTCTGCAGCTTCTCTAATACAGGGACACACACTCATTCAGGAGAGAACCGCAGCTTCCCTAATACAGGGACACACACTCATTCCTGAGAGCTCTGCAGCTTCCCTAATACCGGAGACATACACTCATTCAGGAGAGCTCTGCAGCTTCCTTAATACCGGGGACACACTCATTCCTGAGAGCTCCGCAGCTTCTCTAATACAGGGACACACACTCATTCAGGAGAGCTCTGCAGCTTCCCTAATACCGGGCACACACTCATTCAGGAGAGCTCTGCAGCTTCCTTAATACCGGGGGGACACTCATTCCTGAGAGCTCCGCAGCTTCTCTAATACAGGGACACACTCATTCAGGAGAGCTCTGCAGCTTCCCTAATACTAGACATTCATTCAGGAGAGCTCCGCAGCTTCCTTAATACCGGGCACACACTCATTCAGGAGAGCTCTGCAGCTTCCCTAATACCGGGGACACACTCATTCAGGAGAGCTCTGCAGCTTCCCTAATACCGGGGACACACACTCATTCAGGAGAGCTCTGCAGCTTCCCTAATACCGGGCACACACACTCATTCAGGAGAGCTCTGCAGCTTCCCTAATACCGGGCACACACACTCATTCAGGAGAGCTCTGCAGCTTCCCTAATACCGGGCACACACACTCATTCAGGAGAGCTCCGCAGCTTCCCTAATACCGGGGACACACACTCATTCAGGAGAGCTCTGCAGCTTCCCTAATACCGGGCACACACACTCATTCAGGAAAGCTCTGCAGCTTCCCTAATACCGGGCACACACTGATTCAGGAGAGCTCCGCAGCTTCCCTAATACCGGGCACACACACTCATTCAGGAGAGCTCCGCAGCTTCCCTAATACCGGACACACACTCATTCAGGAGAACTCTGCAGCTTCCCTAATATCGGGGACACACACTCATTCAGGAGAGAACCACAGCTTCCTTAATACCGGGGACACACTCATTCCTGAGAGCTCCGCAGCTTCTCTAATACTAGACATTCAGGAGAGCTCTGCAGCTCCCCTAATACCGGGCACACACACTCATTCAGGAGAGCTCCGCAGCTTCCCTAATACCGGACACACACTCATTCAGGAGAGCTCTGCAGCTTCCCTAATACCGGGCACACACTCATTCAGGAGAGCTCTGCAGCTTCCCTAATACTGGACACACACTCATTCAGGAGAGCTCTGCAGCTTCCCTAATACTAGACATTCAGGAGAGCTCTGCAGATTCCCTAATACCGGGCACACACACTCATTCAGGAGAGCTCCGCAGCTTCCCTAATACCGGACACACACTCATTCAGGAGAGCTCTGCAGCTTCCCTAATACCGGGCACACACACATTTAGAAGAGCTCTGCAGCTTCCCTAATACCGGGCACACACACATTTAGAAGAGCTCTGCAGCTTCCCTAATACCGGGCACACACTCATTCAGGAGAGCTCTGCAGCTTCCCTAATACTGGACACACACTCATTCAGGAGAGCTCCGCAGCTTCCCTAATACTAGACATTCAGGAGAGCTCTGCAGCTTCCCTAATACCGGGGACACACTCATTCCTGAGAGCTCCGCAGCTTCTCTAATACAGGGACACACACTCATTCAGGAGAGCTCTGCAGCTTCCCTAATACCGGGCACACACTCATTCAGGAGAGCTCTGCAGCTTCCCTAATACCGGGGGGACACTCATTCCTGAGAGCTCCGCAGCTTCCCTAATACCGGGGACACACACTCATTCAAGAGAGCTCTGCAGCTTCCCTAATACCGGGCACACACACTCATTCAGGAGAGCTCTGCAGCTTCCCTAATACCGTGCACACACTCATTCAGGAAAGCTCTGCAGCTTCCCTAATACCGGGCACACACACTCATTCAGGAGAGCTCCGCAGCTTCCCTAATACTGGGGACACACACTCATTCAGGAGAGCTCCGCAGCTTCCCTAATACCGGGCACACACTCATTCAGGAGAACTCTGCAGCTTCCCTAATACCGGGGACACACACTCATTCAGGAGAGCTCCGCAGCTTCCCTAGTACCGGGCACACACACTCATTCAGGAAAGCTCTGCAGCTTCCCTAATACCGGGGACACACACTCATTCAGGAGAGCTCTGCAGCTTCCCTAATACAGGGACACACTCATTCAGGAGAGCTCCGCAGCTTCCCTAATACTAGACATTCAGGAGAGCTCTGCAGCTCCCCTAATACCGGGCACACACACTCATTCAGGAGAGCTCCGCAGCTTCCCTAATACCGGACACACACTCATTCAGGAGAGCTCTGCAGCTTCCCTAATACTGGACACACACTCATTCAGGAGAGCTCCGCAGCTTCCCTAATACTAGACATTCAGGAGAGCTCTGCAGATTCCCTAATACCGGGCACACACACTCATTCAGGAGAGCTCCGCAACTTCCCTAATACCGGACACACACTCATTCAGGAGAGCTCTGCAGCTTCCCTAATACCGGGCACACACACATTTAGAAGAGCTCTGCAGCTTCCCTAATACCGGGCACACACACATTTAGAAGAGCTCTGCAGCTTCCCTAATACCGGGCACACACTCATTCAGGAGAGCTCTGCAGCTTCCCTAATACTGGACACACACTCATTCAGGAGAGCTCCGCAGCTTCCCTAATACTAGACATTCAGGAGAGCTCTGCAGCTTCCCTAATACCGGGGACACACTCATTCCTGAGAGCTCCGCAGCTTCTCTAATACAGGGACACACACTCATTCAGGAGAGCTCTGCAGCTTCCCTAATACCGGGCACACACTCATTCAGGAGAGCTCTGCAGCTTCCCTAATACCGGGGGGACACTCATTCCTGAGAGCTCCGCAGCTTCTCTAATACAGGGACACACTCATTCAGGAGAGCTCTGCAGCTTCCCTAATACCGGGGACACACTCATTCAGGAGAGCTCTGCAGCTTCCCTAATACCGGGGACACACACTCATTCAAGAGAGCTCTGCAGCTTCCCTAATACCGGGCACACACACTCATTCAGGAGAGCTCTGCAGCTTCCCTAATACCGGGCACACACACTCATTCAGGAGAGCTCCGCAGCTTCCCTAATACCGGGGACACACACTCATTCAGGAGAGCTCCGCAGCTTCCCTAATACCGGGCACACACTCATTCAGGAGAGCTCTGCAGCTTCCCTAATACCGGGGACACACACTCATTCAGGAGAGCTCCGCAGCTTCCCTAATACCGGGGACACACACTCATTCAGGAGAGCTCCGCAGCTTCCCTAATACCGGGCACACACACTCATTCAGGAAAGCTCTGCAGCTTCCCTAATACCGGGGACACACACTCATTCAGGAGAGCTCTGCAGCTTCCCTAATACAGGGACACACTCATTCAGGAGAGCTCCGCAGCTTCCCTAATACTAGACATTCAGGAGAGCTCTGCAGCTCCCCTAATACCGGGCACACACACTCATTCAGGAGAGCTCCGCAGCTTCCCTAATACCGGACACACACTCATTCAGGAGAGCTCTGCAGCTTCCCTAATACCGGGCACACACTCATTCAGGAGAGCTCTGCAGCTTCCCTAATACTGGACACACACTCATTCAGGAGAGCTCCGCAGCTTCCTTAATACTAGACATTCAGGAGAGCTCTGCAGCTTCCCTAATACCGGGCACACACACTCATTCAGGAGAGCTCCGCAGCTTCCCTAATACCGGACACACACTCATTCAGGAGAGCTCTGCAGCTTCCCTAATACCGGGCACACACTCATTCAGGAGAGCTCTGCAGCTTCCCTAATACTGGACACACACTCATTCAGGAGAGCTCCGCAGCTTCCTTAATACTAGACATTCAGGAGAGCTCTGCAGCTTCCCTAATACCGGGCACACACACTCATTCAGGAGAGCTCCGCAGCTTCCCTAATACCGGACACACACTCATTCAGGAGAGCTCTGCAGCTTCCCTAATACCGGGCACACACACATTTAGAAGAGCTCTGCAGCTTCCCTAATACCGGGCACACACACATTTAGAAGAGCTGTGCATGTGGTCTTTTCATCCTTAAATAGGAAGATGTTCTCCCAGGCTCCCTGTATGTACATGTAATTCACACAGCAGTGATAGGAAGCAGGGCCACCCCACGTCATCACATTTTGGTTCTCCCTTTGAGATCTGGACTAGAGGTAGCGAATCTCTGCACAATATCATCCAGCCAGACACCGATGGAATCCTCAGTGTTCTCTATTTACACTGTATCATCCTAATGAAGTGAGGTGTCTCTTACCATTATAATATGTCATTTATTACTGATATTCATTTCCTGTTAGAGATTTTATTTTTCAGCCCAATGCCTGCACATTTGTAAATAGCATTTGTTTTTAATGTCTCACGGTTGCACGTCCTACTCCTAAGTGAATCGCCTAGACTGGTTGTAGCCTTAGTAAACAGGTGCGGGCAATGATGTCACATCTCTGTCATGTCTGCTGCAGGCAGCCCAGTATAAATGATGAAATAATCCCTCGGAGCGTTTGTGACTCAGCTGCATTCTAAGACTTTTGGACATTAGCCAGAGGTGACTTTCTGTCATGACGTATGATGGCTGTTAGTATATTTTCATCATTTCGGCTATGTTGTGACAGGTTGTAACTTCGCCTAACCCCCCACCCCTTGCAAATAACCAGCCGTCAGAAACCTACTATGTAATACAGATCTAAAATGCTATTAAAAGGGTCCATCTTCTTTTGAGGGTTTGCGCACCCCCTCTGTCCGGTACATTTGGTAGTACTAGACGACTTGAAACTAATTGGAATGGGTAAGTTAAATGAGACACCTTGTATAAGTAACAAAAAATAAATTTAGAAACTATTCACATAGTTTTAATGCTTTTAAGATAGATACTAGCCTCCATGTAGGAGACATTAAAACAGATGATTGATAAATAAGTCTACTTCTGTTGGTTAAAGTGCATATGGATTCCTATATAAGGACCATTCAACTGATGGGAGTCCAGATACCTGAGGAAGGTAGCAATAACTAAATGCGTTGGGTAGTCTCCCTGAATGTGTATGTTGCTTAGATGTCTGCTTGCATACACTTTGTAACTGCAGTTACCCCTGACAGCTCACCCTCAGATAGGGTTACAAGCTTTTACTGGCACATTTCCAGAGAGGGTGTTTGATATGGCCAGGAGGCATGGAAATGTGGGCAGTAACTCACAGATCTACAGCCTGTCACTACTAAGTGGTGCTACACACACCAGAGACACTAGTAAAATGGCCTAATGGTGGCACATTAGTAGTGATCAGTGGCTCACGTTCCATTTACACGCTGGCCACTTCGTATCGCCTCGTTCTTCTTTGTCCCCTATTGCCCACGCCTCACTTTATCCCATACCTTACATCTCTACTTGGACAGCTGCCTATTCACACCTACAAGCTGCCTACCTAGTAGCACGCCAGTGACAGGGAGCAGAGAACCAAAACCACTCATAGCCCAGATCCTGACATCCCTCGGACATGGCACAATTCCTGCCTCTCTCTTCCTGGGAAAACCCATTGAGTTCAGGGTTATGGTATTATTGGACATCAGCTGTTTTGAAGGCAAAGAGTGGTCACACCAAATATTGATTTGCTTTAGATTTCTCTTCTTTTTGTTAATTGATAAAAGTAAACCATTTGCACTTCTATTTTTGAAAGTATTCTTACTTTGCAACATTTTTCCATTTTTATATGGGTCCCTGGTTTAGGGGTCTGCCTGTCAGTTTTCACTATTCTATACATCATTGGCTGAGGAAGGTTTAAAGTGTCTACACACTTGGCGATGTGCTCACGATCTGACATTGTGTCCGATTTCCCCTCTCCCCAGTAGCTCCCCGGCAGTCGTGGACACGATTTGGTGTTAAAAACTGTCCAATGTGACAAATGATCTTTCGTGCCTCCTAACTATTCCAGTGTTCCAGTGCATCATGACTGAGATTGTCAGATCTGCCCTACAGCAATGCAGATCTGAAGATGCGATGTACGACCTGCATTGTGATCATGAGTGGACACTCACGATTTGGGCATATTTTACACGATTTGTTGTCACGATGCGTCGGAACCTGGCAAATCGTGTAATATATCGCTAAGTGTGTAGACACCTTAAGGTATATGAACCATTATCTGTGACACAAGGGAGCAGTGACTATTTTAGTGAAGCAAGGTCACAGAAAAAAATCTTGCACCAAGCTGCGCTATAGGAGCTGGCCAGGGTGCTGAAATGGCAAGAGACAGCGAGAGCCAATCAGAGATAGCAGTGTGTCCTGTTGCTTAGCAGCAGCCTAGAGAGGAGAGGGAGTCATGGACTGAGCCGGGTCACATCTGAGGCAGACAGAGCGTGAGAGACAGCCTCCAACGAAACCATGAAGATGCCATGATGCAGACACAGTAGCCAGGAAGGAGCCAGGGGAATTAAATACAAAAAAATGAAAAAAAAAACCAACCATCAGAACACCCATCAAATGATTTCCATTTGATGGTGGCAAATGTCGGACTATCACCATCAGCTGGTAAAAACCCTACCATCAGAACAAAAACATTGATGGTTAGTAACCATCAGATTCCGATATCCATCCCTGCACTGAACCTGCAGGAGGACTCCACCTCTCCTCCAATGTGAACTGCTCTCCCTCCAGTGTGATGTTCCCACTCAGCCACCTCCCATGTAAGGCAGCACTGTTCTCAGACAGGGGCACCATGGCGAGGAAGCTCCACAAGAAGCCAGGAAATACAGGTTACATTGTGCAAAGAGGACATTGCTCATCGTCATGTTCAGCAGCTGGGGAAGGGTGCGCATGGAGGCTGCAGAAGTATGCACAGGTGCCTCAGCCCCGGGGACATGCTGCTGATAATGCTTATGGAGGCAGCAATACTAATCTACCATCCATGATCCTCCTGCCCTTTCCAGACACTGGTGAGAAGCAGGGGGCTGTGGTGAGAAGCAGGAGGCTGTGGTGACATGGCATAGGTTGTTATCAGATGCTTTGGAGAGATGAACAATTATGTAATTTGCATGCTTGGTATTGTAAGCATTGATGAAGGATACCTGGAATGCATCATAAGGGAATCTGTATGTAATACCGGCTGTCAGGGATGCCTCCTGTTACAATACCGACAGCGCATCCCGATGGTTTCTATACCGACAGGAGTCGTATAAGTATATTGTATTGTATCCCCCGTTCTCCCCCTAACCCTCCCTTTTTGTAGCTTAACCCTAATCTTCCCCGTTAGTGCCTATCCCCCCCCCCTAGGGGTGTGTATCCCTAAACTCTCCCACCATAACCTGACCCTGCTACGCTACCTAAACCCCCCCCGACAGCTAACAGTAAGGGCACACCAGACTTACCTCGTTTGGGCTGGCGTCCTTCTGTATTCCGGCGTTGGGATTAAGATAGGCGTCGGTATTTCAACGCCTATTTTAAGTCCCTTGTCAGGCTTTCCCTGTTGGGATTTAGATGCCGCCGGTCTCAAAGCTACACCCTGTCATAAGAGTATATAGTCCTATTATGGCATGGCTGTTCACTTGGTAGAGGTCTGAAGATCAAGGCGACCCCTTTATGCCCTGGCTATATACCTGGCGCATTGACTTACACATTTCTGTGCATAGAGTTCCTACCGGTACAGTGCTGAGGAAGTCCATGCTTCATAATTACAGTGCGAGGAGTACGACGCACAGCTTGTACATATCTGTCACTGGTAATGTATATACTGCTGTAATCCTCGGTGATTAAATATAACAAGGCAGAAGGAATGTGATTCAGCCATATGTAGTGATCGCACTGACCCCATTTGGAAATCAATCACATTTTTTGCTGGAGGCCACATGTCTGAATAACCGCACAGCACTCCCTCAGACAGGAAATGCCCTAGTCGCTGACCTCGTCTCCACAGAGAATCGCTGAACTCGGGCCAGCAGGGTGTATGTGTGAATGGAAAGCAGAGACAGGGTTAGGATTGATGGCAATATGTATAGAGGTATATTTTCTGAAGACTCAATGGAAAAGTCAATGGAGGGAGTTGGACACTAATTTTTTGTGTTTTACATTCAGTCTTTTCATTGCTACTTGGTTCTCTGGATTTAATTTAAAGGGATTTGCCACAAAAATGTGCTACCACATCGAGCTCATATTATACTTGTCATGCATACCTCCCAATTGTACTGATTACAATGGGACACTACTGAATCACGGACCTCACAATTGACAGAGTTGTTGTGGTAATGGGCGTAGCTTCAGCAAAAAAGCAGGCATTTCAGGTGGCGTTTCGGCAGATTGTGGGCAGGTCTCCACTTGGCAGCAATCTAGGCTCACCTGCACAATTCAAGGTGTCATAGCTGCCAACTGTCCCGATTTGAGGGCTTTGTCCTGCCATGCCGTGACGTATATATCGGGACATCTTTGCCCCTTGAATGGGAAACTTGGGAGGGCGCTGCAATGAATGGTTGTGAAGAGGGAAGGGGCTAGGGAGCAAATTAGTGCTTCCAAAGTGTTAGGCATGCCCCCTGCCCTGATTGCCTGTGTTCCAAGGTTTGGAGGTAACTATGAGGTACTGTACTCTTGATTTTGTTTGCAATGTGCCTTGGCCTAAGAAGAGCGTTTAGAACAAAGAGTATAACAGCCAACCAGATTGCCTGTTAGCTCTACTTGTGTTATATTAAAGTAGTAAATTAAACCCACTATTTGGCCTTTAGTTTATAGCAAAGACCGTGTATTACTGATCTGAATAATGAATATGAAATCAGTGCAGGAGCAGGGACGGCTTTCTGCCGGCACAAGGAAGGAAAGCACTGCCCAATTTGTCCCTGGGATACTCCTGATGGCTCCACAAGCTCTGCTGTGTGCTTGGCCGGAGCATCCTCTGGATGCTCTGGGCAGCTCTATTGGCTGTAGGGTGCCATTATAGACAACCTGCAAGCCAGTTCATCCAGGGCAGCAGCACTGCTCACACACCCCTTGTTAGCGCCCTGCATGAAATAACTGGTCTGTTTATACTTCACTAGGTATGTCCGCCATACTCTAACTGCTCTGCAGCGAGCTGTCATGGTAGGAGGGAGGTGCTTTTGTAACTAAACAGACAGAATGTGACTGACTGCTAAGCAAACTTACTGTGCAGAATTCCACTGCATGAACTGGCAAATTAATACACAGAATCCGGGCCAGTGCTGTTAGTGCAACATCAGTGTCTGCAGCCCCCTAGATCCCACTAAGGGCCGTATTCAATTAGTTTCGCACAGGCAATACTTTTTCGTCTGCCGGACTTTTCGCCTACATCGCGTGTTTTGCATGCGGAAAAGTATTGGGCGCGCTCCCGCTACTTGCCGTATTCAATTAGAAAGGACGCGAAAACGGCACCCGATGAAACTGAAACAGGTGAAACTTTTCCGCCTATTACATTGTATTGACTTTTCGCGTATGCGAAAAGTCTTTGGAATTGAATACGGCGGAAACTTTCCGCCTGATGAAATGACATCATCCGCTATACTTTTCCGCGGATTCGGACTTATCACGTCTAATTGAATACGGCCCTAAGTATGCGGTAAAAGCTTCAGCTTATTTGTACATAAAGTGTTCTGGCCCACAACAATATACACACACACACACACATGATATAGTCTTATAATTAGGCCGTGTGGAATAAATTTGTGCAGGCACAGCCTCGTTCCCCCTAAGCTAGGTTTTGCTCTTTGACCATGCTAAAACTGTTGCAAGGCATGCTGAGATGTGTAGTTCAACAACAGCTGGAGGGCTGCTTATTGCTTACCTCTGCCCTAAGCCAGGATACCACGCAGGTGAGTAACCTTCTTATCAGCACGGAGTTTAAACTTTTCAGAGTTGGAGAGTTTTTCAAAGTAGCAGATCCATGCTGGGAGCAAAGCACGTTTGACCGTAGACTCAAGGGCCCAGGCTAACACAGTGTAGGGACTGGTTGAGCAGAAGTAATTATTGCAGGCTCTATGACGGAAACATAACATGGGTGAGGGAGAGATTACTAATATTAGTTGGGGATGAGATGAGTGCGGGAGATGCTGGACAATTAATTGTGTGGGGATGAGGATGACTGACTGGTATGTTGTCTTCTTCTTTTGTGGGATCCAGCCAAGAGATGGTGCCAGAAGATACACTAAACGATTGACCCGGTTGCTGCTTTGGCAAGAGGCCATCATGTCATATTGGCTCTCGTCGTGGTTGTCCCTGTCTTGGGAAGTGAACATATGGTTTTTAGAGCTCGCACAGGATAAATAGAAAATATACATTCTCAGAATTGTCAACAGAGACTAAAGCTGCATACACACGCAACGATTTTTTGAACGATTATCGTTAAACGATATCGTTTGAAAAAATCGTTTGCTTTCTGAGTCAAACGATGAACGATTATCGTTCATGCGCGTTCACGTTTGTAGTTCAGTCAGACTTGTCAACTCAATGATTTTCATTAAGGGAATATTCAAAAATCGTTTGTAGTTCAAAAAAATCGTTCATTACACTTTAAAAAATCTGACAGTAATAATCTGACAGAAAATCGTTCATAAACTTGTTCATAAAATCGTTGGTAACAAAATCGTTGTGTGTGTATGCAGCTTAATGGAGCGTACACACGGTCAGATTTGTCAGACTTGTCAGATTTGTCAGATGAACGACTGAACGATTAAACGATTTGAACGATTTGTCCAAAGTTTTGAACGATTTGAACGATTGAACGATTTTTGACTGCATTAAAATGAATGGAATCGTCCAAGTCTGACTGCAAACCCATCAGATGTCAGATATCGTTATCTGACAAACGGGAACGCGCATCGTTGATCGTCCATCGTTCAGGCATGTCAGATATGAACGATTTTCCATCAGATATGAACCAACTTAATCAGGTATTGACGCAGGGTATCGCGTACATTTGGATATGTTGGTGGTGCTCTCCAGAGTCAGAAAAAGGTACTACATTGGTGAAGACTCTTTGCTGTGGGCACTCTTTTCAGAAAGTGAAGGATTCTGAAGTATATTAAAGTATATTAAAATGTAACTTTTAATCTTACACCTTAAAATAAGGGGGTATTACAAATCATATGGCGTACACTTAAAAGTATACAATATATACAACAAAAACCAAGTATTGCATAAGTATGCAGACTCTTATTATAAGTGAAAAATTCACTTATATCAACAAAGAAGGAAGATAAATGAATTCCTCGTTCTGAGTTACTGTAGTCAAGGAGAGAAGATGTCCTCTCTGTGTGAACAATAAAGATTATTCTCGGCGAATTATATGAATACTTAGAAAATGATGCACCCTTATATATTAGTCCTATGGGTATAGGTACAAAGAATGACACGATTAATAATTTTCATGGGTGCTAAACATAGTTAACCCTATGTCGTCCACACTGTATCACATTTCCCATCCAATATCCGAACAGCGTCCTGTATAAATCCAGGAGTGTCCAAGATAGTTTGGAGTATACAAAATATTCAACAATTAACGAACAAAAGTATTGCAAGAACAGGTATGTGGTATTGCCAATGCACTAATGCAAGTTCAAAAGATATGTGTATATAAATAAGCACTTTCTTAATCCTCTAGTACAGTGATTTTCAACCTTTTTCAACTCGAGGCACACTACCCAAGATTTTAAAATTGCCAAGGCACACTATCCGGCGATACAGCATGCCCGACCTATGAAAAAAACATACACATTGGCTCCCACATAAAAAAACACACCCATTGGCCTCCACAGGAATAAAACACACTACATTGGCCTCCACAGGAATAACACACACATACATTGACCCCCACGTAAAAAAGATAACATTGGCCCCCACAGAAAAAAAAATAGCATAGGCCACCATAGAAAAAAAAATAACATAGGACCCCATAGAAAAAGAAATAACATAGGCCCCCATAGAAAAAAAAATAACATTGGCCCCCACAGAAACAAACAAAACACATTGCTCCCCACAAAATCAAATCATAGTGGTTACCACATCAAAAATAAATTAACATTTTTCTAGACTTACCTGTCTGTCATCGGCTGCAGGTTCCCACGGTGCAGAGCGGGCGGGTGGGAAAGAAGGGATGGCTGGGTGGCTGACCGTGGGCTGGAGGGAGGGTAGTACTAGCTGGCCGTGGGCAGGAGGGAGGGTAGTACTGGCTGGGTTGGCTAGCCGCGGGCGGGAGTGTAGTACTCGCTGGCCGCAGGCGGGAGGAAGGGAAGGGATAGCTGGCTGGCCGCGGGCGAAGGGGGTAGTACTGGATGGCCGCAGGTGGGAGGGAGAGAAGGACTGGCTGGGTGGCTGGCCGCAGGCGGGAGGGAGCGAGGGGCTGGCTGGGTGACTGGCCGCAGGCGGGAGGGAAGGGCTGGCTGAGACTCTGTTGGGGCGGTCAGGCAGGCAGGCCAGGCAGGCAACGCGGCGTGCGTGACCTGTGATGTCACGCCTCCACGTTTAGGCAGGTCACGGCCCGGGCGTGCCTGAGCCTCCCAGAGCTCAGCTGCAGCGCTGCCCGGTCCGCAGCTCTTTAATTTGACAGGCGGCTCTAGCTCTGCAACACACTTCACAACCGCCTGCGGTACACTACTGTGCCTCAGCACAGCGGTTGAAAACCTCTGCTCTAGTAGAATGATTGTAACATATATTAAACAGGTTTCACCCCTCGGTGATGGGGATATTGTCAAAATGTTTATCATATGCTGTTGCAGGATATAATTGGTGTATTTTAAATAGGAGACAGCTGGATAATATATATCATAGTAATTGTAACTGAAAGAGTCTCCTAATTGACAGACAGCATGAATTGCAAGCATACACTCATATAGTCCCTTGAATCAAAAATTTAAATGTATTCCACAGTGTCACCTAGAGAAGAAATAATGAATGCAATGGTGTTACAAAGTAGTAAATGAAAAGATATATGAAAAAAGATGCCCAGACGTAGTCCTCCCCGCTTCTACTGTCTGTCTGTCATACTAACAATAGAGGACAAAGTATGAGACTTGGGAAGCAAGATCTTGAGCAGTTTTACTGTTCAGAAGAGCCTGTGTTGAAGGGTTGAGATTGAAAAAGAGTATGAGCCTGAGATGAAAGGTGGGAATTATATGTTTTGGGCAATGTACAGAGCATTCAGTAGGATTGGTAAATACAGTAGCCGTATATTTCAGGAAGTCATCAGAAGTTGAAGACATTCGTCAACGACGTTCAACTATGTGATAAAGCTTTTGAAGACCATTCTTTTCCTGTGAGCTGAGGTTGTGGTCGCCGCTGAGGAGAAATAGTAGCTGGTGCCGCCTTGATCAAACAATGTTGCTAGGATATGATTAAGATGTTTTAAAACCCGATTAGACCAGGGGAACATAGACATTGGGGAGAGAGGTTGTTGCAGAGAGCTGGAAAGTTGTTAAAATCAATGATTGGCTCAATTACAGTAAGACTTGGTTACAGTGGGGGGGGGGGGGAAGACTGCAAGTCGTTATGTGATGGTCTGACAATCGGGAGGGAAAAAACAAGGTTCAGGGGCTCATGTAGAGTCGGATGCAATTTATTCCAAAATGACCCCCCCACCCAAAAAAGACACTTTTTGCTCAGGATGCAGAGCTAGACATATTTCGAGGCACACCCAGCACTGCAAGGGTGGCTTATGCATCAGTTTTACCCCTGGAGCGTACAGTAATATACAGTCAAGTGCATAAATATTGGGACATTGACAGAATTTTCATATTTTGGCCTCTATTCACCACCACAAAGGCTTTGAAATGAAACAAACAAGATGTGCTTTAACTGCAGACTTTCAGATTTAATTTGAGGGTAATTACATCCAAATCAGGTGAACGGTGTAGGAATTACAACGGTTTCTATATGTGCCTCCCACTTTTTAAGGGGCCAAAAGTAATGGGACTATCAACTCAAAAGCTATTTCATGGACAGGTGTGGGCTATTCCCTCGTTATTTCATTATCAGTTAAGCAGGTAAAAGGTCTGGAGTTGATTCTAGGTGTGACATTTGCATTTGGAAGCAGTTGCTGTCGACTCTCAATATGAGATCCAAAGAGCTGTCACTATCAGTGAAGGAAGCCATCATTAGGCTAAAAAATCAAAACAAACCCATCAGAGAGATAGCAAAAACATTAGGTGTGGCCAAATCAACTGTTTGGAACATTCTTAAAAAGAAAGAACGCATCGGAGAGCTCAGCAACACCAAAAGACCCGGAAGACCACGGAAAACAACTGTGGTGGATGACAGAAGAATTATTTCCCTGGTGAAGAAAAACCCCTTCACAACAGTTGGCCAAATCCAGAACACTTCTCCAGGAGGTAGGTGTTTATGTGTCAAAGTCAACAATCAAGAGAAGACTTCACAAGAGTGAATGAATATAGAGGGTTCGCCACAAGATGTAAACCATTAGTGAGCCACAAAAACAGGAAGACCAGATTAGAGTTTGCCAAACAACATCTAAAAAAAGCATTACAGTTCTGGAAAAACATCCTATGGACAGATGAGACACAGATCAACTTGTACCAGAGTGATGGGAAGAGAAGAGTATGGAGAAGGAAAGGAACTGCTCATGATCCAAAACATACCACCTCATGAGCGAAGCATGGTGGTGATAGTGCCATGGCGTGGGCATGTATGGCTGCCAATGGAACTGGTTCCCTTGTATTTATTGATGATGTGACTGCTGACAAAAGCAGCAGAATGAATTCTGAAGTGTTTCAGGCAATATTACATGCTCATATTCAGTCAAATGCTTCAGAAACTCATTGGACGGAGCTTCACAGTGCAGATGGGCAATGACCCGAAGCATACTGCAAAAGCAACCAAAGAGTTTTTTAAGGCTAAAAAGTGGAATGTTATGCAATGGCCAAGTCAATCCCCTGACCTGAATCCGGATTGAGCATGCATTTCACTTGATGAAGACAAAACTGAAGGGAAAATGCCCCAAGAACAAGCAGGAACTGAAGACATTTGCAGTAGAGGCCTGGCAGAGCATCACCAGGGATGAAACCCAGCGTCTGGTGATGTCTATGCGTTCCAGACTTCAGGCTGTAATTGCCTGCAAAGGATTTGCAACAAAGTTTTAAAAAGTGAAAGTTAGATTTAGGATTGTTTAGTTTGTCCCATTACTTTTGACCCCTTAAAAAGTGGGAGGCACATATAGAAACCGTTGTAATTCCTACATCGTTCACCTGATTTGGATGTAATTACCTCAAATTAAATCTGAAAGTCTGCAGTTAAAGCACATCTTGTTTGTTTCATTTCAAAGCCATTGTGGTGGTGAATAGAGGCCAAAATATGAAAATTCTGTCAATGTCCCAATATTTATGCACCTGACTGTGTGTGTGTGTGTGTGTGTGTGTGTATGTATGTGTATATATATATATATATATATATATATAATATATGCTCAAGGTTGATGTTGGGATAAAACAGAAGCCTACACAACTGATTTGTGCTGGAACATGTCGGTGACGATTTTACTAGTGAAGGACAATTTGTAGACAATATAGCACCTTTAATGGAGCGTTCTGTACATAAGAGTCTGTCTGGGGAAAGATTGTCTGTCTGTGTTTGGACAATTTTAATAATTGCATAAGTCACATTTTCCGTGCAAAATACAATTAAATGCAGATGCAAATAAAATATAAAGGTACTAATTAAGTTTAATTAAATACAAACTCTTGTTCTCTTCCCATTTAAAAATGAAATGTGAGTCTGCTTTCCAGCTTACTATGTGCACAATTTACAGTAAGTGGTAAAGAACTATTACGTCAGCAAATGGCTGTCACCACTCCTAGCTATTTAAGAAAGGGTTAACGCAACTGTGCTCTACTTTGTGCAATTTACCGCTGTCCCCATTGACTCTTTGAGGATGGTGGGGAAATGCTATTTATGAAGCAGTGAAAATCTTCAGATGGTGTTGCATCTGCCTTACCCGTAGCCTGCTGCATTAGGAACCAGCAAAGCCTCCCTGGCTTAGCTGGATCCCCCCGAGTTAAACAGCAAAATACATCTTCCCCCCCTAATATGCTCTTCAGTGAAGTGGATATTGTGATCAGATTCATATAGTTGAAGTCTTCACGTTGAGGTTTTGCTAGCATGGCTGTAAGAAGCAGTGACACAGACCAAAAAATACAGACTGGTTGCAACATCTATTAATAAAGCCCAATGTGTTAAGGCCCCCATACATCTGCGACGGATTGCTGTGATCCTGCGATGCTGCAACCCGGCATTGCAGGATCGCAGAAATCCAACATGTTGGATTTTCACGATTTGACGATCGCGATCAAAAAATTATCGTGATTGTTTAATCGGGGACATTTAACATGTAAAATTTCAGCGATCCTGCGACGGATCGCTGCACATCGATGGTGGGCGGTCGGCGTTTCCACCTGGCAGATCGGCATTTCCGATCGCATTGCTACCTCGCTACAATCCGTCGCAGATGTATGGGCACCTTTTAGAAGTCATGAATGCAAAATGCCTTACAAATTTTTGTGCAATTTGTGCCCAAATAATAAGTTTACCTTACATAAGCCCCAAAATCTACGTTCTATTTGTGTAATTAACTGTATTGTAATAAAGCTACTCTTGTGGTATAGTCGCATCAAAACTTGGTTAGTTCTATATAGCAGAGGCACATGCAATACTTTTTTTATATGTATTTATTTTTTAAAACATTTTTGTTGTGATTTTGAACATTTTTGTGTGTGTTTTTTTTAAGCATCTTTATGTTACTACTAGAAGTATTTATAATAATGCAATAGTATCAAATGCACCTTAAATGATTTCATTTGTCCCCACACAAGTGTTCTTCTTCAAAAAATGCCTCGTAATAATACGTTCCAAAGCTAAACCCACCACCTTCATTTGCTGCCAGCGGGTTACCAAGTATGAATTATAATTGTATTAATTCATAAAATTTGCATACCTCTTTATGTGTAAAGATTGGTTTTTTTTTTGTTTGTTTTTTCCTTTTAATGTGTCCACAGTTTTTTTCAGCAAGACAAACGTATCGGGCCCTACGGAGAAATCCCAGCCATCTGCTATTAATTTGGATCTGCTTTATATTTGCTATGCTGGGTTCTATCAAAGTGTTTTCCTTACAGCTAAACAGAAATAGATTTCATTGTGGTTTCTTGTATGTATTCAGTTTATTTTCCAGGAAGACAGATGCAGTGGAAAAAAAAAAAAGAAAAGCTTTTGAATATCTCCGATTACCTGAACCCGCTGTAAAATGTTCTGTGACCCTTCCCTGCAGCGAGGTACTAAATGGTCTATTGCAAAATGATTTTCAGCTTCAGAAGCTGTAAAACAGAGGTTCCGTGCGAGGGAAACTCTCTCCCATACTGAGGTTCATTTATTGTTAACAATACTTGTTTTCTGTCTATTTAGAGTACGTTGCTGGGTCTGGAGTACAAGAATGGCCCCAGTGGATTTGCCACGTGCTCCCCTTCCACTACCCCCCACGTTATTAACCTCTCTGCTCGTGGTTACCAGGGGTCAGCTTAGAGGAGCAAACTAAGGGGTAAAGAGTGAAGCAGTTGTGATAGCAGCCAATCAGCTTCTAGGTAGCACTTATCAAGTACATTCTATAAAATGATAGGTTGAAACTGATTGGTTCTATAGGCAACTTCGCTTGTCCACTTCTCCACTTGTTTGGTGGCTTAATACATCTTTCCCTAAGTCAGTGTTTTCCAAAACCCGGTCCTGATGTCCCATTGGCAGTCCAGTCATTAGGGATATCCCTGCTTCAGCACAGGTGGGTAAATTAAACTGACTGAGGTAATAATTTGTGCTGAAGCAGGGATATCCCGAATGTCTGGATTGCGAATGGGACATCAGGACCGGGTTTGGGAAACACTGCCCTAAGTATTTTGCTCATAGGTGTGTTGCATTATGTAAAGGAAAGAATGCTTAGGGTTTTTTTTAACCCATTATTTTGGGAGACCTATTTAAATGCTCGCTGATATTGGTCATGTATGTTATATTTTGGTTACATACAAAGAGCAGAACAGCTGGTGCGCAGGGGTTTATGTACTAAGCCTTGGCGAGAGACTAAGGCCCTCATTCAGAGCCGTACGCTCTGAGCAGAGCGCACGCTCTGAGCAGAGCGCACGCTCTGAATGAGGGCCGTCCTCCATAACTATGGAGCGTCCCCCTGGACGCTCGTATAGCTGTGGGTCACCACCCACAGCCTATACGAGCGTGCAGTTTGATGGCCGTGATGGTCGTGACCATCGCGACCATCGAAACTGCGAGCCGGAGCCTGCGGTTGAGGTTTTCAACCGCAAGGCCCGGAGTGATTTTGGCTCTATCAGAGCCAAAATCACTCCCACTGATATCACTAGTGATGTCAGTGGGCCGGCTTCTGACGGGAGGCGTTCCCTTGGGAACATCGACAATCAACATCGACAGCACGCCCCCTTTGATCAGACACAACGAGCGAAGGACTTTCCTTTGCTCGTCGCGTCTGGCGCATGCGCACGACGGAGCTCCCGCCGTCGTGCGCATGCGCAGTGCACAACATCGACCCACTTGCGAGCGGACAGCCGCTTGCGAGTGGGTCTGAATCAGGGCCTAAGTACCAATAGTGTTCATGCTTGCCGGCGAACAGGGCACTTTTGTGCGTGCCATCACAGTAAGGGGCGTGGCCCGCACTCACGGAGATGCTGAGCAGCCCCAAAGCTCTCCCTGCAGCATTAACAGATGCCGTGCGCATCCACATGCCATCTATTCACCCATCTGTGATTGCTTCACCGCAGCTCCCCCCCACGGGACACTGAGTCCCGCAGGTGTGGACAGCACCCGGCAGGCTGTTTCAGCAGTGCGCCTCCATTAGGGCAGGGCGCATTTTAGCGTTTTAAAATCAGGCAGGGCGCAACGCCTCACTAAAACAGTCTAGCGGGAACACTATACCAACCAATCAGCTCCTAACTGTCATTTTTTAAAACACAGCCTGTAAAGTGACAGTTAGTATCTGATTGGTTGGTACTTTGGGGTTTATGTATCAAGCAGTGGAAAAGTGGACCAGTGGAGTTACCCATAGCAACCAATCAACTCCTACCTATTATTTTATAGACTGTACTTGATAAATGCTACTTCAAAGCTGATTGGTTGCTATGGGCAACTTCTCCACTGGTTCACTTCTCCACACTTTTTACTGCTTGATACATAAACCCCAAATCTCCATCCACTTTATCTCTCTCCAAGGATTAATATACAGACACCATAGTGGAGGTGTTGCCCAGTCATAAACTAGCTACAATGTTAAAAAATATACTAGACAAATTATAGCTAGAATCTAATTGGTTGCTTATGGGCAACCATAATGGGCACTAGTCCTCCTTAGAAGGTTTGATAGGCCGGAATGGGAATGATATACTGCCGGCCGCATGGCCGGCGGTTTGATTCCCGTCAGCGGCAGCCCGACAGGAGCAGAGTGCGACGCAGCGGAAGCCAGACAGCGCTGGAAATACCGATCGTGGATAGGTAAGTATCCACTAACCTAACCCTCCTTAGGGGTGCCTAACCCTAACTTCCACCCCCTTCCCCGCTGCCTAAACCTAAGTCCCCCGGGGGGGTGCCTAACCCTAAGTCCACCCCGGGGGTGCCTAACCCTAACCCTCCCTGGGGGGTGCCTAACCCTAAGTCACCCCCGGGAGCCCTAAACCTAACCCTCCCCCCCCCGCGCGGCTGTCCGCTCGCGGCGCCCGGCATCACTACGATCGTGATGCCGGGCGCTGGTCTCCCGGCGTCAGGGAAATGCAGGCGTCTACATCTAGACGCCCGGCATTTCACCCTTGCCGGGATAAGACAGTCGGGAAGCCGGCTGCCGGTATATAGGCAGTCGGCTTCCCGATTGCTTCCCGATAGGCCTAAATCTCCCCCACAGCCTTAGCGGTTCTCAAACTTTGGTCTGGGTCAGTCATTTCCATTTAAGGGGGAGCATTGGATATGTTCAAACTGCCATTTCATCCTCTCTATCTACAATACAAACCCATTAGAATAACCTGACCATTATAGACAACACGCTTAACGAACAATAATGTCTTGCATAACATGCCAGGATTTCATGGTAACATTTGTAGAGTAGTATGAATAAAAGTTCATACAGGTTTATTTCCACATGCTGAAAAATACAGAAGTATCTACCTGTCAGATATGGTATAATCAGAATGTGTTTCTTATTCATTTCATTTTATTCTGACATTTCCCCTTTAAAAATGTAGGATGAAATTAGAAGTAGAGGATAACATATGACAGGGGAGAAGATAGGGAAATGATGACAGGAAATGATGTCAGGGACAAATGGAGGTCAGAGCCGGCCCCGAGCTTGTGCAGTGTCTTAGACCATTCATGTCCCGTCTGTGGGGGATGCACAGCAATTAATGGACCTCGCATGTGGCAATTACACCTCTTCCAGCAGTCCTCCATTTGTCAGGACCGCCTGAATTATTTATACTGTATTTCAACCTGAGACTGGAGTTCATTGAACTTCTCCCTGGCAAAACATTTTATATGTAAATTCTATTTATTCGTTTTCCCTTAAGAGCTCAAAATGGTACTGATAGAAATGCGGGCCAGCTCATAAAGGAGCTCATTCGGACCCGCTTGCTCGTACGTGGGCGATGCTAAGCGGCCACTTCGTTCTGCGCATGCGCGAACTACTCAGAGCGATCGGAATCCGCTCGCTCGCTAAGGAAAGACAGCCCAGTGTAATGAGGGACAGGAGAGACCGTTTGTGGGTGGTAACAGGGGCAGGACACTAATAACGGGGGAGTGGAGGTGCGAACGCAGGCGTGCCTGTGTGTTGCAACACCGTTTCTAAGGCGTGCATAATTAACAGACAGCGTCATAGTACATGTCTCCAGCCTTTTTTTTTTTTTACACAGAAATCCTCGCAGTTCTTGCGGTAAGGTAAGGCAACCACAAGCGATGCGAGCTCTTCCGATGGTCCTCGATGTACCAATGTTTTAATACACTTCCTGGAGATGATGTGCGCTTATGGCCGTCTGCATACACAAAGTGTTCTCTCGCAAATACAATGGCGTCACTTAGCCGAATTTGCATACGCTGGGGGCGAGCGATCGCATCTAGCGAGCGGCTCTGAATCAGGTCCAAAGTACAGATATGTCCTCATACACTATCGCCAAACAGCCCAGACGTTCCTGATTTGGCGTGTCGCGTCTGATTTGGCTTGTCGCGTCTGATTTGGCTTGTCCTGCGCTTCTTTTTCACCCAAAAATTCATCTTAGTCACAAATGGATGCGACAAACTACTTCCCGTTTAATTCGTTATTTAACACTTGTATATTTGTGTGCGACTAAGACAAGTTTGCAGGCGAAAAAGACGCTCGGCGCAAGCTTAATCAGACTGGCCCTGGCGGCTCACTCGCGCCAGGCGGCTCATTCCGCATGGCGTATTGAGGCAAGGTTTATCAGGACACATCTGTATGACTCTCTGCACCCTGTATAAATCATGCTGCATGTCATGTGCTGGACATGATGCCAGTTATATTTTAGATGGAGGATGTTGCCTGAGTTTTTCCTATAGAAAATCTCAGGGAGTAATTGCAGTCTTCTATGGAAGCAGAGGCCGGTGAGAGCACAATAGCAGGAAATAGAAGTTGGCATGAGTTCTCTCCCACATGATGGTAATCAGAGTTCAAAGTACCAACATAACAACAAATAAAACATGACACATCCAAGTCGCGCCCTGAGTGATTGTCGCCTTTCTCCAAATTTATTTTTAACATTTTTGTTTAAAGCAGCATATGCAACCAACGCTACGCGAGTAAGTACTGCAGGCATTGGCGGTACTGACTCTGCTGCTGACCACAGCCCAGTACTGCAGGCATTGGCGGGGCTGACTCTGCTGCTGACCACAGCCCATTACTGCAGGCATTGGCGGGGCTGACTCTGCTGCTGACCACAGCCCATTACTGCAGGCATTGGCGGTACTGACTCTGCTGCTGACCACAGCCCATTACTGCAGGAATTGGCGGTGCTGCATCTCCTCCTGACCACAGCCCATTACTGCAGGCATTGGCTGTGCTGACTCTGCTGCTGACCACAGCCCAGTACTGCAGGCGTTGGCGGTGCTGACTCTGCTGCTTACCACAGCCCAGTACTGCAGGCATTGGCGGTACTGACTCTGCTGTTGACCACAGCCCAGAACTGCAGGCGTTGGCGGTGCTGCATCTCCTTCTGACCACAGCCCAGAACTGCAGGCATTGGCGGTGCTGACTCTGATGCTGACCACAGCCCAGTACTGCAGGCATTGGCGGTACTGACTCTGCTGCTGACCACAGCCCAGTACTGCAAGCGTTGGCGGTACTGCATCTCCTCCTGACCACAGCCCAGAACTGCAGGCATTTGCGGTACTGACTCTGCTGCTAACCACAGCCCAGTACTGCAGGCATTGGCGGTGCTGACTCTGCTGCTGACCACAGCCCATTACTGCAGGAATTGGCGGTGCTGCATCTCCTTCTGACCACAGCCCATTACTGCAGGCATTGGCTCCTCCTGTGGATCTTTTAAAATGTGTCAGTGAGTAATGAGTACACCTGTGCACCTGCTAGGTGACCTGGAAAACGTGACCTGTGTGTGGTCCTGAGGACCGCGTTTGAGAACCACTGTCCTAGATTCATCTCCTGTGGCGGTCCTGCGTCAGAAGCTACATTACGTGTACTTAGGCCCTGATTCAGAGCAGCTCGCAAAAAGCGAGCGCTCGCTCTGAATCAGGACGGCCGCTTTTTTTAAAAAAAACGGCCTCCTGGCCGCTCGCTAAGCTGTGGGTGACCACCCACAGCTTTTGCGAGCGGCAAGGTGATGGTCGTGACCATCGGGCTTGCGACGAGACCCTTGTGGTAGGGTCTCGTTCCCGGAAGCCCCAGTGAGCTTCCTGCTCTAATAGAGCAGGAAGCTCAACTACTGACATCACTCGTGATGTCAGTAGGGCCGCGCTCAAACGGCAGGCGTTCCTTCGGGAACGCCTCCATTTGGCCAGCCACCCCCCCCGACCCGCCTACAAAACGGGGCGAGCTGTCGATCAACATCGACAGCCTCCCCGTTTGTAGCGAGGTCCGGGGGTCACGCAGTCGCGTGCGCACTGCCCGGCCATCGACCCGCTTGCGAGCGGGTCCGAATCAGGCCCTTTGTACGTTATCCAAGTACCATCTCATCATACCATTCTCCTGTGCCAGTCATGCGTCTGAAGCCACAGTGTGTGTACTTAGGGCTTGATTCAGACCCGCTCGCGAACGCACAGTACGTTATCCACCTTCCAGGCCAACATCTGGTACTAGTGGATGAGGAAGTCATTCATCCAGGCACCTCGCCTCCTGTTCCTTCCCCAACTTGGGTCCACGTCTTCCAACACCTCGGCAGTTGGTCAGCATACAGTAGCCCGAGCGTGACAGGCTTCTTAATTCTGATACTTGGACTGCACTGCCCTAATTAATGCCAACACACTGAGGCTATTCGTATGATGAAGCTATTTCTCTTCCAGTACAGAAAATTGGAATATGGATAGGTTGATGGTCTGCCCTAGCATAATATATTGGTTAAACGCCTAATCCCTGTAACGTTAGATGATTTAATATACTGTTACAACAACCAAGTAGTTTCATTTGATAGCGTATGTTAGTTTTATGTTATGTCTTCTGTTTGTTCCTTTTAGTGACTGTAGCCTTGGAGGCAGCTGATAAGAGAACAGACCTTTCCTGTCAGGAAATAAATGACAGGATTATCTTAAACTATTTTAAAAAGAAAGAAAAAAATGTGTATATAGTTTCCTTTTCAAAGCCGCCAACATTAGATTAAACCAATAGCCCCTGCAGGCTCCCTCTCCTGGAAAAGAGACACAACTGGGTTCCAACTTTGCACTTCACATTACATTATGCAGTGGCGTGGTAAGCGAGCGCTGGTGCACATTTTGGCAGAGGACCATGGCTCCTGTCTCTGTACTATACAGGAGAAGTGGTGCACAAAGAAGGAGAAGTAAACACGGGCTTGCTAGGAAACCAAGTGTCTGTCAGCCACAGCAATATTATTAGCTATAGAGACCTGTGCATTGTCCCGCCCTGAACTCTTATTGGGTTTTGAAAAAGTGGTGCAGAACCAGAAACCAATCGTCTTTACTGTTTCATGTCTCCACATCTCACTACCCCTTATAAATGGGGGAGGGGGGTATGTATCAAGCTTTGGAGAGAGAAAGTGAATGGAGATAAAGTACCAACCAATCTGCTCCTAACTGTCATTTTTCAAACAAGAATTGTCTTAATCATAGGTAATCCCTGATTCTGAATCAGAGGCGAAGCAGCCGCAGGCGCGGATGTCCGCAGCAGCAGCCAGGTATACTGATGCGAGTATCCGTCTGTCTTCAAGCAAAAGGCCCAGAGCTGAGATTAACATTTTCAGCCACTGGCCCATGTGGCCCTTTTTCCCGGCCCGTACTGCCCACTGTTTTTCTTACACTTAGGGGTATATTTACTAAAGTGCGGGTTTTTAGAAGTGGCGATGTTGCCCATAGCAACCAATAAGATTCTAGCTAATATCTTCTAGAAGGTGCTAGATAAATGATAAGTAGAATCTCCACTTCTAAAAACCCGCACTTTAGTAAATATACCCCTTAGGGCCATATTCAATTAGAAGCGAAAAAATTTGTTTTTCGTGTTTTTTTTTTTTTTTGCAATAATTTCGCCTTTTTACTCTGTATTTAATTCCATTACGTTTTCACCTATGCGAAAAGTCAAGGCATTGAAATAGGCGATACTTTATCTCCACAGAATAGCAGGAGAAAAAAAAGTGCAAAATCTATATTTTGGGGTGCAGACATTGGGAAACCACCCAGAACCCCCGGTACAACCCCCCCAAAGGACAAGTCACCCAAAAAAAGGGGGAAAAACACACAGGAACACCCCAAAAAACGCCTTTAAAATTTGAGTCAAAAATGAAAAATGTGGAGGGGAGAACTTACTACCGAAATAAGCTTCTGGGGGTGCTCTAAGAAGGGCCCAACAGATTTTTGGGATTGCAGCTGCTTGTATGACGGAGGAATTTCACTTTTTCTAAAACTTAGCTTTAGAGACATTAAAATATGCTAGTACCCATTTACAAGCACCCCAAATTTGATGGAACTACTTATTTTCTGGAAAAAACACAGCTTTATACCATTCTGCACCACTTTTACCTAGACGCTAATAGCAAGCAATTACCACCACGTAAGTACCCTAACTAGTTCAATTAGGGCTAATACTAAACTACCGTAATGATTTCCGAAGTCATCCCATCTCTTTCTAGGGTACAGAGTGATTCCCCCAATTCTGACAGTACTTTCCGCCTGTTCTGCATTCGCCGCTTACCGTTTTCGCCTGTTTTGGAATTGAATATGGCGAATAGCGGGGACGCGCATGATAAGTTTCCATGTCCAAAACACGTGATGTAGGCGAAAAGTCTGGCAGGCGCAACTTTTTCGCAGACGCAGAACTAATTGAATTCCGCCCTCAGTCGGGGTTGGGTGCAAAAGATCAGCCTGAAACAGCGTCCCATCTCCATGTGTACGCCTCAAATAACCAGCACGGAAATCTGGCCACATGCCCATGACACTCCCACAAGACCGATCTTTAATGTGCGCCCACATTATTGCTGCCCATATTCACCCATTTCATGCAAAGCGAGATCCGGCAACGCACGTAGCCTCTGTGTGTGCGTATATGCAATGCGCTTTCTACAAAGGTATCCGCTAGCTGCGCCCGCTTTTTTGGGCTTTGAATCTGGTCCATCATAGCGATTGTCATGAGTGACAAGACCGCAGTCCTCTGACTTGTACAATGAAAGCACTTATAGGCTGTATTATTACACCTTTGTCACAGTGCATTTGACCCTTATCACAGTTTTGTTCGGGTTGTTTGTTCTCAGATATATTTGGTCATTTCCGGCAGGTTTATACTGTTGTACTATGTATTTGTGACTGTAGAACGTAGCCTAATGGCCTAATGTCTGTCTGTGAGTCACTATAACCCATCTGATATGGCAAAATATATGTTTACTTTCGCTTGTTTTTATAGTCATTATTTATGGTTGGGTACGGGATCCTGACAGAGGGCCTGATTCAGAGACGCTCGTAAGCGGCCGCTCGTTCGTTCCGAGCGATGTTTGCACAACTGCGCATGCGTACGGATCGTAATACGCATGCGCGAACCAGTCAGCGCGGCCGAAAATCGTTTGTTCGCTAAATAGCGAATGCCTGCTATTTTGAGTGACAGGATGAGGCGTATGTGGGTGGTAACAGGGGAAGGTGCTTGAAAACGGGGAGTGGAGATCCGAGCGCAGGCGTGCTTAAAGGTCAAAACGGGCGTTTTATGGGTGTGCATAATTAATACAGCAGCGTCATTGACCACGTCACTGGGTTATTTTATAGTCAGAACTGCTCACAAGATTGCGGTAGGAAAAACCAACCACAAGAATAGCAAGCAGTTCATACGCTGGTCGATGTACTCGATTAATCTAATAAATAGCGGACATGACGTAGGATGCGAGCGGCCAGGGGGCGTAGTTTTCCAAAAAACGACCGCATGTTTGGTTCGCTCGTTCAGACCTAGAGGCGTGAACAAACCGCAAAGAGCGAACGGTTCATTTGAATAGCCGCCCCTTTTTTCTGAACAAGCGAGCGCAAATAGGGTCCGGCTCTGAATGAGGACCAGAATCAGGTAAGTGACCTACTGCTAACCTCTAACCCTCTCGCTTACCCTAACCCACCTCTTCCGCATCCTACCCCCCCCTCCCCCCCCCCCCCCCACTGCAGCCCAACCATAACCATCCCCCTAGTGCCTAAGCCCTAATACCTACCTCGGGATGTCAGCGGTCAGGATTTTGGAGCTGGGATTCCAACCGCCGGCATCACGACCCACCGTGATGCCAACTAAATCACATTATTTACCCACTTGTTATATTTACTTATTTTTCTGAGAAATAATGCTTTAAAAGGAAAATAGCCCCAGTTAGGCTGGGTACACACTTCTACGACCAGCAATCTTGCCGATGATCGGGGAAATTAATCTTCACGCCAGACCACGTAAGATTGCCGGTAGACATTACCCGATGTAATGAATGAAGGAACGATACCTCGTACCCTCCATCAGTACACTGCACAGCCCCGCATACGATATTGTGTGATTGCGTGCACCCATGCTGCACGGGCCATCGGGCATACACACTGCATGATATGCCCGATTTGGCGTTTCGATTTGGCGGCATCAGGCATATCGGGCCGATATCGTACAAGTGTGTACCCATTCTTACAGTGAAGGTCTTGTGTTTATTTTTTTCTATGGTCCCTCATGATAACTCCCATAAAAAAAAAAAAAAACCCTAAGTGCTAGCTAGTGATACAATGGCATAAAAATGTCAGACACTAATGGCAACAAAATTAAAAGCACGTAACTTGGACATAAGGATAACATGTTTATAAAATAGTCACTGCTGTCTAAATATATTTTGCTCCCTATTTGTAATATCGGCAAGACAGTCCTGTCATTACCAGGATCACCTCACAAAACCAACTTGGATTTATCCGAAACGATTAGAACAAATCTACATGTGAAACATTTCTCTGTAACATTCCGGTGTAGTTCCACATAAGTTATCCATGCACTAGGCTTTAAGTAGGCGTAAATAGAAAACATGGCTGGGGAAGTTATTAGAGAAGAATGTTGGGACGTTTCTCTATAATATTCAGTTTCAAAGGCTAAAATTAGATATTTTCCCCATTATATGCTAGAATGGACACCAAGTCTTTCAGCGATGTGCTCTTCAGCGGGCACTGGTCTTGCACCATTGGAGTAACTTCTTAAGTGTTTATCCATGTGGGTGTTAGAAAATGTTGAGAGAGAAGAGAGTTTGGCGCTGAAAATAGATTGTGGGATAGCAACAATCAGAGAAACTATGCAGAGAGAGAGCGCGGCCAAATACTGTAGTGCTCAGGAAATGTGAGTGTTTTCTGTAGCATGGCTCGGCTGCGTTTCGGAAATGAGCAGAGGATATCCAGTAATCCTAAGGATGGAAACTCCCTTGTATTTAATTATACATATACTGCGCAGCTCTTTGTAAACCAGCTCTTGCGTTTAGATGGCATACCGTTTTTATTGTATATTCTTTTACACAGCATGTAAACTCGTTGCCAGAACTCAGGAGGGTGGAACTTGCCTATGTTGTATCACTCTGAATGTTGTTTTTAGCTATAGACATTTATATGGGATTACCTGTTAGGTACATTTTACTATTGGGAGAAATCGCCAGTTCAGTGCCTCATCTGATTCGCTTTACGCTGCAGAACTTGGTTAATTTACTGGGCAGATGCTGAGACAGTCTGTATATTTATCCCTGCAGTAGTTCTGTGGATAAATCAGGATGTGGTTATTTTATTGGATTCCAAAGCAGGAGTAGATCCTAGGAGTTGGTACGTATTTACAGTGCCAGTGACCTCAATTTAATTAGTTTCCAAAACTTAGGTACCAGGAGTAGTTTGTTTTTTTTTGTATTTTTTTTTAGATGCATTGCCTACTAAACGCCTGGGATTTGTTTTTAAGGTATAGAAGGACCCCCTTGAGATCCATACAGTCCTCTAGCCATACATCTGGATGACTATGCCAAACAATAGGACTATAGTACAAACCTTTGGCTACCTCCGAGCAGACAATAACCCTGTACACACTGGGATGGGGCTCATTGTTTGACCATTTTTTTTTGCCGTGCCCTATTTCATATAGGCTGATAGAATTATCTAATGATGGCATACTTTTCCCCCAGATACCGCTTGGTGCATCTTTAGAACCATCATCGTCGCATCGTTGAAACTTAAATGTCAGGTGCAGATTATCCATCTGAATATGGCCTCCTATGTGAATGATTATGCATCATCTCTGATCACAACCACGTCTGTGCGACTGATTGGCCACCAACATGTTACCGCCCAGGAACGCCCCATACACCTCCAATACACTTCTGCACCCGTCCTTCCAAATCTGTAACAGCGACTCTTTGCATGCAGTACAAAATCAGGATAGAAACATAGATTTTGACGGCAGATAAGAACCTCTTGGCCCATCTAGTCTGCCCCTTTTTTTTTAAACCGCGTTGTAACCTCAGCCCTATGTGATCCTTAGTTCTCTGTAAGGATATTCTTATGCCCATCTCCAGCATGTTTAAATTGCTTTACTGTCTTGGGGCCTGATTCAGAGACGCTCGCTCTGAATCAGGGCGGGGAGTATTTTAAAAAAAAAAAAAATTCCTGTCCGCTCGCCAAGCTGTGGGTGTCCACCCACAGTTAGTGCGAGCGGGCAGGAGATGGTCGCAATTATCGCGACCATTGGCATTGCGAGGAGACCCTAAGGTAGGACTCGGCACTCGCAATGCTGAGTGGACTTCCAGCTCTAATTGAGCTGGAAGTCCACTACTGACATCACGAGTGATGTCAGTAGGGACGCCCACAAACGTTCAGCCACCCCCCCTCCCCGCGTACAAAACGGGGCGAGCTGTCGATCAACATCGACAGCCGCCCTGTTTTGCTAAGAGTGCCGGGGCAAGTGAAGGTCTCACTCGCTACGGGGCTCGCGCACGCTGCGCATGCGCACTGGGCCACCATCAACCCGCTTGCGAGCGGGTCTGAATCAGGCCCTTAGTCTGTACCACCTCTGATGGGCGGCTGTTCCACTTATACACTGCATGTGCGTTACATGTGCAGTGTGACTCCGATGAATGCGCTGACGAAAAACATCACTCCACTGCATCCGACATTGCCGCGACCAGATGACCTCGCCCCACCAGGCAAACACAGATTTGTGTCACTGATAGAATAGAGGTTGGATACTCGTGAGTGGGCTTTCTCTCTCTCACCATCAGTAATCGCCTGTTACTGACTCCTCTCACTGTGTAGTGGGTTGGTAATTCACTGTCATCACCAGGTTCCGGCACCTGGAACTGCTTGTTCCACCCAGGCTCCTACACCGGCACTGTGGACCACGTCTCCCAGGCATCTTCACCGGTACCTGGAACCACTTGTTCCACCCAAGCTCTTACACTGGCACCTGGAACCACTTCTCCCAGGCTCCTACACTGGCACCTGGAACCACTTCTCCCTCCTTTACTGGCACCTGGAACCACTTCTACCCAGGCTCCTACACAGGCACCTGGAACCACTTCTACCCAGGCTCCTACACAGGCATCTGGAACCACTTCTCCCAGCACCTGGAACCACTTGTTCCACCCAGGTTCTGTATTCCGTGTACTCTGTCATTCTACTTTTGTTGCATAAGTAATGCAAATAAGTAGCATATTTTAAGGAAAAATCTCTGGCGGATCGTTTGGCGCAAGTAGGTTGCAAAGTTTGTGGTGCACCAAGCACTGCCGCTATTTGAGGAAAGGTGTCAGTGGACGCATCTGTACCTATGTATCTGCTCGTTAAGGCCAGGTCTTGTGGGTTGTTTTTTTTTTTTTCTTTTAATTATGTTTGTTCACCATTGTAGAGCACCAGGGAGCGGGCCGGCACCACATAACAATAGGTTAAAATACTAAATGCATTTTTGGGGATTTAGACAAATACTGAATCCTGTTACAAATGCTGACTCTCATTTGCATGTTAAACTTAAGCAGAATAACCATAAACCAGTTAAGCCTTTTCTTTAAAGTTAGACCTGAAAATTGTCCTGTGCACCGAAATCACACTTAAAGTATCTGACACAGTTGGCTAATCCGAAACCTTCAGCTGATCCCCAAAGTACACTGAAACCAGCCACATTCCATACGGAATCCTGGTCTCCGTGTATCCATGTCCAGGAGAGATGCCTCTTCATATTAGCTGAAGACTTAGCGACCTGAGGATTTATCCAGCATGTGAACATTCTGCCGTGGGCTACTGAATACAGAGGATGGCGTGAGGCCCCCGGCCGATTCTGTAGCCAGACTTCATTCCGGGATTTATTATGTATTATCAGTCATTCCTCTAGAACGCGTGTCATGCCTAGTTCATAATTAACGTATTTAATTTGCAGCAGAAAATAATTGCTGCCAACAGTTCTCTTGAAATGTATTTGACTTATGATATCACGCGATTGCTGGAATTCCTTCTTCACCAGCCGCGCCAACTCACAATGGTTTATTGACTATGTAAAGTCAAATAAGGATACGTTCCCAATACGTCTCGAATATTGGGCTGTTTAGTTAGTATTATGCTTCTATCCTTTAATTGCCTGCCAGATGGACTACACTCGAGACTGTGTATGTCAGCTATATCCAGACCATCCCTCCAGCTCCTGGGAGTAGGCTACATTACATCATACAGTATTTCAACATTACAAGAATCAAGATCTAAATGGATCCCGGCCATATGGTTGAGTCATCTGTTCCATAGAAGATTTTTAACGAGGTTGCGTCGATGCGAGTGTCCAGCCTATCGTAGATTGTAGTGTCTACCCCCCCTCTCTGATGGAGACTTGCAAGGTTATTACTATTATGTTCTATTTTACTGCACCCCAAAAATTAAATAAATGTTCATCTAGTTTCGGTGTCATCAGTGTAGGACAGCGTGCGGCCATCTGGCTGTTGTGGAACTACACATCCCAGCATGCCCTGCTGCAGTTTTAGCATGCCGTAATAGCAAAAATGTGGAAGGGCGAACTTGATGTGTAGTTCCACAGCAGCTGGAGGGCCGCTCGTTGACTAGCCATGGTGTTAGGGTGTGTTGTTCTGCTCAACATATGGACAGAATTTTAGAACGACATAAAAAGCAGCAGTGATATGAAGTATATAGTATTTCTGAGCGCCAGCGATGGCACTGGCTGGCCTGACTTATAACTAGGGTTAAGTGCACAAGTTTAACCACCGATTTCGTTACTTAATGGCCTGATTTAGAGTTGTACGCAAACTCGATAGTCTTATGGTGGCTGGACTGCTGCAGAACGAGTCCTGCGAGATTGCACGCAGTGCCTACAAGCCACAGCTTGATTGACAGGCTACAGTCGCTTGGGGAGTGGGCAAGGGCGGGGCGGCACTGCCTGCGTTTCCAGGAAATGGGGGATACTTGCTGCAAAAAAAGGTTGGCCATTTATTATAGATGATGTATAAAAAGTCAACGTTCAGAATGTCTCTCTATGGGGCTGGGGAAAATGCGCGCTGGTGGTGATCACGGCTATTTTCACAGATGGAGACCCGCGTTTATTTACGAGCACGCAATGTGAATGATTTGCCTTTGACGCTATATCAGGCTTCCTGTGCTTACAGATGTGTCCTCTCTTGTCTCTCCTGCAGTTGCGTCACACAGCCCCTTTTCAGCACCCCTGCTCCCGTGAGACTCTTCTAGCGCTGGGCGTCTTTTTTACGGTTTTTACCCCCTGAAAATGCATCTAAATTGCATTGCGAATAGTGCGCACCAGGAGACTGTGCCGATTAATGTGATATGTGACGCTTGTATATCCGTGTGCGACTCTGATTCGGCATGTGAAGTGCTACGACGCAACGGCCGCAGCTTTTTCCCACGCCAAGTGCCATTACCATTCTCAGTCGCACACAGAGATACAAGTGCCGGATATCCAATGAATCAGCGCAGCCTCCTGGTGCGTCCTTGGACGCATTTTCGGCAAAAAAAGACTCCCAGCGCTAACAGAGTTGCAGGGGGCCTGGTGGCTCACCCACGCCAGGCATATCGCGCTGCATGGCGTATTGAGGCTAAATGTATGATGACACATCTGTATGTCCAGCTATGGTGATTTACTGATATTATGTGCAGTCTGGAGTATAGCTATATCCCTATAGAGCAGGAATGGCCAACCTGTGGCTCTCCAGCTGTTGTAAAACTACAAGTCCCAGCATGCACTGCTTCAGTTTTGCTATTAGGGAATGCTAAAACTGTGGCAGGGCATGCTGGGATGTGTAGTTTCACAACAGCTGGAGAGCCACAGGTTGGCCAGGCCTGCTATAGAGGAACACACTAAGGCAGGGATGGGGAACCTCAGGCTCGGGGGCTGTATAAGGCCTGTGGAATCATTTGGTCTGGCCCTTGGAGCTTTTTTCTGCTAGTTTTATCTGGCTAGCAGGGGGCCTAGAATAGCACCCTGCAGCTATAATCGATGCAGCAGTGCCGCCTGGGGTGTCCTTAGGCCGCTTCAGACGGTCACACCGCTGCCCTTACAGCATCCTCAGGATGCTCCGGGCATTGCTGTAGTCACCGGCAATTGTGACCCCACCCCTGTATGATGTCACACAGAGGGGGCGTGGCCTGCACCCGGCCCGCATATAATGTTGTATATATCAAAATGGCCCTCTGCAGAAAAAAGGTTCCCCACCCCTGCACTAAGGGCCTGATTCATTACGGATCGCTAATGCTATAGCGTACGCGGATGGGTGATTGTTGCAGTAGTTCGCATCCGTGAAGGCATCACTGAGACCACGCAGAGCCAACGCAGGCAGGCCATCCGTGAGCGTTTGGGGATGGTGACGGGGGAGTGGTCGGAGAAACGCAGGCGTGTCTGACCGCTTGAACGCCGTTGCATGGGCGTGCATAAATTAGCCAGTGCGATTGCGTACGCAGCTTGAGTACTTACTGCGTACAACAAGGTTAGCAATTTCTAAGTAAGGTCTGGGCTGCTGTAATTCTGCGTGAGGGACTGATGTTACCGATGTTTCTGGAGGTTTGCAAGGTGTTACAGATGTGAGATAGCGGTAGTGGGAGGCAGTGGGCGTCTCTATGCTGGCAGTGCAATGGCATTACAATAGCAATCATTAGCATATTTTCACAGCAGACCTGCGTGCGATTACGGAGCTGCAATCGCGATCCTTAATGAACCAGGCCCAATGTCCCCTGTGGTTCTGTTATTAAGGAGATGTATCAAACCTTCTAAAGAGGACCAATGAAGTAGCACCATAGCAGCCAACCAGCTTGTAGCTAACATTTTATAGAAGGTAGTTAATAAATGATAGCTAAAAGCTGATTGGTTGTTATAGGGAACTTCTCCACCCCTCCTCTTTAGAAGTTTTGATACATCTCCTCCTGATAGACGAAAAGTATATAGAAGGCGGTTTCATGTTCTGATAGCTGATTTATAAGATTCCCATGTCAGTGGTGTTTTCCGTAAGTTTGGGAGAGGGTTTCATGTGCTTAGAATTGTTTAAATGGATTATTAATTCTTAATGGATGCATAATATTAATTTGCAATGTTGCACATTTACTTATTATTCATTATTCGGAGATGGATTCATAATTATTTGCACTGGATTACCTAAATGTGCTTATTTCATTTTTATACGTTTAATGTTATTTACCTTTTAACGTTTGGCTTTAATTATTAAATGCTGATGTTGAAAAGTGGGGTTACTTCTAGAAGTACATGGCTGACTGGCTGCTTAATTATAATGTGGAGTATTTCTAGTGCCCCCAATTCCCCCAATCCGGGCACCTGTGTGCGATCAGTCCAAAAATGTAGATCTGTGCACCCTACAGCCCGATTTTTGGGGTCTGACAGAGTCAGCAGTTTGCTAGTGGCGTAGCACTGGTACGTATGGGATTGCTTTGGGGGTCGCATTCCCTATTTTTTGAGGTTCTTAAATGCACATATCAAAGTCCATGCGTTTTATATCAGAAAGCACAAAACAAGATGTAGGGGTAGATTTCCTAAAACTTGTAAAAATGAAAAGTGGTGCTGTTGCCCATAGCAACCAATCAGATTACTTCTACCTTTTCTCTATTGCATCCTAGAACATGATAGATGGAAATTCGTTGGTTGCTAAGGGCAACACCAAGACTTTTCATTTTTAGGGAACAATTAAATTAGGAGTGAGGGGTCGAGTTGCCATCGTAACGGCGTGCAAACGCCGCCAACGGCACTACAGCTCGCCCCCATCGCTGCCCAGTCTCACCACCGACCCCTAGAAGCTTTACCAACAATTGACCCCTTAGAAGCTTTAGTAAATTTACCCCATTGAGTCCTAGGTTTTAGCTATGGTCAGTTTATGGATCAATAGACCAGAACGTTACTTCTATATAATTAGGGGAACAATCCATGAAGGATCGTGTAGCATGGAACGCGTTAAACCTGGCCTACATGTGAACTGTAATGTTTGGCGTCTATTCTCTTCCCTTTGCTGCGTTTCATAACTTGGACGCCCTGTTTGTGAATTATGGATCCCTAAAGATTTCCTTCCCATTCACCTCTCCCTATCATTACTGCACATTTATTATGGATGATTCACAATCCCTGTCTAAGGCTCATGACTGGCCCTGTAATACCCCTGAGACAGAGGATGGAACAACATCAATATGTATTATCACAAAATGTATGTAATGTAACACTGCTAGTATGACAGCGATCATTAAAGTGCGGCTAAGCCTGAAAATAATATTCTGACATATGGTAATGGGTGGATGAGCCCTTTTACCATTCCCTGGATATCAGAACTCCAGATGGGAATTACTCATGAGTAACTCTCCAATAAAGGCCTTTTATCTCACACTTCCGAAAAAAAGGAGGACGTTTTTCTACTTTTGTAACTATAAATATTGAAAAATTGGGACTTTAGGGACAGTTGACGCAGATGAGAAGTTAGCAGTGGGTGCCCCCTACGCTCGGGTAAGCTCTGGAACTATTAGCCTATTATCGCAGCTGTGGTTGCATTAGCTTCCATCTGTGAATCAGGCCCTTGGTTCAATCTGCTCCATAGCATGTAATAGACTAATGGTGTTGGGCCTGAATATGCTGACAAGCCATTTATACCTGACCCCATTTATCCTTAAAATATAATTGCACTGCAATCTGTTTTTGGATTTTAGTAAATATATATATTGATTAATTTTCAGCTGCTGAAACCAGGAATACTTGAAGATATTAGTAGGACCAGAACAGAGATCCCATTAGTAATACCTTATATCTGACCAGAGGGCCTGATTCAGAGCCGCTCGTAAGCGGCCGCACGTTTGCTCTGAGCGATGTTGGCACAACTGCGCATGCATATGGGTTGGCATGCGCAAAACAGTCATTGCGGTCGGATATCGTGCGCTCGCAAAACAGCGAGGGGCTGCTAATTTGATTGGCAGAATGTACCGTTTGTGGGTGGTAACAGGGGAAGGTGCTTGAAAATGGGGGAGTGGAGATCCGAACGCAGGCGTGCCAAACGGTCAAAAGGGCGTTTAATGGGAGTGCATAATTAGTAAAGGAGCGTCATCGACCACGTCACTTGGTTACCTTTTAGCCTGAACTGCTCGCAGTGATAGCGGTAAGAAAAACCTACCACAAGCACTGCGAGCAGTTCAGATGCCTTTCAATGTACCCGATTAATCTAATAAATACCGGAGATGACGTATGTTGCGAACGGCAAAGGGGCGTCTTTACAAAATAGCGAGTGCATTTTTCGTTCGCTCGCTCGCTCAGACATAGAGGCGTCAACAAACCACAAAGAGCGAGCGCTCAATTTGAATAGCCGGCCCCTTTTTTGGAACGACCGTCCGCAAATAGCGTCCGGCTCTGAATCAGGCCCAGAGTTCTATAGAAACTTGGGGCTTGTACACATTGGCTGATAATTAAACACATTCCATGCACTTCCTTAAGGCATTTAAAAAGAAGTCGTTCTGTAAGAGATTATGGACATGTACCCCTATACTTTTCGGCAAGTGTTCACTTTGTGTCTAATTTTTGCGGCATTCGGAAGCGCAAATGCTTGGTACAATATAATGGATTTCTGTGTATTTTTTATTTGATTTTATCAATACTTTTTTTTATTAATAATTTTAGTAACCTTCCAACTTTTAAAACAAGATGTCTCTTCTCTTTTTCGTTAGCCTGGGCTCTTTTAGTAACTCCCCTATCCAGACCCCATAATGCTTGCCCCCCTGTGCTGGCAGGCCATAAGCAAATGCCCTGTTTGCCACTTTATTTATAAGTTTCCCAGGGTGAAATACTAAACTCGGTACAAAATATTCCAGGTAAACAATCCATTACTGTACTCCTAAAGTATTTCAGCCGGGTAATAAGTTTGCATCCAGTTCTTTATTAATGTAGCAGATATTTGACCTGCATATCTGGAGTCGCATAGCTGTAATGCAGGAGTTTTTAGCTGACCACCTCTGGAGCCGTTAATCACTGCCAGGGAATGTTCTTACTCCGCCGTTTCCCAAGTGTTCCCTGTGTGGTGACTATTAATTATTATTCAAACCGTGTTTGCCATTGTGAACTAGAAGATAAAGCCACACATGTATGTGAAGAATGCCAAATATTCAAGGACTAGACAAGTATCTCTCCAGAATCGTCAATGAAAAGCGAGGGGGGTCACAGGGGCAGAGTTCATATGTGAGACCAACAGAACTTCAGACAAGAGTGTGTTTCCACGTTTCCATTCAGTGCCACTTTTGCCTCGAGCAGAATGGCATGATTGGTCTAATTGGATTGGTGGCGCAGTGTTCTGCCCAGGCTGTTTTCTGCGGGCGCATCGCCCGGTAGAAACAGCCTGCCACCTGGCACTTTTCCCCGCCGATCCCCGCTGTCCCCCGCTGTGGAACGCTGGCCTCTGAAGTGACCGGAGGCTAAAATAGCCTCTGATCGCTTCAGAGGCCAGCGTTCCCAGTGATGCACTGCGCAGGTGACGTCACCCGCGACGTGAAGAGCCTTCCCCGCGCGTCTGCTGGATCTAGTTAGATCCAGTCAGAGCGAGGTAGCGGGAGCAGCCAGCAAGTAAAGGTAAGTGCTGGACTGGGGCCAGGACCAGTCTGGGGACACTATTAAACCTGGGGGCACTGCATAAGGGGCGAGCCTGGGGACACTGCATAAGGGCCCAGTCTTGGGGCATTACATAAGGGACCAGCCTGGGGGCACTACATAGGGGCACTACTTCAGCCAGGGGGCAATGCATAAGGGCAAATTTAAACTACAGGGGGCAATGCATTAAGGGGGAAAATTACAGGGGGCACTGTATAATGGGCATTTTTGACTGAGAGCCAGTGGGGAAGCAGCCTGAGACCTGTCAGGCTGGATTGGTAAGAGAGATACCCCTTTTCCCGGTGCGCGCATAATTGCGAAGGCCCCCACCCGGCTCCTTTTGGATGCCACCCGGCTGGAAAAAATTTCTGGGGAGAACACTGTGGCGCCATTTTTTACAATAAAAACAAACTATGTAAACCCCAGCTCCACCTGTAATAAGATATGTAGTTTTGCAATTAATCAGTTAATCTTTTATGCCAGGGCTAGACAAATCCCGGGGGCCAGGTCGCCATGGCTACCAGATTTTGCTGCCTGGCTACCAGATTTTGCAGTGAGGGAGGAAGCAGATCCTCATCAGCTTGGGCGGAGATTCGTGCCTATAGTATTGCGGTGTTCATATATGCACAGGAGTGGATGTGCCGAGTGTCGCCTGCGGTGACTGCTGTGCCTATGTCCGTCCCGGCCTGTCCCGACGACTCCTCTCCATCCTGGCCTGCTCTGATCCCTGCTGTCTGTCCCAGTCTACGTCGATCCTCCTGTACAATCCCGGCTGTCTACTGTCTCCTATCTCTGGCTGCATAGAGCTTTCTGGTAGTAGGGTCTATGCGTGGCCAGAGATTGCGGAGTGGCTTCAGTGGGATAGTGGTGTGACCACGAGGGGAGGGGGTTTTTGTTGTACTTTCTGGCACCATTGTGTTATGTGAAATGTGGTCCGTTATTACTGGAGGGTGGGGGGTGGAGCAGGGGAGCTGTGCAGAGCAGTGAGGCCTCCATTTTACTGTAGCCATTCAACTGTGACCATTTTGTGGACTAGTATAGTGTATATAAAAGTTGCATCACACACAGAGCTGTGCTACTCACTCACTCCTGTAATTTTTTTGAGGGGACGGTGGTCTGGCTCCTCCACTTTCATCCTGGCTCCTAGATTTTAGAAAACTTTGTCGAGCCCTGTTTTATGCAGTGGAATGACCCATCCGTCTTCTTGTTGGTTGCATTCACCTTCATAATACATCTAAGCTCATTGTCCATCTCCATAGCGAATGGTTTCCAAGTATTGGGGACGAACTTGGTCTGTGGATCATCTACCAAGCTGTGCCATATTACTGATGTTACTGGGTTTTTGGGAACCAGCACCATCGCTCGTTGTGTTAGGGGATGAATCCCATTGTTCCCAGAAAACAATGCTATGGTTATAGATTTTGTACAGCCGTTTTCCCCACAATCCCCACATGTCACATGATGTCCTATGGTCAAATGATATGCGTAGGAAATGTTGTAAAGTACAAGCCAACAAATTTAGAGGCTCATTTATCAACCAGTTTTATCATATGCAACGAGTTTCAAAAATGACTGTTGGGAGCTGATTGGCTGGAGCACCATTTATTTTACGCAACGAGGGCCTGATTCAGAGGTGCACGCTATTTGCGTGTGCTCGCTCTGAATCAGAGCTTGTGCATGCGGCCTGGCGATGGTCGCTATTATCGCGACCATCGGGCTTGCGAGGAAACCCTGTGGTAGGGTCTCAGCACTTGCAATGCCGAGTGGACTTCCAGCTCTAATAGAGCAGGAAGTCCACTACTGACATCACTAGTGATGTCAGTAGGGCCGCCCACAAACGGCAGGCGTTCCTTCGGGAACGCCTCCGTTTGTGCAGCCACCCCCCCCTCCCCGCCTACAAAACGGGGTGAACTGTCGATCAACATCAACAGCCACCCCATCTTGTAGCGAGCTCCGAGGCTCGCGTGCGCACGCAATGGCCCACCATCGACTTGCTTGCGAGCGGGTCTGAATCAGGCCCCGAGTTTTAAACCTTGTTGCGTATGATAAGACTTGTTGATAAATGGGCCCCAAAGTCTGGATGTTGAAACCCCTATAATCTGTTGCGCAAGTATTTTGTGTATGTAGGTTTGATAATCACAATAGAAAAAGAGTGCTTGGTTACATTGCATGAACAAGATGAAGAGCTAGAAGATAGAATCGCTCTATTTAATCTATATCTATAGCTTTTAGATATTCATCATTTGCACCAAAATTCCATTGTTGATTCCCTTGAAATATGATAGAGCTGTCTTTATGACTTAAGTAACACATGCATAAGGGCCAGTTCAATATATTGTACTGCCACTCTTATTAACCATGTCTATACTGTACATTATTTTGCAGTCGTATGTATGAGAGTTGGGGTGATGTGCCCACCCCCAGCCATTGTAAAAAGTTGCCTTCTATGAACACATCTGTGTATTGCTATGAGTTAAGGCCCCCATACACGGGTGCGATATGCACCTTGCGATGCGACGGTCGATCCGATGGCCGACATATCGGGCTGTCCTCAAACATGGAGCGATCGGGTGGCAGGCCGCTCGATATGCCGGTACCCCCTCCCCCACCCGCATTGCGCAGCATGGGATTGTACGTCGCTCCACCAGATCAACTGAACATGCAGAAAGATCTGGAGGAGCGATGTACGATACGACGGGAGCACGCACTGGCCGATATCAAACACGCACGGAACGATATAGCAGCGATATCGTTCCAATCCGTCGGATCGGCTGCTATATTGCACCGTGTATGGGGGCCTTTGGGTTTTGTAGCTCTGTATAGGTGCATAACATGCTCCAATAGTTATCATTCATATTTTTAGAGAACTCCTATAGGTACCCTAACATTGCTAGAATTAATTAACATGTACGCCAGTGGTTCCCAAACTCAGGGGGTCATTCAGACCCGCTCGCGAGCGCAGGACGCTCGCAAGCAGGTCGATGTTACCCCAATGCGCATGCGCACGACGGAATGAGCTCCGTCGTGCGCATGCGCGAGACCCGGACAGCGACAGCCAAGCTGTCGCTCCAGGTCTCGCACCAAAGGGGGCGTGCTGTCGATGGTGACTGACAGCACGCCCCCTTTGGTGGGAGTGACAGGGGCGTGGCTGCCAGACGGAGGCGTTCCCATGGGAACGCCTACCGTCTGGTTCTGGCCCCACTGACATCACTAGTGATGTCAGTGGGAGTGATTTTGGCTCTGATGGAGCCAATATCACCGCAGGGTCTCGTCGCAAGCCCGATGGTCGCGATGGTCTTGACCATGGCGACCATCTTTTTGGCCGCTCGCATATGCTGTGGGTGGTCACCAACAGCTATGCGAGCGGCCTCGGGCCCCTTCATTTTCAGGTAGGAGGGCACTGATTCAGAGCGAGCGCTCTGGTCAGAGCGTCCGGCTCTGAATCAGGCCCTCAGTCCTCAATGCACCCTAACAGTCCAGGTTTTAAGGCTATCCATCCTTAAGCACAGGCGATTTAATTAGCACAGTACCTCAATTTGATTATACCATCTGTGCAGAAGCATGGATTTCCATTAAAACCTGAGGACCGAGTATGGGAAACTCTGATGTATACAATGGATAACTTAGTGTTCATTCTAGGTCCGGGGCGGTGCAGGATGCCGGACCGTAGAAAGGGCACTCTAGCGCGTGCCCAAAAAGGGGACATGTCTTTAAGATGCGCCCCCTTTTCATCACTCTTGGGGGCGTGCCCGGCACTTACAGACGTGCCGGGCTGGCCCCACGCTCCACCCCTCTCTATGAATAGATGGCATCTATTCACCGGCGTTGATCGCTGCACTGCAATTTTTCCAACCCACAGGACACTACGGCCTGCGGGTGTGGACGGCACCTGGCATGTTGGTTTAGTCGGGCGCCGGCGCTAAAACAGCCTAGCGGGAACGCTAATAACTGAGCTCAAACAAATAAAAAGACTCTTTTTATAAGGATTCAAAAACAATTACTGAAGAGGTTCACTGTAGATCTTTTGCTACTGCGAAAAAAAATACTGAAAACCCCTACGGTGCATGCGTTCCCCTGAGTGTACGCTGTTCGTCTACGGTAGCGCTGGAATTAGTAACTGCGAGATAAAACCACGGGCATTCCCGGGTGGTGACTGGAAGGTGGCCTAAAGGGTGCGCAAAAAAAGCCGTCTCATGGGCGTGTTATGGGATTGGCGCGGGCGTGTCAGTGAATGCGACTGCGTTCTCGGGTGCAAAACCACTGAGGGCATGTTCATTCTAATTTCAGAAGGAGACACTGCGCCTGCCATAGAGTGGGCGCAAGGACCGATGGTGAAAGCGATGGTGCGCCGATAGTGGAGTTTTCAGAACCACGATTTACACTGTCCATGGCCATTGAAAGTGGGCGTCCCAGGGCTTGCACAGTCCGACGCACGTTAGTACATAAGGGGGAGGCGGAAACTAGAATTTGCATATTATCACCGCTGCAACACCGCAAAAAGTCACAATCGCCGCTGCAATAGCGTCCACCTCTGAATCACGCTTACAGTCGGACAGAAAAGACATTTAATAGTGGGTATAGAAACAGTAAAAGTAACAGGGTTTTCCGTTCTCTCGGGTCCATCGAACTCACTTTGACATCTATAATTCTGTTAATTATCAGAACTGGCATATTTTTACTTAATATGGTATATAGCCTCCAAGCAGTCCCTGCCACAGGTATGTATGGAAGTAGCCCTGTGCAGTGGATAATTACTTCCATCTTTAATTCTGGTCATTCCCAGCCCCTGGAACACTGTACCCATTTAATAACTTACCTTAAATAAACTCTCTGCAGCAAGAAACATGGAAGTAATTTGCATACAAGATTCTCAAAGCGAAAAAGGTTAGACTTTTATTGGCATAAACCACACCAGACACGTTTTTTTGGACTGTTTAGGATAAATATAGATCGGCTCGCTTTCATTTTAGATACAGCTGTTTTAAAGTAGGGATGTGCAGGCTCGGATAGGTTCGAGTTTACACGTGGAGTTCGGATTTTTCCCTCCAAAAAAACGGAACTCAGAAAGAGGCAAAACGTCATCTTGCACGGACGAACATCATCATTCCTGGACACAAAAGTCCAGGAATGATGATGTTCGTCCGTGCAAGATGACGTTTTGCCTCTTTCTGAGTTCCGTTTTTTTGGAGGGAAAAATCCGAACTCCACGTGCAAACTCGAACCTATCCGAGCCTGCACATCCCTATTTTAAAGATGTTCTGGTTTTTAGCAAGTATATTGTTCAGCTGCTGGTTAAAAAGAAAAAAACGATGTGATATTTAAAGGTGGTCTCCACGTGAAATATTCATTCTGTCATTTAACAGCGACTGACTTGTACATAAAACTTTGCAATAGGCTTAATGGTCATGGGTGCTAATGACCCTGGGGTGGTTCAAATGGGAAATGCTGGGGGAGGTGTGGTCATTTTCTGTCATTGAAGCTCCACCCCTTCAGCTGATTGCACAAGTTGCGCCATTGCACGGAAGGGGGCAGGGCCACAATGACCCAATTTCTAGTGAAACACGTCATCAAAGCCTCCACTCTGCCAACTATGCAGGCGAAGATGTTCCCTGGGGGATGTAGTCCAAAGGTCACCAGTGACAATTTCAACATTCATAATGTCGACTGTTATGAAAACGTGTCGTCATTCTCAGAAATTACATGATTGTCAGAATGTCGACATTAGGGTTAGGCTGCGGGCAGAGGTTAGGGTCAGGCTGAGGGGACGGATTTGGGATAGGCTGCAGGGGTGGGGGGGGATTAGGATTAGGCACCAGAGGGAGGTTTAGGGGTAGGGATTATTGTTAGGGGAAAAATTCTCCAGGGGATCGGAGGGAATCAGTATGTTATACCACCGGCCACATGGTTCAAATCCCGCCAGTGGAAGCCCGGCAGGGGTGAAGATCCCGACAGCGGATTAAGGTACGTAATCCTACCCCCCCTTACCCTAACCCTCCCTTAGAGGTGCCTGTGCTTAACCCTAACCCGCCCCGTCCCCGCAGCCTAAACCTAAGTGTCCCGGGGAAGGGGGGTGGGGGGATGCCTAAGCCCCCCCTTTCCCTAGCCTAAAACCTAACTCTCCCGCAGGGGTGCCTAATCCTAAATCCCCCTGGGAGCCCTAAAACCTAACCCTCACCCCCCCTGTCCGCGCCCGGTTTACCTTCGTTCGGTATACCAGGTGTCGGGCTCCCGGCGTAAGTCTGATGACAGGCGTCAGGATTTCGACTCCTGTCATTAGTACCCTGCCGGAATTGACAGTCAGGAAGCCGGCGGTCGGCATTTCGACCGGCGACTTCCTGACTGCATCCCGATCGGAGGTCTCACAGTCACATGACCACTGGGACCAAGAAGACATCGCTGGAGGCAATGCAGTTGTCGGGCACTGATAAGGCACCACTGGGCAATCAGGGACGATATGTCGACAATCTAACATGTCAGCATTTCATCACAGTCTACATTATGACTGTCCATACCCTACACGTCTCCCGGACATTCTGGGAGATTATGCCCGTGGTAGTCTTCATGTTATATTATACCCTGAAGCCTGTAGGTCCATTCATTGGGTTTACCCGCTCTTTAAGGCTTTTAAAAGAAACTGTTTCATCCAAAAATAATAGGAATTTAAAGAAAGCTTATTACTCATTACTAATATGACTTAGGGGGAGATGTACTAAGCTCTGGAAAGTGATTGGTTGGTAGTTTATCACTCCCAATTTATCAGCTCCTAACTGTCATGTTACAGGCTGTGTTTGAAAAATGACAGCTAGGAGCTGATTGGTTGATAGTTATCACTTTCCAGAGCTTAGTACATCTGCCCCTATAATAGTCTGTACAGGTATATAGAGGACTTACATTTGCATGAAAGTGATGCTGGTGACCTCTCTAGGTGGTCAGACGAACACTTCTGTTTCTCAGTGATGTCACTAGTCCTACACAGGGCCAGCTCCAGGGATCTGAGCCCCCTGTGCCGGCCCGGTACGTAGCGCCCTGCAATCGCACGCGGCCGAAATTGGGGGCGTGGCCTCATTACTATAGGCCACGCCCCCTAATTGATGTTACTTGGAGGCGTGTCCTCATGGCACGCCTCCAAATAACGTCAGGCTGGGGGTAAAGCCCAGCCCTCCGTCACTGGCTGGGCTTCCCCCAACCCTCTCCCGTCAGTGAATGGATGCAAGCGCATGGCAACCATTCACACTCCGGGGGTCCAGCACAGCTGCGGAGGTGGGGGTCCCCAACCTCCCGATTTGACCACCCGCGGGTCACTTCGGCCCACGGGTGGAACAGCGGGTCAGTATTGTCCCGCTGAAATCGGGATTTTGGGGAGGGGTGCGCCCTGTGCGACCGCGCTGATCGAACATCCCTAGAGCCGGCCCTGGTCCTACAATAATGTAACTGGTGCACTGTAGAGAGGAAAAGTGACAGAACAAAACATTCAGTGTCATTCAGGTATCCTGCAAAATAGTAACCCAGGAGGCGACACAATGACAACACTGTACTGTTCATGTTTAGTTCCTGGCAGTTTATTATAGAAACTGGTAGAATGCACCAAATGAGAGGTGACATACAGGAGCACACATTCTGAAGTTACAGCCACCCCCCCTCTGCCCATGGAAACTTCAGGCCTGTGTTTTCCATATGTTAATATAATCAGTCAAAGAACCGAGGCGATACAGTCTATCGGCAGATTTGTGTAAACTAACAGCGGTGCTGCCAGATAATGAAATCTTAACTGAAAACACAAGCTTGGAGCAACATAAAGGCATCGTTCACAGCAAAACAGTCTGCAAACGCTTCAATTTGCTCTCCGTGCCCCAGCGGTAGGCCACCTGACAGAGCATGCTGAGACTTGTAGTTCCACCATTACAAGTCAGCCAAACTTTACCTTACTGTACCTGTAATACATGATCGCACATTCCAGCCACAATTCAGAAGTTAATATTCGGTGAATGTGTCGTCTGTGTATCTGTAAGGCCACCTCTGCAAATGGTTCATGTATTAGTGATAGGCTTTCACTGTTGTACTATCCCAGTATTGTTCTATATAATTATACTTGGCTTGTATCTGCTATTTCATTTAACATACCCATTACCTTGGTGCGGTCTTGGAATGGATTAAGCGATTCACTTTAAACCGCTATTTAATGGTCAGCTTTTCTCCGTCAGAAAATACCAGCCCTATCTCAGGAGATGTATATAGTAGTTTGTAGCTTGTAGCTGTTTTCACCTACGTAACGTGCTGGTGTGCTGCACTTTCCTCCATTGCATTATGTATGTCCAGTAATGTATATAACTGAAGGTCAGACGGTCGGTCTGCACAGAGAGCGCACATAGCCACCGCCAGCTCTACAATGGATTTTCTAATGACTGATTTTCCCTTTGTTTTAGGCATTTGTATGGGATTCCAGGTAGATGCAGTTCTCTCCATGTAGTGTGGCAGAAAATCATTGCATTGCTCCATAGTATAACCACTAATGCGTAACTTTCTCGTGCAGACTAATGAATGGAACAAGAATGACGAGCGACTGCTGCAAGCCGTGGAGCATGGAGAGACCGACAAAGTGTCAGCTCTTCTGGGGAAGAAAGGAGTGGTGGCCACTAAACTGGATAGCGAGGGGAAAACAGCGTAAGTTAAAGTCACCCATTTCTATACTGTAGCTTTTTTTTTTATTATTATTTTTTAAACAAAACTTTATTATATTTTTTTTTAACATCAATGCATTTCTGTATACGTTAGTGTACTGCAGTTCCTGTACTAGTGAAAGATACGTAGCATAGTGTATATGCTGATAACAGAGATGAGTTGTACAGGGCTTTCTTTACATAGGGGTGCAGTTTTAAGAAAAACAATTGCGTAGTCTAAGGGGTATATTTACTAAAGTGAGAGTTTTCAGAACTGGAGATGTTGCCCATAGCAACCAATCAGATTCTACTTAACATTTAACTGGCACCTTTTTGGAAGATAATAGCTAGAATCTGATTCGTTGCTATGGGCAACATCTCCACGTCTAAAAACCCGCACTTTAGTAACTACACCCCTAAATGTCGTATTTGCGCACATTTAGAAAGTAACACTATAGGTGCATACACACACACAACGATTTTTTGAATGATTATCGTTCAGTCGTTGAAAAAATCGTTCACTTTCTAAGTTAAAACGATGAACGATTATCGATCATGCGCGTTCACGTTTGCAGTTCAGTCAGACTGACCAACTCAAAGATTTTCATTAAGGGAATATGCAAAAATTGTTTGTAGTTCAAAAAAATCGTTCATTACATTTAGTAAATGAACGATTTTAGTAAACGATTTTCATTAATTTTTTCAAGGGTAAAATGAACGAAAATCGTTTACTAAAATCGTTAATTTACAAAATCGTTGTGTGTGTATGCAGCTATAAGTATTTAGGAAAGGAATTGCTTTAACCACGAAACCTGTGACATTACTGGGTGTTGCAAAATATAACACATTCCTGTTTGCAAAATAGCACCGAGAACATATAAAATGCATTTTCTGTCTGTTTCTCCCATCGGAGAGGATCTGGCGTGAGGGAAATGTATAAAATCACCATGTTTATATAAATAAATTGCATTTGTAAGATGATATATTTCCACAGTTCCATTATTCGATGTAAATGTAGAGCAAAAATATTCAGGTCACCTTTTTTTTCCCCCTTAAAAGTATAGATGAGTAGAGATTTGGAAATATGAAGAAGTTTAGAAAGCGACAATAATATGGTTGAAAAATGAAAATAAATAGAAAGTATTAATTGAGGAAGCAAAGCAATAACATAGAGATGTGTCCTCATGCACTGTGGCTCAGTCACGCCAAACAGGCCCTCTTGGCGCACAAGGTGCCGGGCGACTCGTACAACCAATTCCTGTGCCGTTAACGTCCCAGCTCGCCGTCTGTGGTGCACTGTGAGCGGCTTCTCGCTGCTTCTGCAATGCGACTAAGATGCTAAATATAAAGAAAAAGACGGTACTCTACACCACTCGGAGCAGCTCCCTTGTGCCCGGGCGTCTTGAGTGGCACCGTATGGCTTATGGAGGCTTAGGTGTATGAAGGTACATCTGTGTAATGTAAATGGGAACAGCTGGGAATAATGTTCCTCGAGCTCTGATCTGTCCAGCATGTTCTAATACTGTATGCCAGCGATAATATAATACTTAAAGAGGTCATGTAACAATGCTAATGCACATCAAGGACAAATACAGATGTGTCCTCATACACTGAGCTGCGAGATCCCAGGAGCAACTGGGACGCTCCCCGAGACGAGTAGCGTACTGTATTTTTCTTACATTTTGTCTCTCAGTCACATTGCAAACGAGACGACAAAACCGCTCGCAGTGCACCATATATGCTAGGCTGCGACATTAATAGCCTAGGTATAACAAACTTATAAAGTCGCAAATGAAGCATGACGGAACTTGGCGTGAGGAAAAGCCGCAGCTACTCACATTGGAGCCCTTTTTACTAGGGATGTGCAGGCTCAGATAGGTTCGAGTTTGCACGCCGAGTTCGGATTTTTCCCTCCAAAAAAACGGAACTCAGAAAGAGGCAAAACTTCATCTTGCATGGACTTCATCATTCTTGGAATTTGTCCAGGAATGATGATGTTTGTCCATGCAAGATGATGTTTTGCCTCTTTCTGAGTTCCGTTTTTTTTGGAGGGAAAAATCCGAACTCGGCGTGCAAACTCGAACCTATCCGAGCCTGCACATCCCTACTTTTTACACAGATTCACACAGTGATGGATTCAACAGCCCTGCCCCCGTCCCTCCCCTCACAGCTCTCACTGGCTGCCTGCTATACACTGCAAGAACCTCACTTTTCCTAAAGTCAGTGCTGTCAGGATAGGCTCCATTCCCATGCCCGTTTGTATGCTTTTGCGAGTAATAAAATTCATGTTTACGTCAGTGGGTAAGGAACTGAATACAATTCATTATGACCATTACATTACCATTCCTATTAATTGTTTATACATTTCCTTTGTAAAGTATGCGAAGCAAGACTGCACGTTTCTCGCGATGTACGGACGAAGTACAGTGCGCACAAATCCTGCTGATACGTTAGGCTTACAATGTGCATTTCCCTGTGCACCCCAATGGTATTGCATGGTAATATACACAGTACAGGGGTAATGAAAGAAGGGTGCCGATGCCATTGCCGGCATTCAAACACCGTCACAACGATACATTGCCAGCATCGCCTGTACATTGCTTCTAATTAAATTGCGCCATTAGAATGAACAGCAAAGCTCCATCCTCAGCACTCTCCAACTCTGCATGTAGCGTCGGTGCTGGGCTGACATAATAATCAGCCTTATACATTCACCTGGGCTCCCTGTGAGGCCGCAACTCAAGATTGAAACCCTAGACCTCCTATTTTCCTGTAGGACATCTTCTTCCATCAGTAAATGTACTGTCCTTCAGATACCAGTGAAGTTACACATAAAGTGAAGCAGAGCCGTAACTAGACTTTTTGTTGCCCTGTGCCAGAAAGAGCATTGGTGCCCCCCTCATTTTTCAAAGGGACATAATGCACCCAAAAATGGGCCATGGCTTCATGGGGAAGGGCCAGGGAAGAGATAGGGGAGCCAGGAGATGTTTGGGATGAAATAAGAGGAAGCTACAAGTGAGAATGATAATAAACAGAAATTTGACAGGCCCAAACAGCGCCCCCTGACCTGTGGTGCCCTGTGCGATGGCACCGGCCGCACTACCCTAGCTACGGCCCTGAAGTGAAGTTACCCATAGCAACCAATCAGCTACTGTCATTTTATAGACTCTGCTAAATAAATGATAGCTAGAAGTTGATTAGTTGCTATGGGTAACTTCTCCACTATATCTCCCTCTAAGGTTTGATACATCTCCCCCCACAGTGAGTTGTGAACCACTTCGTACATCCTGTGGGCTACCTGTTGTTGTTTATGTTGCCTCCCTTCAGTTGTGGACACATTCTGATGGTAGTATGATTAGTCAGTGATATATTAGTTGTCGGTAAACTTCTATTAAGTGTCAGTAAAAAGTATTTGAAAGAGATGTTGACATTGAACAGTATTAGCGACAGGCCGAAATACACTGTGCGGCTTTTTGGGTCAGGGCCTGTGTTGTCAAAGCAGCTTAACTAACTGCAGTCTCAGCTTTTTTGATTTGATTCAGATCCTCTTTGGACACTAAAGGTAATTTCGAGGTGCAATATATACATTTAAGCAATACTTTTCTGTTTAATTATTAATTGTTCAGCTGGTACATTACATAGAGCACACCATGGCACGCTTTCATGCTGGATCTTGGAACTTCATATAAGCATTGTTTAGCAGGCATATGCGAGTCCGCCTGAAAATACGTACGTTGGAAAGAGTAAATTCCAGTATACCACCTCCGTTAGGATCATCCCTTCATTAGTTTTTTCCTTTTTAATTTTAATTTTGATCCTGGAAGCTCAAAACATCCTCATGTATGTCTCAATATAATAATTAAATGGAGGGAACATCTGTCAGTGTACTTGTTACATGTGTACATTTTAAGTGCTTGATTGCTTTTTTAATTATATTGGAAGAACTATACCTAGAAATGCGTTTTCACGTATTAGGCACATGGAGGATGTAAAATGCGTCTAAATGACAGCACAGGTACCTTTTGTCCTTTTTATAAAAAAAAACAAAAAACACCCTGTGGCCCTCGTGCTAAATTGGGCAAGCCCCCCTATATTTGAAATTTCTCCTTAAATAATCTGAACTTATCTGAATGCTCTTATCGTCTGCTTTATAATCTATTTATGCACCAAGCTGGCACTCTGCAGACAATGCCCTGATTTTGCCACCTGAGGAGAAACCGTGCAAGGTGGAGTCATGAAGCATGAAATAGTTATTGTGGAGTTGCTGGCAACTGTGACTGTACCTCCTTCCTCAAATAGAGGGTCACCTTTGTGCTGCGCTGCCAAGCTTGTGGTTACCTGCCTTGCTTTATCTGTCTGTAGCCCTGTGTTTTTCTTGTAGCGTCATGCATGCTGCTGGAGAAAGAGCCGGCACACTTGTTCCCCGTGACGGCAGCGGCTGGCACATAGAGGCCATGGGATAAACTAAGGTGGAACAGAGATGGCGAGAACTTCGACATTTTACAGTATACAGCCATGGCCAGAAGTTTTGAGAATGACAATTGTTCGTCGCCAAACTGTTCTTGGATGGTTGGAAGGTTGCTCTTGGAGGATTTTTTGGTAACATTCTTTACTGCCAACAGTAAAGCACCCTGAGACCATTCATGTGTGGGGTTGCTTCTCAGCCAAGGGAGTGGGATCACTCACAATTTTGCCTAAGAACACAGCCATGAATAAAGAATGGTACCAAAACATCCTCCAAGAGCAACTTCTCCCAGCCATCCAAGAACAGTTTGGTGAAGAACAATGCCTTTTCCAGCATGATGGAGCACCTTGCCATAAGTCAAATGTGATAACTAAGTGGCTCGGGGAACAAAACATCAACATTCTGAGACCATGGCCAGGAAACTCCCCAGACCTTAATCCCATTGAGAACTTGTGGTCAATCCGGGTGGACAAACAAATACCCACAAATTCTGACAAACTCCAAGCATTGATTAGGCAAGAATAGGCAGCCATCAGTCAGTATGGGGCCCAGAAGTTGATTGACAGCGAATTGCAAAGGTCTTGAAAAACAAGGGTCAACACTGCAAATATTGACTCTTTGCATAAACTTAATGTAATTGTCAAGTAAAGCCTTTGACACTTATGAAATGCTTGCAATTTTACTTCAGTATACCATAGTAACCTCTGACAAAAAGGTCTAAAAACACTGAAGCGGCAAACATTGTGATAACCAATACTTGTGTCATTCTCAAAACTTTTGGCCATGGCTGTACAATACTGCAAGCCATTAGCCCATGTGTGCGAATCACCGGAAGCCACTAGCCTGAGCCTGATAAGCAAGCCACTAGCTCATGTATTCTTAAATGCGGCAACTGTTATGGTGCGTATCCACTACACGAGAAAAATTAGCGATTGAACGATTACGACATCATTATCGTTCAATCATTTATTAATCGTGCAGTGAATAGGCCGGCAACGACCAGCGATGCGCGCTCCCACTGGTCATTGTCGGCACTTATCGCCTGAACATTTAGCCCAACCTGTCGATATCGACAGGTTGTGCATGCTCGGGGATGAGGGAGGGTTGGGCACAATATCCACTGCACAGGATGAAGAACGATTGAACGATTACGATGTTGTACAGCCGTTCCATTCTCGTGTAGTGGATACGCACCTTTTATACTTCAAGTATTTTTCCAATCTGCCTCATCATACCAACCACCAATACAAGATTGGGCACAATTCGGTGGATGTGGCATAATGACGCATGTTGCATCAGCCCAGTGTGCGCCAACACCACTCCCCAGACTTGGTAGACCTACCCTCTGTCTAATCGCTCTTCCCAAACTTACTTTATCATTTGTTAAACTCATACTTAGTTCTAAACTGACTCTGGAACAACTTCAGTAGAGCAGCTGCTCGTTGGGAGCTTTTTGGTTTTCATGGCCCAGTAGCTTCACACAAGCCTCAAATAACCATGCACAATACCAAATACCAGCTTTACTCTGGAGCAGGTGAAATGCTTTCTCTAGAGTGGTTTTAATATCTGGCAGTTTGACGTAGGAATCTGTGTTTGGTGAATGCCAGGAGAACAACTCCTGCCTGGATGCATACTGCCAACTGTAAGGTTTGTTGGAGGAGGAATAATGGTCTGGGGCTGTGCTTCATTTTTTGGGCTGGAATTATTAATTTAGCCTAAAAGGGCCTACAGACCCAAATTGAGGTCCTTCAAAAAATAAGTTTCCAGGTTTGTTGTGGAACAATTTGACTGGCCCTGCACACAACCAGCACAAAGAGACCTCAACCCCATGGAACGGCTTTGGGAGTAATTGGAAAATGACTGTGAGCCAGACCTCATCGCCCAACGTCAGTGCCAGACCTCACCAATGCTCTTGTGCCTGCATGGATGCTAATTTTTTCAGCCATGTTGCAAAATCTAGTGCAAACTCTTCCCAGAGGAGTGGAGGCTGCTTATTGGAGCCTATGGGGGACCTAGTTCATATTAACTTCCCACAATCCAAAGTGTGATTTTTATTGCAAGAGTTGTATCCTAATTGACCAAAATAATGAATGCTTCTTAAAGTGGAGAGGAATGTTACATTTTATTTTGTGATAATTTTGTGATACTGTATGAGGGTAAGTTGGTCTTAGGCATGTAGGTTTGCCGGCAGCAGGGATGTCTGGAGGAGCCTTTGCTGAAGGTGTTGGCTGAATCTGTGTGACAAGATGATGACTTATATGAGTGTTTAGTTTCTATGAAAATCATACCTGACAATGTAATTATTCTCCTCCATTGTAAAATTAAGTACAGCTATAATATATCGGTAGATACACAAATGAGCAGTTGAGTAGGAAACTTTCAGACACACACTTATCTCTCTCCAGCGTTTGCAGAAAGTGTGGAAACACCTGAGGCTAATACCATTCATCCAGTGTTCTTCCCTAGAATTTTTTTCCAGCAGGGTGGTATCAAGAAGTAGCCGGGTGGGTCCTTCCCAATAATAAAATGTTTTAAACCCTGTCCTTATAATGATTTAAACTTGAAATATGCAGTGCCCCCAGACTGGCCCCTTATGCAGTGCCCCCAGACTGGCCCCTTATGCAGTGCCCCCAGACTGGCCCCTTATGCAGTGCCCCCAGACTGGCCCCTTATGCAGTGCCCCCAGACTGGCCCCATATGCAGTGCCCCCAGACTGGTCCAGCCCAGAACTTACCTGTACATGCTCGGCAGCGGCACTCCTGCTGCCTCGCTGTGACTGGATCTAGCAGGCGCTCAGGGTAAGCTCTTCACGTCACTGGTGATGTCATGACGTCACCCGCACAGTGCATCACTGGGAACGCTGGCCTCTGAAGCGATCTGAGGCTGCAGAAAACAGCCTGGGGAGAACACTGATTCATCTATACTACTTTGGAGAATGCACTTGCTTTAATAGTGCTGGAGAATAGCATACATTACATGTATGTATATTGCTGACTAGCTGATGTACCCAGTTTCACCAGGGTAGACCTTAGATCAGAGGTGGGCAATAAGCTGCCCTCCAGAGCTCTATTGCTGAACTACACATCCCAGCATGCCTTGTAATCAGTGGCGTCCCTCACAGCTGTATAACCTGGTGTGGGGAAGGATGCTGTGCTCGTGGCAAAGCCGAAAGGGGGTGTGACCTCGCAACAGGGGTGTGGGAAGGGAGCGTGGCCTCGTGACCCAAACCCCATAGTACCGACTCCCGTGCTTTTTACTGGGAGGGCCAGGGGGTGCAGGAGGTGCGGACTGCCCTGTGTGCAGTGCCGGCTCCCTCACAGTGTCAGGAGCCAAGTGCTGCACTTAATACTACAGTGCAGCACCCGGCTGCTGTCACTGAGGGGGAGTCTGCACCTTGGTGTCATCCCTCGGTGGATGACACCCAGGTGTGGCCTGCACAACCCTTGTGACGCCACTGCTTGTAACCATTTTAGCATGGTCGAATAGCAAAACTGTGGCAGGACATGCTGGGATGTGTAGTTCTACAACAGGTGGGGGGCCACTAATCGCCCACCCCTACCTTAGATATTTACTGTTTCCATTTCCATCTGACCACCGCAATAACACATTAATCCTTCACCTCTACAGTAAGGCATCACCTCTATAGTAAGACCTTACCCTCCCTCACCTGTGTACTAAAACATTCCACTCCCACACCTCTGTAGTAACACCTTCCTTATCCTCACCCGTGTTGAACACATTCGATTTTCCCCTCCCTCACCTAAGTAGTAACACATTGCCCTCCCTTACCTCTGTAGTAACACATTACCCCCGCTCAGCCCTGTAGTAAGACATTGCACAGGGGGAGGAAACATTTTAGCCCTTTTCACCCCCTCACTAGTCGAATTTCAAAAAATCTCTTCTTAGTGGGCACCTACGTCATGGAAGGAATATACTCCCCTATTTTCATGTTTCTAGGTCCAGGGGTTTGGGCTGGGCGTTGGTTGGTCAATCAGTCAGGACATCTGATTTTATATATATCTAGATTACGGGCTAAAATAGCACCGCAGAAAATGCTCAAGGTCTCCTCTTAGCTAGTTCCTAACTAAAGGTTCACTAATTGCTTTACTTGCTCAAGGCCTTGCAGATCTTTTTCTATTTCTGTCCATTAGAAACCGATAGTCACTATTAGTCAGGATATGACTTTGCTTAGATGTTTTGCTGCTCCTGACCACTGGAGGCCGCCACTTGCTAATGAGCACAACCCTCCATGAACATGGCTATTATTTGGGCCTTTTAAATAAGCACATTTTGTTAGATGCATTGCTCCGGTATTATGATCTGTTCCTGCTTGTGCTTGTGCTATGTAAACATTCATTGCCTGATAACACCAGCCAGAACTGACAGTTACTACAACCTGAGACACGTCTCTGTTTAGTGCCTTCTATGGTTTATTACATGTAAACCCTTACCCTTACTTGTTCCTGCCTCCTGATTGCGTGCGTTGCGTTTTTATCGTATCCCAGTGCTCCCAGGCCAATATTGTAACATTTCTATCTTCAGGGATCTACCAGTACTATTACTATTATGGGTTTTGCAATGTTCAAGTTGTATTGGGCAGTGCCTGTATAACTTGTATTAGTCCTATTGGGCCATACAGGTACGAATGTCAGTGGATTGCCAATGCAATTATATGCACTTCCTAATGCATACGCACCATCCCACTGCTATTGGTGTGGCGAGGCCATAATCATCATCATCGGCACTCACACCAACCGAAATACGAACACCTACCAAGATACCTACACCGACCGAGATACATATGGCTTGTGAATCGTGCTTACATTTACAAAGATACGCATGCAGCCCGTGACAAATCGCTAGATGCGGCCACATTTAGACCTACGCGCGTCTCCGAATCAGGACCATTATTTGTAAGGTTCCTGGATTGCTCGCCTTGCATTGATCTTTGGGGTCAATCCTATTAGGTGCGAGTTGCTATTTTCTCTTTTTGCAATCCAATTAGCTACTGGCACTGAACCAGTCAGACTGAATTCGCATTTTTCCATTCGCATCTCCCTGAGGGTGAGAGATGGAAAGGAAAATCTTTATTTTAAGGTTAAAATGTCGGGACACTGTGCTGAACTCCTTGGACACCCCCTACTGACTAATTAGGCAAATGAAAGTTTCCAATCAGCTTAATTAGTCCAATAATTACATGTAATTTTTGGGGGTAAAAAAAAGTCCTCCTCAAATTACCCCCATATCAACTTTTTTCATCCATTTAGGCACCCCAAATTTATTTACAATATTTTTTTTAATTGAAAAATAATTATTTTTTTCTTTAATCATATTTTTTTACAATTTTTCAAGGTGCCCAAAGTACCACAAAATCAATTCTTTTCCTACTTTTTTTTTTTTTTTTTTGTTTCGTTTGAGATTAAACAAAAAAAGTGTGCTTTTTTTATAATTTTTTTGCATTAAAAAAAAAAAAACACAAATCAGCCATTTGACACCATTTAAAGACCCACAGTACCTTTTGGGGGGTCCAGGATGGTCTCCCCACTTTTTCATGCACTTCTCACATCTCATTTGGCAGTCCATGCGCACCCCTCCGCTGCGAGTACCGCGAATAGGCATTTTTAATTGGATTTGAGAGTTCTTGGGAGCGCGCACATTAGTGTGAAGTCTGCAAGTTTCAAGAAACAAACTCGCAATTCGCACCTAATAGGATTGACCGCTGTGTGTAGTAAAGCTTGGGTACACACTATACGATATGTCGTACACATCGTATAGTGTGTACGCCCGATCCGTCGTTCCCAGCCATCGTTCATCGCATTGTCTCCATCCACAGTGCAGCACGTCCGATGGGATGATGCAATGAACGAGACGTGCTGTTACAGGCAGCAGGTAACAATACATCACGCCATCGTGCGCCAGATTGTGCAGTGTACACGGCGTTCGCATGTATCGTTACATCGCTGGTTCGCACTGTTGTATGGTGTGTACCCAGCTTTTAGGGTTGTAGGCTATTGGGGTTTCGATGTGGTCTACCCGTTTCACTGTTATAGTTCAATGGGCGGAATTCAATTATTTCTAGCCGCTATCGCGCCCGACGGAGCTATTCTATTCTTGCTCCTGTCGGGCGCGATCAGCTGGGGGATGAGAGCTGAAATGTGAGAAAAGTGACATGTTTGGGCGCCCAAACATCACTTTTCGCGATCGCGCCCAGCACTTTGGTCGGGTTTAGCTGCTTTACGCGGCTAAACCTGACCTCTATGGGCGCGATCAGCGCGAATATCTTGGACAATTGTATAGCGGCCCGCGATCTCCTGTCACTTTAGACGGGAGATGCGGGCCGCGAATACAATTGAATTCCGCCCATAGAATGTTTTGGTTGTATTACGTGTCATGTTCTTATAGGTCATAAAATGTTTTTTAGATATTATGGAGTTGTATATTACCACAGCCGCTGCTGGTGCTGCTACTAGACTGGGCATAGATTATCCAACAAAATGAAGTTTTTGGGATGGTCTAGTTCAACTCAGGGAATAGGGAAGTTATTATATTTGACGTGGTTGGTGCTAAGCCAGAGGTTCTTTCTTAGCCTGCTCCATCTCATCTCACCAAGGTCGCCCAACCTGTACTGGGCAAGTGCCCCTTTAATATTATACTTATTGGTGCTGATACAGATTTGCCAGCCCTCGGCACCACTTTATTGGTCCAGTAGATTAGTTTTACCATAACACAAAGGACTCTTTGTTACTACTCTTATTCTTACAGACAAGTTTACAACATACAAGAGCTGGAATGCTTGGCATGTGACTTATGAATTACAATAACACGGCTGCCGGTTTGGAAGACCTGCGGTATCTGGATTGCTGGACTCTGTGCCAGATTACAGGAATGTAATAATAGCAGCGGCTATCGTGAATTAATGTGTTTGAGGCACAGAGTTGTCATTAAGTATGGAAGCAGGCCGTAATAAAAAAAATGACAGCTCAGCTTTACAATGGGGTGTCTAAGCTATATGCGTACAAGTATTTCAGCCCACACTTGTCTGTGAAATGTTGGAACTGCCACATCTGCTGCTGGAAAGAAAAGTTGTTATATATAGCACGTATATAGTTTTTTCTTTTCTTTAGTTTGTGATGTATATTTAGATGATGCAAGAGCTCCAACAATGATTAAAATACATTTTCGGTGGAGTGGGAGTGCTCAGTGGGGTAGTAGAGAATATGGCAACCAATCAGGTTTGAGGTAGCATTTATCAACTACATCCTATAATGATAGGAAGAAGCTGACTGGTTGCTATGGATAACTTCTCTGTTCTTTACACGGCTTGATACATCTATATTCCCTATCACATGGACACACATACAATTTAGAGTTTATTGTTATTATTATTATTGTCAGAAGCCAATTAACCTACAAGTATGTTTTTGGAGTGTAGGAGCAAACTGGAGAACCCGGCAGAAATGCACGGAAACACGGAAAGAACATACAATCTCCACACAGTGCGTTGGTCATGTACTGAACTCATGACTTCAGAGCTTTGAGCCCGTAACGCTAACCACTATACCAACCATGCTGCCCTGCTTTCTTTGTTGCTTGGGCATAGAATATGCCTATAGTTTATCTAAACTGGCGCTTAGGCGGCCATTTTCAAGATGGCGGCGTCGCCGCGATTAAATATTAACCTGAACTTGTCTTAGCCAATTGTTTAGCTTCGACAGCTTAAATGCTTGTTGCGACATAGATCTATAAAATATTAGTAACAAGTAGTAACCGGTTTTGATCTAGAATTCGGGGCAGCGGGAGATTAGAGCTTGAAACAGGACTCTTCCAGATAATGCGGGATGATAGGCGACTCTGAATTGCAGACAGCACAGTACCAGTATACAGTACTGCAGTGTCATTCTATTAGTATACAGTACCAGTATACAATATAGCCCTGTCATTCTATTAGTATACAGTACCAGTATACAGTACTGCAGTGTCATTCTATTAGTATACAGTACCAGTATACAGTACAGCCCTGTCATTCTAATTGTATCATACTTGTCTACTTTTGAAAACTTAGGGAGAATATAGTTTGTAGTAGAACACAAAGCGTGCCGTGCTGTTAAAGAGGCGTGTCTATCTCCACCTATGGGTGTAGCTATGCTTAAATGCTTTTTGCGACATAGATCTATAAAATATTAGTAACAAGTAGTAACCAGTTTTGATCTAGAATTTGGGGCAGCGGGAGATTAGAGCTTGAAACAGGACTCTCCCGGACAATGCGGGATGATAGGCGACTCTGAATTGCATACAGCACAGTACCAGTATACAGTACTGCAGTGTCATTCTATTAGTATACAGTACCAGTATACAATATAGCCCTGTCATTCTAATTGTATACAGCACAGTATCAGTATACAGTACTCCTCCATCATTCTATTAGTATACAGTACCAGTATACAGTACAGCCCTGTCATTTTAATAGTCTATTGTACAGTAACAGTAGACAGAACAGCCTTCTTGCACTATTAATATACAATGGAGCCTAATTCATAATAGACTTACTGGTAATTGGCCTACACACAGACTCGCAGCGCATGTACGCAAAACTCACCGTGCAACAAACATACCCACACATCCGTTTGAACAGTTACTGAGTGAGGCTTCCTCTGTCATCGGTGTCAGGTATTGCTGTCTGACCTGTGTACACTCCCAAGAGACAGGGGAAAAATATTCCGATGCAGAGACTTCAAGAGATCCCATCACTGGTCAAACACCAGTGTAAATCTGAGTTGTCTGGTTAAACACCAGACTGGTGACAAGTCTATCGCCTTTCTGTCAACACCAGTCATGTATCCGGCTCTTACGTGTCCTCGATTTCCCAGAACAGTCCAGTTTATTGACACTAAACCAATCTTACGCTGGATTGTTATATATCTACAACTCAAACATCTGGTTCCCAAACTAGTAGCAAGAATGTCTAATAGTTACTTTAGTGTGTCTTTAATTGGCTGAGCAAATGGCAGGTCAAATGGGTGTTTTGGTTTTCTGTCCCAGAATTAGAAGTCCCCTATCCCTTTCAGAGGAGGAAGTGTCCAACCGGTGTAAGATTTAGGGGGAGATGTACTAAGCCTTGAAAAGTGATACAGTGGAGAGTGATAAAGGACCAACCAATCAGCTCCTAACTGTCATTTTTCAAACAGAGCCTGTAAAGAGACAGGAACTGATTGGTTGGTACTTTATCACTCTCTACTTTATCACTTTTCAAAGCTTAGTACATCTGCTCCGTAATCTTAAAGTTGCCCATCTCATGGAACACCCGGGAGCATCCATAGAAGTATTATTTAATGAATCCTATTTGATAAATCTATAACCAAATGCTTAGAATAGTACCTTAGGTATTTCCTGTGAAGGTGTTATTTTCTGTCGACTGCCATTAATTTGTCTCGTCACCCAGTTACCTTTGCTCAAAGCTCTTCTATCAATGTGCATGGTAATAACCGTTTTACAGTATGGCGTGCCTGCAATAGAGTATGGATTCATTGGCGTATGGTGCCTGGTGGTGCGACCACGTGCGGAGGGTGACATATATAGCAGGGCCAGCAAATAGATAAGTTGCCTCTTGGCATGTAAGGAGACACAAATAAAATATACATAGGGTAACACTATCTAGTATATGCTTGCCACTGTATTGGACAACTAGGGGTATATTTACTAAAGTGCGGGTTTTTAGAAGTGGAGATGTTGCCCATGGCAACCAATCAATGATCTGTAATGGAATATTTGCCGTTGTCTCTAATACCGTATATCAGCGTAATAAGGCTACTTATTGGTATAAATGTGTTTGTTCTTAAATCCTCAAAGTCCTAAGATCATCATCTGGTAAAGTGCAGGCCTGTGAAATGACCCTGTGCTTTGTTATTGGTGGGGCCAGGTAAAATGTCCATAACTCATAAGAAAGTCATTAGAAAGACCGGGGAGAGCTGATTCTGGAATATGTCAGAGGCCAGTTCCCCAGCTGCAAATCTCTGGTGTACAACAAACAGAATTACTTTGATAGAGAAAAAGAAATATACCCCAAAGTACTGTATGTGCTCTGAAGACTATCGCCTGAATATAGAACCTCCGCAGTTCTGTAACACTGAGATGGTAACGGTGACCTTCCCTTGTGTCAGATATTGTACCTTTCTATCAGGGCGTGCTCTGGAATATGTAGTGTATGTACCAGCATCAGGCCACAAAATGGCTGCCTCCACCACTGGTCAGGCAACTGCCAAATTCTAAAGTAATATTACCAAACCATTTCTTAACACGCCATTAGGCTGATGCGCAGTAGAAAGCAAATTAGCCGTAATTGCTTCCGCATTACGTGAATGGAACTTAATGCGTATATTCGGCCGTACGCACAGTTGTATGTATATCTGAGTTTAAACCGTGCCTTTCTCTATGCTTGGTTTAATTTGCATCATCATTACCAGTGCCTATTTGCACCAGCCATACCCCCTGATGCGCATTGGCCATCTGAGAACAGACCTAATTACGCGTACGCTCAACCTTGCATAGTCCAACGATGCATTTGGTTTGCATTTGGTTTCCGAGCATGCGCAGAGTGAAAATGCACAAAGTGCGCTGTGCAAATGGTCTTATGTTTAACCCTGCATCAGCCACCATTGGTCAATACAGCTGGGAGCAATGCCAGCGATGTCCCCATTTCCCGCTGCTCAGATTCTGGACGTCATGCTCCACATATTTTGAAAATATTACACTTTTTTCCCTATAGTCCTAAGGATTAATATGTGACACTAAAGGTGCCTACACACTAGGTGATATTTTACACGATCCGCCCGTTTCCGATGCATCGGAACAAGAGATGGTGTAAAATATGTCCAAATCGTGAGTGTCCGCTCACGATGCTGATGTGCGTCCCCGCTGGTCATACATCGCATCTTCAGATCTTGCCTGATGCAGGCAAGATCTGAAGCTCTCAGGCACGATTCACTGGAATAGTATAGGATGCACGATAGATTGTGGGTCAATTTGAACGTTTTTTTAATACAAAATCGTGCCCACGACTGCTGGGGGAGCTGCCGGGGGAGAAATCGGACACTATATTGCATCGTGACCACATCGCCTAGTGTGTATGCACCTTAACACTGTTCATTGATAAGGTATTGATTTAGTTGATGTCTGGTATTGGCTTTGCTTTTGCTATAAAAATGTGATTGTAAACCCATATTTCATATTGTCAACAAAATATACCACACCCAGGGTGAGCATCCCTAACCTCTAACCCAATCCATACCCCTATAGTGCCTGCCATTAGCCTCCCCTCCTGCAGCCTAACCCTAACCTCCTCTCCCATCCCGTAGCCTAACCTCCCCTCCCACAGCCTAACCATAACCCTCCCATCCCATAGCCTAACCATAACCCTCCCATCCCATAGCCTAACCATAACCCTCCCATCCCATAGCCTAACCATAACCCTCCCATCCCATAGCCTAACCATAACCCTCCCATCCCATAGCCTAACCCTCCCATCCCATAGCCTAACCCTCCCATCCCATAGCCTAACCATAACCCTCCCATCCCATAGCCTAACCATAACCCTCCCATCCCATAGTCTAACCATAACCCTCTCCTCCTGCAGCCTAACCATAAACCTCCCATCCCATAGCCTAACCATAACCCTCCCATCCCATAGCCTAACCCTCCCATCCCATAGCCTAAACATAACCCTCCCATCCCATAGCCTAACCCTGCCATCCCATAGCCTAACCATAACCCTCCCATCCCATAGCCTAACCATAACCCTCCCATCCCGCAGCCTAACCATAAACCTCCCATCCCATAGCCTAACCATAACCCTCCCATCCCATAGCCTAACCATAACCCTCCCATCCCATAGCCTAACCATAACCCTCCCCTCCTGCAGCCTAACCTCCCCTCCTATAGCCTCAACCCTAACTCTCCGCTGCCACAGCCTAACTCTCACCTCCAATAGCCTAACCCTGACCCTCCCATCCCATAGCCTAACCATAACCCTCCCATCCCATAGCCTAACCATAACCCTCCCATCCCATAGCCTAACCATAACCCTCCCCTCCTGCAGCCTAACCCTTCCATCCCATAGCCTAACCATAACCCTCCCCTCCTGCAGCCTAACCATAACCCTCCCATCCCATAGCCTAACCCTCCCATCCCATAGCCTAACCATAACCCTCCCATCCCATAGCCTAACCATAACCCTCCCATCCCATAGCCTAACCATAACCCTCCCCTCCTGCAGCCTAACCATCCCATAGCCTAACCATAACCTTCCCATCCCATAGCCTAACCCTCCCATCCCATAGCCTAACCCTCCCATCCCATAGCCTAACCATAACCCTCCCCTCCTGCAGCCTAACCATAAACCTCCCATCCCATAGCCTAACCATAACCCTCCCATCCCATAGCCTAACCATAACCCTCCCATCCCATAGCCTAACCATAACCCTCCCCTCCTGCAGCCTAACCCTAACCTCCCCTCCTATAGCCTCAACCCTAACTCTCCGCTGCCACAGCCTTACTCTCACCTCCAATAGCCTAACCCTGACCCTCTGCTGCCGCAGCCTAACCCTAACCTCCCCTGCCGCAGCCTAACCCTAACCTTCCCTCCCATAGCCAAAACCCTCAGTTGCCTGCAGAATGTCAGCATTTCACATGACCACTTCACCTGTCGACATTGTGAGCATGTCTACATGCTGCAGATGCCACCATATTCAATGTTGATATTTTGATAATGTCAACATCATAACATTGTGGAGTAGACATTATGAATGTCTTCATTGTAAATGTCGAGATTATGACTACATTCCCATATTTCTTATTATTTCTGTATTTGTCTGTGGCAACTATTAAATGATACATGTATAGTGTAAAGGCGCGTATCCACTACATGAGAAGGCTGAGTGATTGAACGATAACGATATCGATCGATCAGTCATTCATTAATCGTGCAGTATAATGCCGGCAACAACCAGCGATGCGCGTTCCCGCTGGTTGTTATCGGCATTTGTCATCGCCTGAACATGCAGCCCAACCTGACGAGATCGGGGATGAGGGACGGTGCCTTGTTCAGTGTGGGCACATTATCCACCGCACAGGATGATGAACGACTGTACGATTAAGTGTTGTAATCGTACAGTCGTTCCACGCTCGTGTAATGGATATGCACCTTAAGACTACTTACTTTATCTGATGGTGCTAGTAAGTCTGCCTGCAGAAATCACTGTCCAGTACAGGTCCATTGTTTCTATTCCATTCCCTGGGCTGTCCTGTTGGGTTGGGTATGAAATCCCAGCACTCTGGATGCCTGCTGTCAAAAGACCGACAGCGGCATTCCGATGCTGAGAATTCCCGACAAGGGAGAGGTTAATACCCTAGCCTCCTTAACCCCCTAACCCTAACTCTCCTGTTGTGCACCCTAACCCTCCCTATCCCACACTCTAACCCTCATCATTAGTGCCTAAACCTAACCCTCCCCCCCCTTAGTGCCTAAACCTAACCCCCCCCCTCTTAGAGCCTAACCCCCACTGTACGTAGCCTAACCTTAAACCCCCCAGGGTTCCTAACCTTCCCTTCCCCGCAGCTAAGACCTAAGGGCTCCCGCTGTACTTACCATCAGCATACCGGCTGTCGGGATCCCGGCGTCGGGATTCTGGTGCCGGTGTCTTGTCCACGGTTGGGGATTCCAGCACCGGGATTTCGTCACCCGGCATGCCGATGGTCGGCATTTTAACTACATCCCGTCCTGTCAGACTTTCTAAGATGGAATAAGCCCCTCACTATAGAATAGCTAGGAGGCATGGGCTAAAGGTAAGGGGCAGGAGGGTGACATTGATGGAGACATGGCCAAGTCTTTAAAACCCCAAATATAACCGAGCAAACATAATTTCCTAAGTGTTCTTATTACTCAAATAAATAAATGAAAAAAAAAAAAAAATATATATATATATATATATATATATATATATATATATGTATAACAAAGGACAGCGGTACTCGGGGTCTTGTAAAAATCAAAGCGTGCATTCAAAGATATCACAGCATAATACCAACGTTATGGAGCCCCTAGTCCCTTTGTCAAGGTGGGAGCAAAAAGGGGCTACGGGCCCTGAAACGTTGGTATTATGCTGTGATATATCTGTGTTAGGGATATTTAAGCAAAGAAATTAGTTGAGGGCACAATTCATTTACTGCCTGACACTCAATAGACTTGTTCCCTATTAAACAATCCTTCCCATCACTGCTTCCTTTCAGCGGATTGTAGTCTGCAGCGCCATCTGCTGGACAGATAGGAAATACATCTGCTGGAAAATTATTTTAATGAATGAATTCTGATGCGTGCTTCTGGCATCCTCCCAAACGTATATTGCAATGTAGACAGTCTGCATTACAATTTGCAGGAGTAAAAGGATCTGTGGCCCTGGCTGTAAGAGCACCAGGGGCCCCCATCCCACACTCAGACTCTTAAATCCATGTGAAACATACATTATGCGGAATCCGTATGTAATGCCGGCGGCGGTTTAGCCACTGGTTCAAATCCCGGCAAGAGAAACCCGACAGCAGGAGATCCCGACGCCGACTGGTATGTACCCTAACCCCCAATCCTAACCCTCCCTTAGGGGTTCCTAACCCTAAAACTCCCGGGGGGGTGCCTAATCCTAAATCCCCTCTGGGGGATGCTTAACCCTAACCTACTCCAGGGGGTGCCTAACCCTAACCTTTCAGTCGTCCCGAACTTACCTTGTTTGGGCTGTCGGCGTTCCGGCCTAGGGATCCAGATAGGCGTTGGTATTTTGAAGTGCCCCGTTGAGCTTCTCGTGTCGGGATATAGACCGGCGGCATTTAGTCCACCGGTCTATAAACTGGATCCCCATTATGCAGCGCTATGATTTTAAAGTGCACCCATCCCAAAGTGTAGGCATGAGAATGCAGGAACCATTGATACTGCCGAGATGCGGAAACTGCCGCTAACACATAGTGGATGCAGTAATTTTGACGGGTTGAGCATGATATCCCGGCGGTGACCATCCCGACGGTCACAATCGCTGTGGTAAAATCCTATCGGTCAAAATCCCGATGAGTTTTACCCTAAACCACCCATCACGCAGCCTAACCATCACCTTTGGCAGCCTAACCATAACTGTCTCCTACTGCAGCCTAACCTGTCCCCTATACAGCCTAACCCTATCAGTTCCTACTGCAGCCTAACCTTTCTCCTACTGCAGCCTAACCTTTCTCCTACTGCACCCTAACCTTTCTCCTACTGCAGTCTAACCTGTCTCCTACTGCACCCTAACCCGTCCCCTATACAGCCTAACCCTATCAGTTCCTACTGCAGCCTAACCTTTCTCCTACTGCACCCTAACCTTTCTGCTACTGCAGCCTAACCTGTCTCCTACTGCAGCCTAACCTGTCTCCTACTGCACCCTAACCCGTCCCCTATACAGCCTAACCCTATCAGTTCCTACTGCACCCTAACCTGTCTCCTACTGCACCCTAACCTGTCTCCTACTGAAGCCTAACCTGTCTCCTACTGCACCCTAACCTTTCTCCTACTGCAGCCTAACCCTATCAGTCTCCTACTACACCCTAACCTGTCCGCTACTGCAGCCTAACCCATCCGCTACTGCAGCCTAACCCATCCGCTACTACAGCATAACCCTATCAGTCTCCTACTGCAGCCTAACCCTATCAGTCTCCTACTGCAGCCTAACCCTATCAGTCTCCTACTGCAGCCTAACCCTATCAGTCTCCTACTGCAGCCTAACCCTATCAGTCTCCTACTGCAGCCTAACCCTATCTGTCTCCTACTGCAGCCTAACCCTATCTGTCTCCTACTGCAGCCTAACCCTATCAGTCTCCTACTGCAGCCTAACCCTATCAGTCTCCTACTGCAGCCTAACCCTATCAGTCTCCTACTGCAGCCTAACCCTATCAGTCTCCTACTGCAGCCTAACCCTATCAGTCTCCTACTGCAGCCTAACCCTATCAGTCTCCTACTGCAGCCTAACCCTATCAGTCTCCTACTGCAGCCTAACCCTATCAGTCTCCTACTGCAGCCTAACCCTATCAGTCTCCTACTGCAGCCTAACCCTATCAGTCTCCTACTGCAGCCTAACCCTATCAGTCTCCTACTGCAGCCTAACCCTATCAATCTCCTACTGCAGCCTAACCCTATCAGTCTCCTACTGCAGCCTAACCCGTCCGCTACTGCAGCCTAACCCATCCGCTACTGCAGCCTAACCCATCCGCTACTACAGCATAACCCTATCAGTCTCCTACTGCAGTCTAACCTGTCTCCTACTGCAGTCTAACCTGTCTCCTACTGCAGTCTAACCTGTCTCCTACTGCAGTCTAACCTGTCTCCTACTGCAGCCTAACCTGTCTCCTACTGCAGCCTAACCTGTCTCCTACTGCAGCCTAACCTGTCTCCTACTGCAGCCTAACCTGTCTCCTACTGCAGCCTAACCTGTCTCCTACTGCAGCCTAACCTGTCTCCTACTGCAGCCTAACCTGTCTCCTACTGCAGCCTAACCTGTCTCCTACTGCAGCCTAACCTGTCTCCTACTGCAGCCTAACCTGTCTCCTACTGCAGCCTAACCTGTCTCCTACTGCAGCCTAACCTGTCTCCTACTGCAGCCTAACCTGTCTCCTACTGCAGCCTAACCTGTCTCCTACTGCAGCCTAACCTGTCTCCTACTGCAGCCTAACCTGTCTCCTACTGCAGCCTAACCTGTCTCCTACTGCAGCCTAACCTGTCTCCTACTGCAGCCTAACCCATCCGCTACTACAGCATAACCCTATCAGTCTCCTACTGCAGTCTAACCTGTCTCCTACTGCACCCTAACCTGTCTCCTACTGCAGCCTAACCCGTCTGCTACTGCAGCCTAACCCGTCTGCTACTGCAGCCTAACCCATCCGCTACTGCAGCCTAACCCTATCAGTCTCCTACTGCAGTCTAGCCTGTCCGCTACTGCAGTCTAACCGTCCCCCTAGTGCCTAACCCTAACTGTCCCCTTTGGCAGCCTATCCTTACCCCTCCCCATCGTGCCTAACCCTAACCTGTAACCCTAATGCTGATATTGTGACCGTCGGGATGGTCACTGCCGGGATCCTGACTACATCCTATTTTGACCGCTAGTCCAATATTCTTAAGAAAATAACTGACCATTTTATTAGAAAAACTCTTTGTGCCTCATTCCTTGGGAGCCATTTTGTGCCTCATGCCTGAGTAGCCACCCTAGTGCCTCATATTCTCATAGATATTGGTTCAGTCCACATAATGGCTGTAGTTGCTGTTTTAGGAGCAGTTATATAAATCAGAATACATGTTGAACCTAGAATGCATCTGGATTAATGTGGTCAGTGAGTATAGACAACTGTGTACTGTTCTACTGTCAACTTGTAAAAAAAAAAAAAGTAATTTTCTACGTGTCCCCTGTTTTCTGCTGCAGCCCTTCCGCAAGGCCGCAGCCCAGACCAGATGTATCACAAAGCAAACAATGACTGCGCTCTGTGATAGCCGGGCAGTGTGAGAGGCCTGGAGCAGTACAATTTATGGGAGCAGCTCTACATGTTCATCAGTCTCAGAAATAGCTTTTTTCTACTGCCTGCACCATAATTTAAAAGACACAGAAGACGTTTTTATTTCTAAAGATAGTAAATGCTTTAACGCTGGTATTCTTCAGTTTTCTGTTCTCTTGCCAGAAATACATTTTTGCAGAAATACTTCTCAGTTTCTGTCAGTAACATTCCCTTCAGGAATGACAGGTGGATAGGGATTCCAGCTACTGTACAAGATTGTAAAATGAATTTGCATTTGGTTTTCAGGTTGCATCTCGCCGCTATGAAGGGGAATGCGGACTGTCTAAGGGTTATGCTGGCACATGGCGTAGATGTCTTAGCGCAAGATCTATCAGGTACTGTCATTCTAATTCATGTTTTAAAAAGGTCTGTCTTATGTACAATTAAGCAGACTACTTATCATTGGTAGCTTAGTGGGTGCCTGTAACTAATAACATGATGTACTGCCCATATTTACCATGTTGCGGCTGCTGTACAAGCCCCGGAGAACCCCTCACACACTGACACCCCCTCACACACTGACACCCACTCACACCCACACACCCCCTCACACACTCATCCCTCCCACACACACTCATCCCTCCCACACATGCTCACCCCTCCCACACACACCCTGCTCACTCACACTCACACCCCCTCACACACTCAGATCCCCTCACACACTCACACCCCCTCACACACTCACCCCTCACACCCTCTCACCACTCACATGCTCACACACACGCCACAACCCCTCACACACTCTTACCCTTTACACACTCACACCCCTCACACACTAGCTACACCCTTACACACTCTCACCCCTCACACACTCACCACACTAACACCCCTCACACTCACACATACTCTCACCCTTTACACACTCACATGCCCACACACTCACCACACTAACAACCCTCACACTCACACACCCTCCCACACACTCACACCTCACACGCCCACACACTCACCACACTAACAACCCTCACACACCTCACACGCCCACACTCACCCCTCCCACACACGCTCGCCCCTCACACACTCACCACACACACCGCACACACTCTCACCCCTCACACACGCTCACCACACTCAAATGCCCACACTCACCCCTCCCACACACTCTCACCCCTCCCACACACTCTCACCCCTCCCACACACACTCACCCCTCACCACACTCACGCCTCCCAAACACTCTCATGCTTCCCACACTCTCATGCTTCCCACACTCTCATGCTTCCCATACTCACGCCTCCCACACACTCTCACCCCTCCCACACACTCATCCCTCACCACACTCACATGCTCACACACTCACCCCTCCCACACACACTCACAACTCACACATGCTCACCACTCGCACACTCTCACCCCCACACACTTCCACCCCTCACACACTCACATGCCCTCACACTCCTCAGCACACACTCACTCCTCCCACACACACTCACAGACAACACACACCTACTCAGCTATGATTTTGACACTGCCTAAGAAAGAGAAACCTACGTTAAAGGTTGATGAATCACCATCCCCATAGAGATCTATGGAGATCGCTGGAAGTAAATAGGTTAAGGATATAGATTTCCCCAGCATTACCCATTTAATAAATAGCAGGAAGTACTCCAAACTCCAGCGCTTTGGCTGATTGCAGGTTACTATATAGCTAATTGCATACTTTATGTAGAGCAGACAAAGACTGTTGGTCTGTTTCATCCTTCTTTATTATGTGGGCTTATTGCAGCACTTAGAGAAGTTTTACCATTCTAAGCTGTTTGTTCACAGGGGGCCGTGTATTATACACACACTGTTGGATGTGTTATACACACATTGTTGGATATTGGTAACAACTGGTGCACAGGTGACAGATCATGTTTTGCAGTTCTTACAGTTATTTTAGAATTGGAGCCAGACTTGGACTCTTAGGTGTCGCTAGACAGAGACGCTATATGGAGATGGTGTGACACATTACTGATGACTTTTATATATGTCATGACCTGCAGTAGTAAATCCAGTCATTTCTAAGTCAGAGCAAAGATACAAACAGAGGGACAGAGAGAGGAATGTTGTTGAAAGAGCTTCTTATATTGTGATGGCTTTATATCATTACATGTTAGGAAAATTATATTAATGTTATATTTCCTCTAAAGGGTATCTCTACTCATAAGGTGCCTACACAAGGTACGATTAAAATGGACAATATCGATCGTATCGTGCATTTTTTGCCCATCAACGACCAGCGATGCTTGGGCACGATATCGACCAGATTACTATAGGGATCCACAATCGTTGTTCACGGGTCGTTATAGTCGTTGGAGTATTGGTGGTGTGCTGGATGATCGATATCAATCGCCCAGCACGCACGGGAGATCGAACAACGATATATCGTTGTCGATCGTCTAGTCTGAACGCACCTATAAAGGCTTGTTTCTACATTCCAACCCTCTGTTTACAATCAATATTAATATAATCGCCTACCTAATGTCCATCCCGCCCCTGACCACTGGCTCTGCACATCCCTGCAGGTTCCGCAGGCTCTGTATTCTACCTACCTGCCAGCTGAATTTTTAACCATATAACTGAGAGTCGGGTTTGCATCTTCCGATATTCCAGCTGATTGTAAAGTATTATATACTGAAAGCAAACTGTATAAAGTACATTAAGCAAATCTAGTATTGCATCACATTATAATAGGGGAATATGGGATTTCGGATCTCCAGTAATGTGTCTCCCAGCTATGAGATGACCAAGAGCACTGCCAGATGAGGTCAGCACTGTAATGTGACTATTGCGTATCTCAGCCAAATTGTAAATGATTGGTTACATACATTACATCAACCATATGACTTCAAAATGATATTCTATGCATAGACATGACTGAGGGTAGCACAAATATAGGGCCGGCCATCAAAGGGGTCACCATTGATGGCATGAACCCATCGATGGTTTCATCCACCGATGGACATTCCTATGGTGAGCAGTGGGCCAATCAGGGAAGGGGGCAAGACTAAATGGGGGCGAGGTTAACCACAGGTTAATAAGAGAAGGGGGCGCCGGGAAGGTGCCCCTGCACCGAAAAGAAAAATAAATAAAACAGCACTGCAATCGATGGCAAAAATATCAACCATCGGTGGGAAAATCATTGATGACCACCCTTACACAAATATTGGGGTGTTTAACCATCCTCAGTACCCACAGAGCTGGCTCCTATGCTATTAGGTAATCGATTGAACCTTTGTATCTCTATAAAGTCGTTGTAATAGGGAAATGAACATTTGTTGTGTAGATCCCTTTTTGAGATCTGTTTTTTTATTACGTTCTCTCACCAATTGTTTATTTTACTTTTAGGACACAGTGTTCTACACATGGCTGTGAAATATAACCACATTGAATGTGTAAAGCGACTAATACAGGTAAACACAACCTTATTTTTCACTTATTGTGCTACTGAATATTAAGAAAAATCTGGAGGCTTAGGGGTCTATTTACTAAGCAGTGTTAGGAGACAGAGTGAAAAGTGATAAGATAGTGATAAGGTGCCAGCCAATCAGCTCCCAACTGTCATATTTAAAACACAGCCAGTGAGATGGCAGTTGAGAGCTGATTGGCTGGCACCTTATCACTTTTCACTCTGCCTCCTAACACTGCTTAGTAAATAGACCCCTATATAACGTTCTGATATGACCAGTGTCGGCTCCAGAGGTGGGGCTGCAGCGTAGTCCAAAATTCAAATGGGGGAGCCACACCAACTGCCAGTGAGTCCCAGCCGGCAATGTTTGGGGTGGCAGTTGGTGTGACTCCCCTGTTTGGGGTGGCAGTTGGTGTGACTCCCCTGTTTGGGGTGGCAGTTGGTGTGACTCCCCTGTTTGGACTGGGTTGCAGCCCTAACACTGAATCCACCACTGAATTCGACATAGGGTTCTATATACTACGCCTTGGAGAGAGATAAAGTGGATGGGGATAAAGTACCAAGAAACCAGTTCCTAATTTTTCTTTTTTTAAGCACAACCTAAATGTACAGTGACATTTAGGATCTGATTGGTTGGTACTTTATCTATCTATGTCCGCTTTGTCTCTCTCCAAGGCTTAGCACATAGACCTTGAAGATGGTGGTTAAATTATATTTTAAGTAAGGAGAACACTGCAGCTGGCAGGACACCCTCCATAACCAGTACATGCCATTGCAACAGAGAGAAAAACCAGTAGGAATATGACCTAACACTAGATAAACTGGAATGCGGGTGCTTAATAAACTAGTACAATGCCGGCCGTTTTGTGAGCATTTCTTCCTTTCTCCATTCATTAAACCCACTCTGGCAGGAAAGTAATTTCTAATCCACCCCATATGATTCTGAGCCACTGGATCCTCCTTGATCTCCCAGCAGCTGTTCCTTTGTTTCGGGTTTCTGACGTGTGTGAACCTGAGAATGGGGTATTTTGGCAGCCTCTCGCCAGCACAGATTAAGTTCAGATTGATTAGAAGAGATGCACTAAGTCTGACCCTTCTGAAAACGTACAAATTCCAGGCATGTTTGCGCTAAGCGAGAGATGACAGTGAGAAGGTCACTCGCAATATTCTCTGTGGCATTGGGCACAAAGAGCGGTTTTAGGTTGAGAAGACCAGTTTTATTACTTTTCATGTATCGTATCTCTTTTTGTGCTGAATTACACAGTACTAATCTCCTTTTATTCACAGTCTAAATGTCCGACTGATTGCATAGACTTCGTAGGGAAAACGAGTGTGCATTATGCAGGTATGTGTTTTATAGCTACCGAGCTTCATGAGTTGAAGAACTTCATTAAATGAAAATAGGATGTTTCCACATTTCCCTGCATGTGTACTGTAGTTACAATGTTGGCTTGGATTTGGGCAGATTTATCAAATAAATTTACAATAACCCTATTTGTCAATCATTATTATGTCGGTTGTCTTGTGTGTGAAATGCAGTGCTTGTTTGTGCTGTTAAATATATTAGCTTTCTTCAACATGAATTCCAGCTCCAGTGCTTATCAATTGTATTTCAACCAACCTTGGGCAGTCATTCACACTGGGGGTCTCATTCAGACCCGCTCGTAATCGCTTGAGTGCTCGCAAGCGCGTCGATGTTGGGCTCTGCACACGCGCAGTGGCCGCACTGCGCGTGCGCAAGCACCGGAGCGAGAGAGAAATTCTCTCGCTCTGGGGCTCACTACAAAAGGGGCGGCTGTCGATGGTGATCGACAGTTCGACCCGTTTTGTAGGCGTGGCGGGGGGGTGGCTTCACAAATGAAGGCGTTCCCAAATGAACGCCTGCCGTTTGTCGGCGGCACCACTGACATCACCAGTGATGTCAGTGGGAGAGCTTCCGGCTCTATTAGAGCTGGAAGCTCTCTGGGGCTTCCGGCAGACGAGACCCTACCACAAGGGTCTCGTCGCAAGCCCCCATGGTCGCGATGGTCTTGACCATCGCGACCATCAACCTGGCCGCTCGCTAAAGCTGTGGGTGATCACCCACAGCTTAGCGAGCGGCCAGGAGGCCGGCTCTTTTTAGAGATGCGGCCGCCCTCATTCAGAGCGAGTGCTCGCATTTTGCGAGTGTCTCTGAATGAGGTCCTGAGAGCGGAATCAATGGGAACTAATGTGTGTGAGAGCCTGAATTGTTGGGAAGGAACAGAAGGTGGCGCTGTGACTTAAACTGTCATTGTGTAGTCTCTCTATTTCCGTATGATAGTGAATTTTCTGATATCATTTTCCTGTTAAACCCCCATGTTATGAAATTTATTGTATGTCTACTGATCACAGTAAAGTTTATCCTACAATCTTCCCTGTCTGTTGATGCCTAAACATAAAAGTATATATGTTTAAAAGTCACTTTTAAGTCCTGTCTATCAACCCATAAGACAACAGACAAATTAATGGACCTTATATATTTGTTTGTTTCATTTATATTTGTCTAATATCATTTTGCAAGAATGAATATATAAAATTATTATTTTCATAGGGCTTTGAGCCCTTCTGTCAGTGTACTTGAGTTGTACAAATCCTATCGCAATACTACAGCTTGGAGGTATGACCTAAAGACTAGGAATGTGTATGATGTCACGGTAGGGGCAGGGTGTATGACATCATCTGATGGACAGCCAGCTCCAGAAATGGCCAAAAATATGTCTGAGAACATGTGACACGAGAGTAGACACAGCAGCCTGCAGGTAAGATGGAAATTCCTGCTTACTGACTGTGGGAGACGTCCGTACCAGATTTGTAGCCATTGCTGATCATTGCTAAGAGAGAGAGAACCCAATATTGGAAAATGCCAACTCAGGATAAAATAGGCCCAGCCCTCAATGCACCCAAATTCCACCCTGATCCACCAAAGCCAACCCCAGTATTGCCAGAAACACCCATTTGTATCAAACTTCCGGCCTGATTCAGAGACAGCCGCTAATTTGGACGCACAGCGGCTGTGCGAAATTATGCTGACGCTGTAGGAGGCATCTTAAGTAAAAAGAAGCCCACTGCCCTCAACATCGGACATCTGATTAACTCTTAGATTACTCAGGATGTCCAGCAAAATCACGCTGCCAGGACCAGCGAAGCTGCGTCCAAGGACGAAGCCACTGGGTTCGGCGCTCCCAGGAAGCGGGGCTGACACTCCCCTGTTTTCTGGAACGCTCCCCGTCGCCGCCACCAAGCATCGCGTCAATCATGCTGCGGCTTTTCGGGCACTGCGACCCATCACCACAGCCCCAGATCTGCACATGCGCAGTTCAACAACTATCGGAGATTTACGTAAATCTCTATAAATCCCTTTCCCGGATCAGGACCTTTGGGAAGTTTGTGTAAACAGTGTTCCAAAAAGACAAATAATGTTTTGAGGATGTTTTATATTAAAAACAACAGAGGGTCCAATCCCCTGTTAGGGTAGGAAGTGCCATTAAAGTGCATCTGCCACCATCAGTTAACAACAGCTAAATAAAAAGTACGATAAACTAACCACATGCTAATGCTAGATACTACTTCCAGAAATTTCACCCTGCATCCCTGGTGGTAATAACCATTTTTCCAATACCGATATGCTTTCCGATTTAATGCCAGGGTACGGTGTGTGCAAAATGGAGAGAAGTGATGCGCGCCAGATATTGTTACTATTACTTTAACTGAATTTTTGCCATTGGTTTAATGAAATGACATTGCAATGCACAATGTCGGCTGCAGACTGATGACAGTACCCACAGGCTGATGAGGACATCAGCTGATGAGATTTCCACCCACAGCCTAACCAACATGTGATTGTGGTGGTTAGACCTTGTGAGAATTTAGATTTTGTACCAATTTGGCCTAAAAGGGCCAAACTGCCAGTTTATGTAGTTATAAAAAAGCCCGTTGTCTGACCCATTGTAAACCCATTGTTTTTTTCAGCTGCCATGAACCACCTGCCAGTGCTGCAACTCTTGTGTGAACACAAATGTCTCCTAAATGTGAAGGATTTGGTAAGAGAAATGACTTTTGCAGGAATGATTAGTTTCTTTATTTATTTACTTGGGCAGTAAATGGAGCTAAATCTGCTTTCGATTCCATTTAGCATTTCATCGATCATCGTGCACATGTGTTTTATCTTACATCTGTTCCTAGTTCTCTGGCTATTATATAATAATGCAGGATCACAGTGTACAACAAGATTAGGCATTTCATAATGGATTTAGGAATGAGTTCTGAAAGAAATGTTTAAGCTTGTGCACTGGGGATTAGCTGGGAAGCCCATGGCCTACATTTCTGACAGCGTCAAACTATTTCCAAACTAAAAACTATCTCTAGCAATCCCTGATGAAATAACGGCAGTGAATTGTTTTGGAGCTGGCCCTATGCGAACCAGGACGCCAGTTCTGTTATTGGGCACCCTCTATTTTAAACTCGATTCAGAGCTATGAGAAATCATTATCTTACATTAATACGCATGTCTTCAGCTATTGCAAACAGGGTCCTTATCTTCCACTGTGCCATAGCTTTAAACCCCTGTATTTACCACTTTCTGTGTGAGCCCTACAGTATGAATGGTCCTTACAACATTACAACGTGCGTCCCTATACCAGGCAGGGGGTTAGGTACGGGATCCTGACGGCCGGGATGCTGGCAGTCAGAACACAGACAGATAGCGGCATCCCGACAGTCAGAATCCTGATAGGATAAGTATCATAGCCCATAACCCACCTTTCCTGCAGCCTTATCCTCCTCCCCTGCAGCCTAACCCTTACCCCCACCCCCCACAGCTTAACCATAACCCTCCACCTAGTGCCTAATACTTACCTTCGGGATGTCAGCGGTCGGGATTCTGGCCGCCGGCATCCCAAACATCCGGATGCCGACGTCATCTCGTGTATGGGTGTGGTATATTTTGTAAATTTTCATAATGTCAACTTGAGAATGTCAGCATGGTCATAATGTCGACATGTTTGAAATGTTGACATGGGTGAAATGTGGACATGATTAGAATGTCACCTAAACGGCCCTGGTGGTCTAGTGGTGACTTACCTGGGTAAGCTGATCCGGCTGTGTCTCCTGGATACCGGCAGTCAGCTGCTGTGGCTTCTGGCTGATCCTGCTTCACTCCCACCGATGAGTATCCCAAACCCTAATCACTCCTCTTTCATAGCCTAATCCTCCCCCTAGTGCCTAACCCCGTCCCCTTCTGTAGCCTATCCCTCCGCTCCCACAGCCTAACCCTAACCCTCTGGTCTCTGTAGGATGTCAACATTTCATATGTCAACATTCTGCAGATGCCGACATGTCCAGTGTCGATATTTCAACAATGTCGACATCATACAGATATGTCCTCATACACTATCGCAGCGGTCGCGCCAGACAGCTCTTCTCGGCGTGCCAGGTCCTGTGCGGCTCAGCTTGTGCCGAGAGTATCTCTCTCTCTCTCTCGAATGTGCAACTTAGTCGCACAAATTAGACAATTGGATGCAACAAAACCGCTTAACGAGACTGCACTGATTAAGTTGATGTGCGACACGTGTACATCTGTATGAGAAGGAGTCTGAATCTGTTAATGCTACGATGCCACTGTCTTTTTACGCCTAGTTCCTTTTATGCTTCATCTACGGCTTTGTATATGTTTACTAGCGGTTTGAGTGCGGTTATAGTCAAAGCGCAGCGTCTTTGGAGTGATGTTTTGCTGCATCTGTGGTGCAAATAAGACGGACGTTTAAAGAAAATGACGTTACGCTTCAACGCTCGGCTCACTGAGCAAATGAGCCGCACCAGGCGTTTCGCTGTAACTGTTGATTTTGTGGTGTCAACATTAATGTTGACATAAATGTCGACATTAGAACTCCATCCACTGTATACAAAACGAAAAGTCCAGTAGTTTAAAAATTACTTAATAATAAAGAAATAAATAATATGGGAATTTATGAAGCTCATTGATGTCTATCTTTGTGTGACTTTCCCTTTCTGTTACATAATTACATCCAATAGAAGTTCCTGTGGATGCAAATTGCATACATGGGGCCTTATTCAGCACGGATAGCAGCTGCGTAATCGCACGCAATGCAGCTGCGACAATATGCTAATGCCTGCCACAGCTCAGCCAGCATAGAGACGCCCACTGCTGCTTTCTCACATCCGTAATACCTCGCAGTCCTGCATATACATCGGTAACATGGAAGCACATCGGCCCGTCACAGACAATTACAGCAGGTCTGACCAGTCTCAGAAATTGTCTCGTTGCACGCAGTGAGTACACAAGCTGCGTATGACATCACAGTGGCTAATTTATGCACGCCCATGCAACGGCATTCAAACGGACAGACACGCCTGCGTTCCTCTGACCACTCCCCCGTCACCACCCCCAAACGGTCACAGCTTGTCACTCACTCTGCAATGGATTCCTATCTGCGTACGTCATCATAGTGCAATCGCTTCACACACACAGTGCGGCTTATACGCATTCGCAATGGATAACAGTCGCTCGATCTGTGTACGCAGTTGCAGTTGTGATCCGTGCTGAATCAGGCCCATAGCGCAGCTATAATGTGTTTGCTTTGTAAATTGTATAAGCTAAGTCCCTTTGTGTCATTATGGCCCTGTGTATAGGGATTATTTTTTTGTGTGTTTTGTTTTATCCTCAGTACAGTCTCTTGGAATAGGTTTTTTAAATAAAATATTTGGTAATCATAGAGCTATATATTTCAATACATGATAAAGTGACCAACTCACGCCATAGTCTTCCCACCTTGAGAGCGGACATGCAGCTTAATGTGCGCTGGGTGGACTCCTGAATAAGACCCCATGTGTGATGTGCGGCTGCACACTTAGTTTATTATGATATGAAAAACAAGCAGGTTACCCAAATATTTTGCGGATCACTAGCACACAGGGTTCTGATGCAACAACGCGGCTAATTTATTCTGCCCCGTAAATATATTTAAACGTCTTTATTATGTAATGTGCTGAAGTGTCCATCTAGCACAAGATCGGTGAGAATGGAAGGACAGCCTTGACCTCTTTCCCCAGAGCCGGCCCTAGCCAAATTAGTGCCCTAGGCAAGATTTTGGGTGGTGCCCCCCCCCCCCCCCCCCATAGGATCCTGAAAAAGTGTATGGCCTCACGGAAGGGGGTGTGGTCTCACAGTACTGTGGCCCCTTCCTCATTGTGCTGCCCTTCCAGCACCCCTCACCCAGCACAGATCACAAGACAGCACCCTCCTACCAGCACCATCACAGCACAGTACCCCTCACCCAGCACCCCTGTCCTAGCACAGCACCCCTCACCCAGCACAGATCACAAGACAGCACCCTCGGAATGGGTATGAAATACCGCCGGCCGCATAGCCAGCGGCAGCCCGACAGGAGCAGAGTGCGACGCAGCGGAAGCCCGACAGCGCTGGAAATCCTGATCGTGGATAGGTAAGTATCCACTAACCTAACCCCCCTAACCCTAACTTCCCCCCCAAGTGCCTAACCCTAATCCCCCCCTTCCCCGCTACCTAAACCTAAGTCCCCCGGGGGGGTGCCTAACCCTAACCCTCCCTCCCCCTAGCCTAACCCTCCAGGGGGGTTGCCTAACCCTAAGTCCCCCCCCCCGGGAGCCCTAACCCTCCCCGCAGCTGTTCCCTCGCGGCGCCCGGCATCACTACGATCGTGATGCCGGGTGCCGGTCTCCCGGCATCGGGGAAATGCAGGCGTCTACATCTAGACGCCCAGCATTTCACCCTTGCCGGGATAAGACAGTCGGGAGGCCGGCTGCCGGTATATAGGCAGTCGGCTTCCCGATTGCTTCCTGCACCCTCCTACCAGCACCATAACAGCACAGTACACCTCACCCAGCACCCCTGTCCTAGCACAGCACCCCTCTCAGCACAGCACCCATCAGCGCTCTCCCAGCACAGCACCCGCGCTAACCACTAGCCATCCTCCAGGTGCCTCATCCCCGCAAACCGCCGCTGCCTGCTCACTGTTTGCTGCTGCCAGGCCAGATTGGCGCTATCAGCTGAGCTCCGGTCATGGACGCTGCACAGTGACAGTAGCGGCTGCCAGAGCCTCTGCCCGGCCAGCAGCAGGTGCCCCGGCCATGCATGCCTCAGACTGCTGCCGGCCCTAGGCATTTGCTTAGTTTGTCTGTGCCTAGGGCCGGCTCTGTCTTTCCCCTGAAAGGTCTCGCTGGCTTCCATGACTTCCGAGAACAGACTCTCTCCTCAGAGAGATGGAAGAAAGAGGAGGTGGATAGGAGGAAGAGATAGAGATGGGAGGAACAGGGAGATGGAAATGTGGGGGAAGAGAGAGCGCGTAAAAATCCTGCAACACCGGGAACTACAGCTAGTGACCTGGCCAATGACTGCTCCAAAATACTAGTGTTATATCATGTAATGTAACAAAGCCTTTTGACATTATTATCACGAGTAGAATTCAACCATTCTGCTCACACAAGATCATATTACAGCAGCAGATTTCTAATCATATTCCTGTAACTGTAACAGGCACTCTGCACTGTGTGCATAACACTCAGGGTCTATGTATTTCCACAGTGTAGAGCCCAGTATTTCGTTACAAAGCCTCAGATTATAATTCCAGATGTAACATTTTTGACCTGTGGTTATACTGTATCACATTGTAGTGGGCGTTACATCTTTAGTTAGGCAGTGGAGTTATGGGCTGGTTTATTAGGTGATTGTCCCAGGCTTACCGTCTGTCATCTGGGCTGTCTCCAGCCTTATCTGCCCTGACATCTCAGCTTCCTCCCTGCTCTGTCTATTCCGCTTTGTCAGATAGCATTCACCATTGGGATAATAACTTGGCCCCCTCAGCTATCGTCTATGTCCTATCAGTGCCAGACAAACCTGCAGCACAGTAGAATGTAGTATTCACAGCAAGCGAGGGTTATTGTGTACACTACAATTCATAGCTAATCAATGCAAACCACAAACCAGCTGTGAGATAAATGAGAGTTTATAGAAGAATAAGAAGTATACAGGTGTATTCCTGTCAGTGTGTAGATTTCATGGCAATGCTATGTGAGCATAATACAGAATATTACATCATCTATGTAACTTAAAGTGCTTTCCAGTAGGCTGGGTTTCCTATTAAAGTAGATCTCCAATGAAATGCATTCTACCTGTACTCCCGCGTCCCAAGGCGTAGAATCATTGGGTCCCTGCTTTGAACCTCTGCCCCCTTCTCACCTCCAGTGACACCTCATTTCCCATAATCCTTCAGGCTTACAGGTACCAGCTGAAAATCTATATTTAAAATCCCTTCCTTTCACAAACGTTCTGTGTGTGTACCTACAATCCCATTAAATCAATAGTCGTACAATAAGTAATCTTACTATATATATATATGTTTGTTTGTTTTTAAACAGGACGGGAACACACCTCTGCTAATATCAGTCCAAAAAGGTCATCTAGAGGCATGCAAGTGCCTGCTGGACCACAGAGCTGACATAAATATTGCAGATAAGAATGGAAAGTAAGTATAGATGGAACAATATGTTTGTGCTACAAACACTCAATAGTGACTTGAATGTGAGGCTGAAAATATTTAAAGGTATGCTATGAATAACCATAGTATATTAAAGGAAGAACATCACTAAAATACCTTACACCCACTGATATGTGTACACCGCAGGTTCAAACGCTAGTGACGCGTCTACCCGGCAGGGGTAATGAGCACTTGTACTTGGGTTTGGAAAGCTCCAGACATACAGTGCTGTTTGTTTTTTTCAGAGACCTAAGGGGAGATGTATCAAACCTTTGAGAGAGATTCTGTAAAGTGGAGAAGTTACGCATAGCAACCAATCAGCTTCTGTCATTTTATAAACTGTGCTCCTGTAAATAAATTATAGCTAGAAGCTGGTTGGTCGCTATTAGCAACCTTTCCACTTTATATTATACCAAGGTTTGATACATCTCCCCCTTAGTGTTTAGGAACTTCCTTAAGGTCAAGAGCTGGTGGTGTTGGGGGCAACTAGGATGTATGTACAGTGCTGGTGCTGTTGGGGGAGACAAGGATGTATGTACAGAGCAGGTGGTGTTGGGGGAGCCTAGTATGTATGTACAGAGCTGGTGGTGTTGGGGGAGCCTAGGATGTATGTACAGTGCTGGTGCTGTTGGGGGAGACAAGGATGTATGTACAGAGCAGGTGGTGTTGGGGGAGCCTAGGATGTATGTACAGAGCTGGTGGTGTTGGTGGAGGCTAGGATGTATGTACAGAGCTGGTGGTGTTGGGGGAGGCTAGGATGTATGTACAGTGCTGATGGTGTTGGGGGAGCCTAGGATGTATGTACAGAGCTGGTGGTGTTGGTGGAGGCTAGGATGTATGTACAAAGCTGGTGGTGTTGGGGGAGCCTAGGATGTATGTACAGTGCTGGTGGTGTTGGAAGAGCCTAGGATGTATGTATAGAGCTGGTGGTGTTGGGGGAGGCTAGGATGTATGTACAGAGCTGGTGGTGTTGGTGGAGGCTAAGATGTATGTACAGTGCTGATGGTGTTGGGGGAGCCTAGGATGTATGTACAGAGCTGGTGGTGTTGGTGGAGGCTAGGATGTATGTACAGTGCTGATGGTGTTGGGGGAGCCTAGGATGTATGTACAGAGCTGGTGGGTTGGGGGAGCCTAGGATGTATGTACAGAACTGGTGGTGCTGGGGGAGGCTAGGATGTATGTACAGTGCTGATGGTGTTGGGGGAGCCTAGGATGTATGTACAGAGCTGGTGGGTTGGGGGAGCCTAGGATGTATGTACAGAGCTGGTGGTGCTGGGGGAGACTAGGATGTATGTACAGTGGTGGTGTTGGGGGAGCCTAGGATGTATGTACAGAGCTGGTGGTTTTGGGGGAGCCTAGGATGTATGTACAGAACTGGTGGTGCTGGGGGAGCCTAGGATGTATGTACAGTGGTGGTGCTGGGGGAGCCTAGGATGTATGTACAGTGGTGGTGTTGGGGGAGCCTAGGATGTATGTACAGAGCTGGTGGTGTTGGGGGAGCCTAGGATGTATGTACAGAGCTGGTGGTGTTGGGGGAGGCTAGGATGTATGTACAGTGCTGATGGTGTTGGGGGAGCCTAGGATGTATGTACAGAGCTGGTGGTGTTGGTGGAGGCTAGGATGTATGTACAAAGCTGGTGGTGTTGGGGGAGCCTAGGATGTATGTACAGTGCTGGTGGTGTTGGAGGAGCCTAGGATGTATGTATAGAGCTGGTGGTGTTGGGGGAGGCTAGGATGTATGTACAGAGCTGTAGGTGTTGGTGGAGGCTAGGATGTATGTACAGAGCTGATGGTGTTGGGGGAGCCTAGGATGTATGTACAGAGCTGGTGGTGTTGGTGGAGGCTAGGATGTATGTACAAAGCTGGTGGTGTTGGGGGAGCCTAGGATGTATGTACAGTGCTGGTGGTGTTGGAAGAGCCTAGGATGTATGTATAGAGCTGGTGGTGTTGGGGGAGGCTAGGATGTATGTACAGAGCTGGTGGTGTTGGTGGAGGCTAAGATGTATGTACAGTGCTGATGGTGTTGGGGGAGCCTAGGATGTATGTATAGAGCTGGTGGTTTTGGGGGAGCCTAGGATGTATGTACAGAACTGGTGGTGCTGGGGGAGCCTAGGATGTATGTACAGTGGTGGTGCTGGGGGAGCCTAGGATGTATGTACAGTGGTGGTGTTGGGGGAGCCTAGGATGTATGTACAGAGCTGGTGGTGTTGGGGGAGCCTAGGATGTATGTACAGAGCTGGTGGTGTTGGTGGAGGCTAGGATGTATGTACAGTGCTGATGGTGTTGGGGGAGCCTAGGATGTATGTACAGAGCTGGTGGGTTGGGGGAGCCTAGGATGTATGTACAGAGCTGGTGGTGTTGGGGGAGCCTAGGATGTATGTACAGAGCTGGTGGTTTTGGGGGAGCCTAGGATGTATGTACAGAGCTGGTGGTGTTGGTGGAGCCTAGGATGTATGTACAGAGCTGGTGGTGTTGATGGAGGCTAGGATGTATGTACAAAGCTGGTGGTGTTGGGGGAGCCTAGGATGTATATACAGAGCTGGTGGTGTTGGGGGAGACTAGGATGTATGTAAAGAGCTGGTGGTGTTGGGGGAGGCTAGGATGTATGTACAGAGCTGGTGGTGTTGGGGGAGCCTAGGATGTATGTACAGAGCTGGTGGTGTTGGGGGAGCCTAGGATGTATGTACAGAGCTGGTGGTGCTGGGGGAGACTAGGATGTATGTACAGTGGTGGTGTTGGGGGAGCCTAGGATGTATGTACAGAGCTGGTGGTGTTGGGGGAGCCTAGGATGTATGTACAGAGCTGGTGGTGCTGGGGGAGACTAGGATGTATGTACAGTGCTGGTGTTGGGGGAGCCTAGGATGTATGTACAGAGCTGGTGGTGTTGGGGGAGACTAGGATGTATGTACAGAGCTGGTGGTGTTGGTGGAGGCTAGGATGTATGTACTGAGCTGGTGGTGTTGGGGGAGACTAGGATGTATGTACAGTGGTGGTGTTGGGGGAGCCTAGGATGTATGTACAGAGCTGGTGGTGTTGGGGGAGACTAGGATGTATGTACAGAGCTGGTGGTGTTGGTTGAGGCTAGGGTGTATGTACAGAGCTGGTGGTGTTGGGGGAGACTAGGATGTATGTACAGTGCAGTGCTGGTGGTGTTGGGGGAGCCTAGGATGTATGTACAGAGCTGGTGTTGTTGGGGGAGACTAGGATGTATGTACAGAGCTGTAGGTGTTGGGGGAGACTAGGATGTATGTACAGAGCTGTAGGTGTTGTGGGAGCCTAGGATGTATGTACAGAACTGGTGGTGTTGGTGGAGACTAGGATGTATATACAGAGCTGGTGGTGTTGGGGGAGACTAGGATGTATGTAAAGAGCTGGTGGTGTTGGGGGAGACTAGGATGTATGTACAGAGCTGGTGGTGTTGTGGGAGCCTAGGATGTATGTACAGAGCTGGTGGTGTTGGGGGAGACTAGGATGTATGTACAGAGCTGGTGGTGTTGGGTGAGACTACGATGTATGTACAGAGCTGGTGGTGTGTGGGGAGTCCTGGAAACATGGCCAGTGGCGTTAGATGTGCCATGGTAGCCCAGTGCAGGTGGTGCCCCTATGGTCAAGTCCTCAAGTGTGTTCCGACACTGTAGGTCTATAGCTAACATTGGCTGGACTTTTTGGTGTGGGGTTTCAGCTGAGGCCTCAGAGCTGGTGAAGGTCTCTTCAGAACAATGGGGGAGATGTATCAAACCTTCTAAAGAGGACAACTAGAGACATTGCCCATAGCAACCAATCAGCTTCCATTTATCTTGTGTTTTCTGTAAAATGAGAGGTAGAAGCTGATGGAGAAGCTGCACACAGCAACCAGAGCCCCCTTTTGGAAGGTTTGATACATCTCCCCCCATGATCTGGCTCTGGGATTGTTGACTCTTGGCACATGCAGTACTGTCCAATGGACCCTGTTTTATTCTTTAATATTTCTACTATTGTATTCTTACTCAATAAATAGTAACCAGCAGTGTAAGAACAGACGTCCTGAGTCAGATATTCTGCTAATGTCGCCGCAACTGCGAACTTGTACTCTGCAACTGTGCGAAATTATGCAAATGCCGCAGCTGTTGGGATTTGTACTGAGGCGCCCACCTGCGGCTTCGCAAATCCCAGCTACTGCGTGCAAAGACTCGGCACCGGTCGCACATCAGTCAATTGTCGGATTTATTATTATTTATTAACAGTTTCTTATATAGCGCAGCAAATTCCGTTGCGCTTTACAATTTGAATCAAGATTAACATTATACTGGGTTGTAAAAGACATACATACATGACATACATAAGGGTAAGAGGGCCCTGCTCACAAGCTTACAATCTATAGGGAAATAGGTGTTGATACACAAGAATAGGTGCTTCATATTGCAAATTGGTCCAGCCCGATTGCAGATATTCTTGGTGGGCTGTATAATCCAATCACACTGGAAAGTTGGCCTAGGGTTAGGAGGATGTTAAACTGAAGAAAGTGAAGATGTGATAGGTGTTTACTATAAGAAGAGAGTTAGATAGGGAGCTATAAAAGGTTAGGTGGGCGGTCCTGGAATCTGATAAGCTTGTCTGAAGAAGTGAGTTTTCAGAGAACGCTTGAATGTTTGGAAATTAGTGGAAAGTCTTATTGTGCATGGGAGGGCATTCCACAGGGTGGGTGCAGCCCGAAAAAAGTCCTGTAACCGTGCATGGGAACAAGTAATGCGCGGGGATGAGAGACGCAGATCTTGTGCAGAACGGAGATGTCGGGTTGGAAGATATTTTGAGATAAGTGAAGAGATGTATGTTGGTGTGGTTTGGTTAATAGCTTCATGTGTGAGTGTAAGTATTTTAAATTGAATACGGTAGAAGACCGGCAGCCAATGGAGGGACTGACAGAGTGGATCAGCAGACACTGAACGTTTGGTGAGAAAGATCAACCTCGCAGCTGCATTCAAAATGGATTGTAGTGGGGAGAGCCTGTTTTTGGGAAGACCAATAAGGAGACTATTGCAATAGTCAATGCGGGAAATTATGAGTGCGTGTATAAGAGTTTTTGCAGTGTCTTGCGTAAGATATGATCGAATTTTGGCTATGTTTCTTAGATGTATGTAACAGGATTTAGAGACAGATTGAATGTGGGGAACAAAAGACAGTTCAGAGTCAAGGATCACACCTAGGCAGCGAGCTTGTGGGGTGGGGTAGATTGTCGAGTTGACAACAGTAATAGAGATATCAGGTTGGTAACTGCTATTGGCTGGTGGAAATATAATTAATTCTGTTTTGGATATATTAAGTTTGAGGTGGCGAGATGACATCCAAGATGAAATGGCAGAGAGACATTCAGTGACACGGACCAGCACAGATGGTGACAAATCTGGGGAGGATTTCTGAGTAACCTTAGGGTCTTGCAAAATGGCTACTGGAACTGAAGCGCCAGAGCCATTTTCACTGCGTTTGGGATCGTAGTCACATGCTGAAACATGCCCTGAAAACATTCGAGACACTCCTGCATTGAGCACACAGTGTCCCTATGATGTCACAATGAGGGGGCGTGGCCACCTGGACCAGAAAAAAGCTGAGCCAAGGGTGGCTCTTTGGCTTCTGTCCAGGGGTGGTGTTTTAGGTTTCTGCAGACCAAAGCCATGTGCCACTAGGTCAGCAATGATTCCACCCCTTAGACCCTGCGCGGTGGCCCTGCCCATCCTATATCCAAAATAGTGTATAAAAGGTCACGCTATTAATTGTTTTATTTTGTTCAAATTCGGGGCTGCGTGAGTCTCGAGATTCGTCCGCCTCTGCGCGTGTAGCACATGCGCCTGGCTTGCTACAAGTCCTCAGCATAATCAATGAGTAATTGCACTGGACTTATAGTGGGTGCAAAAGACACCGAACAGGCGTATATTTGCCTACGTGTCGGTCTGAATAAGCTGCATTCTCATGAACATGCCCTTACTGAACTTTTGCATTCGCGGAAACGCCCCTTCTGTCCTCCGTTCCGCCTGTTTGGTCGCAAATGTGGATGCGATTAAATCTATAAATAGTCTTCGGAAAGTCTGTATGAGAGACTGTTATGCAGAGTATTGCATTTATACCAGTGTGTAGTAATACATGGTTCTTTATATTTAGGTCTAATTCTTAGCATTTCAGTTTATCCCAAAACCTAATACCATTTAGAAGATTAGAAACTACTTTGGGAAATCTACAAAGGGAAATGAGATGGTGGATTTCAGACTGAGTACTTTCTAAAAGTTTTGGGTTTCAATGACATAATAATCCCTATATATATATAGCATTATCTCCAGGCATCTGTATTTCTGTGCCCTCTCCCTGTTCACTCGCTTTGCTGATAAGAGAAAGATAATTACTCCCCTGGTATTTACAGATACACATTGTCTCACGGAGGAAGAATTTCATTTCATGGTTTGTGGTATGTTATTAAAGGACTGTGTTCAAGTCGGGCAGTCTGTACTTTTTTTTTTTTGGATGGATTAATGGCTGTTTTAAATAGATCTCTTATTGTGGGTCTCCGATAGCTGGGTAGCTGTTGAAACGTTGAATTCTTTAACCGTGAGCAAACTCTTTGCTGCAAAGAATCAAACGTGTTGCTGTTGAAATACTGAGCTTAAAGTAGGTGTATGGCATTGGCGAGCAGGGCAGGAACGGTACAGTAGCGTGATGGATATGTATCTGAATAAGAAATAAAACGACCACAACTTACTCTTTTATACCTAATTATTTTAATTTGCAAACGATTGCCCCATTCGTTCAATTTTGGAGTACAAATGGGGACACTTCAGGTCACAATCCGTCTGCAAAATGCAAAACTTTGTGATTGAATTTGGATTATAGCAAAAACGTAAGCGGAACAGTTTTGAAATTTACGCCCTTTTTCCAGAACCCCAGTGTGTCCCAGTATAGCGTTGCAAACACTCTACCCTGCAGGCTCTCTCTGATAGGCTGGTTGGGTGGAGGGCAGAACCATATCAAAGACCTATGGGTTTTATGACACTTTGGGGGGTATTCAATATTGGAGCGAAAAGTCCGTGCTGGACTTTTCGTTCCACATTGGAGGTTTTACGGGGATAAAGTATCAGGCGCGCGCCGCTTTATCCCCGTATTCAATTTGAAAGCTGCAAAAACGGGACCCGGCGGAAAGGTAAGTATCGGAAAAAATTCGGGAATTTTCGGGAAAGCATCCAGGGACCCCCCTAATGATGTACTGACACGGGGGATCATTATGGGTACCCCTGTTTTGGCCTGCGGAGGGTAAGTTTGGTTTTTAAATAGCCGCGGCGGGTGTTTTTTCCCGACATGTAAGAAGGGTTGAAGAAGAGCACTTAGCTTTTTTTTTTTACAAAAAAAAACTAGGTACATCAAATTTGGGGTACATGAAAATGGGTGCAAGCATATTTCTACTTCAGGGTCCATAGGGTATCCACAGGATACCTTGGGGTATAGGTGATGATGTCAGGCATCGGGCACCATAGAGTTAAGTTTCAGCCTCCCAGTATGCACTAGGGTCCCCCTCCTATACCCCGCCCCCGAGCCAAGGCATCCCAGTTTAGTTTGGTGCCCGGCCGGAGTCGGATGCACCTGTTAGAGGGGGGCCATGAAGAGCCCCTGAAGTTTCTTCAATGCAGCTGTGGCTGCACATCTGGAAGTACAGCATGGACAGTCAGTCCTGACGTCCATGCTGTCTTCCCTACACCCCCACCGGTACCAGAACACTGGTACTGATCCGGGGATGCTGGCAAGCATCTGGGGTCACAGCTAGCGGTGACCCCAGATGTTTAGGACCGTGGCCGGAATCAAGGGGGACAACAGGTAAGCAGCGGGGTCCCGCGGTGGGTCCCCCGCTGATACATGGTACCGAGTCCCCAGGCAGGGGGCTCCCTGGGGACTGGCTGCAGCGTGGAGCCAGGTTCTAACCTGCGCTTCCACTACCCCCCTGGGATAGCAGGACCGCGGCAGTGCGGTAGCACTGTGGCGTCCCAGGGGTTAAATGCATGCCAGGGGAGCGCGCCTTCCCTGTCTCACAGCCGGCGCCTCCCCCGCTGCACACAGCTCTCTCTGCTCTAGCTGACTGGCCCTGTGGCAGCGCTCCTCCCCCAGGCCGGCCTCCTCTCTGCTCCTCGGTGGCCATCTTTGGAAGAAGCATGGTGAGCGCTGCTGGACGCTGATGAACGGTGGCATCGCGGTCTGGGTCCCCCTGCATACCTCTCCTCCGTTGGCTTAAGGTCTGTGTATGCAGCGCTGTGTCCTACCAGGCTCCGTGTCTGTGTAGTTGAGGATCAGCGCTTGATAGTGCAGGAATTGATTTCTTTGCATTGTATGTGACCTATGCTCGCGTCTGTTGCCTGTACTTTCATTTTCTATCTGTCAGCATTTTAACTGTCCCTGTTCTTTCTGCTAAAGCCCGTGCGGTGCTTGCAGGGTGGTCTCACACTATACTAACGAGTATCAGTGAGAGGGGTCACATACTTACCATTATGTCTGAAAGTGATTTTCCTCTCCAGCTTTTATGTACTACATGCAAGGTACCTATAGCGGAGGGGGACGGTAGTGCGGAGGGACTATGTCGACGGTGTTATTCGTTGACGCGACCGATTACGGTCACGGCTCCGGTTCAGGAGCCGCCCTGGGCTTGTTTTGCCAAAGCGCTTACAACCCTCGTGGGCCAGTTAGCCTGCCTTCACTCAGATGGGTTTGTCCCAGCAGTCAGTGGTGTCGTCACCCATGCAGGGTTTCCCAAGACAATTGATGGTACCCCACAGTCTCCCTATTTCCCCTCCTCAGGTCTCTCATGAGCCTGCGTGGGTTAATTCGTTAACAAGCTCTGTACAGCAGTTGTCAGACGTGTTGCAAGGGGAGTCTGTGATGCGGCCTCGCAAGCGGCCGGTGGCGTCTCTGTCTGCTCCTTATGAGGATGACGACGGGACGTCGATGGGGAGATTCTGGATCTTTCTGACCAGGTACCTCCCCGTCCTAAAGAGATGGACGCTAAGTCTAAGGTGTATATACCTGGCCTTATTCATGCAGTCCGTACTGCTTTAGTTATTGAGAATGAGGAGCCTCCAGTATCAAAGTCCAAATACGCCTTTTTCAAGGATGTTAAAGGAGATACCACAGTGTTTCCTCTTTCATGGCAATTAGTTGACCATCTAGAGGAAGCGTGGAAACAGCCAGGCAAACGATATCAGCCTCAAAGGCGTTTAGCAGTGGCGTATCCGTTTGCGGACAGTTATTTTGCCAAATGGGAGTCCCTTCCACAGGTGGATTCTCATGTGACACGCCTTGTCTGTAGTGCCACATTACCAATGCCATCCATGTCCTCCCTTAAGGATGCTACGGACCGCAAGGTGGAGATCTGCCTGAAGTCCGTCTATTCCCTTGCGGGGGGGTAGCGGAAGTCCCAGGCGTTGGTGCTCACTCTGGAGGTTCGCCTGTCTCTAGCCTGGTGGTTGCAGATGCCCCATCTCAACAGGGGTCGTCCGTTCTGGGTGGCGAATCGGGTCCTGTTAACAACGGACGCCAGTCTTCGGGGCTGGGGAGCGGTCTCGGGTCCACACTTGTTCCAGGGCAGGTGGACTCCGGCAGAAGCGGAGCTTCCAATAAACATCTTGGAACTCCGAGCGGTTTTCAATGCTCTCCAGCAGGCACATCGGGTTCTCCAAGGTCACCCAGTGCAGGTCCAGTCGGACAACGCTACCACCGTGGCCTACATAAACCGGCAAGGAGGAACCCAAAGTCGGGCGGCTCTCGTAGAGGTGTCTCGGATCCTGGTATGGGCGGAGCGCAATCTTCCGGCCATATCAGCTGTCTTCATCCCGGGAGTGCTAAACTGGGAGGCGGACTTTCTCAGTCGCCAGGACGTTCATCCAGGGGAATGGTCCCTGCACCCGGACGTTTTTCAACTGCTGGTGGACAGGTGGGGTCTTCCAGAGATCGACCTCATGGCGTCCCGGCACAACAACAAGTTGCCGGTGTGCGGGTCTCGCACAAGAGACGAAGAGGCGTCTCTGGTGGATGCTCTGTCCGTCCGGTGGACGTTCCGGTTTGCTTACCTCTTTCCTCTGGTTTCCCTTCTTCCACGGGTAATCCGGAAATTCAAACAGGAAGGAGGTACACTCCTGTTAATAGCTCCCGCATGGCCCAGACGGCACTGGTTCTCAGACCTTCAGGGTCTGTCCGTGGACAGTCCTCTGCGGTTGCCGTTAAGACCGGACCTTCTGTCACAGGGTCCTTGTCTTCACCCGGACCTGACTCGGCTGTCTTTGACGGCGCGGCTGTTGAGACAGCCATGTTTAAAGTCCAGGGGGTTTTCCAGCTCTGTGGTGCGAACCATGCTAAGAGCTCGGAAACCGTCTTCCGCGAGAATATACCATCGCGTGTGGCATACGTTCTTCCAGTGGTGTCGACCGAGAGGTTATGCCCAGAGGGAGTTTCGTCTGTCTCGTGTACTCGCCTTCCTACAAGCCGGACTAGACCACGGGCTTCGCCTTGCTTCTTTGAAGGTGCAGGTTTCTGCCCTGTCTGTCTGGTTTCACCGTAGGATTGCTACAATCCCTGATGTACACACCTTTATGCATGGCGTTCTGCAAATTCAGCCGCCTTTTGTTCCACCCGTTGCGCCTTGGGACTTGGCGGTGGTCCTGAAAGCTCTCCAAGGACCGCCGTTTGAACCACTGTGCTCAGTGGATCTTAAATGGCTTACAGCTAAGACTGTTTTCCTTCTGACCATAGCTTCGGCCAGACGTGTTTCTGATTTAGGGGCTCTCTCTTGTAGATCCCCTTTCTTGATTTTTCATGGGAACAGGGCAGTGCTACGCACTCGTCCTGATTTTCTTCCCAAAGTTGTTTACCAGTTTCATGTTAACGAGGAAATAGTTGTTCCAGCTTTTAACTCACCCGGCCTTTCAGTGGGTGAGGCCACTTTGGATGTTGTGCGGGCCTTAAGGACTTATGTTGACCGCATTTCTTCGTTTAGGAAGTCGGACGCCTTGTTTGTCCTCTATGGCTTCCGTAAAAAGGGTTGGCCTGCTTCAAAGCAAACTTTGGCAGCCTGGATCCGTATGGCTATTTCTGAAGCTTATCTTCATGAAGGCCTGCCGGTTCCTCCTTCTGTGAAGGCTCATTCCACTAGGTCTGTGGGTCCTTCGTGGGCAGCTCGACGTGGTGCCTCTGCAGTCCAGATCTGCAAGGCTGCTACGTGGTCCTCTGTTCATACCTTTGTGAGGTATTATGCGTTTGACACCTTTGCCTCTCAGGATGCTTCCTTCGGGCGGCGGATTCTCCTTTCAGCACAGGAGCGTCCCCACCCTTAAAGGATACTGCTTTGGGACATCCCCAAGGTATCCTGTGGATACCCTATGGACCCTGAAGTAGAAAATATGAGATATGGTAAGAACCCTTGTTATCTCTATTTCTACGAAGTCCATAGGGTTCCACAGGACTGCCGCCCTGTCGCACCTGTGCTGCAGATGGGTTTTACTCTGATCACCGGTTTTTCCGTCTCCCTCTGGTGAGAATGTGATTCTTGTGTGTGTCCAGATCTTTCTTCTCTCTCTTCCTTCTCTTCCTCCGGCCTATGGCTTGGTACCTAACTGAGATGCCTTGGCTCGGGGGCGGGGTATAGGAGGGGGACCCTAGTGCATCCTGGGAGGCTGAAACTTAACTCTATGGTGCCCGATGCCTGACGTCATCACCTATACCCCAAGGTATCCTGTGGAGCCCTATGGACTTCGTAGAAATAGAGATAAAAAGGGTAAGTTCTTACCATATCTCATATTTTTCAAGTCCCTAAGGTGCATTTTTAAAATTCTTCAAAAATGCACCTGCCGCTATCACCCGCATTCTTTAAAACACCTGTTTCATACTCATACTTTTTTTTTTAACCCCAAAATTGAACTTATTGTTTTGGGGTGTCCCTGTTTTTTGGGGTTTTTTTAACTCTTTTTTGAAACAGATAATTTTTAAGGACCATTCCCAGGGGTGCAGGCTTTTTTTTTTTTTTTTAAGCCTTCACCTTTAAACCCCAATTCTGCACTTTTTTTCGCCTGCTAAAGGCTGGCGAAAAATTATCCCAGTTTTTTTACATTGACTTTTCGCACCGGCGAAAAGTCATTGTAAATTGAATACGGGGACAATGATAAAAATGACGTCGCTGATCGCCGATAACGGGTTTTTCGCCTCAAATTGAATACCGGCCTTTATCTTTGAAGTCATTTAAAGTGTGTGAAGTACAGATGTGTCCTTCTACATCTATCCTCAATACGCCACGCACCGCGTCATGCCTGGCGTGAGTGAGCCGCCAGGTCCCATGCAGCTCTGCTAGCGTTGGGCATCTTTTTTTATAAAAATGCGTTGTAAGTCGCAATGCGATGCGACTAGGACGCACCAGGTGCAGACTGTGCCGATTAATCTGATAGGCGACACTTGTATATCTGTGTACACAGAGTCTGTAAACGGAACTCGGTGTGGGAAAAAGCCTCTGTATAGTAGCACTTTGCCTGCTGATTCAGAGAATCAGTCGCTCACAGATATACAAGTGTCACATATGAAATGACTCGGCTTCCTAGTCTCATCGCATTGCGACTTAGATGCATTTTTGGCAAAAATTAAAGACGTGAACACTAACAGTCTCGCGGGACCTGGCGCGCCGAGAGGGCCAATTTGGCGTGACTGCAGTAAAGATGTGAGAGGCCAGTGGGCGTAATAATAATCTAAAATGAGATGTGTATTCCAGTGAATAATTGTGGAGGCTCCCTGTAGGGCGTGCACTGTACGATAAATAAACATTTCTGCCTGTCTTTTTTTTCTGTCTGTTTCTCTTTTCTGTCTGTCTCTCCATCTCGTTTTCTGTCTGTTTCTCTTTTCTGTCTGTCTCTCCATCTCGTTTTCTGTCTGTTTCTCTTTTCTGTCTGTCTCTCCATCTTGTTTTCTGTCTGTTTCTCTTTTCTGTCTGTCTCTCCATCTCGTTTTCTGTCTGTTTCTCTTTTCTGTCTGTCTCTCCATCTCGTTTTCTGTCTGTTTCTCTTTTCTGTCTGTCTCTCCATCTCGTTTTCTGTCTGTTTCTCTTTTCTGTCTGTCTCTTCATCTCGTTTTCTGTCTGTTTCTCTTTTCTGTCTGTCTCTCCATCTCGTTTTCTGTCTGTTTCTCTTTTCTGTCTGTCTCTCCATCTCGTTTTCTGTCTGTTTCTCTTTTCTGTCTGTCTCTCCATCTCGTTTTCTGTCTGTTTCTCTTTTCTGTCTGTCTCTCCATCTCGTTTTCTGTCTGTTTCTCTTTTCTGTCTGTCTCTCCATCTCGTTTTCTGTCTGTTTCTCTTTTCTGTCTGTCTCTCCATCTCGTTTTCTGTCTGTTTCTCTTTTCTGTCTGTCTCTCCATCTCGTTTTCTGTCTGTTTCTCTTTTCTGTCTGTCTCTCCATCTCGTTTTCTGTCTGTTTCTCTTTTCTGTCTGTCTCTCCATCTCGTTTTCTGTCTGTTTCTCTTTTCTGTCTGTCTCTCCATCTCGTTTTCTGTCTACCTTTCTCTCTCTCTTTCTGTCAGTCTAATCTTTCTTCCTCTATTATGTTTCTCTCCCCCCATCTTTTCTGTCTATCTCTCCCTCTACTTTTCTGTCTGCCTCTCTCTCTTTGCTGTCTATCGCTCCCTCTTTTCTTTCTTTCTGTCTGCCTTTCTCTCTTAGCGAGAGATGTACTCTGTTACACTCTCTCTCTCTCTTTCACCACTCTCACTTTCTATCTCTTGCTTTCTAGCGGTCTCTCCCTCTCTGCCTGTCTCATTAGCCTCCTGTCTGAGGCTCAGATATCAGAGAGGAAACTCTTTGAAGAAACATGTGACAGGCTCTTGACACAATTCCTGGGGCACAATGAGAATCCGCCAGGAATGCAGGAAGAGAAGCTACCACCTCCCCAGTGTGTCTTTCTCCAATGCTGGTGTCAGCACATAGACACTGATTCATACACTGTAGTAACACAAAGCGTAATTGTTAAAATCCAGCAGTAAATTCCAAGCCAGAGGTCCTTACTCCATGTCTACATTAAGTTTCCAGTATAGAACAGTTTTGTCATTACATGCACATTTGCAGTGGTTGGAACTTGATATTCTTGATTTTACAGGATCATAGTGCAACTACCTTTTCTTTTTAAAGATTTATGAAGACGGAATGGGTAACATTGAAGTGTGGAATGTCCTGATTTTTTTTAATGTACATTATCGTAACCTTTTTTTTTTTTTTTAAATTTGAAAAGAAACTGAGTCAAGGCAGCTGGCGCAGCCACTTTCAGTGGAGGCTGCCAGTTAATTGACCACTAATCCTAAAATGTAAGTTGGTTCAGAAACAACAGGCGTCATGTAACATTCATAAATATATATGGGAAAATGTGCGTATCATTGTTACCTGCCTCAGCGCAGGCTGTTACTGTTTATTATGAGTTTTTTCGGCTGTCAATGATTCCCTGCGTCTTCCAACGGGAATCCCGGCAAGGGATATAACATAGGCGTCGAAATACCAACCCCTATGTTAATACCGACGCCGAAAAACGTCAAGGTCGCCAACCCGAATGAAGGTAAGTCAGGGGCGCCCTTAGTGTTAGCCGCGGGCCAGGATTAGGGAGCCTAGTGGGGTTAGGTTGGGGGGGGGAGATTAGGTCTAGGCACCCCTAGGGCGAGGGTTAGGGTTAGGCACCCCAGGGCGAGGGTTAGGGTTAGGCACCACCCCAGGAGGGTTAGGTTTATGGAGCGGTAAGAGGGGGTTAGGGTTAGGGACCACTAAGGCAGAGTTAGGGGAGGGACAGGGGAGGGTTAGGTTACTTACCTGCCCCAGGCGGCATCTTCATCCGTCGGGCATCCGCTGTCAGGATTTGAACTGGCTGCTAAACAGCCGCCGGTATTTCAATCCCTTTCCCCCAGAATAGCCACTGGTAAGGAAGTTAATCAATCCTGGCCATAATATGCAATTGGCAGCTGCTGTTGCTGTGTGTGTACGGTCATTGCCCTAATTTGCCCCATGGCATCAGACCATTGTGACCTGTAGACAGCCCGCTTTCCGTACTGCCCACAGATTCAACTGTTTACTGACCAGGTCTCTCGTGTCTCAATGCGTGGGGCCAGCTCGTTAAACCATTACCTTCAATCACTGTAAATCCTGAAACATTTTAACGTTCATTTATGGTAATGGCTCAGTGGTGTTGTTACCTTTTTACAACAAGACTGCTAAATCAAGGCATAAAGGACTTCCCATCTACTTATTGGCTTTGATGTCATGTTAGAAACTCTCTCTGCTTTTGTAGATAAAAGGACTGACGTTTATAAATGTCAGTGATGCAGTGATTCCTTAAGTAACAACAGCATATATGAGATGCTAAAACATTTATAATCTTACAGGTTATATCGTCTCGATGTAGACTTGATTTCCTCAAAATGAAAAGTAACCAAACACTGCTGTTTTCTGTTACCTGTGCAACCACTTAATGCAGGGATGGGGAACCTTTTTTTGTCCGAGGGCCATTTTAATATATATAACGTTATTCAAGGGCCTGGTGCAGGCCACACCCCCTCCATGTGATGTCACACGGAGGCGGGACCACAATCGCCGGTGATCACAGCAATGCCCGGAACATCTTGAGGATGCTTCGGGGAGCTGTAAGGGCGTAGTGAGACCGTCTCACGCGTCCTAAGGATGCTGCAGATGACACTGGTGCATAGATTATGGCTGCAGGGTGACAGTCTAGGCACCCTGCTTGACAGATGAGGCTAGCAGAAAATAGCTCAGAGGAGGGCCGCACCAAATGATTCTGGGGGCCTTATACGGCCCTCGGGCCCTCGGTTCCCCATCCCTAGAGTCGGAAGTAGAGACAGAGATGGAGCTGTTAGACAATTGGGAGGAGAACTAAAGGGCAGCATCACATAACACAAGGGAGGGTAGGGTACGAAGGAGAGGGTGGTCATCTGGGTCAAAGACAGCTTACAGGTCATGGAGAGTAAGAATGGAAAAGTGACCCTTAGATTTAGCGGTGAGAAGGTCATTAATGATCTTAGGGCCTGATTCAGACCCACTCGCAAGCGGCTGTCCGCTCGCAAGTGGGTCGATGTTGTGCTCTGCGCATGCGCACGACGGCGGGAGCTCCGTCGTGCGCATGCGCCAGACGCGACGAGTGAAGGACTTTCCTTCGCTCGTTGTGTCTGATCAAAGGGGGCGTGCTGTCGATGTTGATTGACAGCACGTCCCCTTTGGTGGGCGTGCCGGGGGCGTGCCTCCCTGACGGGGGCGCCTCCCGTCAGAAGCCGGCCCACTGACATCACTAGTGATGTCAGTGGGAGTGATTTTGGCTCTGATAGAGCCAAAATCACTCCGGGGCTTGCGGTTGAAAACCTCAACCGCAGGCTCCGGCTCGCAGTTTCGATGGTCATCAAACTGCACGCTCGTATAGGCTGTGGGTCCAGGAGGACGCTCCATTTTTATGGAGGGCGGCCCACATTCAGAGCGTGCGCTCTGCTCAGAGCGTACGGCTCTGAATGAGGGCCTTAGTTAGGACAGTTTCAGTGGAAAGAACAGAGTGAAAGGCAGATTGAAATGGGTCGATGAAGGAGTTGGAAGAAAGAAATGTGGACACACGTTGGAAAACAAATTGTTCCAATAGTTTGGAGACCATATTTTGTTGTGTCTGTTTTACCCTAGCTAATCCTATTAAATTAAAAAGTCCTCAATTCCAATATCTGAGTTGGCAGTTCGTAAATAGCCCAGCTGACGTCCGCGGATGTGGTGATAACGACTATTTAAGAGCCACACAAGTCATGCCAGCTGCGATGGGGGAGATATGATGGATGTTACTTCTTGAGGGCCAATTTGTCTGTCATTTCTCCATCAGAACTCCCCTGATGTTAGCATGTGAAGCTGGTCACTTCAATATGGTGGACACCTTAGTGCATAGAGGAGCTGGTTTAACGCGGACAGATGCCCTGGGCCATGATGCTCTTCATTACGCTAGATTGTCGGGAAATCAACACATCCTCAGTCTACTTCTATCAAAGACGAGCCAAGAACATGGTATGTTCTATCACTTGTTGTGTACAATTTATTGGATCTGTATAGATTAATTACCTCTTGATTAACTGACCCTTCTCATGCCTGACTGTATATATAGGAGATGGGGCAAGTAGAACTTCATTGGGGAAGACTAGACTATTGGTGCACCTTACTGCTCTATCCAATCAGGTGCCAGATTCACTTCACACCTAATTTGTGTTATCCAATCAGGTTTGTTAACGTCTGGTGTGCTTAGATTCAATATCTAAGTGCCTTCTATGCATTGGATGAAATCAAATCTAAACAGGAGTCGTATTGACATATCTAATGACACTTGGTCTGATTCAGAGATGTACGTTTATCCGAGGATGAACGCACATCTCCAATGTTTTCCCGCGTCAACTCCCCCAAACGCTGACGGACTGTCACTCACTTTGCAAATAAAGCCTCTCTGCGACCGCTGTCACTAATCAATCGCTGGGCATGCGCAGTGCAACTGTGACACGTGCGCAGCGGCAATAAAATCACTCCACTGAGTCTAACACTGACATTGCGTCCACCTCTGAATCAGGCCCAGTGTACCATTTGTGCACCACCGAGCAGGCGTTCCTTATTATCGAACAAGAGTTTTTCAGTGCTCCTCCAGAGTTTATTGTAGGTCAGCGATTGCTGATACACAAGACATTGTCCTTCTGTAATAAACGTAGTGTATGAGCGTGTGTACACAGCAGTTTTACATCTACCTGCCTACCTGCTTTCATGTAAGCCACTCATTATGTTTTTCTAAAAAGTTCACATCGATAATCTCCCTAAAACCCCGGCATGGAGCTGGATCTGCTGCAGGAGGAATCCGAGCCATTATTTAAAGAGACAAACACATTTTATATTGTGCCGTAATTCTGATTTGCCTAGTAACTTAGTTTTATTTGGAAACCTGTTATTTAGTTTTTTTTTAATTAATAATTGAATTACTTTTTGTATTTATAATTTAAATATACTGTAGATAACTATATAAAAGTGTATTAACATCTGTGTAATAGGTTTAAATACTTGGAAGTATACAGTAGATTTACAAAGAAATAAAAGCACAGGAACAAATAAATAAATGTCGCTTTTAGTCCCAAACCAATGCAGCCGCAGATTGTATAACCCCAATAACCGGAATTTAGAGCGTCAGCGGACTTTACCGTTTATTAAATGAATTTAATCTTATTCTATGTTTGTACAGGAATGAAGAGTCCGACCAAGCCTTTACAGGTATCTCCAGCAAAACACTTATTGCTAATATATGAAAATGTGCTGCGTATTGTGTATAATATCTGCCCGTTATTAGTTTTAGGCAAGATTAGCCCGTGTTATATCAGAGTGTGCCAACTGCATGATTCCATATAATAAGATAGCCGGTATGGGGGGAATTATACGCTAATCTAAGTGACTATTCTAAGTGCATTGTAGGACATAAAAATTGTATAAAGAGATGGGTACTGTAATGCAGTCACATCACATTGTAATGACACAGAGGGTAGATTTACTGCTTGTAAAATTCAAAGGGGCAACATTAGGGTTTTAAGGGTGTTAACTAACCTCTTTGGTCTATTTGTCTGTTTGTATAATTTCTGCTTAGTATACTTTACTACTGTGATTGACCTAAATGTTCTATAAAACCAGTAGAATATATTATAATAACTGATAAATAATATAATACCCCCTCTAATACATAATAAGCCTCTAAAACAGGTGATTCGTAGCAATAGTGGCTGACGTTTAATTGGGTCAGAGCAGTAGAGAAAATTTGATGTTTGGGTACAAAGCTGTGGGGGGTCTCTATTCCCTTGTGTATAAGGGGTCCCTATGCTCAGAACCTATTTTTGAAAATGATTATTGCACTCAACTTACCACAAGGCCAACGTATTGACAAATAAGATAAACAAAAGTATCTAGTGTAGTCCAGTTATCGCTTCTAGGTATCTTACTTTTTCTAGGACCGTCCCTTACCCTCCCCCTCATAATTACAATATTGATTCCACTATCATCTAAACTAGAGATAAACCTGCATTAGCAGGACATGTTGGGGTAGGTTTCTACAACTGTGTCACCTTATATGGAACCTACCAGGAAGTATGAAGTGGGCTTTATGGCAAATATTAGGATACATGGTTGTCCCAATATTTCCATCTCAAAATTCTGGGCACCATACGCAAAGGAGACCCCCACATCAATGTCTGGCCAGCGCCCCCATTTGTGTGATAGGACCACGCATGGAGGTAAGTAGGTGGGGGAACAGTACTAGTGTAATTTCTCATACCCTGCTCTCCTATCATGTTGGGATCATGTTGTTGCGGCACATTTATGTATCATTTATACTGTGTTCGGGAGTCCAAAACTATTTCATTTTGGGTCATTGGCTGTATTTGGGATGCCATCTTTATTGTCTAAGCTTAATCTGTGATATATTAATTTGCAATTTCTACAAGTGATGCCCGTTTCCTGCCTTGTTTTATAGAACACATAGATATACTGTATGCATATATTAATTTTTGCATGTACAGACGCACCTGGTCACCCTCTTATTACCTGGGATAAATGTGACCGTGCACATGTTACTATACCTTTTATACTGTTATCTTTTTCTCCACCTTAGCAATCAGTAGTCAGCTTGTGCCATAGATCTATAACTATATAGATACAAACTTGCTCAGTTTCTACTAACCCAACTAACACCTCGATTTTTCTGGCCTGTAAAACTTCCAGCATGATCAAGTCACTAGATTAAGCTCAGAAAGAAGTGGAACTCCCAAAAAACGCAAAGCTCCGCCTCCTCCTCCTATCAGCCCTTTACAGGTAAAGATAACCATCTGAAATGTCATGTCATGTGTATGTTTAGTAAAGAGAACTGTGGTCTTGAAGAGTGAAACAAAAGTTCCTACTCTCAGCTTACAAGGTCATTTACAAAGTCCAACACTGTGCAAGATCAGCCTTGCCCCCACCGTGGAGGTGATGCAGTCAGGATGCCGACAGTCGAAATGCCGACCGCTGGCTTCCCGACTGTCTAATCCCGGCAGGACTCTAATGATAGGCGTCGAAATCCCATACCAAACAAATGTAAGCCGGGCGGCGAGCGCGGGCAGCCGCGGGGTTATAGGTTAGGGGCTTCCGGGGGGAACTTAGGGTTAGACACCCCCCCGGGAGGGTTAGGCTAGGGGAAGGGGAGGTTAGGGTTAGGCACCCCCCAGGAGACTTAGGTTTAGGTTGCAGGGACGGGGGGGGTTAGGTTTAGGCACTTAGAGAGGGGATTAGGGTTAGGCACTAGGGGGGAGGTTAGGGTTAGGCACCCCTAAGGGAGGGTTAGGGGAGGGGTGGGGCCAGAGTTAGTATTACTTACCCAAATCCCCTGTCGGGATCTTCACTCCTGCCGGGCTTCCGGTGTCGGGATTTGAACCGCCGGCCATGCGGCCGCCGGTAATACATACTGATTCCCTGTGCACGTAGGTGTATGCCAAAACGTAGTTTTGTCGAGTGAGGGTGGAGGGAGGTGTTTGTGGAGGGGCAGAAGTATGATTCTAAACTGAGTATTCTATTTGCAGCAGGTATTTCTAAAGTGGTTGGCAGTTGGACATTCTCACGTTACACTAACACTTTTGCACTGTCCAGGAGCACCGCTGCAAAACAAAGGCGTTTTTTTGGGATGCATTGAGTGAGCTTCATAATAGCAATCTGAATAAGGCAAAAGCAGTGGTCTCCCTTCAACATGCCACCTGAGGCAGCATTTGCAGCAAATCCTCTCCTTCCCCTGTTGCACATAAAAAATTGGTTGCAAGAGGAAGCGCAGTGTCAAATTGATCACCCGAGCTTCATTCTGCACTCATTGTGTTAGCAGAACAGTGACTGGCAGAGGCAGCACATGTACCAGGAGAAGTGGGAAACATCCTCCCTGTCCTGTATCTCTATATTGTCTCACTGCCAGGCACTGATCAGCTGGTACAAGGCTGCAGGAGGAAGCGTAGGTGAACGAGGTAGGTATACAGCCTCGGAGCGGAGCAGGAGGCTGATTGAGGTGACCCAGCATATGTCGAATTCGATATACTACTAGTATATCGATATATATGTATACTGCTGTGTGTGCTGGTCATTGGAGTGACCTGTCCACTTGCATTGATTATGTTAGTGAGGAAAAGGCTGCAGGTAAAGACATTTGATGATGTAGCTAGAACATTTAGAATAGAGGTCACAAAGCTCTATCTCATAAGAAACAAAAAAAACACAATAAAAAGTTCCAGCGCTCCCTACTAAGCCAATAGTCCCAAAATTGAGGCAAACAGACTTATTTCAATCTTCACGGATTATTCCCCATCAAAAAAAAGTCTTCTCTTATTCCCCACAACGATGTCCAATGGAACGTGATTCAGGGGTACATAAAAAGAGAGAAATATATACCAAATATAAGTGAAGTAGCGTTTTAATTTCACAAGAACTACAATAAAATTATCCACCAGCACTGAGGGTATAGGCAGCGTACCAGATATGGGGGCGTATATGTACATTACACCAGCAAACATATGTGTTAACAATAAGCAATCCCGGGAAAAGCATCTGTATCCACATCCACTGATGTACTCCAAGTTCCTCCACATCCAAATCAGCTCCTTCCCTCTGTCCACCAACGCGTTTCACCTGTTAGTCTTTTTCAAGGTATGCTGGTATTTTAAAGTCTGAACCCTCTTATACCCAGTCCTCCCCTGTTGGTTGATTACAGGAAGCGACCAAAAACACATTCTTATATCATAACCTCTTTATGGGCACAATACCTTTGTTCTCCTCTCCTCTTCCATACCTAAATGGGGAATGAGGTGCCGTGGTTACTTGAGTATAAAACTTTAAACAAAACCATTTCCGGTTTCCGCGTTCCCTGTGGAACGCACCTGAAGTATTCTGGGAGATCACGTGTGACGCATCGCGTCACCTGACTCGGGAACCAACGAGTCATCCCTCTCAGATGCCTGTCTCTCCGAGTCTCCTCCCTTCCATATAGTACTCGTTGGAGACCCGGAAGTGTGCGGGTCAGCTTGCGGGTGTGTAGTCTACATCTAGAACGCAGACTCTTCTCCAAACCCGGAAGTGTGCGTTCTGCATGTAGGAATTTTAGTCCTCCTGCATCCTGGATGTCTTATAGGGGAAGCACTCATTTATAAAGTGCAGTGTGCCCATAAATTGCATAAAATCTTTTTAAACAAGCAGAAATTAAACAAAAAGAAACAAAAAAAAAGAAAGAAGAGTATCTTAAAAATGGGAACGTATTGTAAACGTCTCAAAGTGACTAAAATGAGTTAAAATTGATCAATAAAACTAAAATTATAAAAACCATTTAATTTCAAAATCATTATTCAAACCGTTCGGTATGAGGGTTTTTAATTCATAAATGGACTTCATTTCTGTTTTTGCTAAAATGTTTGCTAAAATGTTGCCTATACCCCTTTTGTCTCCGATGGGGTTTTACTTGTATTATTCTCATCACTTTTTTTTATCCCTGCTAACGAACGTTTGTGACATTCTTTAAAATGATTTTGAGAATGAATGTTTTTCAAAACCCTTTTTAATATTTCTTACATGTTCACCCGATCTCTCTTTCAGTTGTCTAGTAGTGCGTCCTATGTACTGCAATCCACATGTACATTCAATTAAATAGACACAATTCCTACTATTACATGTAATGAAATCCTTCAAATCGTATACTACTATATTAGTACTATTTGATTTATAATCTACTGTTTTACTCTCCTGTTTTAAATGGTTTGTACACATTATGCATAGTCCACATCTGATGCCCTACTGTGTGAGCACTAAAAAACTGGGGAATATCTGCTGGAGGGATATAGAAGGGAGGGATTAGAGACTAGCAAATACTAGTGCTGTATGTATGCCAGCCGCAATGCCCACTGTACCCCAAGATATTGTAGTGGATTTGGATAAACATCTTTTTACGGTAAGTACAAAACTCCTTTTTTTATTTTTTTTATTTAAACACTGACTGGCTGTGAGCAAGGACTGACTGCACATTCCGTGGTGGTTTATCTTCTATAGGTGTCTCTCCTCTCCACCAGGGGGAGCTGTGGCAGCATTAGTGACTGCAGTAATTTTGGCTGTCGCCTATATAGCCACACACACTATCATTTCTGTAACACATGTAACAATCAGCTAACCATTTCTCATTGCAGCTAAGTGACTTGTCTTCTCCATTGTCCTCAACATCAACCCCGCTCTCAGCCAAAGGTGATGTGTTTTTCTCCGATCAAAGCAACAAGGTAACGTGTATACAGCCATAAATAATGGATGCTGATTTTTTTTTTTTTTTCAGATATTTTTCTTTGAATTTTAGTACAGTATTTTAACACTGTATAGATATGTTAGATTATGTGAAATGGTATATACTGTATGTATGTATTGAGTGGCATCCTCTCTTAAAAAAAAACAAAAAACAACTTCACATGCATTAACACTTATGATTAATATATTTAGAGAAATGAAAAGGCTAATATTCATGTGAGATTCGTCTCATCTCAGGTTGCCGTGGGGATGCTAATATCAAATCCGTAAAATTAAGAAGTCTGTAAAAAGGATCCATCTTCCCAGTTTTTGAGCCCAGAAGTTGGGAAGATGAACCAATTGCACCGTTTTAAGGTTTGCTCAATTTCTGAAACTTGAATGTCCTTAAGACCGAAATTACAGATTGATGTTAAATAAAGTGAACAGTGGTTTCTATGAGAGCTATCTTCTTATTAGATCAGTATTTCATCCAATCAGGAGCTGTCTCTCATTTCAACCACTCCGTAGGCTCCTGTCATTTTCGTTAAGTGCTCTTTCAGTGGTCTTAAAATAAGTAAGTTTTGGGGGATATTTGCATCAAGCAAACGGTAATTCACCCAATTGTTTTTTTGTTTTGTCTTTTACATAAATTTATATCACTATAGTGGACTATAAAAAGAAACAAATCATTTTTCCTTGGTTTGTTTCTTCAGGCTTCTATGAATGATTTGTAATTCTGCACAGTGCAATACTAGACTAGACTACCTTGGCAACCACAGTCAGATGTAGGGTTGCCACCTCATCCCTTTAAAACTGGACACATTTGAATTACACAGGTTCTGTGCCTGACTAAAACCAGGTGAAATAGAGACTTGAAGTCAGCCAGCCACAGAATCTGTGTAATTCATGTGTGTCCAGTTTTAAAGGGAAGGGGTGACAACCCTAGTCAGATGGCACATGATGTAGTACGCAGAGAGGCTTTGGAATGGCTCTCTGAGCTCTGGGCCTGATTCAGAGCCGCTCGTAAGCGGCCGCTCGTTCGCTCCGAGCGATGTTCGCACAACTGCGCATGGGTCGTAATGCACATGCGCCAACCAGTCAGTGCAATCGGAAATCGAGCGCTCGCCAAATAGCGAGTGCCTGCTAATTTGAGTGACAGGATGAGGCGTTTGTGGGTGGTAACAGGGGAAGGTGCTTGAAAACGGGGAGTGGAGATCCGAACGCAATCGTGCCAAACGTTGTCAAAACAGGCGTTTTAAGGGTGTGCATAATTAACAAAGCAGCGTCATCGACCACGTCACTTGGTTGTCTCTTAGCCTGAACTGTTCGCCTGATTGCGGTAGGAAAATCCAACCACAAGCACTGCGAGCAGTTCAGATGCCTTTCGATGTACTCGATTAATCTAATAAATTGCGGAGATGACGTAGGATGCGAGCGGCCAGGGGGCGTCTTTACAAAATAGCGAGCACGTTTCGTTCGCTCGCTCAGACATAGAGGCGTCAACAGACCGCAAAGAGCGAGCGCTCAATTTAAATAGCCGGCGCCTTTTTCTGACCGAGCAAGCGCAAATAGCGTTCGGCTCTGAATCAGGCCCTCTGTGTACTGTATAATCATTCCCTTTTGCCTTTATGAAAAGTGCTGTGTCTATACTTTCTGCCTTTCAGAAAGATTTTGAAAAGTAGATAGTGGTTAGTAGGACAACAGCTTTGTAAAATGCAGATAGATGCTAAAATCCACTTCACTTGCTATTTAATAAAGAAATAAAATAAGCCTTATAAGTATGATTGCAGTTTTAAATATGTTTAGTTAAAAATAAAATATTTGCATATACTGTACTGAATAATATTTTGGAGTGTCACTGACCTTTTAATGGCTGACAACTCATATATTTTGTTTAGTGACCACTTAAGCGCAAATTATTTTAAAAGAATTTCAAGTGCAGTGTAAATATTTTTGGCACATAGCTGACAAACTATTTTATTGTTAAGTATTGGAAATGTATATAACTGCGGGTTACACTTATTTTATTATCTGTTTTCTTAGGATGAAAATACACACTGTAGGCGAGACTACAGAGACAGATTAAGCGATAGCACAGGTAAAAAAATATATTTTTTCCATCCTTAGGAACTAAGTCAAAGGGGTCGATTCAGTTAAGTGCAATGAAGGTGTCGATGTGCGCACGTCAGCCGCACATACTGTAGCCCCGAAATTGTGTGTTTTAATACGGACCCATATGGGGGTGCAAACTAAAGGCCTGATTCAGGGGTTATATAGGGTGTCATTGCCAGTGTACTAACGTTGTCAAACTGGCACAACGTGGGCATCGCACCCTAATTGAATCGAGCCCAAAAGGTCAAAAACTTTATTTTTTGTCTCAACATATTTGTATTTCTCAATATGGATGTTAATATGCTCCTGACAGCGTGAGGGTTCATCTCACAAAATGGCTGCCTCCATTCAAGTTCAGGAGAATGCAACCTATCACTCACTACATGGAACCACTGACATGCCTGCACTTTGCTATGGCACAAGCTGCTGCTGGTGGTGCCATGATACTATAGAAATTATTAGTATGGCTGCTGCAATCTATTCACATTATTTCATTGATGTTTGTAATGCATCTGTGGCAGGCAAGTAGATTCCCATTTGTTTGCTTGTTTTTTAGTTTAACAAATTAGTACTTATTTTGTTTGCTTTTGTATTTAATGTATTTTTCATGGTACATTTGAATTTAATATTTATTAATAACATTGTCCATTTTACCATATATCCAGCTCTGCAACTGGAGCTAAATGTGTCTTTTTTTGCGACTCATTTTACACTTGGATTTTTGGCGCAATTTATGTCCTACTCTACAAATCCATGAATTACTCCATATAGAAGCAAGTCCAGAAACCCCCTATAGGTTCTATTATGCATGATGGTAAACGTGACTTAGTATAGTGTAATTACAAGTCCATTATATAACCAGTACCGGATTATAATGAACCAATATAAGAGGTTCTTTGGGCTCCCAGCCTGATTCAGGACGCGGCGGGGTGAACCCCGGACCCGAGTTACCCAACCCAGGTCCCGCAAAAAGTAGCAGAGAGCTGGACCACTAGCGCTTGGATATGATGTCATAACCAAGCGCCTGCTAAGGTTGGATGGGGGATTTGGTGGAAAAGGGGTATATGGTGAATAGTAGTGTTCCTTCTAGGTCCGGTGCCGGGTAGGGCGCTGGACCTAGATAGGGGCACTCCTATGCGTGCACCCCCGGAAAGGGGGTGTGGTCATGAGAAAAGGGGATGTGACTTGAAGACGCACCCACTTTTCGTCACTCTTGGGGGGCGTGCCCGGCACTTATGGACATGTCGGGCTGCCTCCAAGCGTGGTGAACGATGACAGCAGTTGGCAGGCTGTTTTAGCGGGGCGCCGCTTAGAGGGGCAGGGCGCACTCTGCCTTTTAAAAATCGGTTAGGGCGCTGCGCTCAGCTAAAACACCCTAGCGGGAACGCTACCCGGAATTCTCTCTAAACCTTCTCATTGTTGTATTTATTAAATTGTTATTCTTAATTAGGGAAACTTAAATTTACCATATTTTATTGTAGAATAGTCGTGAGTTTGCAGTAGCAATATCTGTCACTTTCTTTTTATACAGGGGAAGACAGTCTGTTGGATGTCAGCTTAGAGGCCGAGCCCCAAGATCTCATCTCTCTGCTCCAAACAAAAATAACCACTCTAACAATATTAAACAAGGAACTACAGGACAGGCTACAGGTTTGTACTACTGAGTATCATACCGTACATAGGGCCTGATTCAGCATGGATCGCAATTGCTGCACGCAGGCTATAGATATATGATGGTATGCACGCAAGCTATAGATATATGATGTAATGCACGCAGACTATAGATATATGATGTATGCAAGCAGGCTATAGATATATGATGTATGCAAGCAGGCTATAGATATATGATGTATGCACGCAGGCTATAGATATATGATGTATGCAAGCAGGCTATAGATATATGATGCATGCACGTGATCCTTGTAATAATGCAGATGCAGCAGGAGGTGTATGACACCCCCTGCTGCATTTGCGATCCCGGTACTGCGACAGAGGTCGCAGGCTAGGATCACCATTGCGACCACCGGTGGTCGATGGTCGCGATGGTGGACGGCGCCGGGTCACCAGCCAGCTGAGTAAGCTTCAGCTTACTCTGGCTGGCCGGCGTGCAAGCCCAGGACACTACGTTGATCAATGTAGATCCTGGGCTGGCCACTCCCAGAAAACGGGCCGTACGCGCCCCCGTTTCCAGGAACAGCGGCTGTCCCCGCACCTCCCCTTAAATGCCTCTGCCTGTCAATCAGGCAGAGGCATTCAAGGGTTTGCGTGCATGCGACTACACAGGACCTTTTCTGCACACTTGCAGAATGGGTTCCTGCACATGCGTAGATTCCCGATAATCGGAAATCTGCGATCAGCAGTGAACTTGCTTTCACTGCTGAATCAGGCCCATAATTATCATTATGCCAGTCGTCATGTTCTACACCCTCAACTACAACCTCTGAAATTAAATATACAATAAATAAATTTTTAATAAGATTATCTGCTTATGCTGATTAAAATGATATGCGGCATGCCTATATTCTGTGTGTGACTTTAGCTGAAATGCTACGTTACAGTGTTACAGCCGCTGACACTGTAACGTAGCATTTGGCATGCAGATGCAGTCGCACACAGAATATAGGCATGCCGCCTATCATTTAAATCAGTCTAAGCTGCCTGTGCATCCTATTCACATCGCTTTGTGAATAAGACACGCTCTAAAGCTGGCCACACATCTAAAGATTATCTGTCCAACCAGCCAACTAGTTGATTGGTTGGAATGAAAATCTGGTAACGTATGGGAGTAACTGATGATCAGCAATTTGCTCCTAAATGCCAGAAAACAGATGAAAATGGTCGTTCAGACAAGTTTGTTGAATGTTTTGATCTAAACAATTTGTTCGAACAACAGTTTTTGTCCATTTTCCGGCATTTGGGAGCAAATTGCTGATTGTCATTTGCTTTCATACCTTACCAGATTTTCATTCCAACCAATCAACTAGTTGGCTGCTTGGACAGATAATCTTTAGGTGTGTGGCCAGCTTAAGGGAAAAAGTTGTACGAAAATATGCTCGGCGCTACCGAATTGCATGACGCTAACACATTGTGTAATGTGACTTGTGGCACATGGAGCATAGATGGATGTGGACACATCTGTAGTTCAAAATATAAAAACAACTTAAACAGGGAAAATCCATAGATCACTGGTTCCCAAACTTTTTTGAATCGCGGCGCCCTAGTGTATCAGCATTGTTGTCACGGCACCCCTAAGCCAAAAGTTTGTTATTGAGAAATCAGAAAACAATGTAGCGAAATAGTACAGTGAAGTAAGTTGTGCTTGCCTGTCATCCTTAGGTTTGGTTATATAGTTGTGGACAAGTTCGTGCTTCTGTTTGTGCACATATTTACATTACATTGACCATACGCAATACAGCAAAGCAATGTGGTTTTTGTCATTGAACCACCCCATCATGGTGAACTCATTGCCCATCGGAAGGCATCATGATGATTTCTAAGAGAAATTAGCCAATAAACAACCCATGTTGGGGCATTAGGGAATGAGCACATGATGTAGAAGTCTGTGGAGTAGTGATAGTATTGAGGTTATTGTTATTCCAGTCTACAATTACTCCATACAAAAATTGATTAGGTCATTGAGAAGATCAGAAATATTGTTTATTGACTATGTACGTAATCATTAATATGTTTTGTGTTTTTTTGCAGAAAAAAGAAAGTGTTGGGGCAGTAACGGATATTAGCTGTGATTCATTCCATTCTACACAAACTGACCTAAATTTATCTGTTGCCAAAAGTCAAGAAGCAAAATCACCAGCTGTTATTTCAGAGAACTCTGATATTTCCTTCGAGTCCCAACTGGAGGTGACCAACAACGACCTAAAAGTGAAGCATCTGGAAAAAATCATAGAAGAGATGCAAATTAAATTAGACGAGTCTGAAACAATACGAAAGATCCTGGAAGCCCAGATCTCATCAGATTCCACAGGTGTCCGAAATTCGTTCAGTACGGAGACTTCAGACGTTGCTTCCGATACAGACGTTCAATCTCAGGGATCACCCAATGATGGAAGAGGAGACCTGCCTCTAAAGCCAAATCTGCAAAGGATGTCAAGAGTGGATCAGGAGCCGGAAGAAGGTGGCGTTGTGAAAACAAGCGAGGAAAGTTTATTAGTGCTCGAAGAGTTTGAAGCACTAAAGAGAGAATACCAGGATGTCTTAGCTGAAAGCGAAAGGAAAGAAAATGAGATGAATGACTTAAGGAACCAGATAGATGTGGTAACACAAAGCATTGTTACCTTGGTGCCCATAGAGAGACAAGAGGAGATGGAGAAATCTTATTGTGCAGTCATTGAAAAACTGAATGCGGAAAATGCCCAACTTAGTGTTCAGCGCCAAGAATTGCTGGAAGAAATAAAGAGTTTGCAGAAAGAATTAAAAATCCAAGCAGAGTCTGCATCTCCACTAGAGAATGGACAGGTGGCAGAAGACATGGCAAGTACGATCGATGAGTTGACCAAACAAGTGAGCGAGTTGTCTTTGTTGTACAACAAAGCCCAAGCCGAACTGGAAAAGACAAGGCAAGCATCCCACAGTCTCTCATCGGACTTCATTCATAAAGAAGAGCACGAGAAGCTTTTGCAAGAAGTTGAAGAAGGCAAAGAGAAAGTAGAGAATGATTTGGTAGATCTGGCATCCCAGCATGCTCGGATTCTAGAAGAAGTATGTGAGTTGAAGCAACAGTTGGACAACGTAAAGGGAAACACAATGGTATTAGAACACGCGGAGGTTATTGAAGACTTGAAAAACACAATTGGACTTTTGGAAGTTGAGAGAAGTGAATTGAGAGAGCAGGTTGCCAGGCAGGAATCCAGAATAAAGAGTTTACAAGAGGAGCTACGGCAGGAGAAGACTTCTGTCCAAGAATCAGTGGTCACTAAAAAATTGTTAGCGGAACGACAGGTGTTTTTAGAAGAAGAAATTAGTAGGTTAGCTTTGCAAGTTGGTGATTTGTCTAAGGAGAAAGAAACATGTTCTATAGAGAGTAGACAGGCTAAAAGGGAAATTGCACAGTTAAAGGAAGAAAAGGAAGTTTTGGAAAGTCATCTTAAGTTAAAAGAGCAGGAAATCAATGAACTTCGTGTTAAATGTGATAGAGTCCAAGAAGAACTACATGAAATGAAGAGTTTGTCGGAAAATACTTCAAAAATAGAAGAAGACAAAGATAAAAAGGTTAGTAACAATAAGGGAGGCGTATCAAGCAAAGAATGAAAAAATGGACCAGTGGAGAAGTTGCCAAAACCAGTCAGCTTCTGCCAATCATTTTATAGAATATACATGATAATTGCTACCTTGAAGCTTATTGGTTGCTATGGCCACCTTCCCCACTGGTCCACTTCTTCTCCGCTCTTCTCAGTGCTTGAACACATCTTCACCAATGTATTTTAAATCTTGTGGACTGGTCTCTTTTCAGTTCTTGTACACTCGGTGACATCGTTATTTGAATTTACTAAACTCTAGTGACGTCATTGACACATGAGGCTTTGATGAGGTCTCTAGTTTCTAGTAAGCTGCATTTAAATAGAGAAAGGATTCAAGTAGGAGGTGCTAGGTTGTAACTAAAATTACAAGTATTGGTGTCACCCCACCTGATTTTTATGTCTTTTTCGTTTTAAGGGGAACGTTTATCTCAGATCCATAACATGGCTTCACAGCGGCCTGTGCTGGCCCCCCTGTCCGCCCTTCCCTCCCTGGCCGCATGATGTGATGCCGCGGCGGCGGGGATGCCAGTTGCGGTAAGGACAGCAGCACCGCCGGAGCATCCTCAGGATGTCCCTGGCTGCTGTACAGGCTGCTGGCTGCAGTAACACTGGCTGTACGGTGCCGTTCCAGGCACCCTGCTAGCCAGATGCTGATTATTTATTGTTTCTCAAGGCTTGGGTGACAGATAAGAATTTATGCTTGTCCTTATTAATCGTAATTTGAATATTCGGATGTAAATTTGATTAGGTATTCTGCATAATCTTTTGTTACAAGCTTAGGCATCCAGCCAAATCCTAATATGAAGTTGGTACATCCCTAATTTTTAGTTATTGTTGCTTTGGCATTCAATGCTAGGTGATGTTGAAACGATGCACGCGATGTGCTATCGGAACGGGGAGTGAATGCCCCCAAAATGTTCCACCATCAGCCTTCTCTATTGAGTAGTCCTTTTTCAAAACTCCCTTCTTATCGGATCATGTCCAAACTGTTATTTAAAATATTATATAGCTTTAATATGTTCTTGAAATACTAGCATATGCTTGCATAATTGTTATTAGTATCTCTTTAGGATTTATATGTTTGAATTACACTGTTTTACCACCTCTAAGAATCATTTATGAAGTGTAAAACATGGGCCAATGTTATGTCATGTCATTGTCCTGTGTATGCTAATGTTTAGAGCGAGTGCACAGCTGTGGGCATCAGGATAGTGGCATTATTTTATTAATCTGTTGTTGAATTGTATTAATTAAATATATATTTGAATAGAAATTATATAGTGTAAACTGAGTGAGGGTAGGGGGCGTGTGCACATATTTACATATTCTAATGGGAGGAGCTAGGCAATTTGGTTGTTTACACCTAAATGTGTGAGGGTAGGGGGCGTATGCATGTATTTGCATATTCTGTTGGGAGGAGCTAGGCAGATCAGGTTGTTTACACCTAAATGAAGGCTAGGTGCATACATTCATTTTCAATTGTGTCCTAATACAACAAGATTTTGTACTGGTAAGCAGAGGGGAGCAGATCAACTATACCCATGTAAAAGGACTTTTTATTTTTTAATGGTTACTCAAGAAGTGCGTTTATACCCCTATAGTTTCAACAGGACAGGCTGTTGCACATACTGGGCCTGATTCAGAGCCGTTCGCAAGCGTGAGTCCCGTCGAGCGACTGAAGTTCAGTCGCTACGGGGCTTGCTACAAGACGGGGCAGCTGTCGATGGTGAGTGACAGTTCGCCCTGTTTTGTAGGCCTGTAGGGGGGGTGGTTGGCCAAATGCAGGCGTTCCCTTAGGAACGCCTGGCGTTTGAGGGAGGACCTACTGACATCACAACTGATGTCAGTAGTGGACCGCCGCCTCTATTAGAGCAGGAAGTCCACTAGGCCTTGCAGCAGCCGAGACCCTACCACAGGGAATCGTCGCAAGGACGATGGTCGCGATTATCTCTACAGGCTCCAGGCCGCTCGCACAAGCTGTGGATGGTCTCTCCACTTTGCGAGTGGCCGGAGGGAAAAAAAAAACACGCCCACAGACCTCGCGAGCGGCCAGCGCCTGCGAGCGTGTCTGAATCAGGCCCACTGACCGCTGTGATGCAGGTGATCATTCTGTACAGGTACCTATGCGATACAGTAGATCACACTGTCACAAATGTACCTATGTGTCCGCATACATCTAGCCTCCTTGCGTGCTAAACAGCCCTTCTAGTCGCGCCATGCCGTGGCGTGACCTTGTAGCGCTGAGCGTCTTTTCGTGCGACTTTTTACCTTCAAATGCGTCTTACTCGCATAGCGAATAGTTAGCACAAGTAGCTTCTGCTGATTAAAGTGATATGTGCTGTGTGCGACTGCGGGTGTGTCCGCATGTGAAACGCTACGTTACAGTGTTACAGCCGCTGACACTGTAACGTAGCATTTTGCAGGCAGATACACTCGCAGTAGCACACAGAACACAGGCATGCCGCATATCACTTTAATCAGCAGAAGCTGCTTGTGCTGACTATTCGCTAATGCTAAATATTCATATCGCTATGCGAATAAGATGCATTTGAAGGTAAAAAGACGCTCGGCGATAGAGTCACACGGAGATCCTGCGTTGTGTGGCACGACTTGTAGCGCACGGAGAGTAGATGAATGTGGACATATCTGTACAAAGGTCCCCTCGCTTTTAAAGGATGCTCAATTAGAGTTTTAGGAGAAAATAAAATCAGTAAATAAATGTAGAGCAGGTAACAGCGCTGTAAGCAGTGACTGGCATTTTTCCCCACGCGCTTTGCAATGTGCACCTATAATCCTGCCTGAAAAAGTTCTAGGGTCCCTATATTTGAAGGCCAAAGGTGTCTGTGCCTGTACACATAAGTGTGCATCGGGTGGACAGAATGGTGTAGTTCCGCAATAAGAAGACATTGTGCATCGATATGTTTTGCACTTCCATAAATTGTCTTTTAAGGGCGTTTATAGATATATTCTGCACAGACTAGGGATCGTGTGCAAACATGTCTGCGCTAATGAGTATACGCATTGTTCTGCAGATAACGGAGCTCTCGAGGGAGGTGAACAAACTCAAGGATGCACTAAACAGCCTCTCGCAGCTTTCCTTCACCACAAGCACTTCAAAGCGGCAGGGCCAGCAGCTGGAGGCTCTACAACAGCAGATCAAACAGTTGCAGAACCAGTTGGTGGTGAGTCCTTCTTCCCAATATTTACTAATCATTTCCGTAATTTACTTATATTTATATAGAGCCCAGTGGACCATATAGAGCCCATGAAGTCTAAATGTTCTATCCCATAAAACTCACACTAGGGTCCATATCATCCAAACCCAGTGAGCTTTACATTGGCCATAAACCTCTGGCCACATCAACTCTCCACAAGTATAGAATGATATATTACGGCAGTGGTTCCCAAACCTTTTTTGAATCATGGCACCTGAAAGTATCAGCATTTATTTTTTTCACAGCAAAGTTTCTTATTGAGAAATTCTGCAGAAATTATTACATTAAGTAAATTGTGCTTCTATATCATCCATAGGGTCAGTTACGTGGTCGAGGACAGGGTTGCACTTCTGCTTGTCCACATATTTTATGTTTGCCAATTTAATTTAGTCCTAGACTACCAACCTGTGGCACCCCTGCAAGTCCAAAAACCATCGCAAAGGGCACCAAAAGACAAAAACTATCTTTTTGGGGCACTCTTGAAAACAATTAATTGAAAAATGAAAGATTATAGATTATGGATGATATTATGGTCAATAAAATGTAACCTTTATTGATATTTGTCAATTGACTATGTATTTGAAGTGTATTAACCATCACTCTTTTAAGAGGGAATCTAATAAAGGTTAAATGTTATTGATCATAATATCATCCATAATCTATCATCTTTAATTTTTCAATTAATTGTTTTCAAGAGTGCCCCAAAAAGATAGTTTTTGTCTTTTGTTGCCCTTGGAGACGGTTTTTGAATGTGTATTACACAAACTCTTTCGGTCACCACCAACAGAGGGTCATCGAATAAATAAATATTGTATGACTGACCATAATGTTGGTTTAGAGGTCTTTATCCTCTTTTCTACATATTTTTATCATAATATCATTTATCAGTGCGGAATCTTTATATTTATCATGCACCCCTGCAAGTGCCCAGTGACACCCAGTTTGAAACCACTGTATTAAGTAATACTACGGACTACGTTTATTACTGATACTCATTACCATTGGCATACTTTGTTTAGTATCTCAGTGTTACTTTCAAATATGCTGCCAATATTTAACATTACCTGTCCAGGTGCGTCCACCACCTCCTCATGGGTGTCCGCTGTCCAGATGCCAACGACAGTTGTTCACTAATGCGCTTGCGTGACATCAGTATTTGCATGCCCATTACACTTCAACTTGGTGGGGACAGCGCAGGAAAGGCATTTGCCGTGTCCCCATTGCCGGCATTGGACACCCTTTCCTTTTATTATAATATCGCCATTGCCGGCAATGGGCACCGTACGCTCACACCATCTGTATATGGCGTAAGCAGTACAGTGATAAACAGCGGCAAGCTAACCTAATTCCTTAATGGAGCCCCTAGTGTGCTCCATTTTGTGGCCATGTCATATTCTGGATTGGATTGTCAGGGGGCAGTGGTGGTTGTGGGTTATTTCAACAGGAGGCAGTCTGACGCTTTACAGCACTTAGAATGGAATGGGTATGAAATACCATCAGCTGAAGAGATGCCGGTTCAAATCCCGACCCTGGAAGCCCGGCAAGGACAGCATCCCGACTGGCTGGTAAAGTATACTATCCCTCCCCTCTACCCCCCTAACCCTCCCCTAAACCTAAGTATCCGGGGGGGGGGGCTAACCCTACCCCCCCCCCCCCCCCCAGAGGTCCTAAGACCCTCCTCCCTGTAGCCTAACCCTAACACTTCCAGGGGGGGTGCCTAACCCTAAGTTCCCCCAGGGGGTGCCTAAGCCTACCTCCCCCAAACAGCACCCCCCCGACGCGGCCTAATACTTACCTCCGTATGGTGTCTTACGATTGGGATGCCGGCTGTTGTCGGGATTCCGGCTCCAGTATCCTGATGCTTAAGAGGATACTGGCGTCTGTGTTTTTAGTACATTATTATATCTGGTACTATGTGGATCTAATTGCAGCGTGCATTAAATCTTGCGGCAGATGGTTTTATTAAACCTTGTCACACCCACCTGTCATGTACAGGACTTGTCCTGGCGGCCATTAAGAGATGATACAAAGAATGTTGCCTAAAACCCTAGAGCCGCCATCACACGATAAGTGGCCAGTGGCCGGTCAGGAAGCGGTTAACAATGGTTGATAGATATGAAATCTTTTTTGAGGTGTTTTACTTGTGTCACTAAGCACATCCTGTAGCAAGCCCATGTCCATGGCCAAAACTGGCATCATTCCTTTTAGTGAAGCATAAATAAAGAACGTGGAATCCAGGATGACCAGAGTCTATTTAGACTATTATGAATATATTAGGTGCAATTTCTTTGATGAGCATTTAGTATGGACGGGCAGCTGGGACATCACATGTATTTGCCTCACTGATCGCAGACAGTTTCCGAGACAGAAGAGCTACTTGAGTGATTCCAAGTTCTCTCAGCAGGTTCATGTAAAAGGTTTCTATTCAGAGGCATATAAGGGAGTATTAAAGAGTCTAAAAATAATAAACAATGCAATATATTAAAAGTGAAATGAAAGATCTCCACTCAAAATGGACGTTTCTCTTTTCGGAAGCCTCAGGCAGGAGATCTTCCTCTGTCACTCTTTTCTTCAGCAGGTACAGTCATATGTGTCCTGCACATCCTATAAATTGGAAATTACAGAGCACACTCCTCATTGCTGACTTACATTTTTTGCTAGGTGGCTCCTCCACTCAAGACACTGCATGATACACAAAATGACGGCTCCTCCACTCAAAACAAAATGGTGGCTCCTGTTGCCATGCCAGCCATATATATGTATCATAGGGAAAGGGTCTCAGGGGCTGCAGCCGAACGTTTCCTACTTTGTGCCTTTATTTATACCTCTGTCCATAATTACTGTAAGTGATATGGGACGGGGTGCATCAAGCATCGCATTGTGGATGCGACTCATTCCGTCTGTGATCGCATGCATACCGGTGTTTAGTAACGCCGCATGCATGACGCCGTAAGCAAAGGTCAGTTCTCCTGATAAAAGCTGTGCTTTGTGGTGTGAGGACTTTCGGTTTATGATCTTCCGCACGTGCGCAGCCGTCAGCCGGCGCATGCGCGAGCCCAATAGCTTCTATTAGGCACGGCGTTACCTAACGGGAACAAGGTTCGGAAAGCTTAGCTTTACGGAGCATGGTGCATACGGTAATTGCGGTCAAACCTTCAAAAGCTGCATTTTTAGAGGTTTGAATGCATTTTTCAGCATAGTGCATCCCATTTATGGAACGTTGTACAATGCTCAATCTGCCACACATAACGCAGGAGCTCAGTGTGACGCTGTAGCGCCGAGTGTCTTTTTGTGCATCTTTTTCCTTCAAATGCATCTTATTCGCACAGTGATGTGAATAGATATCAGAAGCAGCTTCTGCTGACTAAAATGATATGCAGCATGCCTATACTCTGAGTGCAGGTGTATCTGCATGCGAAATGCTACATTACACTGTAACATAGTATTTTGCATGCAGATATACATAGGCATGCTGCATATCATTTTAATCAGCAGAAGCTGCTTGTGCTATCTATTCACATCGCTGTGCGCATAAGACGCATTTGAAGGTGTAAAGGTAAAAAGACTCTCTGCGCTACCGAGTCACGCCACAGCATGGCACGACTAGAAGGGCTGTTTAACGCACCAGGAGGCCAGATGTATGTGGACCCATCTGTATAGATTAAATAAGTGTCAAACTGTCAGTACAGAAAAATGTGAATATATAAAAATAAATAAGAGTTTAGTAACATTGCACAACTCTGTGTAACCAATTTAATTATTTTGTTTTGTTCTTATTGGCTTGTATTCTGCTTTGCTGTGTTGGAATAAATTAAATGAAAATATCCTCGGACTCCGCTCAGTCTATCAAATTATCTTGAACATCGGAGGAATATTTACTCGGACGCGTACAGTGCCACAATGGGCTGGCGGTGCCAAACAGTTGTTCTTGATTACAGCTTACGCTTGTGTAAGAAATGAGGAACGGGGTATCAGTATCCGTTCTGATCATCCCACAATAAAAGCACAAGCCCTGTAAAGATCAGCAAGTATATACTGCTTTGAGCATGACATGATATTGAATATTAGGCAAGACCGCACACTTTTTGAATGAATGGTCTTTAGTCATTTAACACCCCACAGATTTGGGATCTCTGGGCAGAATTTAATTGTTTTCTCCAGCCCGATCTCCCGTCTAAAGTGACAGGAGATTGCGGGGTGAGATTAAATTGATTGGAATATTGTGCTGATCGCGCCCAATGAGGTCGGGTTTAGCCGCGTGAAACGGCTTCCCCCAGTCAAAGTGCTGGGCGCGATCGTGTAAAGTGCCGTGTGGGCGCCCAAGCAGGTAACTTTTTGCCCATTTCAGCTCATACCCTCCAGGGGTGCGAGCTGAAATGGTGCGCCGGCAGCTGATCGCGCCCGACAGGAGCAGCAATTGAATAGCTCCGTCGGGTCGCGCAGGGGGCTGGAAACAATTGAATTCTGCCCTCTGTGTCAAATGTTATCCTGTGCTCTCTAACATTGCAGCCCTGGGCAGGTGCCCAGTGAGCTTGTATCATAAATAGATGGCTGAATATCCCTTATAAAAACCAGTATCGCTGTGGCAGGCTAGAATAAATATGTTGTCATTCCCTTTTGTCCTTCCTCCAACTAATAATAATTTATAATCCTGAATAATTCCCACAGTGTCACGTGACTACCATGGCAACCGCATGTCACATTAATTAGCGAGCAGAGATGCTTTGAAACGCTACTCTCACCTTTGCTCAGTAAAATCCTCTCCCCCCTCTGCAATGACAAAACAGGCTGAGAGTTGTCTCCTCTCCAGAGAGATTTTGAAAAGGAGATGAGGAGTTGTAGGAAAACAGTCACTTAACTACCATATCTATATAAGTAACTGGTAGCGGCTCTCCTATACCTAATTATTTTCAGTAACTGTGATAGGAGAGTGGGAGATTTATCAAAGCTTGGAGAGAGATAAAGTACCAACCAAGCAGCTCCTGACTGCCATGTTACAGGCTGTGTTTTAAAAATACAATTAAAAGCTGTTTGGTACTTTGTCTCTCTTATCTCTTTCCAAGCTATGATAAATCTCCCCCATAACTGGACTGGACCCTGCAGAAGATCTACTTTCTATAACACATATTTAGAGAAAACAGAAACCCTGTAGAATTGCTGTATTTTATTGCAAATTTATATTGTTATTCTCCAAAACTTTTTTATTTTTTTCTCTTAAGGATACCAAGAAGCAACACCAGGAAATAGTGTCAGTTTACAGGATGCACTTACTCTATGCAGTTCAGGTAAAGTGCACGTTAATAATAGTGTTACCTCATTTATTCAGTCTGCCCTGTCACTGTAAGAACCTTCTGCATTTATCATCGTTAATATTTTAAAATGCAAATTGTCTAAATGCAAAGTGTCCAAAGCGAAGTATTTAAAGTGATTACACTGAAATTATTATTATCAAAGTCTATAATTCTGTCCATTGTGCACAGGAATAATCGTATGTATATGTGACTCCTATGTATATTGCCAGTAGAGGGAACGAGAACCTGACATTATTTATTTATTTTTAAGAAAAATGTTTTTAATCTAGTCAAATGTTTGATACGGTGTCACTTTTTATAATTACTTTTGTATTCATTCCTCATTCTGTTATTATACTTTACATAATAACAGTGTATATATCTCAGCTTAGAAAGGGAGTTTTAAATTAATGTTTATTAAAGGTGGCAAGAGAACTATTTGCAAAGGGGGATGTACAAGTAGTATTATAGTGCCCGTGTACACTTCTGCTACCTGATACATCAGTTTGCTGTTAATGATTGGCCAGAGGTTGGTTCTGTCCTACCCAAATCTAATTAGTTTGCATATAAATAAACCAGAAGGAAAAATACTATAAAAATAATAGTCAAACAAACCATAGAGAAACATGCTTAGATAGGTCAAAAGTGACCATAGGCTGGATTTGAGCTCGAAATTTGAAATTGCAATAATATTATCGCCATTTAAAATTTCGGGGTCAGACCAGGCAAGAATCTAGCCCCTGGTCTTGCAATTGGTCATACTGCCGTTGCAATACTCCCCCCAGCAATACAATAAATTAAACTGACCACTAAATAGTACTTTACTGGTGTTTTTAACACTTAGGGGTAAATTTACTAAGATCCATGTTGGTCCCGATTTGCATTTTCGGGTGATAATATCACTCTTTTGCAAATCGGGAATTTACCATCATTAAAATCGGGTGATTTCTTCATTTTTTTCAGCTTGAAATCGGGTGGTTTAATGCCGCAAATTCGGGCGCTTTGAACAATAGAAATTACATCACCATCGGCTCAAATCGGAAGTACTTTTCAAATTTTTAATACAAATCGGGAATTTACCATTATTCATTTTGCGAAAGTCGGTTTTACACTGAAATCGGGGACTCGATAGAAGTTTTCAATGCACCACCTCCTGAGCTGCGAGTTGCCATCGAACATACACAAATCAGTGTGATTTGTGTAGGTTTCTGAATGCCAAGTGTGTTCTAAGGGTTAATTTAAAAAAAAAAAAATGACGTGAGGTCCCTTCCCCCCCAAAAGGCTAACCAGCCCCGGACTTGCCGGCCTGTCCTGGTACCTAAAATGAAGGGGAACAAAACGTGTAGGGTTCCACCGTAAATTAGGTACCAGCACCAGGCTGCAGGGCCAGTCCTGGTTTTAATTATAGGGGGGGGAAAAAAAACCAGGACAGGCTGGCAAGTCTGGGGCTGTTTTGCCTTTGGGAGTGGACCTCACGTCAATTTTTCTTAATAAAAAATTAACCCTAAAAATAAAAAAAATTTAAAACAAAAAACAGTCTGCACATATTTCACTGATAATGTGCAGCCTGCTTGTTCAGGAGAGAAATGTGTCCGTTTAAATCAGAACTTCAAAACGGACAGGATCGTCCAAATACACCATCCATCAAAACGATCCTGTCAAAACCGGGAACTTGGTAAATTCCCGATTTTTTAAGTGAAAAAAACGCCCCTTTTTGATCGATCCTATCAGAGTTGAAAAACGGGAAAAATCGGACCAAATCGAATTTTTGTAAATTTACCCTTTTGGGGTAAATTTACTAAAGTGAGAGTTTTTAGAAGTGAGTTTTAAAAGAGATGTTGCCCATAGCAACCAATCAGATTCTAAGTAACATTTAACTAGCAGCTTCTAGAAGGTAATAGCTAGAATCTGATTGATTGCTATGGGCAACATCTCTTCTAAAACTCACTTCTAAAAACTCTCACTTTAGTAAATTTACCGCTTATTCTTATATATCTTACTTGTCATAGACATTTTAATGTGTTCTGTTGCATAGCATAGTTCATTCACAAATTGTAATGAAGAAATGCTTTTTATGATCTTCCCAAAAAAAAAAAATCACGTGTTCGACAATTTAAAAAAATTTCAGTACCCGTGTATGATTGAGTCAGACTTTGATTGTTATAGGTCCATTTTTAGTTCTCTTTTTAAATCTTTTCAGATGGGCACACTTGCTTGATGCATTAACTTATGGCAACCAGGCGTTTGCGTTTGTTTATTATCTCTTGCACTGTCTTGTATGTTTTACGGTTTAACGCTGCATAATTTAAATGGCCTTCATGTGACACCTGATCTCCTTCTTCTCCCCTGACCAGGGCCAAATGGATGAAGATGTCCAGAAAGTGCTAAAACAGATACTGACTATGTGTAAGAGTCAATCACAGAAAATGTGACACTGACGGCACCAATGAGATGATCACCTACTACAGCACTGCCTCTTAGTATTACAGAGATCCCCCAACTATGCTGGATGTCAAACGTTTGCGTTCTTCTGTATCAGAAAAATTATGTTTTTGTTTTTTTTATATATATTTTTTGATAAGAAACCACCGTTTTCGATCAGCACTCGTAATGGACTGTTAGCATGTTTTATAAAATAGTTTGCCAGGAACTTCTTTTTCGGACCTCTGCTAGACATTTTACTAGATCTCATTTGGTAGCATATATGTGGAAGACACTGGGAGACGTTTATGAAAACTATTGAGGTGCATAAAATGTTGCTGTAACCACTAGCAACAAATCAGACAATTTGGTTGTATTTTCTACCACCGTGTTAGCACCTTTTTGTGCGCCAGTTTTCATACTGTCCCGAATCGGATTTTGTAGCCTGTACTCAGATCCCCTTATACTTAGACCGTGATAGTGAAGGGCTAGTCATTTAGTTTTTTCTTATGCAGTAATATTCTGATTTTTTTTTATATTTTATTATTAAAAAATAGCTCTTTGATTATTGTAACATTATTGTTGCTTAATTTTATAGATCTGACTAGTAAAATACATACATGGGTCTCACTCTCCGGAAAAGTTTGAAGTTTATTTTATATACAGTATGTTTTCCATGTGCATAATAATAATAATAATAATGTCTCAATTGTGATCCCACTCCAACATAATAAACAAACAATAAAATCCATAAAGACTGGAACACTACGACATGAAGAGTCTGGAACTGGGGTATAAGGTGGACAGGCTATGGTGCTGTGTAACAAAAGACAAAAAAGTATGGAATAGTTATTGTGGAATCAGTATGTAATGCCGGCAGCTGTTTAGCCGCCGGATCAAATACCGACCGTGGCAGCCCGGCGAGTTGAACTCCCGACAAGTAAGTACTCCCCTCGCCCCCCCCTAACCCTTCCTTAGGGGTGCCTAACCTTCCCCCTGTTAGTGCCTAAACCTAACCCCCTCCCCCCACCCTAACCCTCAAGGGGGAGTGTCTACCCCTGTCCCCCCGGGGGTCCCTAACCCCCCCCTGCGGCTAGACGCTAAGACACCCGGCATACCTTCATTCGGTATGCCAGGTGTCGGGATTCCGTAGTGTGGGTAATGATAGGCCTCGGGATTTCAACGCCTATCTTTATTCCCATGTCGGGATGTACAGTAAGTGTCGGGATATTGGCAGGTGGGATAGCGGCCGCCGGTATCCTGATTGCATCCGGTTATTGTACATGATAAGGATATTAATAGTCCTTATAATCCACTTTTGTGACCATATAACGGTTGCTGCCCAAGTGTTTTTGTTTTTTTTTTTTATATATAAGTTACAAAAGCCATAAAGGAGACTACAATATTTTGTACGATGGGTATATTATTTTGTATAATACACAACTGTTTCTAATAAACACTAAATTGATGACATGGAAACTCACTGATTATAAGTGTTACAGTAACTGGTTAGACCAGTATTAATTACAGTACTTTATACACATCACCATTGCTTGGGTATTCTAAAGCCGCACATTCTCCTGAAGGCTATCTAATTGTTGTTTGGGCTTCTAAAATCCTGAAAGTTATGTGAACTCTCCGATTTGTAGATTCCTTCCCATGTTTCCTGGGTGCAGCATTGTACAGTGCTTTACTACAGTTACCCACCATTTAACAATGTATACAATTATTAATCACAGTAAAGCCGGGAACACACTAGACGACATCAGGCACATCGTACAGTGTGTACCCATATGTCGCCGACGATGCACGCTCCTCTGCGTCGTCGCCCATCGGAGCTGCATGCAGGTCCGACGGATGATCTCGTCAGCAGGGGCCATGCTGCTGTTCCGTCACTGCCGGCATTGGCAAGTGTGTATGCACTTGCCAATGCCCAGGCCCCGCCGCTCATGATATCGCGCTGGGTACACATCGTTTAGTGTGTACCCAGCTTAAGCGAGTGCATGATTGCTTACTGGACTTTGGAAGCAGTAAGCACATTGAATGAAAAAAACCAGCACGTTGTAAGCAGCCCGGGATCTGAGTTCTCTCAGCTGCTTCCGTTGTCCGGTCAGAGAATAGTTGGAGTACTCGATTACACAGGAATGACCGCCTTCACCTGCAGCCACTGACGCGTTTCAGCCCATCGGGGGTTTGTCAAGGTTCCTGAGATGGCCGAGAGAACCGAGATCCCAGGCTAGTTACTACCTGCCGTTTTTTTCATTAAGTATATACATTTTTCTCATTAAATATATTTGTAATGGGGCTATTGTAATGAAATCATACGAAGTATTCCAGTACCGTATGCTGAAAACAGCCCCACACCATGATGTTCCCACCTCCAAACTTCACTGTTGGTATGGTGTTTCTGGGGTGGTGCGCAGTGCCATTTCTCCTCCAAATATGGTGTGTATTATGGCATCCAAAGTGTTACATTTTGGTCTCATCTTACCAGAGTATATTCTCCCAGTATTTCACATGCTTGCCCAAATGTTGTGCAGCAAACTTTAAACGAGCTTCAATTTTCTTCAGCAATGGAGTCTTGCGTGGTGAGCGTGCATACAGGCCATGGTGGTTAAGTGCATTACTTATTGTTTTCTTTGAAACAATTGTACCTGCTAATTCCAGGTCTTTCTGAAGCTCTCCACAAGTGGTCTTTGGCTCTTGGACAACTCTTCTGATTATTATTTGCACTCCTCTGTCAGAAATCTTGCGAGGAGAACGTGGTCGGTTGATGGTGAAATGATGTTCTTTCCACTTTCTAGATTATGGCAACAACAGTGCTTACTGGAACATTCAGAAGTTTAGAAAACCTTTTGTAACCAATGCCATCAGTATGTTTTGTAACAATAAGGTTGCAAAGGTCTTGAGAGAGCTCTTTGCTTTTACCCATCATGAGATGTTTGTTGTGTGACACCTTGATAATGAGACACCTTTTTATATGCCATCAGTTGGGACTGAACCATCTTATATTAATTTGCACTAACAAGGGGCAGGATTGCTTTCTAATTACTGATAGATTTCAGCTGGCGTGTTGGCTTTCCATGCCTTTTTGCACATCCCTTTCTTCATGTGTTCAATACTTTTTCCCTGTGTCATTTCACATTATTACACATAACTTAATCTATGGACATCTGATTTGATTTCTTTGCATGTGTGGATTGCATGGGTTGTTGCTGACATTTGGTGAAAATTTCATTACAATAGTCCCATTACAAATATATTTACTGAGAAAAAGGTTGATGTGTTCAATACTTATTTTATTCGCTGTGTGTGTGTGTGTGTGTGTTTTTGTGTGTGTGTGTGTGTGTATATATATATATATAATCTTTGACTATATATAAAAAATATCAGAAACGCAGTCAGCCGGGCTCCCGACAGGGATAACATACCTCCGGGATCCCAACAGGGTTAACATACCAACACTTGTTGGTCGGTATGCTAACCCTCTCCCTACCCTAACCTTCCCTCCCTGTGCCTGATCCTAACCTCCCCCCTAGTGCCTGAACCTAACCTCCCCGCAACCTAACCCTCCCCCTAGTGCCTAAACCGATCCCTCCCACCAACCCCGTTACAGTACCGGCGCTGGGATGCGGAAGGTAAGTAAGTGTCGGGATGTCGAACGCATACCAGTTACCCATAGTAACCAATCAGCTTTTAGCTATCATTCTATAGAATGTATTAGACAAATGATAGCTCAAAGCTGAATGGTTGCTATCGGCATCTTAGCCACGTGTCCTAATTAGAAGGTTTGATACAACTTCCCCATGTCGATGATTTTTAGTGCAGGTTTTTAATGAAACAATTTCAATAAAACCTTTTCCTACAAAAATAAAGTTTGAAACAATGCTCAGATTATGGGCCTGATTCAGACCCACTCGCGAGCGGCTGTCCGCTCGCAAGTGGGTCGATGGTCTGCACTGAGCATGCGCACGACGGAGGGAGCTCCGCCGTGCGCATGCGCCAGACACGACGAGCGAAGGACTTTCCTTCGCTCGTTGTGTCCGATCAAAGGGGGCGTGCTGTCAATGTTGATTGACAGCACGCCCCCTTTGGTGGGCGTGCCGGGGGCGTGCCTCCCTGACGGGGGCGTTCCCACGGGAACGCCTCCCGTCAGAAGCCGGCCCACTGACATCACTAGTGATGTCAGTGGGAGTGATTTTGGCTCTGATAGAGCCAAAATCACTCCGGAGCTTGCGGTTGAAAACCTCAACCGCAGGCTCCGGCTCGCAATTTCGATGGTCGCGATGGTCACGACCATCGCGGCCATCAAAATGCACGCTCGTATAGCCTGTGGGTGGTGACCCACAGCTATACGAGCGTCCAGGAGGACGCTCCATGAAAATGGAGCCCGGCCCTCATGCAGAGCGTGCGCTCTGCTCAGAGCGTACGGCTCTGAATGAGGGCCTATGTTTGTAAATGTGTTTACACTTCAAAATGCATCCAATTGTTATGAGGAAACGCAATAATCCATGGCACCAACATTCATCATTCTCTGCTCATGAAATGACTGATGTCTTGGGAGCGTTGCAACGGTAAAGTAAAGCTGGGTACGACAGTGTGACCCGACGATGTGACGTAACGAAGCATCGCGTACCCGTACACACCACACGATCCGGCACCCGATAGCGCGATGTAGCGTTACATGCTACACCACGTCCGCCATGAAATCGGCCCATCTGTCCTGCAACACAGCAGATGGGACCATTCAATGAATGATGGCAGTGAACACCGTATTGGGCATACACACTGTACCATGTGTACTATATATCATTCCAATCTGCATCAGAGCATTATAGCGGGTGATAATCAAATAGAGTTTCCCAGGTTTAGATTTTCCTTACACAAGCATTGGAGCAAATCTGTGTCTACCCTAGCCATACATGTAATGGGCAGGGTTGAACAGATCTGGCTATTTGGTATTAGGACAGGCTGAAAGCGAGCAGTCAGTTGATGATGGATCACACATGTATAATTATGCTCATTAGCAGATACATTTCCCAGCATGCATAGTAAAAGGATAATTGATCCCTATCCAAGATATTGAACAGCCTGTTCATTGGTCCCGGCACCTGGGCTATTGTCAGGATTGGTTAATGATCTTTGTTAACTGAAGGTGTCCAGCAACATGTCCAATAAATACAGATTGGTTAATGACATTTGTGTTTGCTCATATCCCCTCATTCCCTCTCCCAGGACCTGCTTCAGAGCCGCCCGCATTACCGATGTTTACCTAGTTGAATGATTTCCTTACAACTGCGCATGCGCAAAAAAATCAGGAAATTCCCTACAGCGTACGCGTTACACACAGCGTGTTGTGCCAGTCGGGTCAGATGGTATCAGAAGAATGGCAGAAAACGGGCGTTTCTGGGAGGTGGCTAGAAATACAGGCAGAAACGACCCGTTCAGTGGCGTGTTGTGGGTGTGTCAGTGGCGTGCTGTGGGTGTCGTGGGCGTGTTATGCGAGTTGTGGGTGTGTCATGGGCGTGTTATGAGTGTCGTGGGCGTGTTATGAGAGTGTTGTGAGTGTCGTGGGCGTGTTATGAGAGTGTCATGGGTGTGTTATGAGTGTCGTGGGCGTGTTATGAGAGTGTTGTGGGAGTATCATGGGCGTGTTATGAGTGTTGTGGGCATCTTATGGGAGTGTTGTGGGTGTGTCAGATGGAGAAACTGAACCTGCAATTGGGCTGGTGCAAGTTTCGATGGTGCAACCAATGGTGGCCTATAAGAACGCACCGATCTGTATTACAGCGTGCACGGGCGCTAACAGTAGGCGTCTCAGTCCTTGCACATTCAGCCACATGGATGTACACCAGGGAAGAAGTTTGTAGCAGCATTCGCTTAAACATCTCAGATGGACGACCGCCAATAGATGCTGCTGAGTGCGCTTTTGCGTGCGACTCAGAATCAGGCCCCTAGGCGCTTGACTGGTCAGCAATTCCACCAGCAATCAGAGGCAAAAAAATACACTTTGCCTGATTAATTTACGTATATGTGTAGTTTAAAATAGTTCTAATAAACCTTTGCTACTGATTCTGATTGCACGCTGTTGTGACCGCTTTAGCGTCTTTTGTCAGCGAGTTTATGCAATGTATATGCAAGGACTGGGACCCCCATTTTGTGCAAATTTAGATGCAACAATCCCGCTTGGGGCAGTTTTAGACGCAATCATCAGACGCAGCATCTAAACTTGCACCTGGCCCATGCTAAGTGCAGAATCTCCGGCAGAGTATGGCCTCCAATGTAAGCGATTAAGTCAGAGTTCGCATCCAGTTACGCCACGTACACGGAACACGCCCATGAGACGGAGAAACGCCATGTGTCTGCATAGCCACCTCGTAATCACCACGCAGAAATGCCCAATACACTTCTGCCACCCTGCGTCTCAATCACCACTAGGACTTAGATGCAGGTGTAGATGAGAAACATCAACCATTTGCGCGAATATCGGTTTTGCGTTCGACTCGGAATCAATCCCAAAGTCAAAATAACACAGGTAATGGTAAGATTAATAACCAGGTTTCCTGCAATCTAAGGACAGTTTGAGGGCAATATAACATTACATTTTTAATTTACGCGTAACAGTGATATACACCTAGCATACATATAATATGAACAGTATATCATGGCCAAATGCATATAACGATTGTATGATACAGTTGAATCCTGTCCTAGAATAGTCTACAAATTACACTGCAAATTACATATATGAGGATGGCTCAATAAGTAAGCTAACAAGACCTCTCCCGTGTGTAATGTTCTCTATTTCATTCTAATTTCACACTAGGGTAGAGTAGGTAGATCACTGTTTTCCCTCACGGCCATTAGACCACGTCTCATTTCAGTCATACTGTCCCAACATCAGTTGTAAGATGGCGGGGCTGGCGGAAACATGCAGGTGCGCAGTGTTATCAGATTTCTGCGTCTAAAGGGCATATCAGCAGCTGAAATTCATCGCCAACTTGTCGAGGTGTACGGCGATAACGTCATGTCACGTAACAGGTTTGGGTTTGGTACACTGCCTTTGTTAATGGCGGGACAGACGTTCAATATGAGCAGCGATCCGGCCGGCCAAGCACGTTCCACCACAGATGACAGTTTGTGCCGCATGGAAGGTCTGATTCAGGAGGACAGAAGCATTTGAGTTGGTGATATTGATGACACATTGAACAGCTCACTGGGTACTCTGTACAATATCGTTCATGAGCAACTGGACGCTTAAAGCTGATTTCTTCTATGCCGGGATAGATGCCTTGGTGAAGAGTGTAACAAATGCTTAGACAAGTATGGGTACTATGCATACATGTATGAGTTAAATAAATTTACGCAATGAGAGGTCTTGTTACCTTATTTATTGAACCACTCTCGTATATAAAGTTTGAATGGAAGGACTCTGCACCTACTTGACCTGAATGGTATTATAAGTGTTTCCTTTAATATTCCTGGTTTGCGGGTTGTTGCCATGGCCTGTAATTACCCCTAAACAAGGTATTGAACACTATTCCAGGACACCCGGCTAATCCAAGATTGTCTTGTCTGGATAGTGGCAACAGACAGATTTCAATTATAAGGGCAGAGTGGCGATGTAAGGGATCTATAATGCTTGCTATAGTAATAGTACAATACAGTATTCTTTTTAGTTCGAAAACTGGTCATATAATATTAATTACAAATTATATTTATTTGGTATTTGTTGTAATCACTGTTCCCGTGGAAATGAATTACTCTCCATAAAGTTTGTAATCTGACCACATTGTTAACAATAACAAAACATGCTTTTTAGTGGGAAAAAAAAATCCAATATAACAAGGTTTTTTCATACATTATATGTTAAACCAAGGTTTCTGTTAACTCTCCTATTGTTGTCAGAAAGTCTCTCTAATTGCAGGATTTTGTAATATGACGTTTCTATTGTTTCGCTATGCATATTTATTACAGCTGTGTTGCAAATTTAAGTTTATACTCTAATGTCTACATTATACAACTTATGCAATGCATAATGTGTTTATACACACAACAAAAATAAAATTAGATATCTTTTTAATCAGTGTGTCTGTGATTTATGTATATATTTTTCCATATTAACAAAATCACAAAATAATTGGTGTCAGAAGTTGTAAAAGTGTCACAAACATACAGTTGCTGACTTGCCTGGATCAACATGGATGAAATGTGTAAGTTTATTATTATAAAATATACAGTACTTACTTTTCTGAAGCATTGTATCTTTAAAAATAATATTAATGTTTATGTTAATGTAGCCTGGAATCAACATTGAAACCATTGGTCGCGATGGTTGCACCTTTGGCCTGGGGGCCGTAATTGTCACTTATCTAATCAGCGGTTTCTCGATTATTTCTGATACAGTATTGCCTGTAGAGGATAAAAGGAGATTTACAGTAATCCCCCCTAATTATATGTAGTACTATTACACTGCATTGTACAATCCTCCCTAATTATATGTAGTACTATTACAGTGCATTGTACAATTCCCCCTAATTATGTGTAGTACTGTTACTCTGCATTGTACAATCCCCCCTAATTATGTGTAGTACTGTTACTCTGCATTGTACAATTCCCCCTAATTATGTGTAGGACTATTACACTGTATTGTACAATCCCCCCTAATTATGTGTAGTACTATCACTCTGCATTGTACAATCCCCCCCCTAATTATGTGTAGTACTGTTACTCTGCATTGTATAATCCCCCCTAATTATGTGTAGTACTATTACACTGCATTGTGCAATCCTCCCTAATTATATGTAGTACAGGTTGAGTCTCCCATATCCAAATATTCCGAAATACGGAATATTTTTAGCTTGACTGAGATAGTGAAACCTTTGATTTTTGATGGTTCAAAGTACACAAACTTTGCTTAAGGCACAAAATTATTAAAAATAAAGTATGAAATGACCTATAGGCTATGTGTATAAGGTGTATATGAAACATAAATAAATTTCATGTATGTACACAAACTTTGTTTGAGCCACAAAATTATTGAAAATATTGTATAAAATTACCTTCAGGCTGTGTGTATAAGGTGTATATAACACATAAATGCATCCTGTGTTTAGATTTGGGCCCTATTCCTAAGACATTTCAATATGGTATGCAAATATTCCAAAATACGGAATATTCCGATATCCAAAATATCCCTGGTCCGAAGCATTTTGGATATGGGAGACTCAACCTGTACTGTTACTCTGCATTGTACAATTCCCCCTAATTATGTGTAGTACTATCACTCTGCATTGTACAATTCCCACTACTTATGTGTAGTACTATTACTCTGCATTGTACAATTCCCCCTAATTATGTGTAGTACTATTACTCTGCATTGTACAATTCCCCCTAATTATGTGTAGTACTATTACTCTCTATTGTACAATCCCCCCTAATTATGTGTTGTGCTATCACTCTGCATTGTACAATCCCCCCTAATTATGTGTAGCACTATTACTCTGCATTGTACAATTCCCCCTAATTATGTGTAGTACTATTACTCTGCATTGTACAATTCCCCCTAATTATGTGTAGTACTATTACTCTCTATTGTACAATCCCCCCTAATTATGTGTAGTACTATTACTCTGCATTGTACAATTCCCCCTAATTATGTGTAGTAGTTACTCTGCATTGTGCAATTCCCCCTAATTATGTGTAGTACTGTTACTCTGCATTGTACAATCCCCACTACTTATGTGTAGCACTATTACTCTGCATTGTACAATCCCCACTACTTATGTGTAGCACTATTACTCTGCATTGTACAATCCCCCCTAATTATGTGTAGTACTATCACTCTGCATTGGACAATCCCCCCTAATTATATGTAGTACTATCACTCTGCATTGTACAATTCCCCCTAATTATGTGTAGTACTATTACTCTGCATTGTACAATTACCCCTAATTATGTGTAGTACTATTACTCTGCATTGGACAATCCCCCCTATTTATGTGTAGTACTATCACTCTGCATTGTACAATTCCCCCTAATTATGTGTAGTACTATCACTCTGCATTGTACAATTCCCCCTAATTATGTGTAGTACTATCACTCTGCATTGTACAATCCCCCCTAATTATATGTAGTACTATTACAGTGCATCTGGAAAGTATTCACAACGCTTCACTTTTTCCACAGTTTGTTATGTTATAGCCTTGTTCCAAAATGGAATAAATTCATTTTTGTCCTCAAAATTCTACACACAATACTCCATAATGACAACGTGGAAAATGTTTTTTCTTGAGATTTTTGCAAATTTAATAAAAAAAAAAAAAAAACACTAAGAAATCATATGTACATAAGTATTCACAGCCTTTGCCATGAAGCTCAAAATTGAGCTCAGGTGCATCCTGTTTCCACTGATCATCCTTGAGATGTTCCTGTAGCTTAATTGGAGTCCACCTGTGGTAAATTCAGTTGATTGGACATGATTTTGAAAGGCATACACCTCTCTATATAAGGTCCCACACTTTGACAGTGCATGTCAGTGCACAAACCAAGCATGAAGTCCAAGGAATTGTCTGTAGACCTCCAAGACAGGATTGTCTCGAGGCACAAATCTGGGGAAGGGTACAGAAAAATATCTGCTGCTTTGAAGGTCCCAATGAGCAAAGTGGCTTCCATCATCCGTAAATGGAAGAAGTTCGGAACCACCAGGACCTCTTCCTAGAGGTGGCCGGCCGTCTAAACTGAGCGATCGGGGGAGAAGGGCCCTAGTCAGGCAGGTGACCAAGAACCCAATGGTCACTTTGTCAGAGCTACAGCATTCCTCTGTGGAGAGAGAAGAACCTTCCAGAAGGATAACCATCTCTGCAGCAATCCATCAATCAATGGTAGAGTGGCCAGACGCAAGCCTCTCCTTAGTAAAAAGCACATGGCAACCTGCCTGGAGTTTGCCAAAATGCACTCTCAGACTGATTGAACCCTTTGGCATGAATGCCAGGCGTTATGTTTGGAGGAAACCAGGCACCGCTCATCACCAGGCCAATACCATCTCTACAGTGAAGCGTGGTAGCAACATCATGCTGTGGGGATGTTTTTCAGTGGCTGGAACTGGGAGACTAGTCAGGATAGAGGGAAAGATGAATGCAGCAATGTTCAGAGATATCCTGGATCAAAACCTGCTCCAGAGTGCTCTTGACCTCAGACTGGGGTGACGGTTCATTCTTTCAGCAAGACAACGACCCTAAGCACACAGCCAAGATATCAAAGGAGTAGCTTCAGGACAACTCTGTGAATGTCCTTGAGTGGCCCAGCCAGAGCCGAGACTTGAATCCGATTGAACATTTCTGGAGAGATCTGAAAATGGCTGTACACCGACGCTTCCCATCCAACCTGATGGAGCTTGAGAGGTGCTGCAAAGTGGAATGGTCGAAACTTCCCAAAGATAGGTGTGCCAAGCTTGTGGCATCATATTCAAAAAGACTTGAGGCTGTAATTGCTGCCAAACGTGCATCAAAGTATTGAGCAAAGGCTGTGAATACTCACTGTATGTACATGTGATTTCTTCGTTTTTGCTTTTTTAATTAAATTTGCAAAAATTGCAAAAAAACTTTTTACATGTTGTCATTATGGGGTATTGTGTGTAGAATTTTGAGGACAAAACTGAATGTATTCCATTTTGGAATAAGGCTGTAACATAACAAAATGTGGAAAAAGTGAAGCGTTGTGAATACTTTCCGAATGCACTGTATACCCCTTTCATATCGCAATGCCGGGTCTCACTCTGGATTTTGTACAGAAGTCCATCTGGGCTGAGACCCCTTTCAGACTGGCGGCCTGACCCGGCTTATCGACGGATCGGTGACATCACCGCCATCACCTGCTGAGCCGGCGCTTGGAGATGTGTGCCGGCTCTTCCTATGCTGTGAACGGGACCCAGGTCACATCGACCCGGATTACCCGTTCACACTGCATCACGAGCCGGGTTTAACACGTGTTCTACCCTGCTCGTTACCAGGGTTAAAATGCCAGTTTGCTCGACACTGGTTATTTCAGCCTGTACCTTTCACACTGCACAGTAACCCGGGTTATTGCTGGCAGTGTGAAAGGGGGTACTACTCTGCAATCCATAATTCCCCTCAATCCTGTGAAGGACTATTGCTGTGCATTGCACTTCTAGAACTATTACTGTATTATATACTAAAAATGTAATGCTGCCATCACAATGAATCTGTGCTCTGACACATGAGTAATAAACCAATCACTACAAGATTTCCTGGCAGAGACAACACTAAATATGGCGAAGAAGGAGCTAGTTTGTTTCCCACAATGCACAGCTTCTCCCCTGCCCATGTTGTCATGACACCCATTGTGGAAGCTCTCTTTGTCGTTATAGTAACAGCAATACAAATGTAAACAAAAGTGAAGTAAAGGTTAGAACGGAGCTTTTTCTACACACTGGTCCAGTCCTCGCAGTCACAGACTTAGGTGAGGCATGCAGAATGATTACATGTAGATAAGGACACCAGTTTGTGTAGTACTATAAATCCCAGCATGACTTCCCTATCTATGTTGAAAGCAAGCTATGTTTGGTCAAATTACTCTCAGGTTCTCTTCTTATCCTGCATGTGATGGACGTTAATGCTTAATGTGCATACACACATACCGATTTTTTGAACGATTATCGTTAACGATATCGTTTATCGTTCAATTGTTTAAAAAATCGTTCACTTTCTAAGTTAAAACGATGAACGATTATCGTTCACGTTTGTAGTTCAGTCAGACTGACCAACTCAACGATTTTCATTAAGGGATTATGCAAAAATCGTTTGTAGTTCAAAAAAATCGTTCATTACATTTAGTAAATGAACGATTTTAGTAAACGATTTTCGTTCATTTATCCCTTGATAAAATGACCGAAAATCGTTTACTAAAATCATTCATTTACAAAATCGTTGTGTGCGTATGCAGCTTTAGAATTTACATGAAGTACTTAAAACACAATAAAAATGACATTTAGACCAGGTTCAGTGATAATGCTCGGCTGGTAACTATATAGTTTGCATGAGTCAGTGGCATGGGAGCGCCCTGTCATTTTAAGCCTCATTAATGGGCCACACCTGTGAGATATTGTTTATGGGCCTGATTCAGGGGGTGCGAGCAAATGCAGACGTGACTGCGATTCCGTACGCAGCGTTCTGCTAACTATGCTAATGATGTAGTTGATGTCCCAACCACTGGCGTCTCACATCGGCAGCTTGTGTAAACAAGACGAAACATCGGTGGCACGTGGAACCTCTGAGTAAGCCTATGCTGTCTCGGAATGTTTGTCTCACCTAAGACGTCGGGGCCTTTGCAGCTGCGTACGAATTAGCAGAGGCTCACTATGGCATGGCCAGAAAATGGCCCCAGCACACTTGTTTTTTTGTAGCCTCGCCCGTTACCGCCCCCACATGCTCACTAACTGTCACTTTGCAAACAAATCCTTGGTGCGACCACCATCACGTGCGCAGTGTTGCTTTGGAGCATGCGCAGTTGCCAAAAATCGTGCCACTGCATCCCACAACCACACTGCTTCCACCTGAGATTCAGGCCCTATGCCAGCTGAATCTATGACCCGTACCGCCCCTTAGTGTAGAATACCCCTGGCATTTAGGCGTAGCGGATGGTAAAAAAAAGATGGAAGAGGAAAATACGTAAATCAAATAAGTGGGTTTTCATGTAATAATGAATAGGAGCAATCACCCACTGATGGGCTCTGACAGTAACTGCCATAGTACATAACTGATGAATGCTTTTATAGTTACAGGTATTGGTGCCTGTGAGACAATGTTGTCTCTCCCCATACACATCCCCACTGACTCCACATATGCAGACCCTGAGTCCCAGTGCACGTAAGTACATTTATCTTCTAAGCTTTAGAACTTATGACATCATTTACGTATATCTATTCTATTATGGGTATAATGGGTGTGGTGCACACAGGGCCCCTTGGTCCAAGGGGGCCCACACCACACACCTTGTACCGATTGAATATACTTACCTTGTGTCTGTGAAATGTACAGGAAAATGTGTCTGCGCCATTTTCCCGGAGATATCTGTATGCGCGATAGAGCGATTACTGGGAATATTGCTCTGGCACTGGGAAGGGTGGGGGTTTAAGGACTGCACACAGCCCCCTCCTCTCATAAGACTCTCCTAGATGAGATGATTCTTCATATACAAACAGTTATCAACATGGAGACCGGTGGAACAATATGGTTCTTTCTAGTTCAGGGTCCATAGGGTATCCACAGGATACCTTGGGGTATAGGTGATGATGTCAGGCATCGGGCACCACAGAGTTAAGTTTTTCATCCTCCCAGGATGCACTGGGATCCCATCTCGGAGCTCTATTGGACTCCCAAAATCAGAGAATCTTTGTGACGGAGGACAAGATCTCTGCGTTCCAGGTAAAAGTTTGCATTTGCCTGCGGAGTCGCCGGGTGTCTATTCACTCGGCAATGAGGTTACTGGGTTCCATGGTGTCGATGTTTGACATGGTGGAGTTTGCCCAGTTCCACTCCAGACCTCTCCATATGGAATGGGTTGCCCCAGTGGATAAAGTCACAGACAATGGTGTTCCCCCGGAGGTACGTCTGTCTCTGGCCTGGTGGCTGCAGACTACTCACCTGAACAGGGGACGCCTCTTTTGGATTGTGGACTGGGTCCTTCTGACGAGGCTGGGGAGCAGTGACAGGTCCTCATTTCTTCCAGGGAAGGTGGTCGCTGTCAGAAGCTGCTCTTCCAATAAACATATTGGAACTTCGGGCAGTGTTCAAGGCTGCCCGAGCTTTCCAGCAGGCAAGACAGGTCCTGCATGGGAGGGCCATGCAGGTTCAGTCAGACAACGCCACCATGGCGGCTCTAACAGAAGTGTCCCGCATTCTAGATTGGTCGGAAAGACATCTCACTGCAATATCGGCAGTGTTTATACAGGAGTCCTAAACTGGGAAGCAGACTTTCTCAGCCTTCAAGACGAGCATCCAGGAGAGTGGTCTCTCAGCTTCTGGTGAACAAGTGGGGCCTACCGGAGATAGATCTCATGGCCTCCCGACACAACAACAAACTGCCAGTGTTTGTGTCAAGAAGAAGAGATGCAAAAGCTTATCTAGTGGACGCCCTGTCAGTCAGTTGGACATTCCAGTATGCGTACCTCTTCCCTCCGTTCTCCCTTCTTCCTAGAGTGATACGCTCCTACTGATAGCTCCAGCGTGGCCCAGAAGGCACTGGTACTCAGACCTTCGGAGTTTCTCAGTGGACACTCCGATGCTGTTGCCTCAACGTCCGGACTTGTTATCTCAGAGTCCTTGTCATCATCCGGACCTGGGTCGGCTGTCTTTGACGCGCGGCTATTGAGACTGCCCTCTTGAGGTCCAGAGGGTTTTCCAGCTCTGTGGTTGACACCATATTACGAGCTCGGAAGCCTTCATCTGCCAGCATTTACCATCGGGTATGGCGTTCTTTCTTTCAGTGGTGTCGCCCAAGAGGCTATGCTCTTCAGGTCTTTCGGTTATCCAGAGTGCTGGCTTTCCTACAGGCAGGTTTAGATCAAGGTCTTCACCTTGCTTCTCTGAAGGTGCAGGTGTCTGCCCTATCTATATGGTTTCATCGTAGGATTGCTACACTTCCTGATGTCTGTACTTTTATTCAAGGTGTACTGCGTATTCAGCCTCCCTTTGTTCCACCTGTGGCGCCTTGGGATTTGGCTGTGGTCCTAAGAGCTCTTCAAAGACCACCATTTGAACCACTTTGAACGGTGTTTCTTCTGGCCATTGCTTCAGCCAAAAGGGTCTCAGAATTGGGGGCTCTATCATGTCGACCTCCATTTCTCATTTTTCATAGAAATAGGGCTGTGCTTCGCACTCGCCCTGGTTTTCTCCCGAAGGTGGTATCTAGTTTCCATATCAACGAGGAAATTATTGTGCTGGCCTTTAATTCACCGGACCTTTCGGTTGGTGAGGCCACCTTTGTTGTGGTGCGGGCCTTAAGACTTTGTTGACCGCACTGTTTCTTTTAGGAAGTCGGACTCTTTGTTTGTCCTTTATGGCTTCCGGAAGAAGGGTTGGCCTGCCACTAAGCAAACTTTGGTAGGATGGATTTGTCTGGCTATTTCTGAAGCTTATGTTCATGAAGGCCTTCCTGTTCCATCTTCTGTTAGGGCTTATTCCACTAGGTCTGTGGGTCCTTCGTGGGCAGCTCGACGTGGCGCCTCAGTGGTCCAGCTTTGGAAGGCAGCCACTTGGTCATCTGTCCATACTTTCCTATGGTATTATGCCTTTGATACCTACGCCTCTCAGGATGCTTCCTTCGGGCGGCGGATTCTCCTTTCAGCACAGGAGTGTCCCCACCCTTAAAGGATACTGCTTTGGGACATCGCCAAGGTATCCTGTGGATACCCTATGGACCCTGAAGTAAAAAATAAGAGATATGGTAAGAACTTACCCTTGTTATCTCTATTTCTACGAAGTCCATAGGGTTCCACAGGACTCCCGCCCTGTCGCACCTGTACTGCAGATGGGCTTTTTGCTCTGGTCACCGTTTTTTTTCATCTCCTTCTTGTGAGAATGTGATTTCTTGTGTGTTCCAGACTTTCTTCTCTCTCTTTTCTCCTCCTCCGGCCTATGACTTGTGACGTAATTGATTGCCTGAGGCTCGGGGGCGGGGTATAGGAGAGGGACCCCAGTGCATCCTGGGAGGATGAAAAACTTAACTCTGTGGTGCCCGATGCCTGACATCATCACCTATACCCCAAGGTATCCTGTGGAACCCTATGGACTTCGTAGAAATAGAGATAACAAGAGTAAGTTCTTACCGTATCTCTTATTATTTGGGCACCTGAGGACCTCTTCTGCTTCCCATGAATGGGATGTAGTCATAATATTGGTGTGTGTAGGATGCCGGTGCTCAGAATGCCCGCACCGGAATCCCGCCTCCGGTCAGAATCCCGGCACTGGCATTCAGACTGTAAGTAGTGGGGTTAGATTTAGGCACTAAGGGTGGAGGGTTAGACTCTAGGGGGGGAGGGTTAGGTTTAGGCTGTGGGGGTGGACGGTTAGGTTTATGGTGCGGCGAAGGAGGGGTAGGGTTAGGATACCTACCGTCGGGTGTCTGTATCCTAACTCTGTCAGGATGGCGATGTGGGGATTCTGACCGGTGGCACCCAAGCGCCGGCATCTCGTACCCAACCCCCTTGAAAAAACAATAGATTGCATGTGTACTGTCGTTCCCCTATCTGTGGTACTGTGCAGCTTTATGGTACCTTATAAATAAAAGATGATAATAATATGGGCAGCCATTGGATTATCCTGCAGCTGAACACAGCCAGAATATTGCCACATGTAGCAGACATAGGTGTCTACAGGTTGAGTCTCCCATATCCAAATATTCCGAAATACGGAATATTTTTAGCATGACTGAGATAGTGAAACCTTTGATTTTTGATGGTTTAATGTACACAAACTTTGTTTAAGGCACAAAATTATTAAAAATAAAGTATAAAATGACCTATAGGCTGTGTGTATAAGGTGTATAAGACAGGTAAATTAATTTAATGTATTTACACAAACTTTGTTTGAGCTACAAAATTATTGAAAATATTGTCTAAAATTACCTTCAGGCTGTGTGTATAAGGTGTACATGAATCATAAATGCATTCTGTGTTTAGATTTAGGCCCTATTCCTAAGAAATAAATATAAATATCTTATGCAATTATTCCAAAATACGGAATATTCCGATATCCAAAATACCCTTGGTCCCAAGCATTTTGGATATGGGAGACTCAACCTGTATTTACTAAGCAGTGTTAGGAGACAGAGTGAAAAGTGATAAGGTGCCAGCCAATCAGCTCCTAACTGTCATCTCACAGGCTGTGTTTGAAAAATGACAGTTGGGAGCTGATTGGCTGGCACCTTATCACTTTTCACTCTGTCTCCTAACACTGCTTAGTAAATAGACCCTATAATACATTTTCAGGACAGCTTGTGACTATAGGCCTGACTGAGAGATGTATGCTTTTGCACAGCTGCTGCAAAATGTTTAGGCAGCGGCTGTGCGATAACATGCTAATGCTGCAGGGGGGCGTCTTGTGTAAATAGACGCCAACTTGCCAACCTCCGTGATCCTCTGCTGAATCTGAGGACGCAGCATCGGATCACTCTGTTTGAACATCGGTCATCTGAGTAAACCTTCAGATTGCTGAAACCAGGGAAGCTGCGTAGCTTTGGGGCCTGAATAAAGATGTCATTTGTGTGCTGTGGTGTTTTGCATTTATTTTGGGTATAAAAGGGCCCAAGGAGGAGGTTTTGATGTACTGTAGTGACGTAGCTTAGCTGGTAAGAGGCTAGGGTGGGCAGGTCCCCCGTTGAAATTGCTGTTAGACCCATTAGTGTTTATTCATCCCTTAGTTGTCCACTCAGTGGTTAAGACGGGACACGGTTAATATTCCGACAGCCGGGATGCCAATCACCGACACAAGACCGGCGTCTGAATCCTGATCGTAAGGAGACAGAGGCAAGGTAAGTATCAGCCAGGGGGGAGGTAAGGTTTAGGCACCCCCAGGGAAACTTAGGGTTAGGCACCACCCGGGAATGGTTAGGGTTTCGCTGCGAGGAGGGGGGGTTAGGGTTAGGCACCACTGCGGAGGGTTAGGTTTATGGTTAGTATGCATTAAATTAATATTTAGGAACCTGTTCATCTGGCCCCGTTTTGCCTATTAGTGAATATGGCAGCATATGGGAGTTTATAAAGAGTCTGACATTTCTCCTTATTACACCTCTCGCACACGGTACAATTTAGCATTTTAACGTAAATTAACCATGTGATGTACTTTTAAATTTGCGGCAATAGGAAATAATAGATCAGCCGGAGGTATTAATTATCACCTGCAGGGACAGGGGCTCAGAAAGCCTGTCCCTGCGGGAGCCGGGCGCACTTCTGCGCATACATGGTCTGCTGACCACACATGGGCGGGTGGAGAGTGTCGGGGAGGGATCTTACGGATCCCTCTCCTGGTACTTTTTGTGAAGTGTAGCCCATAGGCATAAGCTGCCAGGGCCAAGCTTTCTAATCCATCGCATTCCGGAGCTGGGCAAATGCGGCAGGAAAGCATGATAAATAGGCCCCAAAGCCTCAGGCGTTCAGTAGCTCTATGGACAGTGGCAGATTCCAGTTACAATTTATAGTAAGGTCTCAACCTGCTTACTTTCAATATAAACAGATGCGCATGTCTACAAGACACGGACAAGGACGGGTAGGATTGGTGGGTTGGCACATTGGCATATTCCACATAACTGCAGTGATAATAATACATATTCATAATATATTAGTGTTAGTAGATATGCAGATGACAAGGGTTCAGGGACAGAGGACCTTATTCAGAGTCGGTCGCAAGCGCTCGTAACCGACGCGATGGTATATCCAGTGTGGCCGCTGCGCGTGCGCAAGCCCCGGAGTGACAGAGAAACTCTGTCGCTCCGGAGCTCGCTACCAAAGGGGCGGCTGTCAATGTTGATCGAAAGCTTGCCCCGTTTGGTAGGCGGGCCGGGGGGGTGGTTTCCAAAACGGAGGCGTTCCTTTACGAACGCCTACAGTTTTGTGGGCGGCCGCACTGACATCATCAGTGATGTCAGTGGGGAGCTTCCTGCTCCATCAGAGCAGAAAGCTCCCTGGGGCTTACGAGTGCCTAGACCCAACCTTAGGGTCTGGTCGTAAGCCACGATGGTCGCGATGGTGATCACCATCGCAACCATCAACCTGGTCGGTCGTTAAGCTGTGGGTGGTAACCCACAGCTTAACAATCGACAAGGAGGTGGCCGTTCGGATGCAAGCAGCCGCCCTGATTCAGTGCGACCGCTTGCAACGAACGACCACCTCTGAATGAGGTCCAGAGAGAGGTGTGGGCTCATTGGTCTGTATTAGGGGAACATTCGAAGGATTTCCGTATTTTAACTTCCTGTGTATTAAGAGTGTCTTTAAGAGCAAATACCAAATGATTAAGACAATAACATTAAATAAAAGTAAATCTTTGGCTCAACAATATACAGGAAGGCCCCTCCTTTTTCTTGTTCCGCTAATACAGCACTGTTCAATATTTTTGGCACGTGTTATACTCTGGGGATAGACTGGGAGGTAGGGGTGGCCATCAACCATTGATGGTAGATTGTTTTGCCATTGTTGGTGGAGATCCCTTATATATATTTTTTATTTCTACTTGGCCCGGTACATGAAGCCTAGCTCCACCCTATGATGTAACCCACGAAGCCCTGCACCCACCTCTGATTGGCCCATTGGTGAGTGAAACCATGGTTTCATATCATCAAGCTTAACCACCAATGGTACCATCGATGGTGACTATTGATGGTTAACCCACCGATGGCCATTCATTTAACAATCTGATGTCAGTACACACATCTGTTGTATATATTTCATTAGGGACACTGAATTGGAGGCTCTGCTGTGTGACATATGAATTTGAAGCACAGATTATCAATTGGGGCATTAATATGTGTTATGAATTGGGGGCATTACTGTGCATCATATGCATCCTGGGCACAGATATGTGACATATTATGAATTGGGGCATTACTGTGTGTAATGAATTTGGGGCACATATACAGTATGTGACAATAGCATATTATGAATTGGGGGCATTACTGTGTGTCATATTATGAATTGGGGGCATTACTGCATGTCATGAATTTTGGGCACAGATACAGTATGTGGCAATAGCATATTATGAATTGGGGGCATTAGTGTGTGCCATGTGCACTTGGCACAGATATCTGGCATATTAAGAATTGGGGGTAGTTTAGTGCATCATACGAATTTAGGGTCCACACCACCCCTTATTCTGCACAGTGTACACTCTTTTGTGTGGTCTTCTCCTGTTATATAATCATAGCTAACATATTATTTTTTTAGTATGATTATTAGTGCTTTGTACTCACAGTGGCGGTGTATGTGAAATTTGTTTTATGCAAGTTTATGTCCCATACACCATATAATTGCTATATTAGTCAAAGTAAAGTGTTGGGCAATATGGTATACCTTACTGTGCTGAGTGTTCTAGATTGCCCAACCTAGAACGCCGTCCCCTGCATATAAGTCGGGATTTGTAAGCTCTATACGAATATATGACATTGCATGTAATGGACAGAACTCCAAAGACAGCCAACACTCTCCCCGAAACAGAGGAGGGGGATGGGAGCATACTAAGCTACACGGATCGCACAGGTGAGGTACCAAGAAATTACGCCCGTCAGCCGGAAACCCAGTCTCTTCCAGTGGATAAACTATCCAAGGCCCAGGTGATGGCACAACACTTCATCAAAGACAATGAGGTGAGGAGGTGACATGCAACCAGTGCAGCCTACCATGTTGTGTGTAAGGTGACATCTCACTATAAATTAATATTATACTACAATATTATGTGAACTGAGGGCCTGATTCAGGACTGGATGCTCTTGAAGAGCGCTCGCTCTGATTCAGGGCGTTTTTATTTCTTTTAAGTTGTGGTCTCCTGTCCGCTCGCTAAGCTGTGGGTGACTACCCACAGCTTTTGAGAGAGGCCAGGTGATGGTCGCGACCCTTGTGGTAGGGTCTCGTCCATCGCAAGCCCCAGAGAGCTTCTGGCTCTAACAGAGCAGGAAGCTCTCCACTGACATCACTGGTGATGTCAGTGGTGCCTCCCACAAATGACAGGCCTTCCTTCGGGAACGCCTCTGTTTGTGTAGCCACCCCCCTTCCCCGCCTAGAAAACAGGGCGAGCTGTCGATCAATATCGACAGCCGCCCCTTTTGTAATGAGCCCCGGAGCGAGAGAAATTCTCTCTCGCTCCGGGGTTTGCGCATGCGCGCGGCGCGCAGTACTCCACCATCGACCCGCTTGCGAGCGCTATGCGCTCACAAGCGGGTGTGAATCAGGCCCGGATTCTATAGTTCCTCAATATAGCTTTTGTGTCACGTTAGCAGTAAGCATTGGGAGGGGACATATTTCTAGTAGCAGTTGGGCGAGTGAACTCATGTATAGACATTGGAAGCTCTGACCTAACCATGAGCCACAGACCATATTCACCTCAATGGTCCTGTTGCAGAACAGAATACTGTATGCTGGCGCTGCTCTGCACAATTCATTCTACGGCCTGATTCAGAGATGGACGGAATTGCAGAGCGGCACACAAGCATCTGTGCAATTCTGCTAATGTAGCAGAAGGTGCCTAGGAAATAGATACGTCCTTGCTGCATCTGCCATCCCAGCGCTGCCACCGATTAGCTGAAGCTTACCACAGGCTGACTGGGTCCTGGCAGCTTGCGAGGCCTGGAAGTCTGCATCCATAGACGCAGACCCTCACCTCAGTACTCCCAGAAAACAGGGCGACGCGTCCCCGTTTCCAAGATCGTTGCCCATCCCCAGGGGCTCCGAGAAGGAGGGGGGCGGGTACTATTTACACGGGCCATATGTATAATGACCATAGCCTTCCGAGGCGTAAGGCAGGCGCTGCCAGTACGTGGAGCTCAGCGATCTCCTGGGAACCACAGCTTGGCGCCGTTTCCATTCCCGCACCTCCAGTGTACATGTAATACATAGTACACTAACTTATCGCACAATTGCCTCACCCTCGCTCCAGAAGCACTGACCGATATGTTACTTACTGCTGCTGAATGTGTGCGGAGCTGACGGCTCAAATATAAATGTTTGTTTTGTAATTATCTGAAATAGTTGCTCAGAGCGCACAAGGAGCTGATCCGGTGTGTGGCCCTCAGCCGGATTGTGCATGGAGACGGCCACTGGAGGCTCGCCAAAGCTTTTGCCGAACTTGCTCACAGTTACCTTACTGTCAGAGGTAAGTTAAATCACGGAGGGCCTGGTTCCGAGGCGCACGCTATAAGCGCACAATGCCGATGGTCACATAGTTGAGCGATTATTTGCTACTGTGATTGTGCAAAAACTTCTGAAAACTCCTATGGCGCAAAGATTCTGTTTCGATTGGGACAGACAGCATCAGAAATGGGGCGGCAAATTGATGACTGTTCCTGGGCGGTGACTGGGAGGTGGCCTGGTGAGCACAAAAAAAGTCTCTCATGGGCATGTTGTGAGCGTGTCAGTGATAGCAGCTGCGTTCTCAAATGCACAACCGGAGACACAGAGGATGTATGAAGCTAAAAATGAAGGTGGAAGAGCAGTAGATGAACGTAGGGATGACCATCAAACCTTGATGTTTCCAAAACATTGATGGCTGCTGGCCGATGCCAACTAGTTTTTGCTATCGATGGCGGAGAACCAATGGTTCTCTGCCATCGATGGATGAGCAGGAGCCGATGTTTGTTTGTTTTGTTTTTTAGTGACAGGACGGAGCTTAGCCCCACCCCAACAGCCGCTAAGCCCCGTCACCATTTTTCACTGGCCCCACAGCAGAGGTGACCATCAAGGGGGGTGCAAACCGTCAATGGTTCATCATAAATGGTTTGTGTGCCATCAATGGTAATCACTGATGGGCCCGCCGATGGCCATCCCTAGATGATCCCTAGATGATCATCGATGGCACCCAGACCTGATGCTACCCGATATTATTGATTTCAATTATTAGGGCTTGTAATCCGTAAAGTTTTTCTATCGATGATTGATTTCCATGTATCAATAATTGATGTTAGGAAACACAGAGCTAAACACACAAAAAGTTTATTGAAAAAAAGTTCAAAATAGATTATTGATGGTCTGTTATCACGATTTCGATCGCCAATGTTTTATCGATGATCGATTGTTGATGTATTGATATATTGATTATGGAACTGCCGACATGCCGAAATATATATATCTGGCGACATGATGACCTGTCTATATTTTGCATGTCAACATACTCGCTATTCCCTCAGCGGCGCCGGCTCGCAGGCGATTACATTTAGCCCTATGAGTTTGTTTGGTTTCTTCTCCCAATCCTTTCTCCCTTGTTGTTATTTCTTCTTTATTATGATGAATAAAAAAATACAAAAACATGAGGGCATAACCCGTATGTGGATTGTATAGTAATGATTACAACACTGTTTTAATGATTGAGCAATTCTTGAATCTTCACTAGAGCTACCCGTCCAGGCCAGACAGCATGCCGAATCTGCCAAAAATATCCTACTCCGAGGGGCTGCTATGTCCAAATCTGTGCAAGAAAAGAGAGAAATCTTGAGAACGCTGGTGACTATTTACTATACATTGGGCATGGCACACCTGCTGCAGAAAAAATATCCTTTTCTAATAATAAGAAACGTTTGTATAGTTTTTTTCTTCAAAAGTCTCAAACGGGCATATTTATGAAACAACTATTTGTGGAATATCCCCCTGAAAACATCTGTATTCAATGGCTACCCCAAATATTAAGCATCCTAAATTGTATGTATTCTTTCAATCCATACCTGGCGACATTCTAGCTGCCCTCACCGGTAGGGGGCAGCCAGGTCAGACAAGCAGGGGGACGTGGCACGGTAGAGGGGAGCGCAGCCGGTGATACTACCCAGCAATGGGGGGGCGTGTCACTTTGCGTCATTTTGGCCCCACCCCTCTACACAATGCTGCTATTTTCGGCATTGTAAAGCAGAGGGCAGGGTCATGATGACGCGATTCAGCGCGAATCGAGTCATCGCCGCCCCCCACGCTGCGGGGGTTTGTCTGGGATTCGCGAGGGGTCGGCGGTTGGGCCGGAGGTTTACCTACTTTTGCAGTGGCCCGGGAGAGTAAGTAAGTATGTTTCAATCTAAAATACAGATATGGATCTTGGCCCTGGTAGCTAACGCCATCTGCAGACGTGCGGTCTAATGACGGACGGTAGCACTCCTGAAGTTGGAACCCAGAAGAGATCACAGTTGAAGGGAGTAAAGTGATCACTTAGAAGGTATGGACTTTTATTGGTAAAGGCTACTTAAATGCAGGCACTCCTTAATGTCTCATTGCCATGATAAGTGGCAGATAAGAAACTGTTATTATCGGGGCAAAATTCCTGATAATTGATAAATAGGCTCTAAAAGACTTTATATTTGCAGGAAAGAAAACATAGGCCCTCATTCAGAGCCGTATGCTCTGAGCAGAGCGCACGCTCTGAATGAGGGCCGGGCTCCATTTTCATGGAGCGTCCTCCTGGACGCTCGTATAGCTGTGGGTCACCACCCACAGGCTATACGAGCGTGCATTGTGATGGTCGCGATGGTCGAGACCATCGCGACCATCGAATTTGCGAGCCGGAGCCTGCGGTTGAGGTTTTCAACCGCAAGCTCCGGAGTGATTTTGGCTCTATCAGAGCCAAAATCACTCTCACTGACATCACTAGTGATGTCAGTGGGCCGGCTTCTGACGGGAGGCGTTCCCGTGGGAACGCCCCCGTCAGGGAGGCACGCCCCCGGCACGCCCACCAAAGGGGGCGTGCTGTCAATCAACATTGACAGCACGCCCCCTTTGATCGGACACAACGAGCGAAGGACTTTCCTTCGCTCGTTGCGTCTGGCGCATGCGCACGACGGAGCTCCCTCCGTCGTGTGCATGCTCAGTCCATAACATCGACCCACTTGCGAGCGGACAGCCGCTCGCGAGTGGGTCTGAATCAGGCCCATAGTACAAAGGAGGCAGCCATCTTGGATGCACTTTATTGGTTTCAGTGGGCACATTACAGAGGCCACAATAGGTGGCATGAGCAATATGTGGAGTCATTACAGAAATTGAGACCAAGCGGTCAGGACACCAGGACTATATACAGTAATGAGCAGACTTATTCACATAACATATATTTAGAGGGGTATTCAATATGAAACGTAAACTTCGCCGTCTATGCAAAGTTTTCGCCGCACATTGGAGCTTTTGCCGCCGAAAAAGTATCGGGCGCTCCCCCAATTATATCCTTATTCAATATGAAATCGTCGAAAACGGCACCTGGTGAATGTGAAATCAGCGAAAACTTTGCTGATTTTTGGGGAAATCACCCTAACACCCCCAAAAAGATGCTCTGACATGGGGGATCACTCTGGATACACCCGGTATGCCCTGCTGAAGGTTTTTGGGGTTTTTAAACGGGCTCAATAGCTGCTATTTTGGGGAATTGGGAAGGTGGTGAAGAATAGTATTTAGAAGTTTTTTTTCCTGAAAATAACTTTCCCAGCAAATTTGGGGTACTTGAAAATGGGGGTCAGCTTATTTAAAAGTTGCTAAAGTGAAGTTTTAAAAAATGTGAAAAATCCACCTGCCGCAAACACCTATAATGAAAAAACACCTGGGGCATACTTGGGGACCCCCCTAGATTGTAGTTCGCTAGTTTTTAACTTTGTACCCCCCAATTTTTTTTTTCGTCCCCAAAATGAAAGTGCTTTTTTGGGGGTCTTCTGAGGTATTTTTTTTTTATTTTTGACACAGTTTACCTTTGGGGGACTGTCTGAAGGTTGCAGGGTGGTTTCCGAAATGTTGCACCCCAAAATCGCAATTCTGCGCTTTTTTTCGCCACCCATTCCTTGGTGATACTTTTTCGCAGGGTCGAATGCAATATACTTTTCGCACCGGCGAAAAGTTTTCAAATTGAATATGGTGTAAAGGTAAAAGCGGCGAAAATTACGTCATCCGAGCGAAAACCTTGCAGAAACTGAGTTTTCGCTCCATATTGAATACCCCTATTAGTCACATAATGTTTTTTTCCGATCGGCAAAAGTGCAGAACCGCAGCCCAATACTCTCCTGTGATGCTGCCACACATACTCTGTGAGGGTACTAACATCTGAAATGGGAGATGTTTTGATATCGTAGAGAACAGAAAGATTATTCCCACTGAGGAAATGTCTGGGCATCGCAAGCTCTGACCTACTGGTTTGTGTGGGAAACGTACTGTAAGCATCTCCTGGAAATATACGATGGACATTGCACAGCAGATAGCTCCGATATCTACTGCGGTTCCCCCATTTCCAATCGCAATAGGTTTCTATGGGGGTTGTTATATTATAAAATTTACCAAATTCTGGAGAAAGAAGCTAGCTCCATCTTCAGCCAGTAGTCTAAAGGTGCCCACACACACAGCGATATTTTACACAATCTGGCCGATTCCGACACATTGGAACGACAGATCGTGATAAAATATGGCCAAATCGTGAGTCCTCACTCACGATCACGATGCGATGCGCATCCCCGCTGGTCGCACATAGCATCTTCAGATCTGCCGTGCAGTAGGGCAGATCTGACAATCTAAGACGCGATGCACTGTAAAATGTCTGACTGCAGGAGAGATCGTCTGAAGATTGGGCACCAAATTGCGTGCAGATCGTGTGGAGATCGTGTGCAGAGCTGCCGGGGAGAGTTTCAAGGGAAATCGTACACAAATCGTACACATCGGCTGATCGAGGGCAGATCGGTATGTGTGTGGGCACCTTAAGGACTACAGATTTACCAGGCGAGAGCTCCATAGGAATCCTCCTCGGTAATGGCTGTTTCCACATGCACAGTCTGATCCCGCAGCAGAAAGTAAAATGATTGCATTAGTGATCACTTTACACGTCACCTATTGGAGTCCCTGTCACCGGATGTTTATCTTAATACTTTTAATTACAATGATTGGGTTTAAAACCAGATCATTAATAAATATACCCCTTTGTGTAAAAAAAAATACTAATCCCTTTTAATCGTCTGTAAAATATTCAGGGTTATAGCCTCATTTAAACTCAAGGGCTGATCCAGAGGTGGGTGCTAATGCCGTTGTGACTGCGTCTTTTTCCGCAGCGCGACTGCGACGTTATGCTAACGCCGCAGCCGTGGGCTTCCTACTGAGACGCCCACTGCCTATTTTGCTAATCCGCCACTGTGCGTATGTGGCCCTATAGAGGTGCAGAATGTCCATCTGAACATGGACGCCAAAATCAGTGCAACTGCAGGAAAAGACGCTGTCTGCGACACGCATGCGTCTGGCTAATGCCCAGGAATGCCCACTGACATTGCCTCTCTGTATACAAATGTTCTGTGTCCCCTGGTGCTAACCATCGAGACACATGCTCAGTGTGAATCGGATGCATGTACAGTACAGACTGAAAACATCGGCTGCTTGTGTCCGATATCGGCACTGCGTCCACCCCTGAACCAGGCCCTTAGTGTGCTGTGTTAAGTTTGGTGCACGCTATAAGGTGTGTGTACCCAGTGACAGAATGACATGATGTAGCGATATATCGCACACGCCGTAGACACTACACGATCCGATGTATGACACTGTGATATATATATCGATCCATGCTGCATGTAGCAGCATGGTGTCGTCCATTGGATCATCCCATCTGTTGCGCAGCATAGCAGGGGGCACGATTCGATGAATCACCGCCACGCACACGCAATCGGGGGCATACACACTGTACGATCCGTACGATATATCTTATAGTGTGTACTCAGCTTCTTGGTGCATACACATGGGACGAACAATAACGATATCATTGTACGAACTCCCAGGTGTGCTGGACGATCGATATCGATCATCCAGCACACCACCAACGACTATAGCGATCCGCGATCAACGATCGCAGGTCCCTATTGTAACCTGATCGATATCGACCAGGTTGGCCTGCATGCATGGGCGATAAACGATATCGATATCGTCCCCGCGCATCTCAGGTCATTGGGCACCGATAAATGCACAATATGAACGATAACGATATGATCGATATTGTTATCGTTCATGTCGTCCATTTTAATCGTACTGTGTGTACGCACCTTAAGACTATACCAGAAGTCTAAAGACAATACTGCAACAGTTGCTGTTATCTATAGTATTTTTTCACAACAATTTACATTCATTCAAGTCACAGAATTGCAACAGTTGCTATTGGCTGCCGCTATAGTATTATCTCTTTCTATTGCTGGTTCAAGTAGCAGGATTAAATGATTTACGCCTTGATGATATCGGCTCTTATATATTGTTCATTTTGAATGATTAAGTGGTATATTTACTAATTATATTCGGCCAAAAATTGTTTTGTTTTTCTGGGTATCCCCACAAAAGGTAAGTACTCCCTGGATGTAACACGGAGGGACTGCAGCAGATATTTCTGATAGTAGCTGGGGGTCCTGAAAGTTGCAAAATAAAGAGATTTTTTATTTTTTTGCCAAAATAACATCATTCCATCATGTAACGTTTCTGGCCTTAACTGCCGCACTGGAAGAGAGTCCTACCTCAATTTGCAGAAAGTGGAGAAAATTGTGGAGGAGCTGGAAGAGCTGCAGGAGAAGAAGTCTGTTATTGGGAGAATATCGGAGAAGGACATCGCACTGGCGTTGGGGAGGTACGTACTGTACAACTCTCTCCTGAAATGTGACTGTACAGCCCATAGTCCTCAGTACATCCAGCTCCCTATAGGGGGCGGCTCACGGCTGCATTTCCCAATCATTATAAGTGCAGTTGTATTGTATCGCTATAAAGAATGCTGTAACCGTTTGTCTATGCACCTTTACTCCATGTACCAAGACATTCCTATCACTGCTTTACCCATGTTATGTAAAGGGCCTGCGTCACACAGAACAAACTGAGCTCAGCTATGAATTACTTTCACCAAGCTATGGAGAGTGTGATTTCCTCTGATGGGGACAGTTCTCCTGAACTGATCAGTATTTACCGAGACATGGCCAGGGCTGAACAAGCAAAGAAGAGGTATGACCAGGCCATTCACCACTTACTGCAGGTGGGTTCTGTGTACAGTACTGTTATTAGCATAGATTTGTGATTCGCCAGAGGGCTCTGCAGTTCCAGACAGGGGGGAAACAAGACATATACAAACCTGGGTGTATTAGTGTGGGTAGTATAGAGGGGAGTAGGGTAGGTGTGAGGGTGTATTAGTGTGGGTAGTATAGAGGGGAGTGTAGTGTAGGTGTGAGGGTGGATTAGTGTGGGTAGTATAGAGGGGAGTAGGGTAGGTGTGAGGGTGCATTAGTGTAGGTAGTATAGGTGGGAGTAGGGTAGGTGTGAGGGTGTATTAGTGTGGGTAGTATAGAGGGGAGTAGGGTAGGTGTGAGGGTGTATTAGTGTGGGTAGTATAGGTGGGAGTAGGATAGGTGTGAGGGTGTATTAGTGTGGGTAGTATAGAGGGGAGTAGGGTAGGTGTGAGGGTGTATTAGTGTGAGTAGTATAGGTGGGAGTAGGGTAGGTGTGAGGGTGTATTAGTGTGGGTAGTATAGGTGGGAGTAGGATAGGTGTGAGGGTGTATTAGTGTGGGTAGTATAGAGGGGAGTAGGGTAGGTGTGAGGGTGTATTAGTGTGGGTAGTATAGAGGGGAGTGTAGTGTAGGTGTGAGGGTGTATTAGTGTGAGTAGTATAGGTGGGAGTAGGGTAGGTGTGAGGGTGTATTAGTGTGGGTAGTATAGGTGGGAGTAGGATAGGTGTGAGGGTGTATTAGTGTGGGTAGTATAGAGGGGAGTAGGGTAGGTGTGAGGGTGTATTAGTGTGGGTAGTATAGAGGGGAGTGTAGTGTAGGTGTGAGGGTGTATTAGTGTGAGTAGTATAGGTGGGAGTAGGGTAGGTGTGAGGGTGTATTAGTGTGGGTAGTATAGGTGTCGTAGTGTGGGTGTGAGGGTGTATTACTGTGGGTAGTATAGGTGGGAGTAGGGTAGGTGTAAGGGTGTATTAGTGTGGGTAGTATAGAGGGGAGTAGGGTAGGTGTGAGGGTGTATTAGTGTGGGTAGTATAGAGGGGAGTAGGGTAGGTGTGAGGGTGTATTAGTGTGGGTAGTAGAGGTGGGAGTAGGGTAGCTGTGAGGGTGTATTAGTGTGGGTAGTATAGGTGGGAGTAGGGTAGGTGTGAGGGTGTATTAGTGTGAGTAGTATAGGGGGGAGTAGGGTAGGTGTGAGGGTGTATTAGTGTGAGTAGTATAGGGGCAGTAGGGTAGGTGTGAGGGTGTATTAGTGTACATGGTATAGGTGGGTGTATTAGTGTGGGTAGTATAGGGGGGAGTAGGGTAGGTGTGAGTGTGTATTAGTGTGAGTAGTATAGGGGGGAGTAGGGTAGGTGTGAGGGTGTATTAGTGTGAGTAGTATAGGGGGAGTAGGGTAGGTGTGAGGGTGTATTAGTGTGGGTAGTATAGAGGGGAGTGTAGGGTAGGTGTGAGGGTGTATTAGTGTGGGTAGTATAGGGGGGAGTAGGGTAGGTGTGAGGGTGTATTAGTGTGGGTAGTATAGGGGGGAGTAGGGTAGGTGTGAGGGTGTATTAGTGTGGGTAGTATAGGTGGGAGTAGGATAGGTGTGAGGGTGTATTAGTGTGGGTAGTATAGAGGGGAGTAGGGTAGGTGTGAGGGTGTATTAGTGTGAGTAGTATAGGTGGGAGTAGGGTAGGTGTGAGGGTGTATTAGTGTGGGTAGTATAGGTGGGAGTAGGATAGGTGTGAGGGTGTATTAGTGTGGGTAGTATAGAGGGGAGTAGGGTAGGTGTGAGGGTGTATTAGTGTGGGTAGTATAGAGGGGAGTGTAGTGTAGGTGTGAGGGTGTATTAGTGTGAGTAGTATAGGTGGGAGTAGGGTAGGTGTGAGGGTGTATTAGTGTGGGTAGTATAGGTGTCGTAGTGTGGGTGTGAGGGTGTATTACTGTGGGTAGTATAGGTGGGAGTAGGGTAGGTGTAAGGGTGTATTAGTGTGGGTAGTATAGAGGGGAGTAGGGTAGGTGTGAGGGTGTATTAGTGTGGGTAGTATAGAGGGGAGTAGGGTAGGTGTGAGGGTGAATTAGTGTGGGTAGTAGAGGTGGGAGTAGGGTAGGTGTGAGGGTGTATTAGTGTGGGTAGTATAGGTGGGAGTAGGGTAGGTGTGAGGGTGTATTAGTGTGAGTAGTATAGGGGGGAGTAGGGTAGGTGTGAGGGTGTATTAGTGTGAGTAGTATAGGGGCAGTAGGGTAGGTGTGAGGGTGTATTAGTGTACATGGTATAGGTGGGTGTATTAGTGTGGGTAGTATAGGGGGGAGTAGGGTAGGTGTGAGGGTGTATTAGTGTGAGTAGTATAGGGGGAGTAGGGTAGGTGTGAGGGTGTATTAGTGTGGGTAGTATAGAGGGGAGTAGGGTAGGTGTGAGGGTGAATTAGTGTGGGTAGTAGAGGTGGGAGTAGGGTAGGTGTGAGGGTGTATTAGTGTGGGTAGTACAGGTGGGAGTAGGGTAGGTGTGAGGGTGTATTAGTGTGAGTAGTATAGGGGGGAGTAGGGTAGGTGTGAGGGTGTATTAGTGTGAGTAGTATAGGGGCAGTAGGGTAGGTGTGAGGGTGTATTAGTGTACATGGTATAGGTGGGTGTATTAGTGTGGGTAGTATAGGGGGGAGTAGGGTAGGTGTGAGGGTGTATTAGTGTGAGTAGTATAGGGGGAGTAGGGTAGGTGTGAGGGTGTATTAGTGTGGGTAGTATAGAGGGGAGTGTAGGGTAGGTGTGAGGGTGTATTAGTGTGGGTAGTATAGGGGGGAGTAGGGTAGGTGTGAGGGTGTATTAGTGTGGGTAGTATAGGGGGGAGTAGGGTAGGTGTGAGGGTGTATTAGTGTGGGTAGTATAGAGGGGAGTAGGGTAGGTGTGAGGGTGTATTAGTGTGGGTAGTATAGAGGGGAGTAGGGTAGGTGTGAGTGTGTATTAGTGTGGGTAGTATAGAGGGGAGTAGGGTAGGTGTGAGGGTGTATTAGTGTGGGTAGTATAGGGGGGAGTAGGGTAGGTGTGAGGGTGTATTAGTGTGAGTAGTATAGGGGGGAGTAGGGTAGGTGTGAAGGTGTATTAGTGTGAGTAGTATAGGTGGGAGTAGGGTAGGTGTCAGGAGGTATTAGTGTGGGTAGTATAGGGGGGAGTAGGGTAAATGTCAGGAGGTATTAGTGTTGGTAGTATAGAGGGGAGTAGGGTAGGTGTGAGTGTGTATTAGTGTGGGTAGTATAGGGGGGAGTAGGGTAGGTGTGAGGGTGTATTAGTGTGGGTAGTATAGAGGGGAGTAGGGTAGGTGTGAGTGTGTATTAGTGTGGGTAGTATAGAGGGGAGTAGGGTAGGTGTGAGGGTGTATTAGTGTGGGTAGTATAGGGGGGAGTAGGGTAGGTGTGAGGGTGTATTAGTGTGAGTAGTATAGGGGGGAGTAGGGTAGGTGTGAAGGTGTATTAGTGTGAGTAGTATAGGTGGGAGTAGGGTAGGTGTCAGGAGGTATTAGTGTGGGTAGTATAGGGGGGAGTAGGGTAAATGTCAGGAGGTATTAGTGTTGGTAGTATAGAGGGGAGTAGGGTAGGCGTGAAGGTGTATTAGTGTGGGTAGTATAGGCGTGAAGGTGTATTATTGTGGGTAGTATAGGTGTGAGGGTGTACTAGTGTGGATAGTATAGGTGGGAGTAGGGTAGGTGTAAGGGTGTATTAGTGTGAGTAGGATAGGTGTGAGGGTGTATTAGTGTGAGTAGTCGAGGTGGGAGTAGGGTAGCTGTGAGGGTGTATTAGTGTGGGTAGTATAGGTGGGAGTTGGGTAGGTGTGAGGGTGCATTAGTGTGGGTAGTATAGGTGGGAGTTGGGTAGGTGTGAGGGTGCATTAGTGTGGGTAGTATAGGTGGGAGTAGGGTATGTGTGAGGGTGCATTAGTGTGGGTAGTATAGGTGGGAGTATGGTATGTGTGAGGGTGTATTAGTATGAGTAGTATAGGTGGGTGTAGGATAGGTGTCAGGAGGTATTAGTGTTGGTAGTATAGGGGGGAGTAGGGTAGGTGTGAGGGTGTACCGGTGTGGGTAGTATCGGTGGGAGTAGGGTAGGTGTGAGAGTGGATTAATGAGGGTAGTATAGGTGGGAGTAGGGTAGGTGTAAGGGTGTATTAGTGTGAGTAGTATAGGTGGGAGTAGGATAGGTGTCAGGAGGTATTAGTGTTGGTAGTATAGGGGGGAGTAGGGTAGGTGACAGGAGGAATTAGTGTGGGTAGCATAGGTGGGAGTAAGGTAGGTGTCAGGAGGTATTAGTGTTGGTAGTATAGAGGGGAGTAGGGTAGGTGTGAATGTGTATTATTGTGGGTAGTATAGGTGTGAGGGTGTATTGGTGTGGATACTATAGGTGGGACTAGGGTAGGTGTAAGGGTGTATTAGTGTGAGTAGTATAGGTGGGAGTAGGGTAGATGTGAGAGTGTATTAGTGTGAGTAGTATAGAAGAGAGTGGGGTAGATGTGAAGGAGCAATAGTTGGGAGTAGGGTAGGTGTGAGTGTGTATTAGTGTTGGTAGTATAGGGGGGAGTAGGGTAGGTGTGAGGGTGCATTAGTGTGGGTAGTATAGGTGGGAGTAGGGTAGGTGTAAGGGTGTATTAGTGTGAGTAATAGAGGTGGGAGTAGGGTAGGTGTGAGGATGTATTAGTGTGAGTAGTAGAGGTGGGAGTAGAGTAGGTGTGAGGATGTCTTAGTGTGAGTAGTAGAGGTTGGAGTAGGGTAGGTGTGACGGTGTATTAGTGTTGGTAGTATAGGTGGGAGTAGGGTAGGTGTGAGGGTGCATTAGTGTGAGTAGTAGAGGTGGGAGTAGGGTATGTGTGAAGGTGTATTAGTGTGAGTAGTATAGGTGCGAGTAGGATATGTGTGAGGGTGTATTAGTGTGAGTAATAGAGGTGGGAGTAGGGTAGGTGTGAGGGTGTATTAGTGTGAGTAGTACAGGTGGGAGTAGGGTATGTGTGAGGGTGTATTAGTGTGAGTAGTAGAGGTGGGAGTAGGGTAGGTGTGAGTGTGTATTAGTGTGGGTAGTAGAGGTGGGAGTAGGGTAGGTGTGAGGGTGTATTAGTGTAGGTAGTATAGGTGGGAGTAGGGTAGGTATAAGGGTGTTTTAGTGTGAGTAGTAGAGGTGGGAGTAGGGTAGGTGTGAGGATGTATTAGTGTGAGTAGTAGAGGTTGGAGTAGGGTAGGTGTTACGGTGTATTAGTGTTGGTAGTATAGGTGGGAGTAGGGTAGGTGTGAGGGTGTATTAGTGTGAGTAGTACAGGTGGGAGTAGGGTATGTGTGAGGGTGTATTAGTGTGAGTAGTAGAGGTTGGAGTAGGGTAGGTGTGAGGGTGTATTAGTGTGAGTAGTATAGGTGGGAGTAGGGTAGGTGTGAGGGTGTATTAGTGTGGGTAGTATACAATAGGTGGGAGTAGGGTAGGTGTGAGGATGTATTAGTGTTGGTAGTATAGGGGGGAGTAGGGTAGGTGTGAGGATGTATTAGTGTTGGTAGTATAGGGAGGAGTAGGGTAGGCGTGAAGGTGTATTAGTGTGAGTAGTATAGGTGTGAGGGTGTATTAGTGTTGGTAGTATATAGTGTAGTAGGGTAGGCATGAAGGTGTATTAGTGTGGGTAGTATAGGTGGGAGTAGGGTTGATGTGAGAGTGTATTAATATGGGTAGTACAGGTGGGAGGTGGGGTAGGTGTGAGGGTTCATTAGGTGGGAGTAGGGTAGGTGTGAGGGTGCATTAGGTGGGAGTAGGGTAGGTGTGAGGGTGCATTAGGTGGGAGTAGGGTAGGTGTGAGGGTGCATTAGGTGGGAGTAGGGTAGGTGTGAGGGTGCATTAGTGTGGATAGTATAGATGGATGTGAGGATGGATACATTTGGGTAGCATAGGTGGGAGTAGGACAGTTGTGATAGTTTATTAGTGTAGGTACAGTAGTAGTAGTGTAAGTGGGTTATGGGAAGTGTGAGGGGGCATTTGTGTGGGTAGTACAGGCAGTGTAGGGTAGGTGTGAGGGTGCATTACATGAGTAGTATAGCTAGAAATAGCAAAAAGCCTAATAAATAAATGGGTTTCAGAGAGTGTTTTGAAAAGTAAATAGGGATGTTTGATGGTTTTTGCAGTTGATAATTCTTGGCTATAAGTTCCTTAGAGACAGCGATAGATTTTTTTTTTCCCTCAGCGCTGGGAACACATCTTCACTCTGTACCTGAGCATGCTGCTAAGCCCCACCTCCTTCCCTGATTGGACCGCCACCCACCACTCACCACTGCAGGGATGACCATTGGTGGATGCAAACCTTCTTTGGCTCCCAGTTGATGGTTTCATGCCACTGATGTTATTCACCAATGGCACCATCGATGGTTATTGAATTCATCCTTAGATTTGAAAGCTGTGGGAGAGTCTGATCTGGCATGGTAGGGTACTCCAGCATGTGAAAATCTTGGAGACAGTTATGAGAGGTGGTTACCAGGATCAGAAGAGGCGCAGGCCAGAGATCGGTCATGACAGTATTTTGATATGGGATTGGAGATATGTGAAGGGGTGGAGTTGTCGAGGGCTTTGTGGGTAATGGTGACTCAATTGAATTAGGTTCTGGAGGACACAATGTGCCAGAATACAGAGCATATATGGTGAGGAAGATCAGTCTTGCTATGGCATTTAAAATGTATTTGCTTCCAGCCGAGTGTGCACTTGTAGTGAGCTCCTCCCTTCAGACTTATGTTCTGAGTAATACACTGATTGGGCAAATTGCCTTTTCCTTACGTGACGCTGTTTTAGCTCTCATTTATATATGTTATGGATATTGTGTCTCCACAGGCCCATTCTATTTGTCAAGCTGTATATAAACCTCTTAGTGTAGAGGCCGCTCAGACTGGGCTGCTGTTGGCTAAATCATATGCGTCTCCTGGAAACTCTGACTATAATGGTAAGTGAGACCCTTTATATAACCTATAGACAGTGATAGAGACGGCACTTCCCTGTGACATCACTCATTATATCTGTCACGTCACTGGGGTTTTGTAGAATCAGATCAGGACCCTTGGAGTTAGCTTTGTATATGGGAGAGTAGCTGAAGCTTGGGGTCCTGATTAAGCTTCTACTTATCTAGACCCAGGGATTAAAGTGGGCTGGAACGGGGCGGAACTGTGTCACTTCTATTTGGAGACGGAACCAGTTCCACCTCCTCAGCCTGGCGCCGCAGGGACTCTCCATTTGCCGGACGACCACTGAGATTTTGTTACCAGCAGGTGCCCGGCTCCTTCCCCGCAGTGCCACCTGATTCAGCAAGGAACGCACGCTAGCAGACACATGCACCCCTCCGCTGCGAGAATATGCAAATCAATGCCTACGCACGGAGACCGCAGCACAAGATGCAGACGCCCAGCCCCATATTAAGCCGCCCATCTCCCTTTACTCACAGCCGGATCAGTATGCAGGATAGCAAAAACATCGGTAACATTGAGAACCATCGAACCCATACGCACAATAGTGGTTGACCTGACCTGCCGCAGGAATTTGGCCGCTTCCTGTGTACAGCTTACGGTATGGCTGCGCATTCCGCCGCACTGCCTTAATTATGCACGCCCCTATAACGGTGTTATAACGCCTGCGTTCACCTGACCACGCGCCGCCACAACCCACAAACGGCATTTCCTCAATCAATATCGGAAGGCTCTGTGTACACACTGTGTGTAGTCTGCGTACCATAACGCGATCGCACTGGCTAGTTCGCGCACACGCAGTGCGATGCATGCGCAGGGTAAAAACATCGGCCAAGTGCGTGCGTTCTTTCCTTTGCATTTCTTGCTGAGTCAGGCCCTGAGTTAGATGCAGATGCACTTTGTAAATGCAGAACACTGGAAACTGAATCAGATGCAGCGCACTGTAAACGCAGAACACTGGAAACTGAATCAGATGCAGAGCACTGAAGGCTGAGTCAAGTGCAGAAACTTGAACAGAGGGCCTGATTCAGAGCTGCTCGTAAGCGGCCGCTCGTTCGCTCCGAGTGATGTTTGCCCAACTGCGCATGCGTACGGATCGTTATACGCATGCGCCAACCAGTCAGTGCGGCCGAAATTCATGTGCTCGCAAAATAGCGAATGCCTGATAATATGAGTGACAGGATGAGGCGTATGTGGGTGGTAACAGGGGAAGGTGCTTGAAAACGGGGAGTGGAGATCCGAACGCAGGCGTGCTTAAAGTTCAAAACGGGCGTTTTATGGGTGTGCATAATTAACACAGCAGCGTCATTGACCACGTCACTGGGTTATTTTATAGCCAGAACTGCTTGCAAAATTGTGGTAGCAAAAACCAACCCCAAGAATAGCGAGCAGTTCATACCGGTCGATGTACTCGATTAATCTAATAAATAGCGGACATGACGTAGGATGCGAGCGGCCAGGGGGCGTAGTTTCCCAAAAAACGACCGCAAGTTTTGTTCGCTCGTTCAGACCTAGAGGTGTGAACAGACCGCAAAGAGCGAACGGTTGATTTGAATAGCCACCCCTATTTTCGGGACGAGCGAGCGCTAATTGCGTCCGGCTCTGAATCTGAGCTGGCAACCACTGCAGCCAGGAATCAGGAGACTGTTCTCAGGGAGATGAGTGTTGTTCTGACAATGAGATGGACACAGGAGATGTTTTAAATTGGTACTTTTTAAATTTATTGAAAGGTAATTTTCACTGGAGGTCATTTTTTTCTACATACTTTAACAAGTCACATATATTATATATACACCAGTTCTTTGAGAACCTTTGAGTAGGACCTGAGTATATTTCCCTGATATAACATACCCTTTGGGTGTTTTCACAAGTAGTATTTTATCACAATTCTTTCCCCATTATCTCATAGTGGCATATGAGGTACTTTAGATTTTTTAGCTGACTATAATTAAAATGTTTTAAAATAGCGGATTTATCGTAACAAAAGAGTGACCCTACCAGGGAGTGTTCTTTTTGTAGTTTCAACCACTCAGGGGGGGAGATGTATCAAACCTTGGAGAGGGATAAAGTGGTAAACGTTGCCCAAAGCAACCAATCAACTTCTAACTGTAATTTCAAAGACTGTGGGCCTAATTCAGACCCGCTCGCGAGCGCTGAGCGCTCGCAAGCGGGTCGATGGTGCCCAGGTGCGCATGCGCACGACGGAGGGAGCTCCGTCGTGTGCATGCGCGAGACCTGCATAGCGACAGCCAAGCTGTCGCTATGGGTCTCGCACCAAAGGGGGCGTGCTGTCGATGGTGAGGACAGCACGCCCCCTTTGGTGGACGTGCCGGGTGCGTTGCTGCCCAGACGGAGGCGTTCCCATGGGAACGCCTACCGTCTGGGGCCGGCCCCACTGACATCACTAGTGATGTCAGTGGGAGTGCTTTTGGCTCTGATAGAGCCAAAAGCACTCCTGGGCTTGCGGCAGCGAGACCCTACCGCAGGATCTCGTCGCAAGCCCGATGGTCGCGATGGTCTTGACCATCGCGACCATCTTTTTGGCCGCTCGCATAAGCTGTGGGTGGTCACCCACAGCTATGCGTGCGGCCAGGAGGCCGCTCCAATTTTAGGTAGGAGGGCCCTGATTCAGAGCGAGCGCTCTGGTCAGAGCGTCCGGCTCTGAATCAGGCCCTCTGCTAGATACATGACAGTTACAAGCTAATTAGTTGCTTTGGGCAACTTTTACCACTTTATCTCTCTCCAAGTCTTGATACATTTCCCCCTGAGTGGCTGAAGTTATAAAAATGCTGGAAAGGTTTTTGTCAGATGTTAGAAGCTGAATTATCTTTCTTCCTTATTTTTTGTATTAGTTTCTGAAGTTCTGTTTTCAAATCAATTCTTTTTTTATTTTAACAGGTGCGTCCTTTATCTAGGCCCCTCCCTTGTGTGTCATTCACTTTGTTCTGTACTTCTTAGGTCCCCGTAGGAAAATTTGCATACATAGGGGCTCGTTTATCAACGCGTTTTATCATACGCAATGAGCGATAAAACTCTCTGCTTATGATAAATGGTGCACCAGCCAATCAGCTCACAACTGTCAGTTTTCAAACGGATGACAGTTGGCAGCTGATTGGCTGGAGCACCATTATCATACGCAACGAGTTTTATCACTTGTTGCGTATGATGAAACTCGTTGATAAACCAAACTACGTCTTTTTTTATTTATCAGTACTCTAGACCGATGCTAATGTAATGTATACTGTCTTGTTAGAGACTGCAGACAAGTACTTTACACAGAGTCTCAGCGCTTACCAAACGGTGCTGGGCCCTGACGATCCGCAAACACTGAGCGCATGTGTGGAGTTTAGCAAATGGCTGATACAGATCGGGAACACACAGGTAAGTGATGGGATCATGTACGGCTAACAGCCTGTAATATTAGATGCATGTCATGTTCGCAGTATGACTGCCACTAAAGTGATATCACCTTTTATAGCGCTCCCCCCCCCCCCTTACCAGTCCAGTGTCCCAAGAGAGCCAGCCTGCCCCCTTCTGTGTTCTCAAAGAGCCAGCATGCCCCCACTTCTGTGTCCCCAGACAGCATGTCCCCCATTCTGTGTCCTCAAAGAGCCAGCCTGCCTCCTTCTGTCCCAAGAGAGCCAGCCTGCCCCCTTCTGTGTCCCCAGAGAGCCAGACTTCCCCCTTCTGTCCCCATTTGAACCAGCCTGTCCCCTTGTGTCCCCAGAGAGCCAGCTTGCCCCCTTCTGTGTCCTCAGAGAGCTAGCATGCCCCCCCTTCTGTGTCCCCAGACAGCCTGTCCCCCCTTCTGTGTCCTCAGAGAGCCAGGCTGCCCCCTTCTGTGTCCTCAGAGAGCCAGCCTGCCCCATTCTGTTCCCAGAGAGCCAGCCTGCCCCCTTCTGTGTCCTCAAAGAGCCAATATGCCCCCACTTCTGTGTCCCCAAACAGCCTGTCCCCCCTTCTGTGTCCCCAGAGAGCCAGCCTGCCCCCTTCTGTGTCCTCAGAGAGCCAGCCTGCCCCCTTCTGTGTCCTCAGAGAGCCAGCCTGCCCCCTTCTGTGTCCTCAGAGAGCCAGCCTGCCCCCTTCTGTGTCCTCAGAGAGCCAGCCTGCCCCCTTCTGTGTCCTCAGAGAGCCAGCCTGCCCCCTTCTGTGTCCTCAGAGAGCCAGCCTGCCCCCTTCTGTGTCCCCAGAGAGCCAGCCCGCCCCCTTCTGTGTCCTTAGAGAGCCAGTCTGCCCCCTTCTGTGTCCTCAGAGAGCCAGCCCGCCCCCTTCTGTGTCCCCAGAGAGCCAGCCTGCCCCCTTCTGTGTCCTTAGAGAGCCAGCCTGCCCCCTTCTGTGTCCTCAGAGAGCCAGCCCGCCCCCTTCTGTGTCCTCAGAGAGCCAGCCCGCCCCCTTCTGTGTCCCCAGAGAGCCAGCCTGCCCCCTTTTGTGTTCTCAAAGAGCCAGTCTGCCCCCTTCTGTGTCCGCAGAGAGCCAGCCTGTCTCCTTCTGTCTCCAGCCCAGCCCTCACTTCACTTACCTGATGGCTCCCCTCTTCCAGCCTACCAGCGGTGGCGGGCGGAGCAGTGGATGGGCAGCGGGCTCCTCTCAGCGGTGGCACAGTATGACATCATGCGACGTGTGCTTTTTAAAAAAAAAAACTTAAGCATGGCGGGCGGGCGGTGGCTGGGGATGTGGGCGGTGGAGTGGGAGGATCCTGCATGGCTCGTCCGCCCCTAACCCTCCCAACCCCGCACCCTAACCCTCCCCGTTAGTGCCTAATCCTATCCCTCCCCCCTAGGGGTGCCTGATTCCCCCCCAAAACCTAACCCGCCATGCTCCCTAAACCTGACCCGCTATGCTCCCTAAACCTAACCCACCCACCCCCCCCTGCGGCTCACTAAGGGTGTTCCGGACCTACCTTGGTTGGCTTGGCGTCCTTCGGCGTTCTGGCGTCAGTATTAAGATAGGTGTCGGCAGGGGTTAAAGTGGGCTGGAACGGGGTGGGACTGAGTTCCATCACCTCTAACTAGTTCCACCTCCACCACATCCCTGCACAGAAGTCCCACAGACAGAGAGCCACACTGTCTGCCTCCTCTTTCGCCCGCCCCTCTCCTGTCACTCAATTTGTGGGGCCAGGCTGCTGGTGGGAGAGGAGACATAGGGGCAGGAAGCTGCTGCTAGAGGGACATGGGGGGGGATAAGCTACGGGTGGGAGAGGAGACACAGGGGCAGGGAACTGCTGGTGGGGGACACAGGTGCAGAGTGAAGAAACAGGAATGGCACTGGTGAGATGCGGGGTGGCTGATGCTTGTGAAACACAGGAAGATGGTGCTGAAGAGATGGTAGGGGGATGGCATTGGAGAGACTCATGGAGGATAAAGCTGGTGAGATACAGGGGGATGATGCTGGTTAGAGGCAAGGGGGATGAAGCTGATGAGACGAGGGAAGGATGATATAGAACATTTTTTTTTTCTTTTTAAATGACCTAACATTGTAGTCTCAGCTGATGGCAGGAGTGCTAAAAAAGCATCTAAAATGTATTTTTCAACGCCTATCTTAAGTCCCTTGTTGGGATTTGGATGTTGGTATTGAGATCGGCTGCATCGCAGCCCCTGGACTCTTAACTACATCCCGTAAGCAAGTTCACATATGACTTGTGCTAAGTTAGTTCTCACACACAGTACATTTATTATTACCTTCTGTTTATAATCCCCCACAGTGGTTTGGTAGCGTAGTACAAGGGGATAAAACTGACATCAACAAACATAAGTTGAGACTAACACAGACAGTATATAAATTCCCATATATACATAATTAGAGTGAGCAGTTTCCATAGTTATGTAGAGAAGGTAGAGGGCTCAGTTGGTACATAGGCTCCCCTTTAACGAGAGCTTAAGGGGTTATGCCCTCCTTTCAGTATTTAACAAACAGCAGTAAACGAACATTACAGCTGTCTGTCACTGTACCACTTACGCCATCTATAGATGGCGAAACCTTCCAGGTAATGCTGAGTCCCCACCGGCTGAAAGTGTTATGCAGAAGTGCAGACTGGCCGTCCCGCATGTACATGACTCAGCAGCCCGCCGCTGGCACAGTGAGGAGGATGGCGTTGAGGAGGGGGATGTCGCTGGACCTCATAGGAGGGGCAAGTAATGTTTAATATCAACTTCATATTCAGTAGTATCACTGCGATACTAAACTAAACATGCAGCTGGTATTAAGGCTCATTGGCCCTCATTCAGAGACGTTCGCTATTTGCGTTCGTTCGTTCAAAAACAAGGGGTGGCTATGCAAATGATCCGTTCGCACATTGCAGTCTGTTCACACCTCTAAGTCTGAACGAGCGAGCAAAACATACGCTCTTTTATTTCTTAAAAACGCCCCCTGGCCGCTCGCACCATACGTCATGTCCGCTATTTATTAGATTAATCGAGTACATCGAACAGGATATGAACTGCTCGCTATTCTTGTGGTTGGTTTTTTCAACCGCTATTTTGCGAGCAGTTCTGAGTTAAAAAAAACCAAGTGACGTGGTCATTGACGCTGCTATATTAATTATGCACACCCATAAAACGCCCGTTTTGACCTTTAAGCACGCCTGCGATCGGATCTCCACTCCCCGTTTTCAAGCACCTTCCCCTGTTACCACCCACATACGCCTCATTCTGTCACTCAAAATAGCAGGCACTCGCTATATTGCATACAAATGATTTTCGGCCGCACTGACTGGTTCGCACATGCGTACTAAAAACCGTACGCATGCGCAGATGTGCGAACATCCCTCGGAACGAGCGTACTGCCGATGGCGAGTGGCTCTGAATGAGGGCCATTGTTATATGGGAACCATAATATCGTATATCTCAAAATATTTAGAGTATTTCAACAATAGTCATGGCAGCCTGGTGACTGTTCCATGATGGGGTATGGGCGCACCATAGGTGTACCAAGAACCAGAGCCGTAACTAGACTTTTTGATGCCCTGTGCCAGAAACAGCATTGGTGCCCCCCTCATTTTTCAAAGGGACATAATGCACCCAAAAAAGGGCCATGGCTTCATGGGGAAGAGATAGGAGAGGCCAGGAGATGCTGGGGATGAAATAAGAGGAAGCTACAAGCAAGAATGATAATAAACAGAAATTTGACAGGCCCAAACAGCAGCCCCTGACCTGTGGTGCCCTGTGCAATGGCACCGGCCACACTACCCTAGCTACGGCCCTGCCAAGAAGCTTTGAAGTATTAAGCCTGACCCAAACCTCTTCCCTCCCATGAAAATGTTCTTGCGCTGCCATTGACTGCTCACCACGGCCCTGTTACACATACCACTCATATTCCATAAGGGTACCTTTAGGATGTAAACAATATGGTTATCTCATGGCCAGCAATTGCTCCCTTTACTATAAGTTGGCATATTTGAAATGACAGTAAAATTCAAAAACATCTTTCTAAAATGAAATTTGAACATATCTTCATGGAATCTTACTGCTATTAAATTCATAAGGATCTTTTATAGTCATGTGAAATGTTATCTTAAATGAATGTTTATGTTGTTCAGTCGCGCCAGTGTTGCACCATGCATTAATCCTTCATTACTTACAAGATGCCCAGTCCCCACTGAGGAAAAGCATCCCCACAACACAATCCTGCCATCCCCATACGTCACTGCTGGGATGGCGTTTGCTGAGGAATGGGCAGCGTTAGTTTTGCAAAGCACGGCGTTTTATAATTGGGGCCAAAGTGTTCTATTTGTTGCCTCATCTGACCACCATACCCTATCCTGCATTTTTGCTGGGTCACTCTGATTTTTTCTGTCAAACTTCTGACATGCTGTGATGTGGGTTATTATCTTCAGTAATGACTTCTTTCCAGCCATCATTCCATACAGGTCAGCTGTATGCAGAGCAGGCGCGCCGACGGGTGAAGGGGCTTTGCCTAATCGCGGGAGGGGTGGACACGCCCCCTTAGAAAAATAAAAACAATTTTGCAGCGCCCCTCAGCCCGGCGCATAGCCAGTGGGGGCGCGATCAGTGTGATCGCTCCCCCCCACAGGCATAGGAGACTGCTGCAAGCAGTCTCCCAGTGCAGCCCAGCACACAGCAGTGTGTGATCTAAGAGGGAAGGGTGGCGGCACTGCTCCCCCCCTCTCGGCACCCCTGATGCAGAGCTCTGATATGGGTGACTGGGTGCAACTTCCCTCCAATCTCACTGAGTTCAGTAGCTCCTTCAAAAGTGATAGTTGGCCTCACTGTGGCTTCCCTAACAAGTCTCTTCTGCTTGGATTCTGATTTATGAGGGGCGGCCTTGTCTAGGCATTGCTTGGGTGGTCTGATACAGGTTCCATTTCCTCACAAATGATCCAACAGTGCTCATTGGTCTATCCGAGCACCTGGATATTATTTTGCAGCCTTTTCCTATCTTGTGCATGTCTTTAATTTTCTCGGACAGTTCTTTGGTTTTATTTTCACCTCTTTCCATCAGATTTACGGTATGACAAATGTTATTTGAATTAGGGGGGTCTTTTATCCATAAAATCTGACTTTTTTTTTTTTTCTAAATGATTCACAGATAAAGGCTAATTGAAGGGCAATATATTTCATCCATGTAAATTTGGAGATTTCACAGCATAGACACTGAATACTTATGCAAGCAGCGGTTTTCTGTTTTTTATTTAAAATTAAAAAAAAAAATCTTGAGACAAAAACTTAATTATGATTTTAAAAATGTACTTTAAGAGCTGACTGGTTTGAGTTAAATATACTGTCTCAAACAATCTGTGTGTCATTTGTAACACAAGACAAATCTGCTGATTTATTGGGGGGGAGGGGGGTATTAAATAATCTTGCAAGCCAATGTATAATTAGACCATGCCCATTGCTAAGAAAAACATTTCTGAATTTACTTTTATGTCGAAAATATATTTGTCAGTTGCTTGTAAATTCCTTATCTATGGAAACATATATTGAAAAAAATATATAATAGTTTAAAAAATTTTTTAGGAATTCCACTCGCTCTTCTATCCTTAAAAACTTCTGCACAACAACAACAAAAAAAGATTTTGCTCCATATTTTTGCTTTATAGAAATGGTAACAAGTTCTGTAGCATGAAGATACTAAATTATCACACTCAAAGCCGTAACTAGACTTTTTGGTGCCCTGTGCCAGAGAGCATTGGCACACCTGTGCCCGCCCACCCTATTTTTTAAATAGAGACATAAGATAGTGCACCTGAAAAAGGGCCATGGCCTCATGGGGAAGAGATAGGGGCGGCCAGGAGATGCTGGGGATAAAAGAAGAGGAAGCTACAAGTGAGAATGACACAGGTCACACTACACTAGTTACGGCCCTGATCACACTAATATTGGTCATTTGTTCTTTAAAAACTCCAACTGCACAATGTACATGTGTACGGGAATCTTGCTTTCTTTTGTGAACGTATCTATTACAATGTCAGCGTCATTTCACATGAAAGAAAAAGTCTGATTAAAGCTAAATAAAGTTCAAATCCCAATGCAGACGCTGCAGGCAGTAATGAAGTGTGGTCTCTATTCCACCAGGAGGCGTACAAGCTGTTACATGAAGCAGTGGGCTCGGAAGTGGAGTATAATGAGACTGTGGCTGAGATGATCAGTATAATGGGCAGCATATGCCTGGCGGACGGGAAAATACCGAAGGGCTATCGGCTGTTGAAAAAGGTAACAAGGCACAAGGCTGCTTTCTGGATCCAATGTAGCACCATTTAAATCAGATTCACTTCTAATAAATGTATTCAAAAAGAGAAGGATCACCGTTCACCATCTTAACAAACCAACATTACCAACTCTCCCAATTCTTTCCCCTTGCTTAATGCAGGGTGACTTTGATTGTTTTCTTTTTATCTTTCATATCCTCCGTTTTGCGAGAGAGAGAGAAAAACATCTAGTGTATCCTCCATTTGACACCACAAGGAAATTTATCCTAAAATATACTCCAATAAAAAGCAGGTCCGCTCCTGAGGAAGAGTCATCAAAATGCATTAAGCGGGATTTGAGAATTTCAATTGGAACAAGTGTCTGGGATTAATTTAAGCCATGTTTTTTTTTACGTATAATAAGGGAGCAGTGGCCCTTTGATATAGTGAAGAGTAGGTCTTCGGTCACTTTGGAGAGGGCATTTTCGGTCGAGTTAAGAGGGCTGAGGACCAACCGAAGAGGGTCATGGAGAGTGGTGGGAGAAAAGATAATTGTTCATTTGGTTGAAGACAAGTTGATCAAGAATACTGAAGCAAAAGCAGCAAAGAAATGGGGCAGTAGTTGGAAAGAGGAGTGGTCAAGGGAGGGTTTCCTGAGAATGTAGAAAAGTGTAGAAAGACCCTAATGGAGAGAGAGAGAGAGGTTAAAAAGTGAAGAAGGTGCAGGCAAGAATGGGGGGAGAGACAGCAGAGAGAGCTCGGAAGGAGCTGAGTCAAGGGTACATGCTGGGGGAAGAGAGGATAGTAAAGATCTCAGAAGTGGTTACAAGAGGGAAGGAACTGAGATTGGCCAATTGGGAGGGTGGATGGGTGAGATTTTGTGGTGGATATTTTGACTTAAAAATAAGTCAATGTAATCAGTGAGGACAGAGAAGCGATTTGACTATGGGGAAGAGGTGGTGCGGTAGTTGGATGAGGGGACAAGAGGGATCTGAAGGTTGGCAAGAGAGGTTTGTGCAATATAAAAAATGGATGAAGTAGAGATTAACTCTTCATTGGTGCTCGAACAAAGCAGGAGCACTTTTGGAGGGGGTGAGTCTGGGGGAGTGTCAGGGTTGGGGTTTGAAGAGATGGAGACAAAGTAGGATAGCTGGGGTGGCAGCAATAATAGCATTAGATAACATAGTTGGGGCAGGAATTAAAGGAATGGCAGTGAGAAAAGGTTGAAGAGTGGTAGAAAAAGAGGATAGGTTTGATGCCATTAAGGTGTCACGTAGTGCATGATACTTTGGGGGCTGGAGGGGGTAGAAGGTAGTTAGAGGAAGAAGGAAAGGAGATATTGGTTAGATATGGGGAAGACTGAAGTGGTGAAGTCACAAAGTTGGGTAGAGATGTTGTCCAGAGAGTGAGGGTGGGTGGGAGATGATGCCCAATGGGAAAGACTATGGAAGGAGGTGAGCATAAGTAGTTTAGACAGTAATGTTGGAGTTGTCAATGAGAATGGTAAAATCCCTTATAATGAGAATTGGGTAGGTCAGCAAAGAGGAAGTGGGAGGGTGTACCTGTGAGACATTAGATTATGTTGATGTGTATATGAAGATGGAAGTGTATCTGAATGGCGTAAACTTTGAAGGATTAGAAGAAGATAGTAGGGGGACAGGGATGCTATAGGTATAGACAGAAGACCGTAGGATGCTTACTCTATGACCATAATGTCCCGAGGGTGAACACAGGCAGATGAAGGCCCCTGCAAAGGAATAACTGTAGGGCCCAAATTAGGGATGGGACATCGAAACAAAACATTGGAGGTACTGATGTTTTTTTACATTGAATCCAAAACATTATTTAAATATAAACATTGGTTCTCTGTAACCAATGTTTACCGATGTTTGTTTTCTTATGCAAACACTGTACACATAAAATAGGCTAATTAAACATTTAAAATAATTGGTTTACTATGTCTATCTTCATGGAAGCAAACAGTATATATACACACACAAATGGTGCAAAAAGTAGAAGGATGTATGCATTTTTAAAAGTAAGTTTTATGGTGAATAAATCTTCTTGAAGAAAATAAAATGTGATGCATTAACTAATGAAACTTTAAACATCTCACTGCTACTTACCATATTGCCAATAGCTGCAGCAGTCAGACACCCCAGCACACAATCAGTGTTCACTGAGAGCAGCACCAGTGACAGTGAGCCAGGGGTGGGACTGTCCTATGTGCTGCTGCTAATTGGCTAACCAGAGTGTCTTTCACTCTGTCAGCCACCACCCCCACCAGCAGTAGCCCAGTCAGTGTGTTTTCCACACTCTTATCTTACTTTGTGATTGACTAAAAAACATGAGAGTCTCAGATGGTAGCCCAAAGCAGTGAATGCACCACACGTGGTCACAAAAAAAAACCAAAAACAAAATTGGAAAAGTAGGGAAAAATATCGGGGGAGAAATCTAGCGATGGTAATGAAACATTGGATCTTAAACATTACACGGTGAAACCTCGAACATAAAACCATCTGACCGATGTTTCCGATGAAACATCAAATGATTCCCAAAATATTAAACACTGCGTTTTGTTTCAAAATGAACCGACCTTTATCTGTTGATGTGCCCAGGGGGTCCAATAGTATGATCACCACTTACAACATAACAGGAGAAAATAAAAATGTATGATATCAGTATAGAATAGCACACGCTACAAAAAATACCTGCAATAATAATGCACAAAATATAATCCACCTCTAGTAATGTTGCCCACTAGGATAACATTCGCCTCCAGTTATAGTGCCCAGGAGGATAACATGTTGCTCCAGTGATGCAGAGTTAGATTTAATTTGCCCTATAGAAGGAAACCAATATTGCTAGGATCTGATCTCAGCGTTGCCTCCGTCATTATCACTCTAGGTCGTGGTGGTCAGACACTGACTCTTTGTGTCTCTTTCAGTGTTTGCAAATTCAAACAGCTGTGTACGGGTCTCAGCACAGTAAAAGCAGGGAGACACAGAACCTGCTGGCCACGTTACAGAAGTAAGTTGTAATGCAGTTTTAATTTCTTGCAACCTACCCCTATTTCATTCAACAATTTATTGAAGAAACTGATTTAATTGCAAAACAGCATGAAACAGTTCTAACATTCGCCCACAGGGTCTGATTCAGCTTGGATCACTATTGCAGCTGCGATTACGCACGCAGTTCAACTGCGATAGTATGCTAATTCATTGCGATCGGTATGCAACAGCAGCACTACATAAGGACGCCCACTTTACCTTACACACATCCATAATGTTTAGTAAGACTGCAAAACCATCGATAACATCGAGTAACATCGCAGCCTCACGCACACTTGCATAAGCTCTGACCTTACTCAGGAATTGTGTGCAATCGTAGTTGCGTATGGTAGTGAATCAAGCCCACAGTCCAGTTCATGTTATTTTGTGTGTATTATTAGGTACCTGAGCTCACAGGACCTCATGTTGCTCCTGAAAAATGACCCAATTGTATATATGTATGCAACACGGCTGCTGAATGGAGATACGCTTTAAAGGCCTGATTCAGAGAGGTACGGTCATCCGATGATGAACGCACATCTCCGACGTTCTGCGCATGTGCAGAATGGGTCCTGCGATCTCGCTCGCAGACCCCCCCCAAGCTACAGTATGATTGACATGCCGCAGTGTTTGGTGGGGGCGTGCCTGGGTGCTTTAGTTCCTGCAGCCTAGCCAAAGGGACAACGCGATTGTTCCGATGTGATCCCTGGCCGTGACAATGCAGCAAGGACGTGTCTGACACCTCCTTCTGCATTTGCATCTAAGATGGCCGGAATTGCACATCCGCTTGTGTGCGGCTCTGCAAATCCGTCCATCTCTGAATCATGCATATAAGTATATAATCACCCCGTAAAGACACCAATTGCTCGTATGCCCCTCCCAAGAAAAAGTCATCTAAGTACCAGCAATCATCGTACAGACGGGATGTGGCATTTGCAGGGAAAGAGTAGCGTGAACATAGTAAGAAAAACAGCATTTTTGTATGTGACACTACCGGTTCCAGCAGCTAGTAAACTGCCCAGGTATGCTGGTGCTGATATAACTACAAGTACCGGCATGCCCTGGCATACAGACCCACTGCGACATGTAAAGACTGTAAAAAGCAAAAACAAAATAAATGTAAAAAAACAACCACTCGGCACTGGGAACAAAATTCTTTACTTCAGGGGTTCTCCATTACCACCACACCATGTTTTCAGGATTTCGGTCCATGGAAGCAGATGGCATAATTACTGACCCAGCCAAAATAGATTGTCACCTGTGCATGATTAATGAAATCCAGAAAACATGATCTCACTAGGGTTGGTGTCACCAGGTGTTGTAAAGCACGGTGACCCCCCCCCCCCACAAAAAAAAAAATTGTGAAAAAGGTGCGCAGCTCCACAAACTCTTCCCCCTTACCAGTCACACTGTGTTTCTCCCAGAGTGCAAGGCGTACCTGGCGGGCATGTCATCACGCCCAGGATTCTGGGTAGCAGTGCTTAAACTGGTCCTAGAGACGTTGTGGAACTCCCCCACCATCTGCAATTTTTCAATAAAAGGCGCGCGGTGCAAAAAAGGGGGCGTGGTCACAATAGTACCCCCAATTCAAATTAGCTACACAGTAGTCCTTTATTCATATTAGGACACACAGTAGTACCCCTTTGACACAATGCCCACAGCAGTAGTGCCCCTTATACAATGCCCACATCAGTGGTGCCCCTTACAGTGCCCGCTATGCAGTCCCCCCAGTAGCGGTGTCCCTTTTGCAGTGCCATTAGTAGTGCCCCCTCAACCATGGATATCTCTAACACCTGAACTGTTGGGGAGCCTTGAGGACCGCGTTTGGGAACCTCCGGACTAAGGAATACTTAAACTCGTCTGAACTATGGGCTTGTTTCAGAGACAGAGTATTTTCGCATCTGCGATCTTATTAGCGTCTAACGGTTCTAAAGCTTACTCGAGCATTAAGACGCCCACTGCTGCCTTCTCATATGTGTAAGACATCTCTTACCTGTGTAAATATCGGTAACATCGACGCACTTCCAGCGGCCATCTTTTCTTTGCCGCAGGTCTGACCTGACGCAGCCTTGGCAGCTCTCCTGACACGCAGAGCTGTGTAGGAGATAGCATGTGCGAATCTATGCACGCCCATGAAACAGCGTCCAAACGTACAGACACGCCTGCGTTTTTCAGACCACACCTCAAACACTGTCACTATGCAATAGATTCCTCTGTGCGTCCATAGTCGCAATGCAATCGCTGCGCACGCGCAGTGCGGCTTATATGCATGTGCGATGGCAATCGCTCGATCTGCGTGGGTCATCGCCATTGAGTACGCTGCTGAATCAGGCCCTGTGTGTTAGATACAGGACAGACAGACATGCTGCAGTATAGCCATGGCTCTGTAACTGCACAATGTGAAAAATCAAGGTGTATTTGAACTAAATTCAGGTTAAGGTGCAGTGGCGGCTCTAGGGGTGCGCTTGTAGCACAGTCCAAAATTCAAATAGGGGAGTCACACCAACTGCCAGTGAGTCCCAGCCAGTGATGTTTGGCAGTGTGTGAAATGACAGTTGGTGTGACTCCCCCATTTGAATTTTGGACTGTACTGCAGCCGCCCCGGTTAGGGTGTATGACCATACATGTAGGTGTAGAATTCTAATCTGCAGAATCTGTTTCTTGCAGGTCAGGAGCTAGCGGAGAGTGATAACTATAGGACACAGACCATCACCGGGCACTATGCTGTATTAGGGGAGTCTCCAGCACAGCAACACCTGCAGATCACCAGTGTAAGCGGATTGATGGACTCAGGTGATGGGAATCCATTAAAGGGTTATACAGAAATCCTGTAACTCCCTTACCAGAACATTAGGATTGTGGATCACTGGATAACATACAACATGATTTACTGCTGAGCCACCCACTCAATTTATCCATATCGAATCAAAATGTAAAAATGGGCCCACGACACCCCAACTTATACTATAACAACGCGGACAGTCTATCATACTAGAGCAGTAATTAGCATTGCCGACTCACAGCACTAGGACGTTCAATACCACAATGGAGCTGTGTGGAGTTTGTATGTGCCCCCTGTGTTGCTCCAACTTCCTCTTATGGTGCATACACACGGTCAGATTTTTCCTTCAGATATGAACGATAACGATTTAAAAATCGTTCAGTCGTTCATATCTGAAGGAAAATCGTTCATATCTGACATGCCTGAACGATGGACGATCAACGATGCGCGTTCCCGATGGTCAGATAACGATTTCTGACATCTGATGTGTTTGCAGTCAGACTTGGACCATTCCATTCATTTTAATGCAGTCAAAAATCGTTCAATCGTTCAAATCGTTCAAAACTTTGGTCAAATCGTTCAGATCGTTTAATCGTTCAATCGTTCATCTGACAAATCTGACAAGTCTGACAAATCTGACCGTGTGTACGCTCCATAACACCCCAAAACTCACGCTGTTAGGTTAATTGTTAATACATTGCAATTTCTTCTGAAAACGGTAACTATTCTCCATCTGTGTGATTTAGGAACAGGCTGCCACGCACTCCTGCATGGCACAGAAATAACGGCACATTCAGTGTTCATTTTTACAAAGGCATAAAAAAAATAGCTTTTTCGATTTCAAAATATTGTACCCAACATGTGGCCGTGTTTGCCTTTGGTCCTTCGTTAATACCTCTGTTTGAGCTACCTGCCTTATCAACACCTAGCACAAGTTGTAGAAATGACCTTTACAAATCTCGCGTATGACCAAGAGACTCTTGTGCGTTACGTTTTGCAGTTATTGCCCGTTTCCGCAATAATTGTGATGCTGCCGAGTTGTGTAAACTGCTTGAGATTTACAAGACTTAAAACACACTTTTAGCTGTACCCCTTATTTCAAATGACTATTAAAACTTTCTTCACAAAGGTTTTTGTTTATTACTGGACATTCTGTTCTCAATAAAAAAAAAAAAATTGAGCATCTTAAAAACCTTGTTATTAATAAGCCATGCCCGTCCCTAAAACCAGGCAGCCTATTTACAAAGCATATAGAGCAGCATGTTCCGTTGCGCTATACAATTAAATAGAAGACCTCTGTGATATCTTTTACATATAGCTTTTCAGAACTGCCATTTACATTTAATGAAAGGATTGACATATTGCTGGTCTTTTTAGAGAAAACCATGCAAAAATAGCCAGACTACGAAGTCAATATCTTCAAACCTCACTTGCAGGGCATGTTTTCCAGATTTCCTCCTAGAAAGACAGGTGGAATAATCTTTTGGTTCAATCAATGTATTACAATAACTGCTGCTCCTTTCAGAAGACATAGGACCCAATAATGAGGTCGGAGGGCAGTGGTTTATAGCCACTCATCTAGAAAACAGGTAGGGCGACCACCCAACCACGAGGTCATGTCTGGTCATTTTTCTGCAGAGCCTAATGTTTGCTGCTAAACAGTTTTATTCCTATACAATACTACTCTGGTCATATTTTAATCAAATTGTCTAAGATGTAGTTGGTAGTGAAATAGTTACATGGAAATAGAAAACTAAAATCAATACAGCACTCAGGGCACATGTACTGATAAAGTTGACAGTAACTAGGAAATTAGAAAAACAAGACTATTAGAATGTTCACCGGACTGAAAATGACATGTAGCCAAAGAATTAGAGAATGTTCACCGAGCTGGATCAACATGTAGCCAAAGAATTAGAATGTTTACAGGATTGGACTAACATGCAGTTAATCAGAGCATTAGAATGTTCACCAGGCTAGACCAGCATGCAGCTGGGAATTTAGAATGTTCACTGGACCAGACCAAGATGTAACCAGACATTGCATTAGAATGTTCACTAGGCTGGACCAACCACGATAGCATGCGCACTCGGCTGGATAAGTATATATCCAGGGCATTAGAATGAGTAGAATTGTAGACCAACTTTATCACTAAAGCTGGGCATCCACTATACAATTATCTGTCAGATATCTGGCTGGTTGGAATGAAAACCTGGTAATGTATGTGAGCCAATGACAGTAGTCCATTTGCTCACAAACACTGGAAAACAGACAAAAATTGTTGTTCAGACAAATTGGTTAAAAAACACAAATTTGAAGATTTTTTTTTGTCCTTTTTTTCAGTGTTTAAAACCATATGATCGAGTCTCATTTGCTCCCGTACATCACCAGGTTTTCATTCCAACCAGCCAGATTGGACGGATAATTGTATAGTGGATGCCCAGCTTTAGGTTTACAACTGCAATGTAAAGAATACAAAATATATTTGTTCTTCAACCAAGTCGAACACGTTAACAATGGGATTCGGCACCACCCATGTAAGATAGAATCCCCCCTTATCTCTGTCCTCCATACACAAGATAGGGGATCCGGTAATGATGTAATAGGTACCATTACGAACTGATACCAAGTATTCCAGAAGGACAAAGAAATGGCAACGAAATATGATTGAATATTAAATTGTTAGTGTTTCCGCTAGGCTGTTTCAGCGGGGCACCCGGCCCTATTTCTAAAGGGCAGAAAGCACCCTGCCCTCAGGCGCGGCGCACTGCTGAAACAGCCCGCGGGTTCTGTCCCCTCCCACAGGTGGAGAAAACGGAGGTGCAGCGTCCCCAAGACACGCCCCCTTGTCATCGACCACACCCCTTTTCCCTGTCCACACAGACATGCCCTTTCTATAGGTCTGGCGCCGGACCTAGAGTCAACACTAGATTGTTACCATCCTAATTGTGATTCACAGGGTCAGGGAGGAACTCTATAAATGCCAGGTAACCCACGTTGTCTATTCACATGAATAAAAACAACTGCTACAATCCCCAACTAGCACTCCGCAGGCTGATGCCGAAGGTAACAAGGAAGAATTAGACTGTTTAATATTTTTTTCCTTTTATTGTATAAAACATATTCCGAGCACTGTAAATAAATCGCCCCCTTCCCACAGTTCAAGCATGTTTCTTAGCCAGCCGCTGGCGTTTGAACTTCTTGTCCTTCCGCTTCACGCTGGCTTTGGGTAAAGGCGCCCGAGTCTCAATGGGCTGCGGCTTGTGCTCGGCTGGGGTGATGAAGATCTCCTCGGTGGGGTCGTGTGGAATAACCGCTTTCTCCTCGGTCCTCTTCATCTTCTGCAGCTCCTTCACTTGCTGCTTCTCTCGCACCTTCGCTGCCGTGGCCAACCGGATTATGCGCCGGTGCTGAAACAAAGAAGCTTTGTTACATAAATCGAACAAGAAGCAACATAAAGAAAATAAAGTATTTATAATCTGTTTTCCATCAATTCAATTCATTTTATTGGGTCCATTAAAATTACTACAATGGCTGCAGGCTTCTACGGTCAGAAATTACACTGTACAACAAATACTTTTCATTTGTTTCCTTTCTAAAAATAGTCCTACAGTACTAATAGTCCTACAGTACTAATAGTCCTACAGTACTAATAGTCCTACAGTACTAATAGTCCTACATCTCTAATAGTCCTACATCTCTAATAGTCCTACAGTACTAATAGTCCTACAGTACTAATAGTCCTACAGTACTAATAGTCCTACAGTACTAATAGTCCTACAGTACTAATAGTCCTACAGTACTAATAGTCCTACAGTACTAATAGTCCTACAGTACTAATAGTCCTACAGTACTAACAGTCATACATTACTAACAGTCCTACATTACTAATAGTCCTACAGTACTAATAGTCCTACAGTACTAATAGTCCTACATCTCTAATAGTCCTACATCTCTAATAGTCCTACATCTCTAATAGTCCTACAGTACTAATAGTCCTACAGTACTAATAGTCCTACATCTCTAATAGTCCTACATCACTAATAGTCCTACAGTACTAATAGTCCTACAGTACTAATAGTCCTACATCTCTAATAGTCCTACAGTACTAATAGTCCTACAGTACTAATAGTCCTACAGTACTAATAGTCCTACAGTACTAATAGTCCTACAGTACTAATAGTCCTACAGTACTAATAGTCCTACAGTACTAATAGTCCTACATTACTAATAGTCCTACAGTACTAATAGTCCTACAGTACTAATAGTCCTACAGTACTAATAGTCATACATTACTAACAGTCATACATTACTAACAGTCCTACATTACTAATAGTCCTACAGTACTAATAGTCCTACAGTACTAATAGTCATACATCTCTAATAGTCATACATCTCTAATAGTCCTACAGTACTAATAGTCCTACAGTACTAATAGTCCTACATCTCTAATAGTCCTACATCTCTAATAGTCCTACATCTCTAATAGTCCTACATCTCTAATAGTCCTACAGTACTAATAGTCCTACATCTCTAATAGTCCTACAGTACTAATAGTCCTACAGTACTAATAGTCCTACAGTACTAATAGTCCTACAGTACTAATAGTCCTACAGTACTAATAGTCCTACATTACTAATAGTCCTACATCTCTAATAGTCCTACAGTACTAATAGTCCTACAGTACTAATAGTCCTACAGTACTAATAGTCCTACAGTACTAATAGTCCTACAGTACTAATAGTCCTACATCTCTAATAGTCCTACAGTACTAATAGTCCTACAGTACTAATAGTCCTACAGTACTAATAGTCCTACAGTACTAATAGTCCTACATCTCTAATAGTCCTACATCTCTAATAGTCCTACAGTACTAATAGTCCTACAGTACTAATAGTCCTACATCTCTAATAGTCCTACAGTACTAATAGTCATACATCTCTAATAGTCATACATCTCTAATAGTCCTACATCTCTAATAGTCCTACATCTCTAATAGTCCTACAGTACTAATAGTCCTACAGTACTAATAGTCCTACAGTACTAATAGTCCTACAGTACTAATAGTCCTACAGTACTAATAGTCCTACAGTACTAATAGTCCTACAGTACTAATAGTCCTACATCTCTAATAGTCCTACAGTACTAATAGTCCTACAGTACTAATAGTCCTACAGTACTAATAGTCATACATCTCTAATAGTCCTACAGTACTAATAGTCCTACAGTACTAATAGTCCTACAGTACTAATAGTCCTACAGTACTAATATGAGGTCAAGAAAAATTAAAATGATTTCAGAATGTTTTTACTAGCTCTATTTTTTGAGCTACACTACTTGCACTATACTGTATGTACATTAGTAATATAGTCATAGTGAAAAGCTATTTTAAAATAATCTGATATTTTCTTGATAGAAAATAAATAACAGTTGTTTTAATTCAATCACAAATAAGAACACAAAACGAAACAAACATACAGCATCCGAAACAAACATACAGCATAGGAAAGTACTATATAATATAGTGGCCTATGCATGGGGGTGCTTTCTCTTTGCTTGTCGCTTGTCCTCCTCTTCTGGGGCCTCTCTTGTCACTGTCACCTCCCCTGATATCTTTGTTCCATTGCGGAAATGTCTTGGTGGAATCGCTCACTATGCTTGTCACTCAGTGCACCAGTTATCTTGTGTGGGTAATCCCGTGAATCGCATATATTTGAATAGGGGAGGGGACAAATAACTTATTCATTTAATTGGGTCATTAGGCCCCGCCCCCTCTGCGCGGAACGCAGATTGCTGGTAAGATTCTCTCCATTCTGCCCACTGCACTAGGAATACCCCTATATCGTCATAAATGGGCTATAGCTCGGAACTCAGAGCTAACAGAGTTTTAAATGTCATATTCATTCTTTGCATGCTGAAATCAATTAGAAGTAACTATTTTCATTGTTGTGCAGTGTTATTAGAAGTCAGCATTGTTTACAGGCTCAATGAGCTGAGGCTCGCTCAAACATGGCCGCTATAAATTCCTCCTGTGCCATTTAACACAGGACAGAAGTTTCTCCAGCTCTGTTCATTTCAGTGAGGGGCATTTATGACAACTGGAGCACAAGAAGCTGTAACATTGCTCAGAACAACAAGATCATTGATGTAATCATAGTGGAAAGGACTTCGCCAGTAGTAAAAATGGCGACTGTACCATGTTAGGAGACTGGTAGTGGGGGTTTTCATATAATGTGGGTCCTCCAAAACTGCCTTGGAAAATCTTGATGAGATTCAACACAAATCGAGGTCCGATTTCCACCAGCGATGCGTCTTCCTCTATAATCTGAAGAGAAAAATGAAGGTACATATTGAAAAAAAATAAAACGCAGACGCTATGGAAGATGGGTAATACAGGATAATAGTGATTATATAACAGACCACAAGGGATTAGTTACATACATAGTTAGATGCACTAGGGATTACTATTAGGAATAACTAGTATTTTAAAGGGTCATTTTACATTGAAAGAAAAAATAAGAAATTAAAATACTTTAAACAGACGCAGAGAATAACTGGAATCCCACTTCTCACACTTCTACAGTAAAGAGAGAACCGGAAGAAAAGCAAAAGATACGGGCTGTGGGGTAAATGTACAAAGCCTTGAAGAGAGAAAGTGTTAGCCGATCACCTCCTGTAATTTTTAAAACAGTATGTAAGGTGACAGGAGCTGATTGGTTGGTACTTTATATCTTTCCAAGGCTTAGTACATCTACCCCACTGTGTGTGTGAAGACCTTAGCGTGTCCTCAGCAGAAAGAGCTATGTGGCAATAAGGACAGAAAGCTGACACGCATTATACATAGGACTGGATACTTCAATAAAACACTGCACTAAAGACTTAAGCTTTAAGGAGTACCCGTCACCAGGGGGAACACGGGACTTACCTCAATATATAGTTAGTTATAAGCTGATAGAAAGGGGTTTTTTTTAAAAAGGGAATTTATATGAGTGTACAGCTATATATAAGCACATGGAACCTAACCCCTGCCAAGGTGTTATACTATGCAGGAACTTCCTTATACAGAAGAAAGCTAATTTTTCTTGACAACCAGCAGCTCAAAAAAACACCCCCGACAAAAGGTTGGCGTCCGCATGTTACATAAAGAACTGGAAATTAACATTATGCTACAGACCTGATAATTCCTGAACCAGATCCTCTTGTCGGCTACGGAGAAGGTGATTACATGGTCCACAAAGGGTTGGCTCTTCGGGTGATATCTCGGGGTTCCAAATATCTGCATGTAAGTATAGAGATAAGTGAAGGTCTGAGCGATCAGCTCCTGGCACTATGATCACAGAAATGCGGGATCAGCCATTACCTGTATAAAGAGTTCCTTTAGTAGTCCCAGGTATGGATCCCGATCAAATGCCTGCAAGGGAATGACATATCAGAGCAGCTCAGTATGAAGGAGCAGAAGTTACAAAAGGTCACACTGAGTGCCAGCTGCCATTGGACACACAGTTTGTATGACATACACTGAATGTTCTCAATGATGGGGAAATGGTCAGAAACCCCTTCCCCTTAAGGAGAGACCTGACTTGTTACCACAAATGACCACCCCTAAAAGTGTCTGAGAGATGCCACGGGAGGCTGTGTGTGCAGCAGGAATGAGAGCCGCTGTGTGTGCAGCAGGAATGAGGGAGGCTGTGTGTGCAGCAGGAATGAGGGAGGCTGTGTGTGCAGCAGGAATGAGGGAGGCTGTGTGTGCAGCAGGAATGAGGGAGGCTGTGTGTGCAGCAGGAATGAGGGAGGCTGTGTGTGCAGCAGGAATGAGGGAGGCTGTGTGTGCAGCAGGAATGAGGGAGGCTGTGTGTGCAGCAGGAATGAGGGAGGCTGTGTGTGCAGCAGGAATGAGAGCCGCTGTGTGTGCAGCAGGAATGAGAGCCGCTGTGTGTGCAGCAGGAATGAGAGCCGCTGTGTGTGCAGCAGGAATGAGAGCCGCTGTGTGTGCAGCAGGAATGAGAGCCGTTATACATAAAGACATCTGACTTTTTGAGCAAGGCTGCAGTGAAACATCACACTGAGGCGTCGTCGTGTACCGACCACCACTCACAACTCCAGAACTAGTGACTCTGAACTCTATCTTTAATGCAGCTCTCTTGGCCTAAACTCAGATCTTTTAGCAGTGACAAGACATCATACTCATGGGAACTGCGGCAGGCATAACAGATTATATAATAATAATAATAATAATATAATCTGCAGGCTGTAGATCTATTTGTTAGGCTGGTTTACTGCAAGTTCTTTATGCCGTTTTGGAGCTGGGATAGAGACTGTACAATGGAATCAATAGCGCAATTACCTCATTTGTGCAATATACATACAGTACAGCACAGGGCTCAAGGTGGGAATTTAGAGGTGGGGGTGTGGAGATTTGAATCCCCCCCCACACTTCTCCCTCGCACTCCCTACACCACTGTTTATCTCTCTCACCCCCCCCCAATTTATAACCAATTCCCTCTTACACCCTCCTCTCTCCAATTCCCTCTGACCTCTCTCTAGTTACGCGGGAACGGAGCCAGAAGCATCGGGTAACAGGGCCCAGCTGTACTGCAGATTAAAGTCAGCACCAGCCGCCAGCCAATCCCAGCTCACAGACGGCCCAGCCCGCCAATCAATAGAAAGGAAGGCTTTTTAAATCCGGCACCAGCCGCGAGCCAATGAGAAGCTACCACTTGGCTGGCGGACAATGCTTACTTTAAACTGCAGTGCAGCTGGGTCCAGATGCTCCCGGCACCGCGCCAGCGCCGCCGATAGAGATGTGTCCCTGGAGGGTTCAAGCGCTGGGATCCGATACTCTGTGCCAGCGCTGACACATTCTCTCCTGCGGCAAAAATTAGGGGTCCTACTACGGTATACCGCCCCACTTCGACCACTGGTATAGCATGACTAACAAACAATAACGGTATTATAAAATTAGATTAGATGAAAGGTAGAATAAAATTATTAGATACTGACCGGATGAAAGGAGAGTAGAGGGCGTGAGCCTTTCAGACAGTTTCCAGTCATCTTCAGCTCTGCCAGTGTATGAACTAGAATGGTAAATCATATTTTATAAGCACAGGACACAGGTGAGCTCCTGAGACAGCAGAAACGACATGCACTGCCCTCTAGTGGTGTAAAGTAGACTTTACACCTTCCCCTGCAATAAACATCCATGAAGATTGTTTTCTGGATCTTACAACGTATTACTTAGTTATTTATATAGTGCACACATTAAGCAGTGCATTGCAGAATATTTGGTCGTTCACATCAGTCCCTGTCCCAGTGTGGTTTATAATCTATTTTCCTTATCACAAGTATACACTATGGTAAATTAAAGTCACAACATATTTACAACATACTTCCAAGTAGCAGACTTACTATTCTGAACCAGGAACTTTGCAGATGGCCCCTCGGGGGAGTTTGATAACCTAAATTATAGGAAATACATATTAACGAGCACGAAATAAGAACCCTAATAAAGAGGCATTTCCCTGAGTGTGTACTTACCACATATACAAGTCCTGCTTTTTCTTTGCTTCAAAATAAATACATTTGTTGCAGTTTTTCATTTCACAGACCTGCACCCAAGACAAGCACACATCAGAAATAGGGCAGACACACATTGCATTCTTATGTCATCTACATTTCTCCAATTACACGCATCATCCTCTGACAACCATCTTCACGTGCAGCTGTCCACGCCAGCCTATGCCTCACAGCTATGTGATTGCACAGTACAGTAAGGGTGTGCAGCTGCCAGCACCAGCCTCTTCCTCACAGCTATGTGACTGCACAGTACAGTAAGGGTGTGCAGCTGCCAGCACCAGCCTCTTCCTCACAGCTATGTGACTGCACAGTACATTAAGGGTGTGCAGCTGCCAGCACCAGCCTCTTCCTCACAGCTATGTGACTGCACAGTACAGTAAGGGTGTGCAGCTGTCAGCACCTGTCTCTTCCTCACAGCTACGTGACTGCACAGTACAGTAAGGGTGTGCAGCTGTCAGCGCCTGTCTCTTCCTCACAGCTACGTGACTGCACAGTACAGTAAGGGTGTGCAGCTGCCAGCACCAGCCTCTTCCTCACAGCTATGTGACTGCACAGTACATTAAGGGTGTGCAGCTGCCAGCACCAGCCTCTTCCTCACAGCTATGTGACTGCACAGTACAGTAAGGGTGTGCAGCTGCCAGCACCAGCCTCTGCCTCACAGCTATGTGACTGCACAGTACAGTAAGGGTGTGCAGCTGCCAGCGCCAGTCTCTTCCTCACAGCTATGTGACTGCACAGTACAGTAAGGGTGTGCAGCTGTCAGCGCCTGTCTCTTCCTCACAGCTATATGACTGCACAGTACAGTAAGGGTGTGCAGCTGTCAGCACCAGCCTCTTCCTCACAGCTATGTGACTGCACAGTACAGTAAGGGTGTGCAGCTGCCAGCACCAGACTCTGCCTCACAGCTATGTGACTGCACAGTACAGTAAGGGTGTGCAGCTGCCAGCGCCAGTCTCTTCCTCACAGCTATGTGACTGCACAGTACAGTAAGGGTGTGCAGCTGCCACCGCCAGTCTCTTCCTCACAGCTATGTGACTGCACAGTACATTAAGGGTGTGCAGCTGCCAGCACCAGCCTCTTCCTCACAGCTATGTGACTGCACAGTACAGTAAGGGTGTGCAGCTGTCAGCGCCTGTCTCTTCCTCACAGCTACGTGACTGCACAGTACAGTAAGGGTGTGCAGCTGTCAGCGCCTGTCTCTTCCTCACAGCTACGTGACTGCACAGTACAGTAAGGGTGTGCAGCTGCCAGCACCAGCCTCTTCCTCACAGCTATGTGACTGCACAGTACATTAAGGGTGTGCAGCTGCCAGCACCAGCCTCTTCCTCACAGCTATGTGACTGCACAGTACAGTAAGGGTGTGCAGCTGCCAGCACCAGCCTCTGCCTCACAGCTATGTGACTGCACAGTACAGTAAGGGTGTGCAGCTGCCAGCGCCAGTCTCTTCCTCACAGCTATGTGACTGCACAGTACAGTAAGGGTGTGCAGCTGTCAGCGCCTGTCTCTTCCTCACAGCTATATGACTGCACAGTACAGTAAGGGTGTGCAGCTGTCAGCACCAGCCTCTTCCTCACAGCTATGTGACTGCACAGTACAGTAAGGGTGTGCAGCTGCCAGCACCAGCCTCTGCCTCACAGCTATGTGACTGCACAGTACAGTAAGGGTGTGCAGCTGCCAGCGCCAGTCTCTTCCTCACAGCTATGTGACTGCACAGTACAGTAAGGGTGTGCAGCTGCCAGCGCCAGTCTCTTCCTCACAGCTATGTGACTGCACAGTACAGTAAGGGTGTGCAGCTGTCAGCGCCTGTCTCTTCCTCACAGCTATGTGACTGCACAGTACAGTAAGGGTGTGCAGCTGCCAGCACCAGCCTCTGCCTCACAGCTATGTGACTGCACAGTACAGTAAGGGTGTGCAGCTGCCAGCGCCAGTCTCTTCCTCACAGCTACGTGACTGCACAGTACAGTAAGGGTGTGCAGCTGCCAGCACCAGCCTCTGCCTCACAGCTATGTGACTGCACAGTACAGTAAGGGTGTGCAGCTGCCAGCGCCAGTCTCTTCCTCACAGCTACGTGACTGCACAGTACAGTAAGGGTGTGCAGCTGCCAGCACCAGCCTCTGCCTCACAGCTATGTGACTGCACAGTACAGTAAGGGTGTGCAGCTGCCAGCACCAGCCTCTGCCTCACAGCTATGTGATTGCACAGTACAGTAAGGGTGTGCAGCTGCCAGCGCCAGTCTCTTCCTCACAGCTACGTGACTGCACAGTACAGTAAGGGTGTGCAGGTGTCAGCGCCTGTCTCTTCCTCACAGCTATGTGACTGCACAGTACAGTAAGGGTGTGCAGCTGTCAGCCTCTTCCTCACAGCTATGTGATTGCACAGTACAATAAGGGTGTGCAGCTGTCTGTGCCAGCCTCTTCCTCACAGCTATGTGATTGCACAGTACAGTAAGGGTATGCAGCTGTCTGTGCCAGCCTCTTCCTCACAGCTATGTGACTGCACAGTACAGTAAGGGTGTGCAGCTGCCAGCACCAGCCTCTTCCTCACAGCTGTGACTGCACAGTACAGTAAGGGTCTGCAGCTGCCAGCACCAGCCTCTTCTTCACAGCTATGTGACTGCACAGTACAGTAAGGGTGTGCAGCTGCCAGTGCCAGTCTCTTCCTCACAGCTATGTGACTGCACAGTACAGTAAGGGTGTGCAGCTGTCAGCCTCTGCCTCACAGCTATGTGACTGCACAGTACAGTAAGGGTGTGCAGCTGCCAGCACCAGCCTCTTCCTCACAGCTATGTGATTGCACAGTACAGTAAGGGTGTGCAGCTGCCAGCGCCAGTCTCTTCCTCACAGCTGTGTGACTGCACAGTACAGTAAAGGTGTGCAGCTGCCAGCGCCAGCCTCTTCCTCACAGCTGTGTGACTGTACAGTACAGTAAAGGTGTGTAGCTGTCAGCGCCAGCATCTCCTCCCGGCAACCTGCTCAACAGGCTTTCTGGATGTGGGCTGGCCTGGTCAGCAGTCAGAGGCTGAACCACTAAGAGGCCTGGATGAGCATCTCTGCTGAGCGGAATGGATGCAACATCACGCCACACATACAAGGGGAGGCTGGGAGCCACTCATGAGCCAAAAGGATGCTAGGAGCCGGACGCTGTTTCCGAGGTAGGCCTGTATCCTTTAAATGCAAGGGATGATTTTTATTTCCGGCCCTGCCCTGGGTACGTCATACACCTGCAGGCATTATAGAAAAATTGAATGGCAGTAGCATTAGTGGCACATACCTCATTTATAACAAACAATTTATCTTTCCGATCCATTTTCGAATCTGAAAGAACAACACAAACGGTATAAGAGTGGAGGAAATACATTTTCTACTTCAGGGTCCATAGGGGGTCCACAGGGTTGACCTTGGGGTATAGGTTGGGAACCAAATCCGGGCACCACGCAGTTAAAGCTTTTAGCTCCCAGGATGCACTTGGGTCCACTCTCCCTATAACCCCGCCCCCCAGCCAGAGGCACCTCAGTTTAAGTTGGTGCCCGGCCGGAGTCGGGTCACCGTTACTGCAGGGGGGCTGCTTAGCAGCCCCTAAGCTTAAAAGAGTTTTATTTTATTATTTTTTTTTTTACTACTCTTCAGAGCGGCAGCATCAGACTGTCCAATGGACGTCTGAGCTGCCGCCCCTACACCCCGCCGGCGCTGCGACGCCAGTACAGATCTGGGGATCGCAGCGGGACCCCAGAGTCTGTACTAGCCGGGCTCTGGAGGAATCCCTGGGCTGCTGCCGGATCGACGGGGACAGGTAAGTCGCGTGGTCACCGCTTGCGGTGACCCGCGTGTACATGCAGCCTTATGCCTCCGGTCTCTGGGGACAGACCGGAGGCGCTAGCGGTGGCGGCGGGCTCCCCCTCCATGGAGGCATACCCCGCGTGTCCACAGCCCACCAGGGATTATAGCGGCAGCGGGAGCCGGCATCCCGGGGGGTTAATTGCTAGCCAGGGGAGGAAGCCTTCCCTGTCTAGCGGCTCCTCCCCTCAGCTCAGCGCGCCTTTCAATAATACAGTCTGGCGTCGCTGAGCTGCTTCCTCCGCGGGCCACGCTTCTTCTGAGGTCTCCAGCGGCCATTTTCTCTCTGTGGTGCTGCAGAACTCCTAGGATGTCAGTGAGCCCAGTCCCCCTGCGTGCCTGGCCATTTTGGGTGAGTGTACACAGCGCTATAGCCTTCCCAGACACTGAATCTGGGCAGTTGAATGTAGCGACATTGTGCAGTATATTATATGTCATGCTTATGTATGTATATATATTTTTCTGCATTGTATGTGACTTATGCTAGTGCTGACTGTCTGCTTTTTCTCTCACCTGTCAGTGTATATCTATCCCTTTTCTTTATCTGCCCTAATACAGGTGTACCTGGGGTGGTTCTGAGACCTCACATATATATATTTGTTAATATCTGTGAGGTTTGTCACATACTGTTGCGTGCTGCACGTTGCCATATTTTAGATGGAACTGTGAGTTGCGTACGCTGATAATGGGTTCCTGCAGCTAATCTTAGCGTCAGTCAGGACCGGTATGGCGCTGCTTAATATTTCCGTCAAGATAGTCAGATATATCTGACCAGGAGATTGCACACGATACTGCACCCATTATTGCTATCCTGCAAGTCATAGCCTGCAGGAATTAGTGCGGAGGATTTTAACTCAGAAAGGTTTACGTATGCGGCACCATCTGGTGCCGGGCCCCTTGCACGACCCCCTTAAAGGGCGTTGTTTCTCAGGATCCTCTCCTTTGAGGATCGCCGGGCGGGCCCCATTGTCGTCACTCGCTTGGAGTTACTTCACCATACTGCCCTTTTGAACTCGGGGTATCTCGCAATTTCTTGCAATTTACCCCTGTGTCACAGACTATCGCTCCCTGCCGGGGTTTTTCACAGTACATGAATTACCTCCGATACCACATCGGTCTGTCATTCCCCTTGCAGGGATTACCACAACGGCCACCCTGGTGGATGTCGTTTTATACGAAATACTAATTGGCGTGATATACGCCCTGTGGTTACTGACCAGTGGCTCTGCCGTGAACTGGATGGTATATTCGGCTCTTTCCCTCTCACATGGGGGGGAGCCGATCTCAAGTATTATTATCCCTGCTTTGGGGCTGGTAGCCAGGCTCATTCTGGATATAGAGAATGTCGATCCTGCACCAGTATCATACATCTCCCGTTTTCTGCCCAGCGGGTGGATCTCATAGCGGGAGTCTGGCTGTCCCCAGATACGAGGAGTCACAAAGGCCTCCTGTTTCCCATTCCCTGAGGGTCCTCACAAGTAATGGAAATCCCCTTCTGGGATGGATTTGTATGTTAATCATCGGGTTACAGGCATTAATACGCCTCCCATCCCGGCCTGGACGAATTTTACGGATCCGTAGGTGGTAACTTTGCCTGAAATCAATGTACTCGTTTTCAGGGCCTGTTGCCCGTCCTACCATGGCCATCGCAGGGTGATGCTTTTGTGACGTTTTTCCCCTCCAACACGTCTGAGGTTCAAATATCTTTTGCCGCTCACATAAAATATGCAGTGGTCATATGTGGGATTACCTCATGGGATGCCGGTCTTCTAACTTTCAGGGTTTCGGCGGCGTCTGTATCCGCCGCAGTACCCTATGGCTGCGTTATGGGAAAGCAGAGGTGCACACTCCTTCCAGGGGGAAGTTCTTGTTTGGTCCTGACCTTGACAAGATCGTTGCATCATTGGCAGTATCACTAATGGGGAGATACCGTCTTTAGCTACTCCCACTACATTCGGACTAACTCTGTTAAGTCTTTTTGTCCTCAGGGTCAGCCTAAAGGCCTGTTTTTTCCTAGGCTGTCGGCCTCCACGGGGGCCACCATATCCAGTACCGAGCAGTCCTGGACTTCCGGACGACCCTGTTTCTACACCTGAGGATATACCCTCAGCCTGACGGGACAGGTCTACATCTGGGGAATTTCCAGAGTGAGGTACTGATTCTCAACGGCCTCTCATTGCTCATGCAGCCTCCTCACAGGCATTGTTACACGGGCCCTTCTTCAGAACTGATCAGGGCCTTACAATCCCAGAAAGCTATACAGTCTTTGTGGTAAGCAGAGCTATTTCGGCCAACCTCACTATCTCAGTGAGGGACTGGTTGTTCTACTTTCTTTTTGGGGCGGTGACCGACTGGTCCTCCTTTGCCTATACTCTGTCTCAAATCCCTGAATCAGATTCCAACGGTGCCTTGACTCAGGTGGAATCGTCCATGCTCCATCATCCGATGTTTGGAACCTGGGGATTTTATGGTATATCCGAGTATTCAGGATACGTACCTACGGGTACATACAGAGCCCTCTCATCAGCATGGGTTCAGGTTTGCTGTGCCACAGCAACACTTGTAAGTTTCGGGCTCTGCCTTTTGGGGCTGTCCTCAACTCCACCGGGGTTTACCAGCTTTATGGATTTTCTGACAGTTCACCTGTTCAGTGTATCCGAATGCTCCTTTCTCTGGACGGTCTCCTACTTTTAGCAGGATCACCAAGGTACTTTACCGCCAGGTCAGGATAACCGGGGCTTCTTCTCGTCACAGAAAAGTCCTCCCTGCATCCCTCACAGGGTTTTCTTCATCTGGGAGCACTGCTGGATTCTCAGAATCTGAGAATTTTTCTGGCGTAAGACAAGATCTCCACTCTTCAACTTCGAGTGTGCGGATATCTACGCAGTCGACATATGTCATTACTCTTTGTGATGCGCGGTCTACCAGAGTGTCTACCTTTTGGTAGGGTGGAATGTGCTCAGTTCCATTCCAGGCCTTGCCATAATTGACTCCCCTCCAGATGGATCGAGTTTTTTTCCATCGGATCGCTGTTCGAACGATGATACTTTCTACGGAGGCGAGTTGGTCTCTGTCCGGGTGGCTATGGCCATCTCGTCCAGGGTGTTCTTTGCTAAAGACAGTGTCTGGTCCGCATTCATTTCGGGGCAGTTGGACGTCTGTCGCTTCTGCCCTGCCACTTACCTTGTTGATACTTTAAGCTGTCTTGGACTTTCACTCTGGCCTAACCCATTTGTCACGGTAAACCTGAATAGGTTCAGTCCGACAGTGTCACAACAGTGGCTTCCATCTAGGCAACACTGGTAGTTGGGTGGCAATGTTAGGAATGTCACCCATTCTGACATAGTCCAAGGGTCTTCTCCTGGCCAACTCTGCGGTGTTTATTCCCGGAGCTCTCCATTGGGAAGCGGGCTTCCTCAGCCGTCACGGCGTGCATCCCGGGGACTAGTCTCTTCTCCAAGAGAGGTTTCAACTCCTGGTGAGCAGAGGGGGCCTCCCTGAGGGGATTGATCCCCATGGCCTTCTGACTCGATCACACATTACCGGTGTTACAGTCCAGCTCTAGGAGTACTGAAGCTACCTTCAGTGACTCTTTGTCAGTGAAGTGGTCCTTCCACTTTGTGTACCTGTGTCCTCCGGTCTCCCTTCTTCCTCGAGGTCTTCGGAAGTTTAATTCGAGACGGAGGGGCTTTCCTTCTGGGGGCTCCAGGTCGTCCCAGACATCACTGGTACTAAGATTTTCGGAGTCTCCTCCTCGATGCTCCGTTCCTACTGCTTCACTATCTGGACCTGTTGTCTCAGGGTCCTTGTTTTTCCCTGGATCTGGATCGCTTGTCTTTAACTGCGCCCCTACTGTGGTCCTCGGGCTTCCCTGGCTCTGTCTTCATTGAGATGTTTAGAGCAGATAGGCCAGACTTTGCTGGGATCTGCCACGGACTGTGGCATACATAATTCTTATGGTATCGTACCTGTCGATACGATCCTCCGGTGTCCAGGATTTCCAGATATTCTGGCATTCCTTCCAGCTGGCTTGGGTTTCACCCTTGGCCTGGCCTTCCTGACAGTGCGGATCTCTACACTGTCGGTATGGTTAAGATATGGAATTGCTCCGCTCTGGTATCCAGTTCATCCTTTGGAGTGTTTTCTGGATTATGTCTCCACTTGTCCTCCCTAGGGACTCCTGGGGAGTTAGTAGTGGTTCTTTGTTCCCTCCGGGGACAGTCAATGGAACCGCTGGTTGTGATAGCCATTACATGGTCTATTGTTTAAGCTCTCTCTCTCTCTCTCTCAGGGTGTTTAAATCAACCAGGAGAGTGTCTGAATGGGGAGCGTTCTCATGTGGCTCCCTCTTCTGGAGGGCATCATGTCAGGGTGTGAGTTGCTCTCGCCCTGTGTTTCTTCTTAAAGTGGTTTTTAGGTTCCATATTATTCTGGAACTTATGGTATGGCCATTCAGTTCCCAGTCCTCTCGGCTGTTGTGGCCTCATGGACTGTGGTCCGGCCTCTTTGGCTTTATGTGATCCGTTCAAGTTCCTTATGGTAAGCGGACTCCTTATTGGTGGTCTGCGGTTTCTGGTTTTAACAGGAAACGATGGCCGGCCTATAATGAAATGTTGACTGGATGGCCTCGTATGTCTTCCTCAGGGGCCTACCCATGGGTGGGCATTTCTGTCGTTGAGGCTTGTTTTTTTCTCGGGCCGTGTAACCCTCGTGGGCGGCTCGTCGTGGCGCCTCGGCTGTTTTGCCTTACTAGGTGTCCACGTGGTCTTCTGTCCATACCTTTTTAAGGTTCTAGGCATTGGTTTCCTTTGCCTCTCAGGATGCTTCCTTTTTGGCGACGGATTCTCCTCTCAGCACAGGAGCGTCCCCACCCTTGGTTGAACTGCTTTGGGACATCCCCAAGGTCAACCCTGTGGACCCCCTATGGACCCTGAAGTAGAAAACAAGAGATATGGTAAGAACTTACCTTTGTTATCTCTGTTTCTACGAAGTCCATAGGGTCCACAGGGCGCCCGCCCTGACGCACCTGGCTTCATATGGGCTGTGTTACTGGTCACCGGCTTCCCGTCTCCTTTTCTGTGAGTATGGTTCTAGAGTGTTCCAGTTTTCTCTCTCTTTTTCTCTCCTCCTCCGGCCTTTGGCTACTTACAATCTGAGGTGCCTCTGGCTGGGGGGCGGGGTTATAGGGAGAGTGGACCCAAGTGCATCCTGGGAGCTAAAAGCTTTAACTGCGTGGTGCCCGGATTTGGTTCCCAACCTATACCCCAAGGTCAACCCTGTGGACCCTATGGACTTCGTAGAAACAGAGATAACAAAGGTAAGTTCTTACCATATCTCTTGTTTTCCGTATTATAGGTAGATGTCTGGATAATTAAAGAGTTGTCACTACTAACAGTTCTATAATAGAAGTTCCCATGCTAAAGAGAATATAATCACTCTGAGCAGTGAAGAAGCGTTAACACGAATCTCTGACCCGTGAATTTCCCAGTTATAATTTTAAAAACAGAATTGCTTTAGCCAGTTTCATATGTGATCTAAAACATTCTTACATCTTATGACTGAACAATAACCAACATAAAACAAAATTAATGCAGGTTACATATGCTTAGACTGCATGGATAATGGTGAATAAAGTCTAATGGGACAAGTACATTAGTCTTTACTCTAGCACCCTGCACCTGTCACAACCCGTGCAGTTCCTCTCTCCTGCCTGGGGTGTCGATCTCTGCCCTGGTGCTTCTAGTACACTCAGCTGATGCATCAAACTGCTGAGATTAAGCAGTTTGTGTGCTAGAAGCACCAGAGCAGAGAGCGAGACACCCCAGGCTGAAAAGAGGAACTGCATGGGTAGGGTGCTAGATGGAGCACTAGTACATGTTGCACATTAGTCCCTGCATTTCTTCCACCTCAATAAAATACAGACATGTTCCAGAACTGGATGTTGCATTCCCACCTTAAATAACCTCTTCTGTTGGCTTTAAGCGCTGACTGGGGACCCAGAGGCTGTTTATCACCATCAGGCTGTACTAGGGTGGTGCAGCCGGTGCCGCTGCACAGAGCGCAACAGCCCTGAGGGCGGAACCTGCCGCCCACCGCAATCACTATACACAGGGCAAGTGGCAACTGCTTTGTTTTAATAAAGGTGCGGTGCAGTGACAGCAGGTCCCCCGGCAGCACGGGAGGGCAGGTCCTTGCAGTTATCTAGCAGGGGACTATGTGAACTGCCGGCATCCTTTGCATCAGTCAAAGGACGTTCCGCAGGGGCTGCTGGGAAATGTAGTCCCTTCCACCTCTGTGACTACATTTCCCAGCAGCCCCTGCGGAACGTCCTTTGCCTGATGCAATGGATGTTGGGTGGCTGATGTAGTCGGGGACAGGCAGGGACCAGCTGCATGGATTGATATATACAAGAGCAGCAGGTCTCTCTTCAGTGAGCTCCCGTCTGGCCACCTCTCTCTTCTCCTGCATGCAGAGACTCGGCAGTGCTCATGGTAAGTACTGACAACAGCAACTCCCCAGCAGTGCTTCTGTTTCCCCCTGCTGATAATTCTGTCATGTGTATATGGATGTGCTGAGGCTACATGTGTGTGTTTGTATGTATCTGTGCTGAACCTACCTATGTATCTATGTTTGTTTACTGAGAGTGCATGGTGTGTGCTGAGAGTGTATGTTGTGTGCATGTCTGTTGAGAGTGTATGTTGTGTGCATGTCTGTTGAGAGTGTATGTTGTGTGCATGTCTGTTGAGAGTGTATGTTGTGTGCATGTCTGTTGAGAGTGTATGTCGGGTGCATGTCAGTCTGCTGAAAGTGCATGGTGTGTGCTGAGACTGCATGGTGTGTGTGTATGCATATGTGCTGAGGTTACAGAGACTACATATGTGTGTGTTAGTGTTCCCTCTAGCTCCGGCGGGAGGCAGGGCGCCGGAGCTAGAGAGGGCATGCCCGTGCGCGCGCCCGAGAAGGGGGCGTGGTCATCGGAAAAGGGGGCGTGTCTATAAGACGCGTCCCCTTTTCGGCACTCTTGGGGGCGTGCCCGGCACTTACGGACACGCCGGGCATCCCCCAAGCCCTGCAGACAGGGAGAATAGATGCCGGGCGCATGCGCCCGGCGTCTATTCTCCGATGGTGACAGGGTCACCGCATGTTTCTCCACCCGCGGGACACTGCGTCCCGCGGGTGAGAACGGCTCCCGCAGGCTGTGAGGGCAGGTTGCTTTTTGCCCTCCTAGCGGGAACGCTACGTGTGCCGTGACAAAGTCAGTCCATAAATCTGTGCCTTCTGGCTGGAGCAGTCATTCCACGCACACAGTGAACCCAGCATAACAGATACTGAAAAAGTAAAAATAAAAATGATGTTCCATTTATGTTTATTTATTTTTTTGGGGGGAGGGGGGCACCAATGCTCTTTCTCGCACAGGGCACCAAAATTACTAGCTATGGTTCTGAGGCTGTAAGAAGAGCAGCTCTAACATTCAATGAAACAGAGGCAGGAAATGGCACCTTCATTATGCATCTCATTTCAGTGGCTTTATCTGTGACCATTAGTGAAAGTAACCAAAGGGAATACCCTTAGCCTACACTTTTGGGTCTCTCTAATAACATGTGTAGCGTGATCATGCAGTGTTCGGTACTTGTGTACTTTACGGACTCATTGCAGAGAGAACCCAATGAATGTTTTAAATGGTACTTGTGTACTTTACATACACAAGTAACGAAAGCTGTCCCCACCTAAAGAAGAGAGTTGTCCCCGCGCGGGTTCTCCCCACCTAAAGAAAAAGTTGTCAGCTCGCTCACCACAAGGTTATATTCCCCCTCTATGCCCTCTTGGATGGTAGAGAATGATGCTTGACAATGGCTGCTGACGTCAGGCTCCTCTTCGTGAAGGGGATTTAAGGTGACCATACATCTGACCGGTATTTCCGTGATCCTGCGACGTGATCGAAAATGCTGATCTGCCGGGTGGAAACACCGGCCAACCAACATCGATGTTCAGCGATCCTGCGACGGATCGCTAAATGTCCGATTTGACGATCACGATCATTTTTTGATCGCGATCGTCAAATCGGGAAAATCCAATATGTTGGATTTCTGCGATCCCACGATGCCGGGTTGCAGCATCGCGGCAATCCATCGCTGATGGATGGGCCCCATTAGACATTACTATGATTGATAACAATGAGAGTAGGACACTTGGGTTCTCTCTGCAAGGAGTCCGTAAAGTACACAAGTACCCAGTGTTCTCCCAGGAACTTCCCCGAGTCCCCTGATTACAGTTGTACTGTAAGTAGCAGATTAATTTGTCTGCATGCCGGTGCTTTCTGGGATGGACAGTGAGTGGCTCCGGCGTACACAACCCCACGGTATACAGACTGTTGCGGGAGAGTAGTGAGGACTTACCTGCTTTAGAGTGCGGCATCAACGTTCTCAGGTCCTGCATCAAATGTCTGGTGCGGAAATTGATGCCACGGGAAGAGAATATGAGCACCCGCTCCTTGTTCTTCCATTTCCCCTACAACCACAGCAATAGAAGGATTACACACTGCACTCTCCATCCACAGGGACCTTGTGCTTACTATACAGGCAGCGGCTGCCTTACCCAGACCAGCACTTCATTGTGTGTGTGTATGTATGTATGTATATATATATATATATATATATATAAATAACACCATGTTTCCTCCAGCTGTTCTTGAGCTGTGATGATCCCCACAACTGCGAGGTCATCCTGTCTGACTCTTACCTCCGACACCGGGGCCGGGATGGTAAACTCCTCCCCAGCAGAGGCAGCTGCCTCCGTCCCGACTTCGTTCTTTTCTAGTTTCGCCTTCTTGCCCTGGGGAGCAGCCCGGGCATCGGAGCCACGTTTTCTCCGGTGCGCCGCCATCTTTCTTTCCCCCCGGAAGCTGCTCAGTGATCTGTCTATCCCACACGCCGAACTCGATGATTCTTCGGTCGGTGTGTGATTCATGGGTGAAGGCGCCCTCTGCTGGAAGCTCAATGAAACATTACTGCTCCACTGCTGAGTGTAGTTACTGAGGATGGACTATAGTAACATTCAATTGATTTATTTATTTATTTAAATATATGTAAAAGAGTCATTAATGACAAATCAGAGCGATAGACATAAAATCAGAATATAATATGAACAGCGCTAGAATATCTAGATTGTGATACGTAATTAATACAAAATTGATAACGTGAATCTATAGATTGTAAGCTTGCGAGCAGGGCCCTCTTACCCTTATATATGTCTTGTATGTATGTCTGTCTGGCTTTTACAACCCAGTATAATGTTAATGTTGATTGAAATTGTAAAGCGCAACGGAATTTGCTGCGCTATATAAGAAACTGTTAATAAATAAATAATAATAATAATTCATAGGTATTTATACATGGGGATATAGGTATCCAATAAATAAGGAGATATTCATGCAAAATATAAATATAACATTTGAAAAATGGGGACTCTATATGGCTTGATGAAAAGAAAGGATCAATTTATTTCTATAAATAAAATATTCAATAGTATGCCAATAGATAAAAATTCACGTATGATGTAAAGTGAGCATCCAAACATAGAAAGAGAGCACAGTGGAAGTCTCATAAGACAGTCTCAATCCAATTGGCAAATGTCAATAATAATGTCACTGGCCTATGTGTGTAGATCCGGAATATTGTCCAGCTAGTGGTTAATTACCAGACTAGATCGAGTGTCCGCAGCCTGAAGTATATGCAGAGATTGCTGCACTGCCGTGCTGATGATATAGGGCAGGGGTTCACAAACTGTCCTGAGTGCCTCGGGACACTTGCAGGGGTGCCTCAGGTTGGTGTTCCAGCACCAAGTCACATTATTTATGGTCAATGTAATGTAAATATATGGACAAACAGAAGCGCAAACCTGTCACCCACTACATAACTGACCCTAAGGATGACAGGTCAGCACAATTTACTTCTCTTTACTACTACACTACATTGTTTTCTGAATTTCTCAAACATAAAAACTTTTGGCTTAGGGGTGCCGTGAAAACTATGCTGATACACTAGGGCACCTTGGTTCAAAAAAAGTTTGGGAACCACTGATATAGGGTAAAGACTGGAAGGCAGATGAATGATGCTGGTCTGGAAACAAATCCACAGAAGGTTCCAAGTGCTGCAATGGATGTTGGTGGGGGGCTAAACATACACATAAAATCACTATTAACTTGTCTGCATTGAAGATTTTTTGTGTTTTGCTCTGCAAGATATTATTCTAAGGTACCAGTCACTAAAGGAGCCTAAATCGGCATCTACCGAAAATCCCTTTCGCTGGTGCCACGGGCATTGTTTTGCATTTAGATTTCCGCCAATGCACGAGTTTGTGGCGGAGCAGAGGTTTGGTATGGGAGGAGGGAGAATGTTCCTTGCAAACTACAGAGAAGAGCTAAAAGTTTTGCAGAGCAGTACAAAAAGGAGATTTCAGTTTTCAGAATGAGATTATTAAATGAGACCATGTTTGCCTACTTTTAGTACATTCCCTGGAAGGGAGGTCTAGTTGGCAAGTGAAGGGGGCATGGTGACACAATTCATGCCATCATGGTACTGCGACGCATGGCATCACACAGTGAGGGATGGGGCATATTTGACAAGTCTCCCAGAATGTCCAGGAAACTCCCCTCATCTCCTGGAAGGGTATGCCAGTCTCTTGCATGCCTCCCACATCTCAAATGAAGTGGGCGACCCGGCGGATTGAGGATGTGACCCACATGGCCTCTTGAATAGAACGCAAATCATGGCTTTGAACAGCGAGGGGTGGAGCCACTAGGATGTGATGGCAGCTGCACACCCCTCAGATATTGTTGCCCCCCTTTAGGACTCTCCTGCATCTGGCTTTTAAAAAAATTGGAATGTATGGAGCAGGGTTTTTATGTATTTTGCTAAGAATCTCTTCATAAAGCCCCAGCCTGACTCACTTACTAGGGAAGAGAGTGAGGTCTGGGATGGTGCACTGCTCTCCAGGGAGTCTGGGAGAACTCTGTGATATTTGGGAGTCTCCCGTACATTCCAGGAGAGTAAGGAAGTATGACTGAGATAAAGGAGCAGAGTACACAGTGAGCCCCTGGAGGTTTTCCTGCCTCTACACAATGGGCTTTGTAAATGAGATCCTCTAACTTCAGTGACCTTAATGGGATTACAGACAGGAAGTCTGCTGTGTATAGAGAAAATGTCATACCCCACCATCACAACGTTATCTCAGTTATATACTTCTCTGATAAGCTCCTGAATCATTTTATTAATGTCATTAGTAATTATTTTCTCCCACATGTGATTTAGGAGCTGGTCTGTACTATTCCAAAGCTAATAATGCAGATTAGACATTAGTCAGCCTGGCCGGTAGTTTTAGCTCAACACAAACGTGTGCGAGATCTCAAGAAGGACCCACCGGGGGTTAATTACGCAGTGCTTTTCATACAAATCATGCCCGATGTTGTGTATAATAGAATTGCACCTTTAAATCCAGCAGCTGAAGACACTACAGCTTTGAAAAGTGCTGCTAAGTAAATTTATCCCCCAGTCCAATGAAATACAAACCACATGAATTTTTTATTTTAATAGCAATGACCAATAATTCTGCAAGGCAAACAGAAATATTGTGATTTGCTATCAGTTTCCTCGGCTGTCCACCAAATGACCAGATAATTTGACCTTCATATCTATGGCCGAGAACAGATTGTGCTAGGTATTTGTGTATCAAGGACCCGTAGGAAAGAGTGACCCTAATGAACACACATTTTATTCTGACCTTAATGAATATGTAAAGATTAATGAGCAAAACATAAAATAATGTTTTATGAAGTCTTTATTGGAACAAAAATATATTCTTATACCAAAAATTATCCACTTATATACTAAGAAGTGCATATAAAACATATTGCAAAATATATTCAGTGACAAAACAGAAATGAAGAAACACATATTGGGGAATCGGGGAACACAACTATGTCACTGTACAAAGACCCCCCCCACTAATATATTAGTCTGACCCCTGTAAGCTCGTACACTTCTGTCTTCCCGTAATCAGGATCTTATGCCAGGAGTATGGGTATTGGAGATCACACTCTATGTAGGTGCACTGGACCACGCCATAATCCTGAGGGCCACCTAATGGAAATTCCATATACCTCAGCGCTCAGTATGACAATTAATTATACCTAGGGGTTGCATCTTTATAAATAATGCCCAAAAGTGTGAAAATATCCCACGTTACATCAATATATAAATAGCTTTTCTTCCCTGACTTAAAGTGGATCCATTCTCACAGTTGTCGCTACAATCCAATGCTTATGAGGATAGGAACTGGGCCTGAGGTACGACATGAGACCAATTCATAGTAAATATCACTCGCTACTTGTAACTTAAATGTATCTACAGCCTATAAATGTTTGTGTAGGTCACAGCGTCACTTTTTTGGATGTTTTTTTTTTTCGTTACCCAGAGGATTTTTGTTTTTGTAAATATAAACGCTATCCTATATGTAATGATTGGTAAGATCCACTCTCTAACAGACTGTAGATAAACTTCTCTGTATAGTCTTTATTGGGCGGGATATATGCCGTCCTGAGCAGTGTTTCCCGCTAGTGAGTCCAATTGGCTGATAGCTGGCAGATGATGCAACGATTGTGCCCACGATATGCCGACATCTGTATAGGTCTGTCCATCTACAAATGAGTAGATACAGACTGCTAGGGAGTGTATCTTACCACATAGAAGTTGCAGGACAGAGGTTATAGTCGCAGAACTGCCCATTGTAGTAATTAGCACATTAGTATTATGCCAATAACTTTTGGCTGAGAAATTGTCAAATGCCTGGGAGACGTATGACAGGGAGGAAGAGGAGCCCGAATACATCTATGAATCTGCCTCTTCCACATCCTCATCCGGGCAGCAGTAATACTCCACAAAGTTGATCTGTCCATCCTCGTTTCTGACCATGTACTGGAGCGAGAGGAAGCCTCTGTTGTCAGTCCGAATAGACACCTTGCAGGACAGGGCCAAGGCCTTAGTAGATGGCTTCAGCAAAGAGATTTTATATCTGGAAGAAATGAGGAAAACATAGGTATGTGCACAGGCATGCAAGAGAACTGTACTATAATAATAATACCACTACATCTGTATTATTGTATAGCCTACAGGGGGGTCTTTGTAGAAGTCTTGTCACTAACATGCTTCCATCATGTAGTCAGTATACTGTCTCACAGGCACTGGTATGATTTACTGCCGGACCAATGCCTGGCGGTTGGAATCCCGACAGCGGCATCCCGGCAGAGGAGGATATCCCGATCGTCCAAGGTAAGTATATACTAACCTAATTCTAACCCCTAACCCTAATTTAGGGGTGCCTAACCATAACCTTCCCCCCCCAGTGCCTAACCCTAATCCTCCCTCTAAGTGCCTAAACCTAACCCCCCCTTCCCCGCCGCCTAACCGTAAGTCCCCCCCGGGGGTGTCTAACGCTAACCCCCCCTTCTCCTAGCCTAAACCTAACCTCCCGGGGGGGGGGAACCTAACCCTAAGTCCACCCCGGGAACCCTAAACCTAACCCTCTCCCTGTGGCTATCCGCACCCGGCATCCCTTCGATCGGGATGCCGGCGCCGCTCTCCCGTCGACGGTAAACTGACAGGTGTCTAGATTTAGACGCCTGTCATTTAACCTTCGCCGGGATTAAGCAGTCGGGAAGCCGGCTGTCGGGATTAGATCCGCTGGCCTCCCGACTGCATACCGTCTCACATGTTTCCCATTATGGTTATACAAATTGTCAGCTCACTGATCCCTATAGTTTCCCTGAAAGGGCCAGTGCTATACGTGTCCTACGCCGGAATACTCTGCATTCACGGGAGTGTAGCTCCAGCGCTCTCTGCGGCTTTGTGTCTGCTGTTGCTGTACAATAACAGCCTATAACATAAGCTCTGTCCCGTTACCTGCTTGTCTGACTCTGAGTGCAGTGAAACGCTTCAATGAGATCGGAGTCCTTGGGATAGTCCAAGTGGGCGCTCCCGGCATTACCGAATGTGGACAACCTATTACACAAAGACAGGGATCACAGGTTATGTACACAACCAAGAGGTAGGTTCAATCTCCAGTACCTGTGAAACGTACAGTATAACAGATGACCAGAATCTGTATACTTCTATTAACTACTTCTTGATTTCTGGATGTGTGGCATTATGGCAGCACGGTTGTTGCAGTGATTAGTACTACTACCTCAAAGCAGAGAGGCCATGACTTATCTGTGTGGAGTTTGTATGTTCTCTCTGTGTCCGTGAGGGTTTCCTCTGGGTGCTCCGGTTTCCTTCCACAATCCAAAAACATAGTAGTAGGTTAAATGGCTTCTGCCAAAAAAAATTGACCTGGTGTGTATCCATGCGATAGGGAATTTAGATTGCAAGCTCCACTGGGTCAGGGACTGATGTGAATGACTCTAAGGGGTATATTTACTAAAGTGCGGGTTTTTAGAAGTCGAGTTGTTGCCCATAGCAACCAGATTGTAGCTATTATCTTCTGGAAAGTGCTAGAAAAATGAAAAGTAGAATCTGATTGGTTGCTATGGGCAACATCTCCACTTCTGAAAACCCGCACTTTAGTATGTATACCCCTAATATTCTCTGTAAAGCACTGCAGTATGTGTGTACGTGTGTAAATAACAGATCTTGTTTGAGCAAATTATTAAGTTATCTAATGCCTGCAGCTTATCCCATCTTGCCCCTCGTGTTCCCTCCCTCATAAAACGCTTTATCAGCGCTCCTAACAGTGGCTGCAGGATAAATCATTAGGTGACCATATCTATTAACATTCTTTATCACTGAAGAGCAGCAATTATCAAACCAACCTGTTCCAACGTGGAAGATAACATGTAGCGCCTGTTCTATTGGGGTAATGTTTGGAAAATGGAATAACTACCAGTTTCCCCTTTGCACTATATAGGGGTCATCCTTTTGTTTTTGTTGCTTTGTAATTTTAGAGAAAACCTTCTGGAACACAAGTTATTCCTCTCTGCTGTAACGTATCACTGTTTCACACAACATAAAAATGACAAATGTATTCCTCATCCGTTCCTGTACAGCTCTGTATCCAGACACTGCGGGGTTATAGAACGTACGCAAACCTGTATGGATGAAAAATTTGCATGTCTCCGCCCACAATGCCTCAAGTGAATATCAACGGTCACTCCCAAATTTGCACCTCAGGAGGGAATCTTGTTTTCACCATTAGTTATTGTACCCAAAGACACTGAAGTCAATGATATATCTTTTTAATTTATGTACACTCTGTACGGGGGGTAAAAAATTGCAAAAAAAATGCAGCTTCCTCATTCTTGATTTAGCGAATTTCACAAAATTCATTCAACCTACAAAACACATCACTTATTTTATACTGTGGCCGTTAACATTACAGGTGTGTGTGTCTGTGTTTATTTATTATAACTTCATGAACTTTTTTGGGGGAGGGGCAGAAGCTTTTTAAAAAGGAGACGGCCGTGTGCAGACTCCGTGCCCTCCTCTCTGGCAGCGCAGTACAGCCATGGCCAAAAGTTTTGAGAATGACACAAGTATTGGTTTTCACTAAGTTTGCTGCTTCAGTGTTTTAGACCTTTGTGTCAGATCCTACTATGGTTACTAAGTAACATTATAAGCATTTCATAAGTGTCAAAGGCTTTTATTGACAATTACATTAAGTTTATGCAAAGAGTCAATATTTGCAGTGTTGACCCTTCTTTTTCAAGACCTCTGCAATTCTCCAACAGTAAAGCATCCTGAGACCATTCATGTGTGGGGTTGCTTCTCAGCCAAGGGAGTGGGATAACTCACAATTTTGCCTAAGAACACAGCCATGAATAAACAATGGCACCAAAACATCCTCCAAGAGCAACTTCTCCCAACCATCCAAGAACAGTTTGGTGATGACCAATGCCTTTTCCATCATGATGTAGCACCTTGTCATAAGGCAAAAGTGGTAACTAAGTGGCTCGGTGAACAAAACATCAAATTTTGGGTCCATGGCCAGGAAACTCCCCAGACCTTAATCCCATTGAGAACTTGTGGTCAATCCTCAAGAGGCGGGTGGAAAAACAAAACCCCACAAATTCTGACAAACTCCAAGCATTGATTAGGTAAGAATGGGCGGCCATCAGTCAGTATGTGGCCCAGAAAGCTGATTGAGAGCATGCCAGGGCGAATTGCAGAGGTCTTGAAAATGAAGGGTCAACACTGCACATATTGACTCTTTGCATAAACTTACTGTAACTGTCAATAAAAGGATTATAGCATTTGGCGGTAGGTTACGGACTATAATTACATATTACAATACTAGGGGAACTGCAGCAGTGATCTGGTATCATCCAGGAAACACAGGAGTATTATTTATTTCTTTATTAGCAGTTATGTATATACTGTAGCGCACACATTCCGCAACGCTTTGCAGAGTCACCGACAGTGAAATAAACCCCAATCTCTTGGTTTACGCAGGAAATAGTAGTTTACAGCAGAGACACAGGAAACCTTTAAATAACTATACTGTAATTTAGTAGAAGTGACAACACGGAATAAAGGAAAGTGACATAACATGAATAGTTGGCTCCGCGTGCGTACCTGAAGTAAGGCTTCTCTGGAGACATGGTGATCTGCAGAAAGTCGCTGCTCATGTCCAGCTCTGAGAAAGCCTCTTTTAGCCCCTCTGACTGCAGTATGATTTTATTGAGGACGTTGGTGCTACAGAAATCAAAGTCCAGCGTCTCCTCCGGTTCCTGTGTGTGGATTTTACACACCGTCACCACCCCTCCTTCTTCTAGGAACAACGTGAGGGGGTGACCGTAACCCTGATAGCACATCTTCAGAGCAGTGGCCGTCACTGGGGAAATAAGATCATGTACATAACATGGCAATAAGACGGAATGAGCAACTATCCCAAATCACTCCATGTCCGAGCTCCCCAGCCACATAGGAGAGTAACACTGTTAGTAAGTTGCCTGAACAAGTAATGGTCCCCTTTTATCAGGTGAAAATGTATGAAAAAGGGTTTGTCACTGCTCTATAACTAGATCTTTAAGTAATAGAACCAATTCACTGAATAAAGGCATGTACACTGTATATGAGATGATGACATATCACAGTCAGTCTGCGTGCCGAGTATAATTACCTGGTACGGCGCTTGCACCGAAAATAGTCAAACAGTCGAGAAGGACGGTGAGGTTTACACGAAACACCACAGACTCCTCCCGGACACTGAACTCCTGAAATATCCCAGCCTGTAATATAGAACAAATACAACATATAAGAAATATGATACACAGGGGGCGATTCAATTGTTAGCTCCCGCAACTGTGACTAATGGGCGCACGACGGAGCAATTCAATTGTTAGCCCCCGCAGCTGTGACTAATGGGCGCACGACGGAGCAATTCAATTGTTAGCCCCCGCAGCTGTGACTAATGGGCGCAAGACGGAGCGATTCAATTGTTAGCCCCCGCAGCTGTGACTAATTGGCGCAAGACGGAGCGATTCAATTGTTAGCCCCCGCAGCTGTGACTAATGGGCGCACGACGGAGCGATTCAATTGTTAGCCCCCGCAGCTGTGACTAATTGGCGCAAGACGGAGCGATTCAATTGTTAGCCCCCGCAGCTGTGACTAATGGGCGCACGACGGAGCGATTCAATTGTTAGCCCCCGCAGCTGTGACTAATGGGCGCAAGACGGAGCGATTCAATGGTTAGCCCCCGCAGCTGTGACTAATTGGCGCAAGACGGAGCGATTCAATTGTTAGCCCCCGCAGCTGTGACTAATTGGCGCAAGACGGAGCGATTCAATTGTTAGCCCCCGCAGCTGTGACTAATGGGCGCAAGACGGAGCGATTCAATTGTTAGCCCCCGCAGCTGTGACTAATGGGCGCACGACGGAGCAACTCAATTGTTAGCCCCCGCAGCTGTGACTAATGGGCGCACGACGGAGCGATTCAATTGTTAGCTCCCGCAGCTGTGACTAATGGGCGCACGACGGAGCAATACAATTGTTAGCCCCCGCAGCTGTGACTAATGGGCGCACGACGGAGCAATTCAATTGTTAGCCCCCGCAGCTGTGACTAATGGGCGCACGACGGAGCGATTCAATTGTTAGCTCCCGCAGCTGTGACTAATGGGCGCACGACGGAGCAATTCAATTGTTAGCCCCCGCAGCTGAGACTAATGGGCGCACGACGGAGCAATTCAATTGTTAGCCCCCGCAGCTGTGACTAATGGGCGCACGACGGAGCAATTCAATTGTTAGCCCCCGCAGCTGTGACTAATGGGCGCAAGACGGAGCGATTCAATTGTTAGCCCCCGCAGCTGTGACTAATTGGCGCAAGACGGAGCGATTCAATTGTTAGCCCCCGCAGCTGTGACTAAAGGGCGCAAGACGGAGCAATTCAATTGTTAGCCCCCGCAGCTGTGACTAATGGGCGCACGATGGAGCAATTCAATTGTTAGCCCCCGCAGCTGTGACTAATGGGCGCACGACGGAGCAATTCAATTGTTAGCCCCCGCAGCTGTGACTAATGGGCGCACGATGGAGCAATTCAATTGTTAGCCCCCGCAGCTGTGACTAATGGGCGCAAGACGGAGCAATTCAATTGTTAGCCCCCGCAGCTGTGACTAATGGGCGCACGATGGAGCAATTCAATTGTTAGCCCCCGCAGCTGTGACTAATGGGCGCAAGACGGAGCAATTCAATTGTTAGCCCCCGCAGCTGTGACTAATGGGCGCAAGACGGAGCAATTCAATTGTTAGCCCCCGCAGCTGTGACTAATGGGCGCACGACAGAGCAATGTAATTGTTGCAGAGTTCTGACGCAATAGCCGCCGTTGCCAACATTTCTGCTTGCAGCCTCCTGAGGTGGTGAGCAGAAATGTCTGATAAATCTATTACTTTTTAGCTTCCCAAACCTGGACTTTACATGGGTGTAAACAGTGTAATTGGGCGCGACAAGTACAATAATGGGCGCCCACAACAATTGAATTGCTACATTGGGCGCTTATTAATTAGTATGCCTAAAAAAACAAATGAATCACCCCTACAGTAAGTAAATTACACACTAGGGGGCTGGTTCTGTGTGAGTGACTCCTAAAACAAAAAAAGTGAGCATATCTTAGCCCAGTGGTTCCCAAACTGGGTGCCGTGGCATCCTGAGGTGCCACAGGGTACTTGCAGGGGTGCCTCGGGTTGATGGTCCAGTACCATATAAAATGATTTTTAGTCAGTGTGATTGGCAGCCATTAGCACTGGTTTTGCCGATCAAAAAATATGTGGACAAAAAGAAGCACAGCCCTGTCAGACACCACATAACTGACCCTAAGGGTGACATACAGTATAAGCACACTTACATTTTTGCTGAATTTCTCAGTAAGAAACTTTTGGGCCAGGGGTGCCATGGAAAAAATGCCAATACTCTAGGGTGCCATGATTTGAAAAGGTTTGGGAACCACTGCCTTAGCCTATACGCTCAGCTGTGACCAAGCTGCGTTCATCCCTGCAAGGGTAGCAAATGCACCTGATTAACGACAGGAAGACTTCAGGAACCCTTTCAACTGAAATGCACCCAGGTCTCAGACCACATCCCTAACGTGTAACAAACGCATAATACCTTTGCCTTCATTTTAAACACTAAAACCTCTCTCATTTCTTGCATAAGCAGGTAAAAAATGCAATTTTTAAAACACCGTTTGCAACAGCTTATTCTGTGCCAAGGAGACAAAGGAAGATAGTGTTTACTCTAGCACCCTGCACCTGTTACAACCCGTGCAGTTCCTCTTTCCTGCCTGGGGTGTCGCTCTCTGCTCTGGTGCTTCTAGCACACAAACTGCTGAATCTCAGCAGTTTGTTGCATCAGCTGAGTGTGCTAGAACCATCAGAGCAGATTGCCACAGCCCAGGCAGAATAGAGGAACTGCACAAGTTGTGACAGGTGCAGGGTGCTAGAATGAATACTAGAAAGCACAAACCAGTACCAGTGGGGTATTCACAAGCAAGTCACTAGATGACGGTCACTATCATTGCAATCCGGTACATGCACCAGCCCCTGAGCACCCACAAATGATCTGTCTGTTCTATACGTATTTCAGTCAATTCCAAACTCTGCATACAGTTGTATACCTTGAACACACCCTTACTATACATTGAAGCAGAGCCGTAACTAGACTTTTTGGTGCCCTGTGCCAGAAAGAGCATTGACGCCCCCCCTATTTTTTTAAATAGGGAGATAACACACCCGAAAAAGGGCCATGGTCTCATGGAGAAGAGCCAGGGAAGAGAAAGGGGTGGCCAGGAGATGCTGGGGATAAAACATGCTACAAATGAGAATGATAATAAACAGAAAATTGACAGGCAAAACAGCGCCCCCTGTCATGCAGTGCCCTGTGCCACGGCACGGGTCACACTACCCTAGTTACGGCCCTGCATTGAAGGCCACCTGTCCTGATCTGATTGTAAACTTTCCGGGTGAAAATCTACATGGGCGTAAATTCTGCTGCATGGAAAATCTGCACTTCGACAACTAACGCAATATTCTGCATAAACCATGAGACATATCGATAATCCCCCAACGATGAACAAGATCATTGTTCATAAAATGCATAAACATTTTATTTCAAATTAACAATAATATTCCACTGTTCAACAAAGTGGAACATTAAAGTAACCAGAGTAATACTGGAAGCCTGTAAGTAAAACGTATGCAATTAGACAATGGAGTTTCACTGTAATGACATCTCTTTCCTAAACACGTTCTTTTCCTGACAATTAAATGACTGTTTGATACAATGAAATGTGCAGCGATAGAGTACATTAAACCCACATGCAAACTCCTCATACCTGAATGAAGGCATTGGCTTGCAGGCATTTAGCATTTTCAACAGTGACTTTGAGTCCATTACTGGTGGCAAAGCAAGACGCGTGGTCTTTAAAGTGGATGGCCTTTAGGATGTTGGAGAGGTTGCGAACGTTGTCCAGGCTGCAGGTGAAGACGTACTGATCATGGTCCACGTCAGGCTGGGACAGGAAGGACATGCCGAGGGCCTGAGATATTACATACGGACACAAGGTAGCATACGGCCGTAAGGAGCTGTTATCCTGCGTAGTTCAATACTTGTCCTAGAAATATAAGGTTAATACATAATAATATAAACTTTGTTTTCATAAAAGCACGTAAGTTAAATGATCCATTTAATGTATTCCTGTTTTAATTCATTTGTGTGAAATAACGGGCTTGATGCAGTTAGCAGCGATGGCAGTGATACAGTGCGCACATCAGACGCACATATGGTAATTCCTAGTCAAATTTGCATATTTTAATATATACCCCTATTGGGGGAGGGCTGCAAAAAATAAATGCGCAATTTAGGGGACTGTTCCTGCGTTCCAACAATGGCACATCACAGGCTATGCCTGAATTAGGATGGGTACGGGATGCCGGCAGTCAGATTCCCGACAGGGCTAGAATACTGACACTTGTAAGTCAGTATTCTAAACCCCCCTCTTCCTACCCCTCCCTGGTGCCTGACCCTACCCTCCCCCCTAGTGCCTAAACCTACCCTCCCTGTACCCTAACCTTCGCGCCTAACCCTCCCCCTAACCACAGTACTTACCTTTGGGATTCCGGCGGTCAGGTTGCCGTTGCCGGCATTCTCAGCACCGGAATCCCTGCTGCGGGATATTGACGTTACTCCCCCCCCCCCATTAAATAGATTTCCTTCATGCATATTGCACACACCAGGCAGCCTGCGCCTGAGGCTCTCCAGCTATCGGGGAATTACAAGTCCCACTATAGAGCAGCTGGGCATGATGGGACTTGCCATGAATTCAGCAATCATAGGATATACCACAAGCCCATCACTGAGCCCAGGCTGGGGGGAGACACTGAGGTGATATGAGGCCTCTGGTAATGATTATGGTGAGAGATGGATCACACCTTCTAAAGATGACAAGAGAAGTTCCCATAGGAAGCAACCAATCAGCTCCTAGCTATTATGTCCATCACTCACCTCTTACTGCTCCTTCCTTAGCACTGCAGCTCCGGAACGTGTATGTGTCCCATGCATACCCCATATGGTATATACGTCTCTGGTTCTCTCTCAGCTACCCGCGGCGGCAGCCATGTTCTAAGAGACAATATGCCATGTGAGTAATAAGAAAAGGCTCCGGAAACATGGCTCCTGCACTGCGGACAGAAATGGCGCTCTATGGTGGATCGAGCAGGAAACACCTCCGCGTCTCACGGCAGGGGGGGGGAGGACTCAGCGTCCTGGCGGTTGCCCTGGTAGCAGTGAGTCAGAGGGGGGGCGGGGACTGGCAGTTCAGTTCCGGGTTGGAGGCGCACGTGTGCCGGGGGGAGGAGGCGGGTTTGCCGGCCGGTGTGTGAGAGGCGCAGCAGCGATGGAAAGGGGGATGCGGTGTCACTATGAGGTGCTCGGGGTGCGCCGGGACTGCACGGAGGATGACCTGAAGAAAGCCTACAGGAAGCTGGCCCTGCGCTGGCACCCGGGTGAGGGGCTGCCACTGTCGGGGGATACTCACCCCCTCCTGTCCTTACACCTGGGGAATGTCAGGGTGCATAACCCCCCCCCCCCATCCTCCTGTCCTTACCCCTGGGGAATGTCACGGTGCATAGCCCCCCCATCCTCCTCCTGTCCTTACCCCCTGGGCAACGTCAGGGTACATAGCCCCCCATCCTCCTCCTGTCCTTGCACCTGGGGAATGTCAGGATGCATAGCCCCCCATCCTCCCCCTGTCCTTACACCTGGGCAACGTCAGGGTGCATAGCGCCCCCATCCTCCTCCTGTCCTTATTCCTGGGGAATGTCAGGGTGCATAGCCCCCATCCTCTTGTCCTTATTCCTGGGGAATGTCAGGGTGCATAGCCCCCTATCCTCCTCCTGTCCTTACACCTGGGGAATGTCAGGGTGCATAGCCCCCCATCCTCCTCCTGTCCTTACACCTGGGGAATGTCAGGGTGCATAGCCCCCCCCATCCTCCTCCTGTCCTTACACCTGGGGAACGTCAGGGTGCATAGCCCCCCCCATCCTCCTCCTGTCCTTACACCTGGGGAACATCAGGGTGCATAGCCCACCCATCCTCCTCTTGTCCCTTACCCCTGCGGAATGTGTGGGTGCATAGCCCCAACCCCCTTTGTCCCTACTCCTGTGGGATGTCTGTGCATAGCCCCCCCATCCTCCTCCTGTCCTTACACCTGGGGAATGTCGGGGTGCCTAGCCCCCATCCTCCTCCTGTCCCTTACCCTTGGGGAAGGTCAGGGCGCGTAGCGCCCCCATCCACCTCCTGTCCTTACACCTGGGGAACGTCAGGGTGCATAGCCCCCCCATCCTCCTCCTGTCCTTATACCTGGGGAACGTCAGGGTGCATAGCCCCCCCATCCTCCTCCTGTCCTTATACCTGGGGAACATCAGGGTGCATAGCCCCCATCCTCCTCCTGTCCCTTACCCCTGCGGAATGTGTGGGTGCATAGCCCCCATCCTCCTACTGTCCCTTACCCCTGCGGAATGTGTGGGTGCATAGCCCCCCCATCCTCCTCCTGTCCCTTACCCCTGTGGAATGTGTGGGTGCATAGCCCCAACCCCCTTTGTCCCTACAGGGTTTGTCTGTGCATAGCCCCTCCCCCTTCCTGTCCTTACCCCTGTAGAATGTCATGGTCCAAAGCCTCCAATCCCCCCTCCTGGCCTTACCCCTGCGGAGTGTCAGTGTGCAGCCAAATAAGCAATAATGTGTAATTTTTTAGATGTACAGTACCTGTGCACAGTGTTGGTGGGAATCACTGTTTTCCATCCAGTATCGTGCTCTGCATGCATCTGATTGGAGTAACATGGCGTTAATAGCTTCCCTGTGAAACAGCATTCATGGTGATTGTTTGATACACAAGCATCTCTAAATGTTGCATTTTACAAGCCACTGACACTCGACGAGTAAATGCCATAGTTGACAACTGTCCCTAATTTTTATGGGCATTTTTCATGGTTTGTCCATGGAAATGTCCTTATTTTCCAGTATTTATCCAACTGAATAATTAAATCCCCTTTTCTGTATGTTACTTTTAGCTCTTATCTTCTGTTGTTTTCTTTAAACTCAAGGGCGTACATCACCAATCAATTGGACCAATTCTGCGTTTTGCTGATTATATTATAAATAAAAATGTATGGGGATCACGGTTTGCAAATTCTGATCAAAACCAAAAATTATCGGAATCGGCAGATTAGGATTTCCAACATGTTCTATTTTGCCATCAGGGGTTGAAAACCAGGCCAGGCAATTGGTGTATATAGGCTGCATTTGTTTATTGTAATTTACTTTTTAAAATGCAAAACAAAACACCAATTTTTTATTTATTTTTTCTTTCCTTTTATAGTGTTCCCACTATACTGTTTTAACGCACCCTGCCTGATTTTAAAAGGGCAAAATGCACCCTGCCTTTTATAGCAGTGACCCGCAAAAATATCCTGCCCTGAGCCTTCTCCACCCACGGGTCGCAGTGTCCCGCGTGTGATAAGAGTTGCGATGACCGATCACCGCCGGGTGAGTAGACGTCGCCCGCATGCGCACGGTATCTATTCACCGTGAGGGGAGAGCTTGGGGGATGCACAGCGCCCCCAAGTGTGGTGAATTGGGGGCGTTATAAGGACACTTCCCTCCCTGAATGTCCACGCCCCCCTTTTTGGGAACTCCTCCGGTGTGTGCAGATACTCCCTGCCGTCATCCCACGCGCCCTGTCTGTTTTCTAGCAGGAATACTGTTTTATTAAATTCGGTAAACAGCATCTGATTGAGATTGTAGATCTGCAGATAAAATGTTACTAACATGCTTTCCCTCTAACCAGAAATAGTACAGAGTTGGTAAATCAGTGCCTTTTGCCGCTTTAAAGCTGTGTTGTAGTGTGAAGTATCAGTCACATGATGCAGTTTCCTCATTGCGGCTTGTGATTGGTCTTACTATTCAAACCTTGATTTTCGTCTGGGGGTGTGAGAGGGTCCCTGGGAAAAACAGCTGGGGATGGAGGAGCTCATTGGTCCCATTTCCCAGCAGGTGTCAGTGTGACTTTGAAGAAATGTTTTGTATCACATCTTGAGTGTTAAATGTTCTCACAAATTTTACTGTCCTAAATGATTGCAACAGGATAGACCGGTTCAGGTAGATTATAATGTAACTCATTCATCCATTCCTTCCAGATGTTTAATGTTCCCAGTCATTTCCATGAATAACCGTGAAGATGTCCCGGGTCATGTAACAAGGCCATGTCATTATATTGCATTACACCCGTTGAATTATATCATAAACACGTTATAGTCCTGTACTGTAAATGGGTTTTTATGGGCTAAATATATCGAGCCTTCTAAAGAGTTTTTTTATTTTTATAAGCAAGTTCTAATCAGATTCTAAATAATATATATCAAGAACATTCTAGTCTGCATTCTAGCACCCTGCACCTGTCACAAACCGTGCATTTCCTCTTCCCTGTCTGGGGTGTCGCTCTGTTCTGGTGCTTCTAGCACACTCTGCTCTGTATCTCACTAGTTTGTTGCATCAGCTGAGTGGGCCAGAGCAGAGAGTGACACCCCAGGCAGGGAAGAGGAACTGCAGGGGTTGTGACAGGTGCAGGGTGCTAGAATGAACACTACATTATATAATATAGGTAGAAGCTGATTGGTTGCTATGGGCAACTTCTCCAATTGTCCTTTTACGCTACTCTTTGGGAGGTTTGATATATCTCCACCTATGGTCACACTGTAAATTAGTGTGAAATAGCTTGAGTGTTTAAAAAAGAAAATAAATAAATAAAATGGTGATCTTTTCTACGGCATAGTCACCCTTTTATGACGGGAGAGACACATGTTCCTATTGTATTATTTGGAGTGAAGAAACCTCGAAAATAGCTGCTGAACGCCACATTACATTAGCTGGAAACTGTCCACCTGACATCCCGAAATCCAGAACTAAAGTTGATGAATGATACTTGAGTCTGCAGTTGTCAGCATTTAAAGTCCCAGTAGTCAGCTGGTCGTCCATGTATAGCACACTAAGAGCCTGATTTAGCGGTGCACGTTAATTGCACGCAATGGCGTTATGTAGGCATTTGGCCGATGTTGGAAGTACTGAGCATGGGTACGAGCCACACTTGGACCCATATGATAATGATTTATGTAATGGAGCTTTCTGGTCATCCTCTGATGGCGCTGGCTACATATAGCAGCAGTCGTTGGGGTTTTTCAGTTGAAATAATTTACTTAAGTCTCACTTTTCAAAAAATGGTACTTTTGTGCTACTGCTCACCTGAAACGAGCACAGGTTACTCTCCTTAGCAGGGTCTCAGCACTTGCATACAGCCAGTACCTCTGCTAGTCACATCCGGGCGCTGCTGGGATCTCTCCGTAGCATTGGCGGTCAGACACGTTTGTTGTAATCCTTACCTTTTAGGTCTGCTGCATCAGATCCCTGCTGTTATGGAGAGAGCGGAGCAGGGCTGACTGTCCGGTCTATATGTAAGAGCCTTATCCAGGCTAACTAGATTGAGTGGTGGGCATCAAAAATGAGTACCACCAATGAACTATTAATGAAAATTAAGTGGATTCAGGGGATGTTTAAGGTGGAAAGGCCGGTTGACTAACCACCATTATTTTTGTTGACCTCTAGCGCACCTGAAATCACCAGCACGGATAGAGCCTATGATACACATGAAAAGAAAAAAAAAATAAGCCTGCAATACCATCTATGACGTATGGTGGCGCTGTTCATTAACGTCACGGCTAATGTGTGTATGTTGCTTACCTGAATGCGATCACTTTATCTTACAGACAAAAACTTGGATAATTCAGATGAAGCTGCCGAACAGTTTAAATTGATCCAGGCAGCCTATGATGTCATCAGTGATCCCCAAGAGAGAGCTTGGTGAGTGATCCATCAGCTCAATGTATACTGTAGTGCAGGGGTAGCCAACCCTCGTCCTCGAGAGCTACCAACAGTGCATGTTTTCCAGGTCTCCTCACAGAATCACAAGTTAAATAATTGGCTCCACCTGTGGATCTTTTCAAATGTATTAGTGAGTAATGAATACACCTGTGCACCAGCTAGATGGTCTGGAAAACGTGAACTGATGGTAGCTCTCAAGGACTGAGGCTGGCTACCCCTGCTCTAGTGTGATGTAAGTGATCTTACTGTGTGCTTCATATTTATGTATATAATATTTTATGCCACGTGGCTCAGATGCTGTCAGACTGCAGAGCAGGCTCTATGGCATTTGTGACCCCAATTGAGGCTTATGAACACCAGTCTTTTTGGGGAATTTCTCAATCTTCTTTACATACCTGCATCACAAATAGTGTTCATTCTAGCACCCTGCACCTGTCACAACCCGTGCAGTTCCTCTTTCCTGCCTGGGGTGTCACTCTCTGCTCTGGTGACCAGTTTTGTGCTAGAAGCACCAGAGCAGAGAGTGACGCCCCAGGCAGGAAAGAGGAACTGCACAAGTCGTGACAGGTGCATGGTGCTAGAATGAAGACTAACAAAGAGCAGAGCGATGTTCTCCTTACTTTAAGGATGGCCAGCCTCTGCACTAACATCGATGAATGGTGGGCAGCTGTACACCGTAGACCACCTGAGTCATTAATGTACCCGATCAGAAACCCGATGGCCTGTTTTGCTGATTCATTAGGTCATGGGGTTATGCTGCATAAAATGAAATAACCTATAGACAGGCTGCAGTCAGCCAAAGTTCTTTATTTTGTTGTTACATATGTTTATGGCATTTATTTATTTTTTATTTGGAGAGGACTGGAATTCCACTCACTGGATTTACATTTTTTTTTTTTATCAGAACAAATAACCTTTGTGTTGTGCATAAAATATTTTAGGGGTTCACAAAGTCTTTACCCGCTGTGCTTTGTTCCCCAGGTATGATAACCACAGAGATGCCTTACTAAAAGGAGGTGTAGATGGAGAGTACCAGGACGACAGCCTGGACCTAGTCCACTATTTCACGGTCACCTGTTACTCCGGGTATGGGGACGATGACCAGGTAACTGCTGCCAGGGCCTTGCTGTAAACTCGAAATGGAATTTATTTATATTCATTTACATTTCGGCACCAACAATGTACATAGCGTTTGTTTAATGTGTCACTCGTGTGTTCTTTTAGAACTTGTAGTTTTAGAGGTAAAATAGGGTCTGTTTTGAACATGTAACTATTTGCTATATAATCTCTCATAGTCCATGGAGCACTTGCACTTTTCCAGCTGATCATTGGCTAATGTGTTACAGGGTTTCTATGCGGTTTACCGGCATGTCTTTGATCTGATTGTGAAAGAAGAAATGGAAAGCAAGATTAGCAACGAGGAAGAGGAATACCCGACGTTCGGGAACTCCCAGAGCGACTACGATACGGTACAGTGTTCATTTTATATATGGGCCTTACCAGACTCATACACTACATCTCATTCCAAACCCATGGGCAGTAATATGGGGCCCCGTGGCAGCTATAACTGCTTCCACTCTCCTGGGAAGGCTTGCCCCTATCACATTGCTGCAGGGGTTTGTATCACGTCAGCCACAAGAGCATTAGTGAGATCGGACACTGGTGTTCGGCTTTAGGCCAGGCTCACAGTCCTTTTTTCATTAAATCCCAAAGGTGTTCATCACTGCTGAGGTCAGGTCTATGAGCAGGCCAGTCAAGTTCTCCTGCACCGTACTCTGCAGACCATTTTCTGATGTACCTTCAGGTTACGTGTAACCACAATACTTTTGTTAAAAAGCATTTCTCATATAGGGCTGATTGAAAACCTCATTCAGTAATAGTAAATCTAAGAATCAGCAGGCTGACCATTCCAAGGTCTCTAAATCTGGTTATTTGTGGCTTGCCCGTGTGTGTAATGTTAGAGAGGTGAGACCTTGGCTCTTCCGTCTTCCTGCAGGTGGTGCACCCGTTCTATGCCTATTGGCAGAGTTTCTGTACAATGAAGAACTTCGCTTGGAAAGAAGAGTACGACACCCGGCAAGCCGCCAATCGCTGGGAGAAACGGGCCATGGAGAAGGAGAATAAGAGAACGCGAGACAAGGCGCGCAAGGAGCGGAACGAACTGGTCCGAGAGCTGGTGGCGTTCGTCAGGAAAAGGGACAAGCGAGTGCAGGCCCACCGGAAACTGGTAGAAGAGCAAAACGCGGAGAAAGCCAAAAAGGTGGAAGAGCTGCGTAGACAGCAAAAGTTACAGAATGCCAAGTAAGTCTCGTCATGCAATGAGGATGCCTTTATATAAATAGCAGATAATTATAACTGAATGAGGCTCCATATAATTATAGTAACAAGTGGAACTTACTATGCAGTGCTTACTCATAATGATACCTGTATAACCAGAAGTAAGATTGCTTTCATTAACATTATGTAATTTCCTATTTGCTGTATAATATAATTAACTTGGTCCTGTGCTGCGTGGGACCCAAGTCACATGTCTGCAGCCTGAGTGGGTGGTCCCCAGTTGTTCTTCGCTCCCCCCCCATAGATCATGTATGTAGTGGGTATTTCCTTAGTGGTGTCGGAGTCCTGGCTTATGGCGGTGGCTATAATGTGTGATTGCTGCAGGCTGGCGGATCAGTACCAGGAGCAGAGCTGGATGGCCATGTCCGAGCTGGAGAAAGAGCTGCAGCAGATGGAGGCGCAGTATGACAAGCAGTTTGGGGACGGGTCAGAGGATGAAGAAGAGACCGAGGACCAGCAGAATGGTAATGGCTAATTACAATTACAGGTCCCTTGCTGGGGAGGGGGAAGCCTGCACCCACCTTGACTTTCATTTTCTTTCATCATATCATTATATGGGGTTTCACCTTCAAATAACTAGTTAGTGTGTACATGGCATCATGCAACCTTTTGCCTTCATTGTGTGTCGTCATGGCCTTTATATCCTCTAGATGTATGTGGTTATTTTTGTCACGGCTGCTCTGGTGGAAAAGTTGCATCCAATGCAGTGAGCAAAGCTTTAGCCGTGTCGTGTGCAAGGGGATTGCATCCAATGCAATGAGCAAAGCTTCAGCTGTTTCGTGTGCAAGGGAAAGACAGATATACCGTAGTGACCATAACAGCAGGAAGCCAGAAAGATAAACTCACGTGATTTGTAAAAGTTGCAGGATGTACAGACCAGTAAATGAATGTTGTATAATGGTGGAAAACCTCTTGAAGGTAAATCTAATAGGCTGTGAATTGCAGGCATCGGCGAGATCCCCTTGAGGCCGTCTGATGGTTTAAAGGGGCAATCATTTAAAATGCAAAACCAGGTCCGCTTTGCCCTTTTAAAAGATTGCCACTTTAAAGCATTGGGCAGACTTGCTGGGATTTCTCCAATGTCTGCCAGTCGCAACCTATTACGTTGATCCCTTGGCCTGTATATAAGCTGCACTATTTCCTGTATTAAAGGCAGGGAACGGAGTATAGTATCATGTCACCGATCATTCACACCCGGCCAAGTTGTTATGGGCCCCTTTTTATTGTACTGACTTTACGGCGATGAACACGTCCCCCGATGTATCAGATGCTCAGCATGTGACCGCTCAGTGTACTATATAATGTATTGCCGTTCTCTGAATACAACAGGCAGAGCCAGTGATGAAGAGGAATTGTATGATGACCTGTATTGCCCTGCCTGTGACAAAATGATGAAGACTGACAAAGCGTAAGTGTGTTCATACATGGGGAATGGGGGATACACTGGGAGTGTGTATACCGGGAGAGCCCATACACAGACAGCGTTGTCTGGTGCTGAAATGTGTGGAGTATATAACACCTAACCTATTGCTCCTGTGATCACATCCGGGTTCTCTAGCTGTATAAAACAGAAGATGTATGTTTGTAGTCTGTGCAAGTTTTAATGGGCTTTGAGAGGGAAGATTTTTTTATTTTATTTTTTCTTTGTCAAAATTGCATAAAATGGATTTAGGTATAAGTCAGCGTTGCCAATTCATTAACTTGTCGCTGTAAGAAATATATATGTAATATACATGAGATCCGTAAGAACCCGATAGATTTTGGGGCGGTATTCAATTTGGAGCGAAAAGATAAAGTATCGGGCACGAGCCCGCTTTATCCCCGTATTCAATTAGGAATCAGCGAAAACGGGAGCCGGCGGAAAGGAAAGTATCGCAAAAAAAGGGAATTTTCGGGAATTGTTCCTGGGACTCCCCTAAAGATGTCTAGACATGGGGGATCACTATGGGTACCCCAATTTTTGCCTGCTGAAGGAAGTCTGGGTTTGTAATAGCCACGGCAGGTGCATTGAAGAAGGGGTGAAAAATAGCACTTAGATTTTTATTTTATTTTTTAAACTATTTCCATCAAATTTGGGGTACATGAAAATGGGTGCAAGCATATTTTTAAGTCCCTAAAGTTATTTTTCAAAATTCTTCAATAATGCACCTGCTGCTACTACCTGCATTCTGTAAAACACCTGCCGCACACTTGTGAACCCCTCTGGAATTAATTTCGCTACATTAGAAGTTCGTCCCCCATTTTTTTTTTCTTTTTTTTCACCCCAAAATTAAACTCAATTTTCAGGGGGTGTCCCGATTTTTTTTTTCTTCTTTTTAATTTTTTTTTTTTTGACAGATCTTTTTTAGGTGACATTCCCAGGGGTACAGGCTATTTTTTTTTTTATACCCCTAATCCCCAATTCTGCACTTTTTTTCGCCATGTAAAACATGGTGAAAAGTTATCCCCGTTTTTACGAAGACTTTTTGCACCGGCAAAAAGTCTTTGTAATTGAATACGGGGATAATTAAAATAGGCGAAAATTACGTCATCGGTCATAACGGCTTTTCGCAGCCAAATTGAATATTGCCCTTAGTGTGTTCTTCTGTAGTAATTTGTATAAGATTAGATCATGGAAATACACCGTTCAATGCAAGTTGTTAGGGCAGCACAGGCTTCTGCATATGGTCCACGTGTTAGAGCGTGACATCGAAGCTCAAGCTAATGACTGTTCTAGTTTCTTCCATAGATTAGTTTTTGTTTTTATTCTTCTGGCATCGTATTCACAGATTTGTAATAGGAAATAATGATTTGATCATAGTATATGGTGCTTGTGCTCCGGTACGGTCATTCTAGGTTATATGGGTTTGGTCTAATTGCTAAGGACTGTTTTACTTTCATGAACCAGGATGAAGAACCACGAGAAGTCCAAGAAGCACCGGGAAATGGTGGCTCTCCTGCGCCAGCAGCTGGAGGCGGAAGAAGAAGAGTCCAATGCTTCTGTAGCAGAGGAGAATGGCGTCCTGGCGGGAGAAGAGGACGTTTTGTCGGAGGAGGAGGAACCCGAGGAGACCCTAAAACCAAAGTAACTAAAGACCTAAGTTGTAGTGTTCATTCTAGCACCCTGCACATGTCACAACCCGTGACATGTCACAACCCATAGCACACTCAGCTGATGTAACAAACTTCTCGGATACAGACCAGAGTGTGCTAGAAGCACCAGATCAGAGAACAACACCCCAGGCAGGACAGAGGAACTGCACAGGTTGTGACAGGTGCAGGGTGCTAGAATGAACACTACAAGTTGTTCTGTAGCCTTTCGCTGCCAGATACTTTAATCGCACAATTCTCTCCGGGTTTTGCCGCTGGGCTACGTTTCTTGCCAAGTTATCGATCTGCCCTGACGTCTGTCAAAACCTAAAAGAAACTGCTGTTACAACAAAATATTCTATGCCCGCGCTTCATGGTAACTGACTACTAGAGGCGCTGTTCTATTGGACTTTATGTATAATTTAAGTAACATGGCAGTAACTCATCCAAGTAGATACAAACATGCAGGAAAATAGTATTTAGTCTAAGTAAATGTTTTTACAATAATACAACCTAAAATACATTTCATTTAAGCCAGGAATAGTTAGTAGTTCTTCGTTTTTATTATTTTACGTCCTGTGTAGAGTTTATCTGAAAATAGCTATTATTTTATATATGAAAGTGCTCTGTTTTCTTTATCCAGACTTAGTAAAAAGCAAAGAAAGAAAAAACAGAAATCCGCTAAGGTATGTATTGAGAGGCAAACATTGCTATAATATCGGTATGTGCAATAGTACTTAGCAGTATAGATTTACAGCCGTTACCAACAAAATATTTGGAAGACGTTTTGTACAATAATGTAGTAGTGTGTTATACTTCTGGGCTTTCAGTAATCCAATAAATGCCAATGGTTGTCATAATGTGGGAATGTTTTGCATCAACATGACTCTTCTCCGTGCCCGGTAATTCTAAATCCCGCAAGGTGACTGTCACATAATCACGTGTTACCATTTTCTATTATTACATACCGTCATGTGACTGTGTACGGGTCACGTGATTGAGGTTTGGCATCTAATATGATTTGCTCGTGCCAGATTTCAATATGGTTGTTCTAGGTCAATGGCAAGTTCTCTATTCTATAGAACACCACTGTAAGGTTCTTTATTGCAGTTACAGCGCAGAAAATAGGGAAACATTGGTCTGAAATGACCCCTAATGTCGGCATAAGCATTGATTTTTACATTTTTCCATTATAAATACTGGTGGCTTTCCGTTTATACCTTTATTAAGGCTCATAAGGGGGGATTCAATTTCAATATGCTGTTACCAGAATGGCACATCGCAAATTTTCCTTTGCAGCTCTGTAAAGGTGCGGGGGGGGGAGAACTTGCGTTTTCAGCACTACCGTAACCGGACGGTAACTGGGCAGCATGGTGACCGCGTGCAGCACGTCACGCGCAATTGAATTTCCCCCATAGGAAGTTACAACGCATCCTGGAAGTTAGTTTCACTGTCAGGATTTGTAGGTTTCATGTATTAATGGGATCCTTTGACCATGCTCAGATCAATGTGTTCTCATTTCTTCATATTTCAAATAGCCAAAGAGTAACCAGTACAGAGTAATGCTAACACGATTTCCCCTACATTCACAGTCTTTTATGTGCATAAAACACAGCTTACAAGACACACTACCGTTCCCTAGCACTGACACACTACCGTGCCCTAGCACTGACACACTACCGTGCCCTAGCACTGACACACTACCGTGCCCTAGCACTGACACACTACCGTGCCCTAGCACTGACCACATAAACTTCAATGCCACAACCCTGCCACGTTCTATCTCCACGATAGAAATATGTGGAAACAATCGGAACATATGAGTCATATTATAAATTGTTTTATTCTCTAATACGTCTTGTGTGCAGACATCTGATGAGAGCTTTGTGGCACAGAACCATGATGTAGAGACAAGTCCATGTACACAACCCTCGGAGAATGACGCAGCCTCAAATGGCGCAACTACGTCGGAAACCACAGCTGGGGAGGGAAAAACGTAAGTCGCTCCAACTGTTCAATACTTTCAAATCTTCTTTACCACTGTTGCTCATATCATTTGGGGGATTGTGCCCTGTACCATTCTATTCATAGTGTTTACTGTTATTTTTCCTTGTAGAACAGCAAAACTGAAGGTAAAGGAAGGACAAGAATTGGAGATGACAGCAGCACCAGAACAGGTAATAAAGTAGTGTTGAGGTATATTAACCCCTCACCCCCACTCCTATATTATCTATGCAAACAATATGTAAAGGTTGTGCTGGGCCCTGTACCCTGGGTGGGTGGGTGACACTCCCCCATCCACACCCCTGTTACTGAAGGCCTCCCAAGGAACATGCCTGGAACAGTTGGATTTGGTCTGTGGGCACACGATCAGTAAAAATGAGAACTAAACATGAGCAGAATGTCTCTGCAACGCAGAAGTAGAGGCAGGCATCAAATTGATCATAAAGAGGGGAAATTCTCTTATACCAAAAAGTAAAGGAACATCCCTATAATAGTGGTCTAATGCTAGCAGGCATTCTACATCTGATCTTTCATTGTTGGGGTATAGGGGCACCTGGGTCAGGTCCCCCCCATTGGCCCTGATGAAGGATAAAAAGTTAATAACTGAAAGAAAAAGAAACGTCCCCACACCAAATCACCTACAGGTGCGTTTAGCATGACTGTCGTACAAATGCCACAAAGGATGAGCTTTTCAGCAAACCATAATCTAGTGTCATGCCCCCAATTTTAGCCTCCACTGTGCTCGATTACCTCCCCCCACCCAATGTCTGACTGGGGCATAAAGGGCCCCCCGGTGGTATGCAGTGCTAGAGGCCTGTGCTTAAGGGGTGTGGCCAGCCACCAGAGGGGGTGTGGCCAGCTACTACAGCTGCTTAGCTAACCATTAGGCAAATCTTGGTGTAGTTTTTTTAGAAGTGCATCAAGCGCCCATGTTTATCCATGGTCCTGCTCCACCATGTAACTGACCCTCCAATAGAGTAACAATGTATAATTTGAGTGCAGTCTTGAACCTGACATCTAGTGGAGAGGGTGGGTCCCCCAGACACTGGGGCCCACCGGGGAATTCCCCTGTACCCCTGTGGGCCAGCCCAACCCTGCCCCACCCCTCCCCTCACTGTAGGGGCACTTTTATGGTATTATGATATTGTTTATATATTGTTCTTGTGGACAGACGTTTGATGAGAGTCTTGTGATGGAGAATGAAGTGGAGGCGAGTCCTGAAGGACAACCCACAGAGAATGATACATCCCCAAACCGTGTCTCAGAGCAGCCATTGCACAGCGTCCAGGATACAGACAGCGCGGCTGCCTCCCAATCGCCATCAAACGAGGGAAAGACGTAAGTTGCTCCCATTGATCAATTCTTTCAAATCTTCCTTAGCACTAGCCCATATCATTTTAATATAGTGATTTCTGTCATATTTCCCAGAGTCCCATCTAACCAGCTGACTTTCTTATTCCTCATAGGACAACAAAACCCAAAGGAAAGAAAGCAAAAGACATGAAAAAAGCCACCAAGATGGCATCAGCAGAGGAGCTCCCAGAACAGGTAGTTTACAAACCTTGTTCAGGTATATTAATGGCTTCCTGTCCTTTCTAGGTCTATGTCCTATAAACTTTGCAGGTGCTGTTTTCCTGGTAATTCAGGGAGATCTCTCAGCCTTTGGTTCAAGTAGTGTCCCTGGGAGTCATTTTGTTTGGTATACGGACCCCTATATCCTGGTTCTGATGTGTGCGCAGATGCGGCACTAGACGCTGCCACATCCGATTTTTTTTTCTTTTATTTTTAAAAGTGAGACCCGCCTGACGCCTGTGGAAATTCATAAATATGCACCAACGAAACTTGTACCGGCTCTCCGTTTTGGCAATGGTGTCCTGAGTCAGCGCTACTGCTATCAGTGAATGCGTCTAGTCTGGCTAACCCCCCCCCCCTTTACCTCCAAGGAACACACACTGAAATCCACAACACTTGCATCCTAGTTCATTCTGTCTCCTCCTGCAGTAATAATTGTGATGCATGCCCAGTGTGTCTGGTACACATGCACAGTACTTACGATATAGGCTATAACTGTGCATATCGCCATTGCGTGCATGTCTGACTTAGACCCATACTCAGAGCACGTTACATGAGCACTATGTCTTCCCAATTAAGCTGAGGTTGCTATTAGGAACCCATAGTGACATCCATTGGTTGTTGATGATTAATAAGGTCCAGGTTCCCTCCTGTTTTACTATATTATTGTCAGTGATCGCGTTGAGCAAAAAAAAATTGTGGGTCCCGGGGACCCCTCACTTTAAAAAATTGGGGTCCTACACCACTTTTTCTGGGTCCCGTCACATATTATGGGGGTTGAGGGCAGGCAGCAGTTGGGACAGTGCTGGGGGGTATGTAGCAGTTGGGGTACAGGAGGTTGGGCTAAAAGGCAGGGAGAAGTTGGGATAGAGCTGCAGCAAGAGGGGAGTAAGGGCAGGGAGGGCTAACTGCAGACAGTTGTTGTGACAGTGCTGGGGGGCAAGGAGGGGCCTTAGGGGGGTATGGAGGGGGCAATGGTAGATATCAGCTGGCGTAGTACTTGGAGGGCACGGTGCGGGTTAGGGGCAGCAGTACTTGGGGTAGGGAGGGGGCAAGGGTAAATAGCTGGCGTAGTACTGCAGGCAAGGAGGTTAGGGACAGGCAGTGTAGGGAGGGGGCAAGGGTAGATAGCAGCTAGGGCAGTACTGGGGGGGCAAGCTGGGGGTTAGGGTAAGTACTGGGTCAGGATAGCACCTGGGGAAGCACTGGGGGTAGAGAGGGGGCAAGTGTAGATAGCAGCTTGGGCAGTATGGGAGGTAGAGGGGGGAAAGTTGTTAGCAGCTAGGGCAGTACTGGGGGTAAGGAAGAGGTTAAGGGCAGGCAATACTGGGGTTATGGTGGGGTAAGGGTATATAACTAGGGCAGTACTAGAGGGCAAGGAGGGGGTTAGGGGCAGGCAATACTGGGGGCAGTACTTGGATTAGGGAGTGGATTAGCATTGCAGCTGGGGCAGTACGGAGGATAGGGAGGGGGTAAGGATAGACAGCACATGGGGTACAATTTATGTAGTTATCAGTCCTCCGGCTGCACCCTCCTACTGCCCTGTGGTGTAAACATATAATATACTGATGGTCTATGGATAGGACAGATCTCTCCTAGTTCAGTGTCCGATCCTATATCATCAGTTACTCCCATACGTTACCAGATTTTCATTCCAACCAATCAACTAGTTGGATGGTTGGACAGAACATCATCTTTACGTGTGTACCCAGCTTTAGTCTGCTGTATCTGATGCAGGCTGATTGTGTTTCTAAACGCACCTCTGTGTACAACAAACTCAACCTGTCCAATTTGTTTTCTTTTCTAGAAGGCTGACGCCCCTCTATGCTGCAACACCTGCTCGTCTGTGTTTCCTACACGTAATAAACTGTTTAGTCACTTGAAGACCACAGGACACGCGCTAGCTGTAGGCAATCCCACCACAAGCACCACGTCCTCCAGATCCAAAAAAGACAAACGAAAAAATAAATGAACTATTGGAACTGAGTTCGCTGATTTGCTTCAATCCTCATGGCTGTGTTACAGGAACTGTCCGAGGGACAGTAATGTTCCTACAGACTCGTCGCAGAAGAATCTACCAGCATTTTAGCTACTGCACACGTGGGGGATGATTGCAGAGATCTTTTTAAGGAAATCGCTATGATGGCGGATGAAGCCGGTCTGCATTACTCTGATTATATTCCACCAGTCCCTTATTAATGTGTCTGTATAGTGTCAGTCCTGCCTGATGTCACATGTGCCTTGAGGAAAAGGGATGTGTCTGTATTGCTGGCATCTAAATACCAAAACGCACACAATCGAAATTCAAGTAGGATTCCCATGTGCAAATAACGGGAAATGTTTTTTAGGCATTGCCCATTTTTACATTTTTAAGATGCATCATCTTCAGGTTTCTGAATTGCAAACAATTTAATTTTGCTGCCGCTAACAATGACAGTTCAGGGTTACATACAATAATGATCAGGGTTTATGGTGACCTTTTGGTTTTAGTAAATAGTCAATGGGAAATACGGGCTTAAGGTACTATAGATGGGAATAGAATCTGTCATGTTGGTCTACGCACTGAGGTGCATGGTGATCACTATGCAGATATGTACGTATGTAACTCATCCTATACTGAATGCAAATACCGGCTCCACTTAGACAGGGCAGAGAGGAAATGTAATTAATTAGGAATACACTACAGCTATTCATCTAATTGGCAGACAGTGCTGGCAATGACACAGCTAGGGCAGTATGCAGTTTATCAAGTCTAGAAACATATTACAGGGCTGGGATCACAGGGAAACGCGTTTCCGATGTACTTGAAAGAAGCCACGTGGAGTTTTTTTTCGTTGTGTGCTTAAAACGGCTGATAAGGAACAATCGCTTGCACCATCTAATGATGTAAGTGTCTGCACACAGTTTGATCTGTCCATCAGAAAAGCCCTTCAGTGGGGCTTCCACTCCATGATGTCCCATTTTGTTTTATAAACCAGCAGGGCAGCGTTTTGCCCACCTGAAGATAAGCGTTACCCTAGCTAGTGATACCTTGAAGCCCTTCCCAGTGGAGGTAGAGGGAGCGGGTAATTTTGACAGGAGGGCAGGATAAATAACCATTGATTTAATGGAATGACCCTTTAAATCTATTCTTATTTTAAAACCTAGTAGAAATGTGCCTGAAACTTTCATCAGGGTAAGTTTCATTGAACCATTGTTTGTATTAGATAGTCCACAGGTTCTCAAACTCTGTCCTCAGGATCTCAAACAGTGCATGTTTTCCAGGTCTCATCACAGAATGACAAGTGAAGTAATTAGCTCCACCTGTGGATCCTTTAAAATGCGTCAGTCGGTAATGAATACACCTGTGCACCTGTTAGGCAACCTGGAAAATGTGACCTGTGTGGGGTCCTGAGGACCGAGTTTGAGAACCACTGCCCTACCGTGTTAGGTCTTTTATTGTGCAGCACAAGGTAAAGTTCTCCCTCTGCAGAGCCAATGCACTGTGATGTCTTAGGACTCATACTCACTGGGGAACACAGGTTTGTGTACAGTGCAGTTAGTGGTGTCCACTTCGTGTCTCAGTCACGTTTACATATAGATCAAAGGTTTTATATCTGAGTAGGCAATGGGTGGCGCTCCAGCTGCTGGGGAACTACACATTACATTCGGTGTGTTACACAGCAGCTGGAGTGCCACACATTGCCTACCCCTGGCCTATATAATAACAAGTGTTCTAGGTAACGTTTTTTTTTTTATCCAATGTACGTTGGGCTTTAAAGGGAACAGATCGCTCTGCTTGACATCAGTTTGCAGTTGTCAGTGTGACACCTTTTTTTTCTGTTGGAAGTGGCTCTGGTTGATCTGAGCAAGCCACCAGGAAAGGGCTGGGGAAGGGGAGCTGAGAACTGTGCATTGTACATAGCGGTCATAAATCAGTAATAAGCAGGAAAGGTCCTGGCTGTGGAATGTAGTACAGTAAATTGTGTGCATACAAGGGTTACTCATTATATTGATTTATATATGACCCTGGTGTAAACCAATTGGGATTTTTTCCCTTGTAAACCAAATCTCATTCAGCTAAATCCATATCCTACTTTCTGCTTTTATTTTACTGTTTTAAATGTAATTTATTATTTAATGTTTCAAAGGGTAATTAGGACCGGTCATGAAAGATCTGCACAGTTCATAAAGTGTTCACCTTGACCATAGGATTAAAGTGTAACTCTTCCTAGAAGCTACTGAGCAGGATTACAGTGCTGGACCTCTGAACGGGGGAAAGGGATTTTCTCTTACACTTTATCCTTCCTGTGTTGTTGTGTGTGTACATAGTGGGATTTGTGCAGTATCTGTGCTCTGCAGCAATATCTGAGTCCCCATCGTAGGACAATTTGCGGCGTCTTGCTCACTTCTAATCCTGGAAATAAATTATTTTAATACCAGAAGTTCTTTTGGTCATTTATTAGGTTTAACTATTATATAAGGTAGATATGCCACCTGTGGTACTGCTGGTGGCAGTAACAGTCATGTTTCAGTGTCAATCGGGCTGATTTTATGGCCCCTGGCTGCCTGGGCTGAGTCTGTTTTGACAGCACCGTGCACTGAGCAATGTATTATGTAACATAAGGTGACAAACTAGAACCAGCCATGGTGGATTTCAGTATAACAAGAAAGGACACCACTTCCCATGTAGTGCTAGTAGGTGCAGGGATTATGTCATTTGTAAAATGTAATACAAATCTTGTAAGGAAGAATCTCGCTAATAATTTGTATCCTCCTTGTAGTCAGGTAGTGAAACTATACTGAATATTTATGATGTGGTCTGACAAAAGGCCCGTATGGGTTTGGTGGTTGCGAAACGCCAGCACCTCGTGACTGCAAACACTGCACCCTTTCCCACTAGCCCATACATAGAGGTGCGCAGGCAATTATATGATGATGATGGGGAACCTAATTTTCTGTGATGTGCGCACCTATGCATCGCGGCCACACACCGCTGAGGATAGAATTACCCCTATACGGTTCTAAAATAATTTCTTCTTCAGGGTCCATAGGGCTCCACGTGGGAGGCAATGGGGTGTAGGTGGGACTTGGAGGACCGGAGACCAACAGCAAAGCTTTTCAATCCCAGGATGCTCCGGTCCTTCCCCCTATACTCCGCCCACAGCCTGTGGGCAACTCAGTTTAGTTGGTGTCCGGCAGGAGCTGGATCACCGTTTTCATTTATCTATTATGAGCAGCAGCATGAGACAGTCCTTGGGACGTCTGCACTGCTGCTCCATCACCCCTCCGCAGTGCGTGACACCAGCCCTCGGCTAGGTACTCTGAGGGGCTCTGTGGGGAGCCTAGCTAGCAGAGGCTCCCTGGACTCCACACTGCAGCTGGGAACAAGGGGACAGGTAAGGTGGATCCATGTGTATGGTGCAGTCTTACCTCCGGTCTTGAGAGGCAGACCGGAAGAGCTTATTAGGACACCGGTTCATCCGGGATTCCACTAGACCACCAGGGCATAAATACTACTGGCGCAGGGCATTTTGTAGGGCCAGGGGATCCGATGGTTGAAGTCAGCATAAGGGACAAGGCGCTCTCCCTGCGGCCCCTCCCCCAGCTCAGGACGCCATTCCACTGCGGTCTTACGGCCTCCTGAGCTTACCCTCCTTCACCCTCCGCCCCCTCTGAGACTCACTGCAGCCATTTCTGCATTCAGGTCTCTGGGAACGCTGGGTCCAGTCTCCCTGTATACCTCTCCCAAGGGCCAGGTTATAGCCTACCAGCCACTGTGGTCTGTGTTGTTCACAGGTTCTGTCCTCAGGACCCCAATCAGTGCATGTTTTCCAGGTCTCTTCAGATAATCACAAGTGAAATAATTAGCTCCACCTGTGGATGTTTTAAAATGTCAGTCAGTAATGAATAAACCTGTGTACCTGCTGGGTGACCTGGAAATGATGACCTGTGTGGGGTCCTGAGGACCGAGTTTGGGAACCACTGGTGTAGTTGATTTTAGTGCCCACTGCAGTTATATTGTATATTCTGCATTGTATGTGACTTATGCTAACGCTTCTGTCAGTTTTCTTTTTCATATGACTGTCCGCTTATACCTTTCCCTTTCTTCTGATATAACCTTGGCATACTGAGGTATAAGGGGTTCATTGTACCTCACATGAGGGCTATCGCATACTACATATCGCTGTTGCGCACTGCACTGTGCCATATTGCACATACATCTGGGTTGCTCGCTGCACTGTTTCAGATTGTGTGTTTTCATTATTCTTGCAGCTATGTCAGGCAGAGGCAAGAATGACAAGCAGCCCGCTCCCCCCCCAATCTGGTGTCTTGTAAGTCCTGCTCAGCAGGCTTAGCTTCAGAGGACCTCATTCAGGATGGTCTTTGTGCATCTTGTTATACTGCCCCAGGCCCATCAGCCCCAATGTCCTCTCCTCGGGACCCACCCTGGGTTACGTTTTCACAGGTGCTGGCAAAAATTGCGGACCACCTAACGGTCCCTGTGGTAGCTCCCCCCTATGGGATGGTCACAGCAGGTACTCCCTGAAAATCCTTTGCCTCCCCCATGGGTAGACGTACTTTCTACCTCAGTGCAGAGTCTGCCGGAGACCCCTACAGCTATTCAGCAAATGGTGCAAATAGAGAGACCCTTACCTAGTAAATCTACTAAGCGTGCTGTGTTATCTTCCCAGTCCAGCCAGCTATCCGATTTGGATTTATCATCTGGGGAGGCAGAAGATGCAGACCTCTCTCTCTGACTTCCGTTGGGGAGATGAGGAACCCCCCTCTAAATTAAATATACCTGCACTTAAAATCTAGTCTTCAAATAGAAGAGACAGAACTCGCTCCTAAAGGCAAACAGCCATTGTTTAAATGACAAAAAGTTATTTTACCAGAATTTCCTCACTCTCATCAGCTATCGGATCATATGAGTGAGGCGTGGAATATGTCCACTGAAAGATTTCAGCTGCCTAGGAGTTTAAGCTCCTTTTTATCTGCTGCCCGCTACTGCTTGCAGTAACTGGGAAGTTCCCTCAGCTGTGGATTGCCACGTGATACGTTTAGTCAAGAATGCTACTTTTCCTATCCATACGACAACCTTATTAAAGGAGACTACGGTTAGAAGAATGGAAGCTTGTCTAAAATCTATATACTGTACTCTCTCACTGGAGTTACTTGTCTTCCTAGGGCTTTGTCCTGGGTGGTTAAGGCCATTGAGAGTTGGGCAGAGGCTCTAGGAGTCATTTTCCTCTGATGCTTCGAGGGAGCAGCTGTCCTACATATCTCACATTAGAGATGCAGCCTCCTATTTGGGTAAAGCAGCTACAGTATGGATATGGTTCTACTAGCCTCCAAAGCATCTACCGCTTCTGTAGCAGCCCGCTGTATTGTTTGGCTCCGGCATGGAAGGCAGATGCAGACTTTAAAAAGGCTCTGGCGTCTCTGCCTTATTCTGGAGATATCCTGTTTGGTACCTATAGTACCCTCTCATCAACAATTTCTCTGGTTTGCTATACTACAGCAACATTTCCAATTTCAGGCTCTGCCCTTCGGTGTTGCAACGGCTCCTCGGGTCTTTACCAAGATCATGACAGTTATGGCGGCCTATTTTTTGGCGTCAAGGGATCAGAAGTTCTTCACCGCCATCTACAAATAACCATTGCCTTTGTACAAACGCATGGTTGGCTGGAAAAAAAAAAAGTATTCCAGGAATGATACATCTGGGAGCCCACCTGGATTCTCTCAGAGAATCTTCCCAACACTAAACAAAATCTCTCTACTGCAACAGCGGGTGCGCAGACTACTACACAGTCGCCGAGTGTCTATTCACTCTGCAATGCAGACTCTGGGGTCCATGGTGTCCACATGGTGGAGTTCGCTCAGTTTCACTCCAGGCCCCTTCAACACCTGATCCTCTCCAGGTGGAACAGGCTGCCTCATCTGCTCAGATCACAGATGATGAGTCAAGCCACAGAGGTTCGCCTGGTGGCTACAGACGTCCCACTTGAACAAGGGATGCCCCTTTTGTATCCCAGACTGGGTACTCATTACCACGGATGCAAGCCTCTGAGGATGGGGCGCGGTGACCAGCCAGCACTCCTTACAGGGCTGCTGGACCAAGGCGGTCTTAACAATCAACGTCCTGGAACTCCGAGCCATCTACAGAGCTCTCGCTCTGGCTCAGGATATTCTTCAGAGCAGGCCAGTACAAGTACAGTCCGGCAACGCCATGGCAGTGGCCTACCTCAATCATGAGGCAGGCGCTCGAAGTCAAGCAGCAATGGCAGAAATGTCCTGCATTCTCACATGGACCGAACGCCATCTCCCAGATATATCTGTGGTGTTCATCCCAGGAATTCTCAATTGGGAAGCAGATTTCCTAAGCAGTCACGCCGTGCATGCAGGAGAGTGGTCTCTACATCCAGAAGTCTTGCAACTTCTAGTGAACAAATGTGGATCAGTGACCAGATGTGGATCTCATGGCCTCAAGATACAACCACAAACTTCCAGTGTATGGAGCCAGGACAAAGGACCCCAATGCGGCCTTCGTGGACGCATTATCTGTGAAGTGGACCTTCCATTTGGCTTACCTCTTCCCTCCAATATCCCTTCTTCCTCGAGCTCTTCGGAAGTTCATACATGAAGGGGGCACAGTCCTGTTGGTAGCTCCCGCTTGGCCAAGACGCCATTGGTATTCCGACTTTCAAAGTCTCTCCATAGACGTTGCTCTACGACCAGACCTGTTGTCTCAGGGTCCCTGTCTACATCCGGACCTGGCCCGCCTGTCTTTAACGGCTTGGCTCTTGAGACATCCCTCCTAAGGTCTAACGGATTTTCTAGTTCTCTGGTCCAGACCATGATCAGAACTCGTAAACCGGCCTCTGCCAGGATTTATTACCGGGTATGGCATAAATATTTTCAGTGGTGTGCCCCTAGAAACTATGACCCTCAAGTTTTTAAGGTTTCTAGAATACTTGCTTTTCTTTAGGCTGGATTGGATCTCGCACTCCGCCTAGCATCTCTGAAAGTGCATGTCTCTGCTCTGTCCATCTGGTTACAGCGCAGAATTGCTCCTCTACCGGATGTTCACACCTTCTTCACGGTGTTTTAAGTATACAACCTCCCTTGGTCCCCCCTGTAGCTCTGTGGGATTTGTCAGTGGTTCTCCACGCACTTGAGAAACTTCCATTTGAACCCTTGGAATCAGTGGATGTGAAGTGGCTCACTGCGAAGACTCTATTTCTTCTGGCTATAGCATCTCCGCCCGTAGGGTATTTGATTTAGGGGCGCTTTCATGTTGCTCCCCATTTTTAAACTTTCATCAGGACAGGGCTGTTCTTAGAACGCGCCCAGGTTTCCTTCCCAAAGTGGGTTCTTGTTTCCACATTAATAAGGAAATTGTGGTTTCGGCCTTCCAATCACCAGACCTTTCGGCAGATGAGGCCTCTTTGGATGTGGTCTGTGCTCTGACTATCTACGTGGACCGCACTAGTTTCATCAGGAAATCAGACTCCCACTTCATCTTATATGAATTCCATAAGAAGGGTTTGCCAGCTAACAAACAGACTCCGGCCAGATGGATTCGCATGACTATCTCATAGGCTTATCCGTAGTCTGGCCATCCTGTGCCAGCTACATTATCTGATCATTCTACTCGCTCTGTAGGACCCTCGTGGGCAGCCTGGCGTGGCACCTCTGCTGAACAGCTATGCAAGGTGGCTACGTGGTCTTTTGTCCACACCTATCTTAGGTTCTATGCCTTTGATACATTTGCCTCTCAGGATGCTTCGGGCGTAGGTTTCTCCTCTCAGCTCAGGATCGTTCCCGTCCATGAACAACTGCTTTGAGACATCCCATTGTCTCCCCTGTGGAGCCCTATGGACTCTGAAGAAGAAAAGGAGAGTTATGGTCAAACTTACCCTTGTTAACTTTTTCTTCAAAGTCCATAGAGTCCACAGGGCACCCGCCCGAACGCACCTGGCTTCTAAGGGTTTCCTTTCTTGGTCACTAGTGTCCTCGTGATTCCTCAGTGTACCAGTCCTTTCTTCTCTCCTAAACTGCTCCTGCCTTGGGCTTGTTGACAAAATTAAGTTGCCCTCAGGCTGTGGGTGGGGTTTAGGGGGAAGGACTGGAGCATCCTGGGATTGAAAAGCTTTGCTGTTGGTGTCCGGTCCTCCTGGTCCCACCTACCCCCTTTGTCTCCCTGTGGACCCTATGGACTTCAAAGAATACCATAGGGTCAATCGACCAGTGATTGAACGGTTAAGGGAATTCTCATATTTGTGGGGCTGGTGTATGTAGAAGACAAAATATAAAAACTATTTGAGGCATGTCCTCATTTTTACTATGTATACTTTTAAAATACATTTTTGATTTAGTGATTTGAAGGAATAGTTAGAATTGTACAAACAAAGTACAAAATAGATGTAGAAATTACCAGTGAATGAATGCACAATGCTAACATGTAATTGAGTAATATGACTTTCATCAATAAAACATAGTTAATAGGTCTAAACTAAGATTATATTCATTAAATTTAAGATTACTGTGTTAAACCTGAAAATGTTCATTCACTGGTAGTGTTCATTCACTGGCTGATTCACCCTAGGAGGTGTGGCTATTAAATAATGAGACTAATGCTGTAATCTGTTTAATTATTAAGTAATTTTAATTCCATTCCCCATCTATGTACTCCCCTTCTGCACCCACACACCGCTGCATTCTTATTTTACATTGGTCAAAGCCGTGGTGTATCTCCTTATCTGTCAGCTGTCTCAGCAGCGCCTTTGTTTTCTTCTTTACCTCAGTAACTGATGCAAAACAGGTTCCACTGAGCACAGATTTGTCTTTAGGGAAAAGAAAGACGTCACATGGTGCTAGGTCTGGCGAGTATGGAGGGTGTACTAGCATTGTAATCTGTTTCTCGGTCAAAAACTGCTTCACAGGGAGTGGTGTGGGACAGTGCGTTGTCCTGATGGATTTTCTTTTTGCTCGGCAGAACCATCTGGGATCCATCTTAGCACAAAGTTTTGTCACGTTTGTCAAGATCTTGATGCAAACCTAACCATTTCTTTGTTGATGTTTACCATTTCTGCTATTTATTACCAGTTATTTATATAGCGCACACATATTCCCTCAGCGCTGTACAGAGAATTTTTTGGCCATTCGCATCTGTCCCTGCCCCAGTGGAGCTTACAATCTATGCTCCCTACCACATGCTCACACACATACACTAGGGCAGTGTTGGCTAACCTTGACACTCCAGCTGTTGTGGAACTATATATCCTAGCATGCTCTGCCACAGTTTTAGCATGCCCTAATAGCAAAACTGTAGCAGTGCATGCTGGGTTATGTAGTTCCATAACAGCTGGAGTGTCAAGGTTAACCAACACTGCACTAGGGTTACATTTTTGTTGGGAACCAATTAACCTACCAGAGTATTTTTGGAGTGTGGGAGGAAACTGGAGTACCTGGAGGAAACCCAAGTACAGGGAGAATATACAAACTCTGCACAGTTAGGGCCGTAGTATCATTCTGATTTGACCATTTTTATTTTTTTTTTTCAATATTTTGCACATTTGCATTAGATGTGCTAGGCCTTCCGACGCGTTCATCACCTTTGACATCCTCACAACCATCACAAAATCTTTTGTGCCACTCAAACACACGTGCATGTGACATAGTCTGCCCCGTCAGCCTTGGTTAGCAATGGAAAGATTCGGTGGGCATTTTAGTTGAACTAAAACTTTTAAGTTAATATGTTGCTCACTTTTACAACATACGGGAAAAACTTCCTCTAACGCTGTGTGACGGCAAACTATCTGTGCGAGAGGGGGGAAACTTGCAAAACCGTTTTGGGATAGTCCAAGTCTGCGTTCCTCCACTACCTTTCAATTCTCGCCGTATGGTTTATTTTTTACCGGTACAGTCTCATTATTTAATAGCCACATCTCTTATATCTTTCCCTCTCTTTTGTGCTCCACAGGTTAGGATTAGCTTCTAGGGCCTGATCACTACGGATCGCTATTCTGCTCATACGCACGCAACGCAGTTGCTAATATCAGCGGTGATATGTAAATGTTTGCGATCGCAGCCTAACATTAGTATGCCCACTTCCCCTTACATCCGTATACTTGGCCAACATAGCGAAACAATCGGTAACATCGAGTACCATCGGACCCATACGCACAGTTAAGGCAGGACAGACCTGCTTACTTCACCGCACGCTATGAGGCCTCAGGCTGCGTATGGTATCACAGTGCATAATTTATGCACGCCCCCGCAACACCGTCCCAACGCACTGGTACGCCTGCCTTCACCCACCCACACCCGTGTCACCACCCACAACGGCACTTCCTGTCAATCACCCGTGTCACCACCCACAACGGCACTTCCTGTCAATCACCCGTGTCACCACCCACAACAGCACTTCCAGTCAATCACTCTGCCATGGGTCTGCGTACACACATCGCAGTACCGATCGCAGTGGCTAGTTTGCGCACTGCGATGCATGGGCAGTATGTAACAATTGGCTGATTGCGTGTGTGTATAAGCAACTGCGTTCCTTGCTGAATGAGGCCCATAGTACTGTACTGTAGCAGCAGCCTGCCATGGTGCGCTTTGTCTTTTCAGTTTGCGGTCTTCTAGTGTTCCCAAATTCTTTTCCATCTCTGAATCTCCAAAATGTCTCCCATTCAAGGTGCAAGTGGCAGAACGGTTACTGCAGCCTGGTGATGTACTGGGGTATCAGGGCGAGGGGTTCACCGATCACTGTACGCAGTATATTTGTGGCTGCTGCCTACTTTAAGATCCCCATATCTTCACACAGTTCTACAATGACCTCCAACTAATAGAGCACAGTGGTTAGCACTGCTGCCTCAGTCTGTGTACTGATGAGGACTATGAAACCAAGCGTACGTATAATATAGGGGAGTTCCAGCTGCAGCCATTCATTTGTATAATTACACACATTGAGTTCTGTACACAGGAGCAAATACAGCCAGTAAGCACTCATCTCTGCACCAGGCCCTACTGTATGTGACTACTTTACATCTAATCTCATTAGATCACCAATGTTCCCCTTAGACGTCTCCATCTACCACTGAGGATGAGGGTCTGAAGATGCCTGGACTGTCCAAATGAGTCTGTCTTTCTAAATCAGGGATGGGGAACCTCCTGCCCGGGGGCAATATAAAGCCCTCTGAATCATTTGGTCCGGCCCTCTGAGCTTTTTTCTGTTAGCCTCATCTGGTTAGCAGGGTGCCTAGAATGTCACACTGCAGCCAGAATCTATGGAGCAGTGCCCCCTGGAGCATCCTTAGGACGATTCAGATGGTCACACCGCTGCCCTTACAGCTCCCTGGGGCATCCTCAGGATGCTCCAGGCATTGCTTTAACCACCAGCAATTGTAACCCCGCCCCCGTTTAATGTCACTTGGAGGGGGCGTGGCCTGCACTGGGCCCGCAAATAATGTTATATATATCAAAATGGCCCTTGGCAGAAAAAAGGTTCCCCACCCCTGTTCTAAATGCAGCTAGAATATAGGCAATGTTGTATAGATTCCAGAATTGTTTATACTGGCAAATGCGTGATTTAGCTCTACGGGAGGACGCTGGATATAGGAAATGTTATGCATCTATTCAATGTAATTATCCTTTATATCAGGAGGACCATGACTGACCGTGTTATGTCATACTGTATGAGCAGTTTTAATACCACTGTATTATGTTGTGGACTTCAGGCTCATTTCAAGTTTGGTGGGAATATGGTTATGTGCCAACAAAAGATTGTAGGTTTATTTTCTGTGGATCGATGTAGAATATTTTATCGACACCCATGAGAATGTTTACATGTTTGTAATGCCGACATGCTTGACATTCATCATGTCGACAAAACATCCCTGGTGGTCTAGTGGTGACATACCTGGTGTGACGTGTCTGGTGGTGACATCAGGATGACTTCCGGGTAATCCTATGGCGCTTCTGCCGGAAAAACTAATCCTAACACTCCCCTAGTGCCTAACCCTCCCCTCCTGTAGCCTAATCCTGGCTGCCGCTCCCTATAGAATGTCGACATTTCAGATCTCAACATTGTGAAAATGCTGACTTTCTGCAGATGCCGACATGGTCAATGTCGACATTTCAACTGTTTTGACATTGTAAATATGGACATTATGAATACATCCCGTGTGGATGACATCTGATTCATCTACTGGGAAATGGTGTTCTTTCTGCTTCCTCGTATACCGTTATGTGTTACAGTATATTTACGCTACAGACCGTTCAGTATAATTAGATTTATTTATCAAATGTCACTTGCCAATTTTTTTTTAGACTAGATGTAAATGGGATGAATGGTAAAGTCTTTTGTTAGATTTAATTAAACTTTATCTAATAGTGCAGAGGTTCCCAAACACCGCTATTACAGTCCTGATTTTAAGGATATTGGAGCTTATTCAGACCCGGTCGTTAGCTCTACGAGCTCGCAACCAGGTCGATGTTGCTCCAGTGTGCATGCGCACAACGGAGCTGGCTCCATCGTGCGCATGCGCGAGACCCGGCTAACGATGGGTGATCCGTCGTTAGGGGTCTCGTAGCAGACGGGGCGAGCTGTCGATGTTGAGTGACAGCTCGCTTCGTTTGCTGGGCGGGCCGGGGGCGTGCCCGGCCAAACGGAGGTGTTCCTGCCGGAATGCTTGCCGTTTGCTGGGCGGGCCCACTGACATCTTCAGTGATGTCAGTGGGGAGCTTCCTGCTCAAATAGAGCAGGAAGCTCCCTGGGGTTTAAGGTTGACGAGACCCTACCTTAGGGTCTTGTTGTAAGCCCCGATGGTCGCGATGGTCTTGACCATCGCGACCATCACCCTTAGCGGTCGTTAGAGCTGTGAGTGTTAACCCACAGCCTAACGACCGTCATGGAGGCGGCCGTTCAGGATGCAAGGGGCCGCCCTGTTTCAGAACGACCGCTTGCATTCTACGACCGCTTCTGAATGAGGCCCATTGTGCTTAATTAGTACCTCAGTCAGCTTGATTTAACCACCTGTGCCCAAGCATAGATATCCTTAAAACCTGCACTGTAATAGAAAACCTCAAGTATACAGTCTGTATGCTTGAGGTTTCCTATTACAGTGCAGGTTTTATGGATATCTACTATATGATACAGTAGTGTTTGTTAGAAGGAGACGCACCTGCTATTTGTTAAGCCAAGCTGATTATACATCTATGAAATAAAAACTGTTAAACATTTAAATAACTGAGAACAACTGCGCCCACATTACACAAACCACGTACATGGCTGCCCGCTGCACCCGTATTCAGCTTCCTAATTTCCATCCTATCAAACAGACATCTGTGGGCCTGATTTAGAGCCGGACGCTATTTGCGCTCGCTCGTCCAGAAAAAGGGGCTGGCTATTTAAATTAACCGTTCGCTCTTTGCGGTCTGTTCACGCCTCTATGTCTGAACGAGCGAATAAAACATGCGAACGTAATTTTGAAAAAAACGCCCCCTGGCCGCTCGCATCACACGTCATGTCCGCTATTTATTAGATTAATCAAGTACATCGGACGGCGTATGAACTGCTCGCTATTCTTGTGGTTGATTTTTCCTACCACAATCATGCGAGCAGTTCTGACTATAAAACAACCAAGTGATGTCGTCGATGACGCTGCTTTAGTAATTATGCACACCCTTAAAACGCCCGTTTTGACCATTTGGCACGCCTGCGTTCGGATCTCCACTCCCCGTTTTCAAGCACCTTCCCCTGTTACCACCCACAAACGCCTCCTCCTGTCACTCAAAATAGCAGGCATTCGCTATTTAGCGAGCACACAATTTTCGGCCGCACTGACTGGTTTGCGCATGCGTATTAAAATCCGTACGCATGCGCAGTTGTGCGAACATCGGTCGGAACGAATGAGCGGCCGCTTACGAGCGGCTCTGAATCAGGCCCTGTGTTTGGAGAATAGAGCTGAAAGTCTCCCAAATTTTCAGCCAAGAATACACAGGTTGTCTTTTTGGAGAGAGACACAACAAAAAAAGTTGATAACTTTTAATCTCTCTTTTTACACAAGTAACCAGACAATTGGGGCCGACAGGTCCACTTCAATTATTCCCCCCCAAGAATATAAATCCATTCAAAAGTCTCTCAGCTACTCTTCCTCGTGTTCCTTATGTTGATGATGTCTCCAGATATTTGTTTATTGCTTCCTCTAACACGGCTACAGCGAAATCAGCGTCGTCTTTGGTGACGCACATCGGAGGTTTGATACGGAATGTCTGCCAAGAGGAAATGAAACGAGGGTCAATGTAGAATGCACCAGAACAGAGGCAGCCATTTTAAACTGAGGTCAAGGGTCACTTTGCTGTTGAGCACGTAAATCTTAGCATGAGCGTTACTGAGGTAAATGAGGGGCGTATTTATCATATGAGCCCCACTGCCAGCAAGAAAAAGGGCCCAATACAAGTAAGGGGATAACAGTGACATTAGCGCTACCAGCAATAAGATTCTTCAGAGATGGTTTCCCAGTTCCCATTCATAAAACTATTTAATCTAGGTAGAAATAAAAAAAATAAAAGCCTTGGTGCTTATGAATAACTGTAAAAGAAAAGTTTATATCTCAGAGTCGACTAAACATAAATAACTTATTAATAAATAAATAAAAAATCTGCATAAAAAATGATTAACTTATCAAATACCTTGTTGATAAAAATACACAATTATATATTGTAACAATATTCTTGGAATATACACTTAACAATGTAACAGAATATTCTTGGTATAATATACACTTATAAACAATGTAACAGAATATTCTTGGTATAATATACACTTATAAACAATGTAACAGAATATTCTTGGTATAATATACACTTATAAACAATGTAACAGAATATTCTTGGTACATACACTTATAAACAATGTAACAATATTCTTGGTATAATATACACTTATAAACAATGTAACAGAATATTCTTGGTAGATACACTTATAAACAATGTAACAATATTCTTGGTATAATATACACTTATAAACAATGTAACAGAATATTCTTGGTATAATATACACTTATAAACAATGTAACAGAATATTCTTGGTATAATATACACTTATAAACAATGTAACAGAATATTCTTGGTATATACACTTATAAACAATGTAACAGAATATTCTTGGTATAATATACACTTATAAACAATGTAACAGAATATTCTTGGTAGATACACTTATAAACAATGTAACAATATTCTTGGTATAATATACACTTATAAACAATGTAACATAATATTCTAGGTAGATACACTTATAAACAATGTAACAATATTCTTGGTATAATATACACTTATAAACAATGTAACAGAATATTCTAGGTAGATACACTTATAAACAATGTAACAATATTCTTGGTATAATATACACTTATAAACAATGTAACAGAATATTCTTGGTTATAATATACACTTATAAACAATGTAACAGAATATTCTTGGTATAATATACACTTATAAACAATGTAACAGAATATTCTTGGTATATACACTTATAAACAATGTAACAGAATATTCTTGGTATAATATACACTTATAAACAATGTAACAGAATATTCTTGGTAGATATACCAAGAATATTGTTACATTGTTTATAAGTGTATCTACCAAGAATATTCTGTTACATTGTTTATAAGTGTATATTATACCAAGAATATTGTTACATTGTTTATAAGTGTATCTACCTAGAATATTATGTTACATTGTTTATAAGTGTATATTATACCAAGAATATTGTTACATTGTTTATAAGTGTAATATACACTTATAAACAATGTAACAGAATATTCTTGGTAGATACACTTATAAACAATGTAACAATATTCTTGGTATAATATACACTTATAAACAATGTAACAGAATATTCTTGGTAGATACACTTATAAACAATGTAACAATATTCTTGGTATAATATACACTTATAAACAATGTAACAGAATATTCTTGGTAGATACACTTATAAACAATGTAACAATATTCTTGGTATAAGACACTTATTTTGAACCATTCCTACTGGAATCCTTTATTTAAAGAATTATACTTTGGGTCCAATCCTTTTTGGTGCGAGTTTGTGTCATGAAACTCGCAGACATCGCACGAATGTGCGCAACCGAGGAAATCTAGATCTAATTAGAAATGCCAATTTGTGATAGTTGCGACAAGGGTGTGCGACTACAAATGCAGCCTGGGAGACGTGCATGAAAAAGTGAGAAAACCTTCCTGGACCCCAAAAAGTGACAACTTGCTGATTTTTCAATTTTTACTAATTGTTGAAAAATGATAGCACACAAGTGTTTTTCAGCAAATTAAAGTCTTTCCAGACATCTAGAAGCACAGAAAAATGCTTCAGTGTTTATTCCAGTTTTTACAAACTTGTATAAAAACACTTTTACCTCACATCTGCAAGTACAAAAAACCCCTCCAATCCATACAATATCTCCCCATACCTATTCCACCATCATTTACATCTCACCATACCTGTCCAACATCATTTACACCTCCCCATATCTGTCCAACATCATTTACACCTCCACATACCTGTCCCATGTCATTTACACCTCCACATACCTGTCCTACATCATTTACACCTCCACATACCTGTCCTGCATCATTTACACCTCCACATACCTGTCCTGCATCATTTACACCTCCACATACCTGTCCTGCATCATTTACACCTCCACATACCTGTCCTGCATCATTTACACCTCCACATACCTGTCCTGCATCATTTACACCTCCACATACCTGTCCTACATCATTTATACCTCCACATACCTGTCCCACATCATTTACACCTCCACATACCTGTCCCACATCATTTACACCTCCACATACCTGTCCCACGTCATTTACACCTCCACATACCTGTCCCACATCATTTACACCTCCACATAACTGTCCCACATCATTTACACCTCCACATACCTGTCCTGCATCATTTACACCTCCACATACCTGTCCTGCATCATTTACACCTCCACATACCTGTCCTACATCATTTACACCTCCACATACCTGTCCTACATCATTTACACCTCCACATACCTGTCCCACATCATTTACACCTCCACATACCTGTACTACCACATCATTTACACCTCCACATACCTGTCCTGCATCATTTACACCTCCACATACCTATACTGCCACATCATTTACACCTCCACATACCTGTACTGCCACATCATTTACACCTCCACATACCTATCTTACATAATTTACACCTCCACATACCTGTCCTGCATCATTTACACCTCCACATACCTGTACTACCACATCATTTACACCTCCACATACCTATCTTACATAATTTACACCTCCACATACCTGTCCCACATCATTTACACCTCCATATACCTGTCCCACATCATTTACACCTCCCCATACCTGTCCCACATCATTTACACCTCTACACACCTGTCCTACATCATTTACACCTCTGCATATCTGTCCAACATGATTTACACCTCTGCATACCTGTATCACATCATTTACACCTCCACATACCTGTCCCACATAATTTACACCTGCATACCTGTCCTACATCAATTACACCTCCGCATACCTGTCCTACATTAATTACACCTCCATGTACCTATCTCAAATCATCACACTGCCACATACTAGAGATGGCCATCAACCATTGATGTTTTCAGGCAATGATTTTTTTTTATCTTTATGGGACGGAGCTTAGCCCCGCCCTCAGATGCAGCTAAGCACCACCCCCATTTTTGATTGGCTCGTGGCCCGACATTTTCCAGCAGCGGTGGCCATCGAGGGGGTGCAAACCATCAATGGTTCCATAGATGGTTTTTAATGGAAATCACTGATGGGCCCATCGATGGTAACCATTGATAGACACCCCGCCGATGGCCATCCCTACCACATGCCTGTCCCACATTATTGAGCTTTTTGGAGGAATTCACCAGAAAACTGACATGTCTTGTGTATTGGCCAAATTATGCTATTGAAACCCCACCAAGTGCACTATAATTAATTTGGAGGGGTTTACCTGAGGTTCTGCACTGTGTCCCGAAATGTTTAGCTTAAAATAAAGATTTCCCCTACAGTTTCACCTCAGGGGGGTGTGCACAAATAAACCTGCAAATTTCCTTAGAAAAATTATTTCAAGTTGGAATTGGATTACAAATGTAATACGCAGTGCGAGTTCGCCCTGAGAACGTCAACCCACACCTAATAGGTTTGAGCACTATGTCCGCAATAGTCCTTTCAGAGATAACAATATTTTGGATGGATGGATGTATTGTGTTCTAGTCAATACTCTTTTCAATACAATGTACAAAATGTCAAACCTGCGGCACCTTATTAGGAAAATATCCACATCCAAATGCGTGACAGTTCCTCTGGATATCCTGGTATTTTTAATATATACTGTAGTCCTCATGCACAGTACCCAGTATATTAATATTATAGAGCTCAGCCTTCGACCAAATAAGAGTCTACGATATAACAGTATGTGTGTGCGGCATGCAAATTATGATCTTGTAAGTAATGTTCAATTCCCACGGCATAAATGATTTCACCTCAGTCTATAGTCCCACTCAATGGCACCTCTCTCAAAGGTAAGTAAAGAGCGGGATTGTGGTTTGTGATAAGACTAACTAAGTATGGTGAGAACACTTGTACAGCTCTGATAACTTATCTCATTATAAAAACAAAAGCATTTTAAAAAAAAGATTAGAACTCTTTCATTTTTAAAATATAATCATATTTTATCAATTTAAACTTCATTTTATTATTTATTTATTTATGTATGTACAGTATATATGTATTTGGGTTTCATTTCTACTAATTGAAAATAAAGACCCAATATGCAAGTGCAGACCATCTCGTTGGCTCATGACTTGAGAAATCTGGCCTGGTGCGGCGGGAAGGGAAGGCTTGCTGCTCTAGGTCAGTATTGATGGGACAGCTGAGTACCACGCGACTACCTCGGCTACATTTGTTTTGGTAAATGCTGCGATAAGAGATTTTTTTTTTATGTTCACGGTAAATGGGACATACAAATCCTACTTATCTCCAGGATCCAGGACATATTGATATGTAATATTTCTGTATTTTAGTCACTCAGTTTCAGTCAATATTAACTTTTGAACCCTAAATAATAAGCATAGATATTGTGAATTGCATATATGAAAGAAAAGATGTCAATTATTTTTGGCAGACTTCCATGGAATGAATGTTTTCCAGAGAAAAATCTTTAAACCGTGAGACTCTCTCGATACAGATGGCAAAAACACCTGATCAGCCCACCCTGAGGGGGCCTATTTACTAAGCAATGTTAGGAGACAGAGTGAAAAGTTATAAGAAAGTGATAAGGTGCCAGCCAATCAGCTCCCAACTGTCATTTTTCAAACACAATCTGTGAGATGATAGTTGGGAGATGATTGGCTGGCACCTTGTCACTTTCTTATCACTTTTCACTCTGTCTCCTAACACTTCTTAGTAAATAGACCCCTTAATCACTTATCCAACTTACATTATTATACAGTCCTCCTTTTCCAAGCAGTACCCCATTGTCTTTACAGTATTCCCAGATGATGCTCATCTCCCCGACTGGGAGAGGCCGTCGCGTTTCCTGAATAAAGATGGAACAAACAGATTCACTCACAGTAAACTTAAAGAAACTATATATATGTATTTCAATTTCATGTCTATACACGATGCATCCACCAATACGAAGGGTACTCGAAAATGCTTTGATAGAGTATTTTGTGTTATATATTATTATAGATTGGGTAAGGAGAATATTGGGAATGGAGAAAATCCATGTGATGAAATAAGTTAAGTATAAAGATCATTTATAAGTTCTAAATGGCCTGGGATTTGCTTCTCAACTAATTAGTATTTATGACTTTATTATTGGATGAAATTGCAGAATATTAAGTCACTAGTAGTCAGTGCTCACTGATTACTGATCCCTATACGTTATGTCTAATGTCCACCACCCACGCGTTTTACCATCTCTTCTTACTTATATTTATTTTCAAAATTTGTAATATGTTTGTTTTGCTATGTGTCTTTTCTCTCCTTGGGCCATGTCAGGCGTGCGAACGTCTGGACTTGCCATGATACTTCTACGTTTAAATTTTTTTTAAATATCATCATTATGCCAATGGAAAATCTTGTTTTGTCTACTCTCATTATATGGTTTTGTACAACTTGGCAGGTTTAATTTGCAATTTAATTTATAGGTCTAGTGAAAAAGAAATATCACAATGTGCAACAAAATCTACACTGAAGTGCCAAAAGTCATGGCATAGATGCCAGGTATCGTGTAGCCCCCTAGCCTGGCAAAGTGCAGCAGAGTGATGCCCATTTGTCTGAACTCTCCAAGAATGATATTCGAACGGCCTGTGTGAACGGCATGAGAAACGCATCAGGTGATCCACCTCTACCCTATCATTGTGCGGGACGCAGCTGACACGCACTACTGGCAGTTACCAGTTCCCTGCAACACGTGGAAGCAGGTACAGCGATTTGTAAGCAGCGGCATTCGGGTAAGGAAGGCCCTGCCTGGCGAAAGGAGAGGTCCCTCTGCCTTACGGTAGAGTGCCACCCGCTGTGGTCAGTGACCGCTACCACCGGCTCTCATTGGACCCCAGCCGTTGCAGCTTCACCATTCTGCCCTGCAAATAATTCTATGTTCACTTTAGTGAGAACGCTGAGTGCACCAGCGTACGATCTCAGCCACACTGACGATCTAGTCCCATCCTATGAGAAGGAGACTGTGTTTATTGCTCCGTTCGCCATATGACTACATTTACCACCGATTCACTTGTGATATGACTCTCTCCAATAACTGCACCATTTCCTTTACTAATCCGCTGCTACTGCACACTATCAATAATGGCGGCTGCATTTCCTACTGATGCCGGACTTGGTCTAGACATTTTTGTGACCTGTGGCCACAGTGTTTAATATTTTTAGCGTTGTCATTGGCGATTCAGTTCTCAAGAAATTTGAATCCACCCGAATTTCGTGAATCGCGGTTCTAATCTCCCGAGGAGATCCGGTTAAATCCGGGTCACGGTTCTGATCTTTTTCCCGTTCGGAATTCGGTTTTTAAATAAGAATTTCGGGTTGTGGATTGCATAAATTATATGATTTTAGCTGTTTTTAAAACTTTTTATCTATTTTTTTTAAAAAAATCCAGATCCAAAACCAAAACACTTGAGGGTGGTTTGCAAAACCAAATTCAGATCCAAAACCTTGAAGGAAATACAGATCCAAAACCAAAACACGGGGGTCGGCGCACATCCCTAGTCTATTTCTATTCCTCCTATTACCATACATTGTGTATTGCAGGTATTTTATTACTAGCTGGGTGCATTTTTACTATATACACACTGCATTAATTGCATTATTTAATAAATAATATGTATTGCTATCCGTATGCGCTCAGTTCCTTTCTTTTTTGCACTCATTAGGGGCTCGCCACCCATCTCGCGAGCTGCGCGCAGATGTTAGGGGACCACACGATTTACGGAAGCGCCTAGTCTCTTGATGTTGTTTACATTTATTTTCTGTTGATCACAATTATGTTTTGGTGACACTTTATTTGCGATATATATCAGGCATAATTCTGAGTATGATGCGCTGCCCATGTCGGATGCAGTTGAGCAAAACTTTTTTTATTTAGCGCATGCATCCAGAGTCCGTGCACGCAGAGGGCATGACTCAGGGATGGACGCTAATGCCGTCACCACTGTTGCGAATCTGTACACTGCGGCTGCATGAACATGAGCAAATATCATCGCTGCCAGGATTTGCATTGAGTCGCCCACCGGTGGGTTTGCAAATCCAAGTGACTACTGTACGTACAAAGAGGCAGCAACTGATGCAGATGAGACGCTTATCGGACTTCTGAGTAACCTTGCGCTCGCTCAAAATGGCAGCAGGAACTGAGACGCTGGAGCCATTTTTACAGTGTACGGGATCCGCAGACACAGACTGAGACACACCCCCGAAACGGTCACAACACGCCTGTGTTTTCAACGCCCCATTGCTGCCCACAAATGGTCCCTGCCTGTCAATCACTTTGCAAATAAAGCCTTACTGTGAGCAACAACGGTAATGATACCTGATGCATGCGCAGTGCGTCTCGGACGCTGGCGCAGACCACCAATAATCACACAACTATGTGAACATTAGTGCTGCGTCCATCTCCGAGTCGGGCCCAGAGTAGCAGTGCGCGATTGAGAGGCACGGTCTCCAATATGTCCTGGGTGGTGACAGGGAGGTTGTGGGCGTCTCAGTGAGCTTGTTGTGATTCAGACTCACAATTGATCACAATGGAGGCCATACTCTGATTGAGAATCTGCACCTAGGGGCTGGTGCATGTTTCGATGGTGCGTATTTTTGCATCTAAAGAAGCACAAAGTGGGCATCTCAGTGCTTACACATTCAGACGCTTGGCTGTACACCAGGACAGGGCTTTATTTTGGCTGTAAGTATCATAGAAGCAAGGACCATTGAAATAGGACACTATAAGGAGGAAAAAAGCTTCTAGATCAGAGGTTCTCAAACTCGGTACTCAGGACCCCAAACGGTGCATGTTTTGTAGGTCTCCTCACAGAATCGCAAGTGAAATAATTAGCTCCACCTGTGGATCTTTTCAAATGTGTCAATGAGTAATGAGTACACCTGTGCACCTGCTGGGTGACCTGGAAAACCTGTACTGTGTGGTGTTCTGAGGACCGAGTTTGCGAACCACTGTTCTAGATCAAGAAGGTGGCTGGCGTGGTTTACACTGGTCCTTTAACACCTTCGACACAAGTCAGGATATATTTATACCGCAGTATTATTCATTGCTTACCTTGTCCGTTACCATCTCCACCCCAATCATTAATCCTTTCCCACGGACGTCTCCAATAATTTCATACTTATCGCGAAGCTTCGCCAGCTCCAGCAACAAGTGGGTTCCTACGGCCTTGCAGTTGTTTTGTAGATCATCCTCCTGGATAGCCTGCAGGTGGAGATGAACGGGTTCCATTATACCTAGCTCCCTAACACTGATATAGTATAATGAATAACAGTTGCATAATATCGTCCTCAGTCACCAGAATCTTTTTGGTCACAAACACATAAAAAGTGCGCAATATTTTCACTGTGATGAATTCACTGTGAAATCAGAACAAAAGTTTGGCATTTGGCCCATAGAAATAGTTTTTGTTCATTGGAAAAGTCTTCTGGTCCTTTTCATTTTCACATTTTGTGACATTCTCTCAGTTTCGCTGGCAATAACCTTTTTCTGTATAGCCTCAGTATCCCAAATGAAACTTTATACAGCCTTTGTTGTACTAGTATTAGAACAAATATATGTATTACTTATAGGAGTAATAGGATTATATAGTCAACAATATAAGAAAATTTTACTTTTCCTTAATTCCTAACTTTATCCCTGATTCAGAGCCGGACGCTCTGACCAGAGCGCTCGCTCTGAATCAGGGCCCACCTCTATAAATATGGAGCGTCCTCCTGGACGCTCGTATAGCTGTGGGTCACCACCCACAGCCTATACGAGCGTGCAGGATGATGGTCGCGATGGTCTTGACCATCGCGACCATCGCCAGTGCGAGCAGAAGCCTGCGGTTGAGTTTCTCAACCGCAAGGCCAGGAGTGATTTTGGCTCTATCAGAGCCAAAATCACTCCCACTGACATCACTAGTGATGTCAGTGGGGCCGGCTTCTGACGGTAGGCGTTCCCTTGGGAACGCCTCCGTCTGGCAGGCACGCCCTCGGCACGCCCACCAAAGGGGGCGCGCTGTCAATCAACATCGACAGCACGCCCCCTTTGATCAGACACAACGAGCGAAGGAAAGTCCTTCGCTCGTCGCGTCTCGCGCATGCGCAGTGCACACCATCGACCCACTTGCGAGCGGACAGCCGCTCGCGAGTGGGTCTGAATCGGGCTATTTGTTTACTTTTGTGCAAATGTAAGGGGTACGGTATGCTTTTGTGGGTAAACTAATGTTTGTAGGGTAGGTGTATGTTATCATACACCTTCCCTAGGTTTGGCATACTTTTAGGAGTCAAAATTTATATACTATATATGTTATCCAGCCACGTGGTCGACAGTTACCATGTTAACATGCATAATGTCGACACTACAATGTCTGCATGGCTCAACATGTCAGCATTCCCAGAATGCCAGTGGTTAAGCTGCGGACAGGTGGGGCTGGTGGGGAGGAGGTTAGGGTTAGGCACTAGGGGGAGGGTTAGGCTTAGGCTGTAGAGTCAGGGGAATAATACCGGAACACCAGAGGTCTGCGCTGACGGTCACATGACCCACAGGACCCGGAAGCTGCGCTGAAGCCACTGCAGCCGTCAGGGGCAGGTAAGTGATGTTAGGTCGATATCTAACTATGTTGACATGTCATCCGTGTAGACATGGTGAATGCCAACATGGTCACCGTAGACATGCTAAATATGCCTGCATGTTGACATGAGAACTGTTGACCTAACATACAACACCAACTGTACATAAGTGTATAGATACAGCTGAAGAGTGATAGAAATGTCACCATGTTGGCATGTAATGACATTTGGTATGAAGTCTGACCCGTCAGCCCCATACAGTAGATTTCTATAGGGCTGCTTCATTACGGAATTTACCAAGCTCTGAAATCTGAAGAATTCTGGATCTTGTCCCCCTGGCAGCTAACACCATCTCCAGATGGCGTTAGCCATTGTAGCTTTCAGGCTACTTACTAACCACATAATTTACCCTGAGAGGGATCCTTACAGGATCCCTGCAGGGCATTTTATTTTTAATACATTCTTGCGTTCTTGATATTACTGCGTTGAGTGGCGATATGAAGGTCAAAATATTGGGTCTAGAACCTGATAATTAATAAATGTGCCACATGGACATGATGAGGGGGAAGCGAGGTAAAGAGAAAGGAAAAAAGAGGAGGGGGTTTGGAGAATGAGAGAGGAGAGATAGAGAAATAAATTACATTGTTTATAAAATCCAGGACCCTAACATGATGAAGCTGGCGATCTTCCAACCTGTACTGGAACATAACAACCTCTTTGATACATAATAGTGATTACAAATGTCCTACTTTAAATGTAATCTTTTATCTCTGCAATAATTAATCATCTCGGGCACCTAATATTGTTTTATCACTGTCACAGTTCGTTGATACTCAGATGCCATGGTAACAATATCCAGAGCGATATATAGCTGTGAAACTCCCACCCTGTACTATATATCGTTTACAAGGGCCTAGTGCATATGAGGAATTGGAAGATCGATTTGACCTCCAAGTTCTACTATCAGAACAAAGAAAAATACAAATATTAATGTTTTATACATATATAGGATTATACAGTAGAATCAACATATACTGTGAGCTGTATATAATTTATTAAATTAATATATATTAATTATATTTACCATTACCCTCCCAGGAAATAATATCTATTATCTGAGAACAGGGCAATTGCCCCATTATTTAAAAAAAGTTTTATAGCCTGAAAAGAGAAAAACAATTCCCCATCTACTTGTTTTGTTATAAAGAGTAGACTTGGAAAAAAAAAATTACGGGTATGATGAAGGCTGATGAAACCTAAAAACAGTGGGGTTATTGCCCAATGTAGCCCCTTAAATTGTATAGGGCAAAACAAGAAATATTCAATAATCTACAAAATGTAAAGTTTTACCAGCAATAAAGCTTTTTCCTGTGATAATTCTGCTCCTAAATCTAATATGAGAATGTGACTGGGCAGGTGTATAATCCCTACTCTTAGGGGTATATTTACTAAAATGAGAGGTTTTAGAAGTGGAGATGTTGCCCATAGCAAACAATCAGATTCTACTTAACATTTAACTAGCACCTTCTAGAAGGGGTTGGTTATGAAATACCGGTGGCTGAATAGCATTAGCCTCCAGGTGAAATGCAGCCGCCGGAAGCCCGAAACAGCAGAACACCGATTGGACCGTTAAGTTCCCCCAGGGGTACCTAAACCTAACCCTCCCTCCCCCATGGCTAACACTTCCCGCTTGCCTTCGTTCAGGAAACCGTCTGTCGGGATTCCATCGTCGGGCTAAAGATAGGCGACAGCATTTAGACGCCTATCTTTAGTACACCTATTTTTAGCCGGGATTTCGACGCCGGCATTCCGTCAGACGGCTTCGGGATTCTAACTACATCCCTTCTAGAAGATAATAGCTAATCTGATTGGTTGCTATGGGCAATATCTCCACTTCTAAAAACTCTCACTTTAGTAAATATACCCCTTAGTATGTATGTACAGTAGGTTCCAAACCTGAAGCCTTCTAGTTGGCATACAAAAGTGAAGACAGGGAAAAAGAAGTAAAACTCCAACTGAAAAACAGCTGCCTCTTCCTATACATTTTAGTGTTTTCATTTTGTGAGTGTTTTGTTCCACATTAAAGAAAAAGGGATCAGTTCTGTAATTTGCGCAAAACCTACACATATGGTGCATAGCATAGTGTCCCTCTGATGTTTCCTTCTGATATCTGCCGTCCTCTGAGAGGTCAAAGGTGGGGATGCCCTCCCGATGATAAATAGTTTTATCATTGGTGGGGGGGGGGGGGAGGTCCGATGGCAAATTCCCATCATGATACAATGCAGCGTTGTGTTACGGGCTGTCATCAAGCCCCCTGCCCTGAGTAGCTAGTGGGATGCAGAGACCCTGAGGGGAGTGATGATGACCCAATATAGATGCAATAAATATGACCAGGAATGGATTATGGACAAGTAGGTATAGATGGCCGCTTAGGTCTCAGTGGGACCCAGGGAGCCTGTCTGACACAAGGCAACGTCAAGTTGTTAATCCAGCACTGTATATAAATAACAAAGACATATGCACAGCAAACTTACATCCAGTACTGCAGAGCCTACTGTACTCGCCATGGGGTTCCCTCCAAAGGTGTTGAAGTGTAGAGCTTGACTGAATGAGTTGGCAATCTCTGCAAAAAGAAACAAGTACTGTATTTGCCAATCTCTATAGAGATAGGGTGATGTCAGCTGGTAAGCGTTGGACTGGTTACGGTGTTCATCATAGTGGTAGAGGAATGAGAACTCTACCCGCAACTCAATTTATCCCTATCGTCCTCTCTTTCCTAAACTAGTGGAACGCATAGACGTATTATGCCCGGCTTGGCCATTCATCTTCCTTGGCAACCACTTGATGCCCACAATGTACATTATAATTTCTCCAAGCTATTACTCTGGAAGTACTCTACTCAGTTGATGTTACTCCCATGGGTGTCTACTGAGTTCTGAACAGGAGAACCTGTGGAAGTAGAAGTTGGGAGTAAGGGGTATGCATTCTAGTTGGAGTTCCCCTGTAAGTTCATTAGCACTGCATACAATATCTAGTTTACTAAGACTGGGGTCTATTCACTAAGCTTTGAACAGAGATAAAGTGGCGAAAAATAAGTACCAACCAATCAGCTCCTGTCATGTTACAGGCTGTGTTTGAAAACTGACAGTTAGGAGGAGCTTCTCTCCAAGGCTTAGTGAATAGACCCAAATGTTGGCAGGTATTCCCTAAGCCGAGTTACCTACATTCTCCATGCACATCCTGCCCTTCCTGTGCCAGTATGGGTCAGAAGCTGGGCACATTCTTAGGCACAAACAGGGGTACGTGGTTGCAGAATGCAGATTACAGACTTTGTTGACTGTTGCTTGCTTAACCACATACATGTTACCTCTGGTCATACTCTCTAGAATGTTGTCACAGGTAAAGACCACGTAAGCTGGGTGCCAGTTGGCACAGCCATGATGCTTTTATGCAACTTTTACTAAATAATTTGCTTTATTTTTCTGAATCCTCTTTTTTTTTCTTCTTAATACTTAATACAATTTTATACCATCCAGGACATTTGTTTACTGTTGTTGCCCTTGACCACAAGACAGCTCCACTCTGGATGCAGAGACGTTTTGATAAACGTTCCTCCATTCCTCCAGGATGATATAAAGGCACTTATGTCAAACAGATAAGGGAACCATAAAATTAAAGCAATTCATTTAGGGCATGTTACAGGAGGACAGGTGAAAAATCAACCAATTACAGTTGTCTGAAGGTGATAAGACCCTTTCATTGTATCTTGTCCAACCAAGGAAGGCTCACACTTAAAAAGTACAATATATAGAGAAATAATCATCTATGTGCAGATTTCTATATGCCTATATACTGTACATGGACATATGGACATAAACCCTACATATTTTCCTTTCATTTCTTACCCTCTGTTGTTACAACTGCTGCCATTGGAAATCCATTACCAATTCCCTTTGCCATAGTAACAATATCAGGTGTGACGTCATGTGTCTGGAATCCCCAAAAATGGCTTCCTGTTCTTCCAAATCCAGTCTGTACCTACATGTGTAACAACAATACAGACATTAAGGACCCGATGAATGCAAATCGACTGTGTATTGACTCTCATTGCATGCACGGGAATAAATGTGTATATTCGCCGTATGGGTTGTAACTGCCTCCAGGGCCGTAGCTAGGATAGTGCGGCCGGTGCCATCGCACAGGGCACCACAGGTCAGGGGGCGCTGTTTGGGCCTGTCAAATTTCTGTTTATTATCATTCTTGCTTGTAGCTTCCTCTTATCTCATCCCCAGCATTTCCTGGCCTCCCCTATCTCTTCCCTGGCCCTTCCCCATGAGGCCATGGCCCTCTCTCAGGTGCAGTATATTATGTCCCTATTTATCCCCAGCATCTCCTGGCCTCCCCTATCTCTTCCCTGGCCCTTCTCCATGAGGCCATGGCCCTCTCTCAGGTGCACTATATTATGTCCCTATTTATCCCCAGCATCTCCTGGCCTCCCCTATCTCTTCCCTGGCCCTTCTCCATGAGGCCACGGCCCTCTCTCAGGTGCACTATATTATGTCCCTATTTATCCCCAGCATCTCCTGGCCTCCCCTATCTCTTCCCTGGCCCTTCTCCATGAGGCCATGGCCCTCTCTCAGGTGCACTATATTATGTCCCTATTTATCCCCAGCATCTCCTGGCCTCCCCTATCTCTTCCCTGGCCCTTCTCCATGAGGCCATGGCCCTCTCTCAGGTGCACTATATTATGTCCCTATTTATCCCCAGCATCTCCTGGCCTCCCCTATCTCTTCCCTGGCCCTTCTCCATGAGGCCATGGCCCTCTCTCAGGTGCACTATACTATGTCCCTATTTATCCCCAGCATCTCCTGGCCTCCCCGATCTCTTCCCTGGCCCTTCTCTGTGAAGCCATGGCCCTTTTTTGGGTGCATTATGTCCCTTTGAAAAATGAGGGGGGCGCCAATGCTCTTTCTGGCACAGGGCACCAAAAAGTCTAGTTACGGCTCTGACTACCTCATATCCGTACTCATGGGTTTGTTACTTATCCAGGAGGAGGTGGCGATCAGTGCAATCACCCCCGCCCCTATTTACCTGTGCACTATCGCTGGCCGCTATATAGCAGCATAGCCGCAGCAGCATATAATGCAGGAAGTGAGAGGATACAGCTGCTGTGAGGGGCAGCCCAGCACTATCCTCTCTCTCCCTGCATGATGTGGCTCTACGGCTGCGCTGCAATACAGTGACCAGCGGTAATGCACAGGGAAGAAGTGTCATGGATCCGCCCCTATCCCGCCATCACCATCAGCTTACATGTACACCAGGCTTTACTTACCCCTACGTCCAGCTCTGCACAGCCTGCATTTGCATCAACGCACCCTCACTGAACTTTACCTATGTGAGAATGCCCGTTTACGCCTCCTCGGTAGCAGGTTGTGAGGCAATTGAAATGCAAATTTGGGCAGTGTGAAAATACACTTAAGGGGGAGATGTACTAAGGGGTCTGTTTACTAAGCAGTGTTAGGAGACAGAGTGAAAAGTGATAAGAAAGTGATATGGTGTCGGTCAATCAGCTCCCAACTGTCATTTTTCAAACACAGCCTGTGAGATGACAGTTGGGAGCTGATTGGCTGGCACCTTATCACTTTCTTATCACTTTTCACTCTGTCTCCTAACACTGCTTAGTAAATAGACCCCTGTGTCTTGGAGAGGAATAAAGTGGAAAGTGATAATCATAATGTATCAGCCAATCAGCTCCTAATAGTCAGTTTACAGGCTGTTGAAAAACTGACAGTAGCGGATTTATCTCTCTCCACTTTATCACTCTCCGAGGCTTTAGTACATCTCCCGCTTTGGATGCGCTCCACAAACTGGCGGATTACATAATTATATACCTAAAATGCATAGGAAAAAGATGAAGAATTCATCACACATCGCTATGTGGGCCTGATTCAGACCCGGTCGCAAGCGCTGAGCGCTCGCAACCGGGTCGATGGTGGCCCAGAGCGCATGCGCACGACGGAGCCGGCTCCGTCATGCGCATGCGCGAGACACGGATAGCGACGGGCAATCCGTCGCTCCGGATCTCGCACCAAAGGGGGTGTGCTGTCGATGTTGAGTGACAGCACGCCCCCTTTGGTGGGCGGGCCGGGGGGGTGGCTGCCCAAACGGAGGCATTCCCATGAGAACGCCTACCGTTTGGGGCCGGCCCCACTGACATCACAAGTGATGTCAGTGGAGAGATTCCGGCTCAGAAGAATCCGACCACGCAGGAATGGGATGCGTAGTAACGTCTGTTATCCGACGAGTAACACGCCCATCCACCCTAGGAGGGGCTCGTGATGACCCTCAGGAAATTTGGGACAGGAGGCCAAACACTGTTGTAATACATAACATATCATATACTGCACTATTACACTGCATGCAACTTACCCAGATTCAGTGTCTGGGAAGGCTACAGCGCTGTGTACACTGACCTGATGGTGAGGTACGCAGGGGGACTGGACCAACTGCCATCCTGAGAGATTTCTGCTGCACCACAGAGATAAAATGGCCGCTGGAGACCTCAGAAGAAGCGTGGCCCACGGAGGAAGCAGCTCAGCGACGCCAGACTATGGATACTGAAAGGCGCGCTGAGCTGAGGGGAGGAGCCGCTGTAACAGGGAAGGCTGCCTCCCCTGGCCGGCTATTAACCCCCGGGACGCCGGCTCCCTGCACCGAACACTAAGTCCCTGGTGGTCTAGTGGGCACACGGGGTATGGAGGGCCCGCCGCCACTGCCGGCGCCTCTGGTCTGTCCCCAGAGACCGGAGGCACAGGATTGCATTTCAAATGCGCAGATCACCGCAAGCGGTGACCTGCAACATTACCTGCTCCCCGTGGATCCGGCAGCAGTCCTGGGCGCCTGCAGAGTCCGGCTAGTACAGACTCTGGGGTCCCGCTGAGATCCCCAGATCTGTACTGGCGTCTCAGCGCCAGCGGGGTGACGGAGCGGCAGCTTAGACGTCCTATGGACAGTCTGACGCTGCCGCTCTGAAGAATCCAAAGTAAAAATAAAAAACTTTGTCCTTTAGAAAAAATAAAGCTTAGGGGCTGCTAATCAGCTCCCCACTGCACTAAACGGTGACCCGACTCCGGCCGGGCACCAACTTAAACTGAGGTGCCTCTGGCTTCGGGGTGGGGTTATAGGGAGAGTGGACCCAAGTGCATCCTGGGAGCTAAAAGCTTTAACTGCGTGGTGCCCGGATTTGGTTCCCAACCTATACCCCAAGGTCAACCCTGTGGACCCCCTATGGACCCTGAAGTAGAAATATCCTTGTGGTCAGGACTGTAACTAGGGGTATGCCAGCAATGCTGCCTGGAGTGTCCTTAGGGCGGTGCCCCACCCCCTGAGCATGATGTCATGACATCACATGTTGGAGGGTAGGGTTGGCACATGACGGGAAATCTTGTGGTAGTGTAAAGCTAAGGTATATTGCCACATACTGTATGTAAGGCAGCCCTAGGTAGTCCTGTGAAAACAGTTTTTTTTTTACTTTGTACAGTTTAGTTATAAGGGCCCTGGAGAGGTCCCTCCATCCACTCATCCAATCCTGGTGTGAAGTGCCAGTGTAAATAGTTCCCTGCTAGACTGTCACAGGTACCAAATCTGACGATCTTTAATTTAGGTTATGTCCTGTAGTAACTACAATTAGGAAAAATACCTACAGTATATAAGAAGCATACTCACCTCATCTGCTATACAGATCCCTCCTTTCTCTCGTATAAGCTGGAATGCTTCTTTCAAAAATCCTTTAGGATACTGAATTACTCCTCCCACACCCTGGAAAACAAGTCGTAGATACTTATAAATGAGGAACATCAAACAGCAGGGTGCATAAATAATGGCGAATGTAAGGACCGGATTCAGAGTTGTATGCTGGGCCGATGATTTCGCAAATTTTGATGTCACTGCGCATGCGTCCGAGTTGCACTGAGCAGGAATATTACCGTAGTCAAACGTAGTGTGAATGACAGGCAGTGGCGTCACAAGGGGGCACCCGGGTGTCACCCGCTGAGGGGTGACCCCAATATGCCAACTCCTCCTCAGTGACAGGAGCCGGGTGAAATGTAGCATTACGTACAGCACTTGGCTCCTGATATAGGGAGGGAGCCGGCACTGCACACAGACTGGTCCCCGGGGGCAGTCTGCATCTCCAGGACCCCAGGAGTGACTAATACGGGGGTTCGGGCAGCGAGGCCACGCCCTTACCCATGAAGCCACGCCCCTTATGTCAGCGAGCCTTCCCTCCCCGGGGACCGGGTGTCACCACGGGGAGGAACGTCACAGTTGACAGGCAGGGAGCGTTTGGGGGAGTGTCACATCCTGCACCTGTGATCCAGTACGCAGGAAAAATGGCTCTGGCGTCACAGTTACGGCGACCATTCTGAGTGACCATAGACTCACTCAAGGGGTCGCAGTTGGCATGACCTGCGTCCGGTGCTGCTGCGTATGTGTACGCAGTTACGGACAGCTGCAATGGCTCCAGTGGGCGTCTCAGTACAAGTCCCCGACCGCCGTTCCATTAGTAAATTTTCGCACATCTAGCATCAGCGTAAAACTCTGAATACTCCTTGAATTACCACATAGTAGAGCTGGTTCTGAGTCGCATTCAAGGTCTACATTCAAACAAGCATGTTTTTGTGACTGCGCATGCTTATAAATGGGTAACAGTCACATGGCGCATTGGTTCCATGGTGTCTGCGAACAGAGGGCCTGGTTCTGATCCGGACACAAAGGTGATGTTTTACGCAGATTTAGCGATTGTCCACCACAGCACGTGCGTATAAGCCGCTCTGCGCACGTGCAGCAATTGAATTGTGATTTCAGTCACAAAGAGGATTTACTCGCAGTGATCAGCGTTTGGGGGAGGTAACGGGAAGTGGCTACAGAAACGCACGGTGTCTGGTCCATGTAAACACTATTTTCTGGTTGTGCATATATTAGCCCCTGCGATCTTGCTCATGATCAGAGCCCTCTGTTTGAGACAGGTCAGACTTACTCACTTAAGATCGATGGGCTCCCAAAATGTGTTGATGTTTCCGATGTGTATATTATTGCACGTGGTCAGATGGATATGAGAAGGCGGCAGTGGGCGTCGATATGCTCAGGTAAACTTCTGAGTCATTGACATATATTCGCAATTGTAATCACAAATGCAATTGCAATTTCGTCTGGTTCGGAATCAGCACTGTGGAATGTATTGGGCGTTCCTAGGCTGTAACTGGGAGGTGGCTAAACAAATGCACAAAGATATTCTGTCTGATGGGCGTGTTATGGGAGTATTGCGGCCGTGTCGCAGGAATGGTTGCGAACTCACAGCCTGATTCAGCTTTGGGGATAGAGTAAGATAGAGCAAGTAACTGTGCACTTGGTAAAACCATGCTGCACTGCAGGTGGGGCAGGTGTAAAAGGTTCAGAGAGATTTAGATTTGACATCTTAATTGCAGTGTAAGAATAAAGCTGTCCAGCATTTGTGGGCTACAGGTAAGCAGCCAGGATTTACCACACATGCAAAAATAATGTATGTATTTGCACCCCCTGCATTGCGGCATGGTTTGTCCAGGTGCACAGTTACTTACTAATTCTTACTTCCCAACTCTGAATCAGGCCGGCAGGTGCAAATTCGGGTACATTGGAGGCCATAATCTGACAGAGATTCTGCACCTAGCATGGGGCTTCTGCAAGTGTCGATGGTGCTTCCAATGCTTGCGGCTGCAGCTGCTCCATGTGGGTGTCCCAGTCCATGCACAGTCCCTGCACTAGCCTAAGCTAAAGTCACAGACGCGATTATGGCAAAAGACCCCAAAGAGGTTGCAGCAACGTGCTTTTCAGAAGGAATCAGTATGATTTACCTGCGGCCGACAGAGGAGGAAATCCCGATCGTCCCTAAGGTAAGAACAACTAACCTAATTCTACCCCCTAACCCTAACCCTCCCTTGGGGTTCCTAACCCTAACCTCCCTCCCAAGTGCCTAACCCTAACACTCCCTTCCCCACAGCCTAACGCTAAGTCTCCCGTGGGGGGTGCCTAACCCTAATCTCCCCCCAGGGGTGCCTAACCCACCCTAACCCTAACAACCCGGGGGGGTGCCTAACCCATACCTGCCAACTTCCGGGAGGGAGCAGCCAGATCGGCAGGACGGGGGGGAGGGGGGCGTGGCCAGGACAAGGGGGAGTGGCCGGGTGGTTGATAGCACTTGTGGGTGTGGCAGGGGCGGGGTCACATGATCGCGTCAGTTTGGCCCCGCCCCCCGCTACACAATGCCAATAAAATAGTGAAGGCAGGTGGTGCTATTTGGGCCTGTCATTATTCCTGTATATTGTCATTCTCACTTGTAGCTTCCTCTTCTTTTATCCCCATCATCTCATGGCCTCCCCTAACTCTTCCCTGGCCATTCCCCATGAGGCCATGGCCCTTTTTCAGGCGCCAATGCTCTCTCTTACACAGGGCACCAAAAATTCTGGTTAGGGCTCTGGTTGTGAATGTTTAAATATCTGGCATGATTCAGAGGTAGGAAAAATGTCAATGTATGGCGCAGTGGAGCGATTTTTTTGACACGCGCAGCTTTTACAGGAGGAATCTGCTCGGATGCATCTTGGCAACCCCGGACCTACTTCCCATCTGAAGATTGCCCTGGTTCCTGCTAGCAAACTCCAAAAAATTTTAGTTTTCAGAGTTTGGTGAATAGTAGGTGGCCCCAACAGGCCCCAATTAATGAATAGGCCTGTTCCTAAAAACATGCAGAAACTAGCGTTTTCATATATGTATAACAGGACCATAAAGGATAATGAATAGGCCCCTTATAGAGAAAGTAAGTATAGCTTAATAACCTTCAGAAGTATCTTGGCCAAACATGGACAGTACTGCTTGGAATTCAGACTGATGGGTCTATTTACTAAGCCTTGGATGGAAATAAAGTGAACGGAGATAATTGTACCAACCAGTCAGCTCCTCACTGTCATTTTTCAAACACAACCTGTGACATGGCAGTTAGGAGCTGATTGACTGATACTTTAATCTCTGCTCACTTTATCTCCATCCAAGGCTTAGTAAATAGACGCCTACATTACCATTGAACATATTAAAGCCAGTATGGCCAAAACCTGTGAGTTTGCGGCAAGTCTGACATATTTACCATAATAGGCTCAGCGATAAAGGCAGCGATCTTCTGTGCTGAAGAGGTAACCAGGGTTTCCTTTAACTGTTCGATATATCTATCTTTGGCTTCACATGAACCTGAGAAAAGCAAATTTGATACAAAGTAATTTATACATTACATACAGTACTCGGCAATGGAATAATTGCACGATTCAGATAAAATAAACATGTGTATGACAGCTTCTTGTTGGGCTAAATTCACAATCACCAACAAACAAACCAAATCAACAAGCTACAATTACATAATATACAGCCATGAGGTTATACTGTATAACACTAATCATACAATACACCCCATTCACCAACCGTAATTAAATAATAATAAATTATTATGGGTTGGGTATGAAATACTGATGGCTTAAAAGCCGCCGGCTCAAATCCCGACCCTGGAAGCCCGTCAGATAAAAATCCCGACACCGGCTGGTAAGTATATTTAACCCTCCCCTTCCCTAAACCTAATCCTAAACCTAATCCTCCCGGGGGATGCCTAACCCTAACCTTCCTCCGATGGTGCCTAACCCTAACCCCCCTTCCCCTAGCCTAAACCTAACCCTCCCGGGGGATGCCTAAGTCCGCGGCTAATAGCATGCGACACCCAGCTTACCTACGTTTGGTATGCTGGGCGTGGGAATTTCGGCGTGGGAGCTAATGATAGGCGTCGGTATTTAGATGCCTATCTTTAGCCCCATGCCGGGCTTTCAGTGTCGGGATTCTCGGTTGGTCGAGATTTCGACCGCCGGCATCCTGACTACATCCCATTATTATATATTAGAAGGAACCAATATGTATACAGAAAACAAGGCTTATGTTGAATCTATTTGACATGCTATTCCATACATGCCTACTCTTCACTGCTGCCAAGAGATCGATTGGGCTTTTATACCTGATGGTATAGCCCAGTGTGTGTGGGCACGGCCAGGCCTGTTGGGAATGCCGATGCCTTGTGCAGAAGAGGAAAGGTGCATGGTGCCATCATCTTGGAGGTTACACCTCCCTGGTTGGCCTGGGCTGCAGACAGGACCCATCCTCCTATCTTGGAGTTCCTGCTACTGGTATGTCCTGGTGACTCACAAATGGGAGAGCAGGCCAACCTCCTGGATTAGGCTCAATCCACAGTGAAGTGGGTGGTTCGGGGGCCTGATGGCACGTTTCTTGGTGAATTGTGCTGTGGCACAAATAATTTAATTGAGCGATGAGGCTGTAATTGTGCAATTTGGAGAGCCACGCCCCCTGTACCTCCCACTTTGACCTCTCCCTATGTATTTATAATGGGTGCAGGGTGTGCAGCGCATATGGTCCCCTGGGCACACCCTGCTCAGGGGCCCATATGCATTGCACACCCTTACTTTGTGCCGGCAAAGCGGTCTCTCTTCCTCTGCGGCGCCATCTTCTCAGTGAAATCTTAGGTAAGATGGCACCTCTCTGTGCATCTAATATCACGGGAAGATGGCGCATCAAACTAGAAGAGACCCGCTTGCTGGCACAAAGTAAAATGCAGGACTAAGGGGGTTCCTGCTACACACGGGGCATCTCAGGCGTTAATATACCCCTTCTCTGCCTCCTGGATCTCCTGGAGGGATGAAGTGAAATGTCAGTCACCCCATAGGACCTCTCAGCTGCTCCGGCAGACTTTTTCAAAAGAGGTAATGGAATTTTTGTGACCTTCCCATTCAGTGTTTTCTTTTATTTTACTTTATTCCATTTAATTACTATGGGCAGGATGCATGACCCGATGAGAGCTGTCCTTTGCGAATGAGAGACTTCCGGGTCTATGCATTCCAGGGCTTGGTGCATATGAGAAATGCGTTTCAGATTTTCTCTAACACATAGGTGGAGAAATTACAGCTTGAATGGGAATTTGCTGGATATTTTCCCCCAAAACTAAATCCATTCAAACAGCCCCATGTTTCTCCATGAATAATTCTGGGGTTGGCAAGACACTTTTGGTCAGATTCAATTAGCCGTCTCCAGTTGAACATCAGGCAGGTTTATTTATGGTTTCTTTTCCACGCTCCACCGTGGGCATGTCTGACATTTGTGTGCCAGGTTGTGTGGCGCATTTCTTGGCTATAGAGGAATGGTAGTAGAGTGGGAGTAGAGATTCAGATACATTTAATCTTTCCCCATGCAACAGTAGATCCTTATTTATTGGACAAACAAACATCCTCACCAGGGGAACACGAGCATGTCCTTGTAGTCTGTACAGGGGAATCTCTGCAATGGCTTCCACCCCATATCCCCCGAAAAACATCAGGACACATAGTCTATGAGGCAAAAACAAATCATTGTAAAAACAAAAGGTAACGGTAACTTATAAATAATTCACAGAAATAAAGTCTAGTGAAAGCTCTCCTCAATTGCCAAGAAATCATATTTTGCGTTGCTAATATCAAGCCTCTATCTGCCAAGCTCACCCCATTGCCACCTTCAACTCAATTCTCCATCTCCACACCCTTCCTCCCACACAGTCCATAGTTTTGTCACCTAATTCAAGGAAATAAATCAATACTGTTTGACTAGATATTCATTATACCCACATAGGCCATATATCTTTCCCCACACCCCACAATCCACCCTCAGTTCTTGATGAAGTCTCTGCACCCATCTCAGCATCTCGCCCCCTCTATACGCTCCCTTTCCACAATCAGGCCTCTGCCCCCAACATTCCACTGAGACTGTACTCATAATAGTTATTCATGTTCTACTTGTTGAAAATGCTAAATGCCATGTGTGCGTAATCAGATTTCCTCATAACACAGTTCTTTCCTGGTTCCTTATTGTCTCTACCTCTGACACTTCCTCCCCTCCATTCCCACTATCGGTTGGGGACCCAAATTGCTGTTATTGGCCCTCTGCTTTTCTCATTGTACTCCCCCTTTTCTTCAGCAACTGATTGGTTCATTCAGCCTCCAGTACAACCTCCAGACTGATGACACTTCTCCTCCTCTGATCTCTTTTCTTCTGTACTAACTGATGTAATAACTATCTTTTTGCTATTTCCACATGGATTTCCTAATGCTAAAAAAAGCTAAAAGTTCCCAAAACATATGTCATCATCTTCCCTCCCACCAGAGTACCCACCTACCCTGAAATAACCCTTATTGTTAGAAACACCACACCTTCCTCACTCTCCCAAGCTGCTGTCTTAGTGTACAATATGCCTCTTCATAAGTCCTTACACCCAGTCTCGCTCCCAGTCCTGTCCCTTAGATGTTGCTGGAATACACCCTTTCCTTACAATTAGCTAATATAACTCGTTTCCATTCTCTTCTGCCTTGACCACTGCAATGCTCTCTTATCTAGAATTCCCCTCACCCACATCCTATCCTCTCTTAATCCCATCATCAAGAATGATCTTCCTCTCTCACACCTAAACATCTGCTGCACCACTTTCCAAATTCCACCACTGGTTCCTATATGTCCTCCAGAGTCCAATCCACCTTCACAACATCCAGAATCTGGGCTCCAAACATCACTAGCTCCTCTGGTTTCTGCTGTGTCCTCCCAAAATTGTAATGTAAGCTCTCTCATAAGCAGGGCCCTCCCTACTCATTGTTTTCATGTCTGTATTTAATATGTTGACTAACTTGTCTGTTGCTGACTTAAGTAGGTTCTGTTTCCCCCACTATCCAGCACTGTGATGCCTCATAATTCACAATACTAATAATAATCAGGGGAAAGCCCTGCTAGAAAATGAGAGGACAGTATACGGTTTTAGGGCCTGATTCAGCATGGATCGCAATTGGAACCGCGTACACAGATCAGTCAATTGTGCGTACTACGCATGCGTATGCACCACACTGCACGTGCGCGGTGATCACACTGCGATTACGCACGCAGACAGGAATCCATAGCAGAGTGAGTGACCGGCCGTGAGCGTTTGGGAGTCCGTTTGAACGCCACTGCATGAGGCGTGCATAAATTAGCTGCTGCGATTGCCTACGCAGCCTGAGTACTCACTGCGTGCGGCGAGACTTGCAATTTCTAAGACAGGTCAGAGCTGCTGTAATTGTGCGTGACAGGCCGATGTTCTCTGATGGTACCGATGTAGACGCAGGACTGCGAGGTATTACGGATGTGAGGAAGCAGCAGTGGGGTCGCTATGCTGGCTGAGCTGTGGAAGACATTAGCATATTTTCGCAGATGCATTGCATTCGATTACGCAGCTGCGATCGCAATTGTGATCCGTGCTGAATCAGGCCCTTAGTCCGCTTTTTTTACCATGGATTTAAACACCTTTAGTGCCTGAATGTAAGTCGGATGCATCTGCGGCCGCTTTTCCGTATGGCTGTGGCAGCCTGCTTATTAGTTTATACTAATGGGAGAATCTGCCGTTGTATACTAAAAATCACATTGGTTATATTATTAGAATCAGGACATTCGCTAGCCCCATGCTGGGTACAAAACATCTGTCTGAAACAGGAGTCCCATCTCCGTCTGCAGGCTACAATCCAGCAAGGAAGTCTGCTCACGCGCCCGTGACACGCCCGCAGGACAGAAACGTTCCGTGTGATCACATGGCCACTGCCACCGTTACCGCCCAGAAAGTGTGATTTCACAGTGGTCACAGTAGCGTTCTCTGGGCCTGAATCAGACCACTAACATGATGGTCAGCGCACATCTCCGATGTTTTGGGGTCTGCACATGTGCAAAACGGGTCTTGCGATCTCGCTCGCAGGTCCCCTGCCAAGCTTACGCAGCCTTCCCAAAGGACCAACCATCGCAACAGATGGTCGCAATAGTGATCCCAGGCTGTGACCTCGGTCGCAGCGCTGGGATCGCAGGTGCAGCAAAGAGGAGTCTGTTTCCTACAGGACCTCCCGCTGCATTAGCATTTGAGATGGACAGAATCGCTTGTGTGCAGCTCTGCAATTCCGTCCATCGCTGAATCATGGCCTGTGTCAGTAAGCGCACCGACTTTTGTCTTCGGTGTTTGCGCAGCTGAAATCCGAGAGATGCGACCTTATCTGCGGATACGTCAGACCAAGAAACAGGCCCTTAATAAAGAATATATTCACATTATATTAGAGCAAACACCCCCCATCCCCCCGGAGACATTTGTAAGAGTAAAGACGTCTTAATGGAGTAAGTGATACCAGGTGATGGATAGTTACAGCCTCAGGCAGAAGAAAAGCAGTTCACAGATTAGATCACTTCAATTGTAATTTACACTGTATTGTAGTTACGTTTCCCTCTGCCCAGGGCTTATCTACCACCTGGCACTGATCTGCTGCTGTTCTGTACTCCAGTAATAAGTCTGTAATGATAGAGTTGAGAATAGCTGCTGGGAGGCGGGAGTACTAATAACTGTGCCATCATAGAGATAAAATAACTATGTTGCTGCAAGAGTACCTTGCTAAACAAGCATCGCTGGCAGATCCCAGATCAGCAGCTAAACAGAGCATTAGATCAGGGGTGGGGAACCTTATTTCTGCCGAGGGCCATTTTGATATATATAACATTCGCGGGCCCAGTGCAGGCCACGCCCCCTCCATGTGATGTCACACAGGGGCGGGGCCACAATCGCCGGTGATTACAGCAATGCCCGGAGCATCCTGAGAATGCTCCAGGGAGCTGTAAGGGCAGCGGTGTAACCATCTGAAGCGTCCACTGCTGCATAGATTCTGGCTGCTGTCCCGTTCTAGGTACTGCTAGCCAGATGAGGTTAGCAGAAAAAAGCTCAGAGGGCCAGACCAAACGATTCCGGGGGCCTTATACGGCCCCCGGGCCTGAGGTTCCCCATCCCTGCAATAGATGCTGGTGCTTCTTCCACTGATGGGTTTATGGAATGCTAACACGGAATACCCCTTTTTCACCTCATCTTTTACACACTATGGGGTCTGATTCTGAGCCAGATGAAAAATGGCGGTTATTGTGTGATGCCGCGGAAGCCTGATTTACCGCCTTACGCTAATGCGCGTTTCCATACGTCTAATGAGAGGGTCCGTACAGCTTCAAGCGGGAACTGGTTGAAACGGAGAAGCAGATCCGGCCAAGTTCTGTCCAACTCAATAGGACGAGGTACTCAAAAAAATGCGTCAATTCACTTCTGCGCTTGCGCTGTATGTTGAATCTCGGTATTTGCGCCAGTGCACAGATATCCATCTGGCTCGGAATCAGCATCTGTGTATACTGCCATCCCTTGCTGTGTATCCCTGGACAGACCCCAGGGCAACTGTTGAGCCGAAAGAAGAAATAAACCTTACCGTATGGCAACCAAAACCATTGGCCAGTCCAGGCTTATAACACGAGTGGGACGTCACTCCCAGAGCGTAGGGGCTAGCGCCATGGTACCCGCTTCTGCATAACGACAGGAAGAAGAGTTAATGTGATTTCCTAAAGCAGCTTCTCTGTATTATTTCTTTATTCTTCAATGCATTTCCCATCTGCTCCACGGGAGGTATCTGCCGTCCCCCCCTAGCTTGCCTTGCGTTACGGTTTGACCGGTGTACCACCCCATTTCCTATATCATTAACTTAATACTTTACTGCGGTTGATTAGTAAACATAGTAAAAAAACAAAAACAAAATCAGGGCAAAATAAGCCCAGTGTCCACAACCCTAATTCACCCAAAGCCCATCCAAGGGGTATATTTATTTACTGAAATTCGGGTTTATAGAAGTGGAGATGTTGCCCATAGTAACCAATCAGATTCTACTTATCATTTATCTAGCACCTTCTAGAAGATAATAGCTAGAATCTGATTGGTTACTATGGGCAACATCTCCACTTCTATAAACCTGCACTTTAGTAAATATACCCCCAAGTCTACTTTATGATGAAGGACCACCTGTTCCCCATTCAGGGTCTGTGAATTGTGATTATGCTTTGTCTAAATAAAAGTGGTATGAGCCGATTACAGAACATGGTCAATATAGTTTTTTAAATGTATTAATTAATTGAAACCATGGTGGATATGTTTCAGAACCTTACCTTAAACTAATGATGTCATAATTCCCAGTGTATATTCTTGCCATATACATTGCCATGTCATTTGCTTCTGAACCACTGTTTGTCATGTACAGCACCTGATAGGAGAACAGAATTTTGCCCACGTTAACAATGAAATGTAGTATTAGATGCAGCTCACCCCATTTTTACAAATAATATTTCCTTTAAATCTTACTATTATCTACCTAATAACTATTTCAAATACTGTAATTTTGCAACAAATGAATACAAGTAAGTCCCATATAGGACGGTATGATCCAGTTACAAGTTGAGAGGAGATTCCTGTTGCTTTATCTGTTCCAATAAACATTCTGTATGGTGAAAGTGAGAGAAGGGGTCTATTATCCTTATTGTGCTGAGTGCACATTTTTGGCCAAATACAGAATAAAGTAATTATCAAAAAATGTAAATGAATGACAAACTGCAAATGATTACACAGGGGTGTAATATATTTCTTGTTGTGCAAATGTCCCTAATTGTCCGCCTCCCAGCAGAACCAGCAGAAGTGATCTGAGTGACCTCTTGCAGATTTGCTATTCCAGTTGGAAATCACTTTTTGGAAAGGATCACCCACTTAATTCATTTAATTTTACTCCTAAAATACTGTTCAGTGTAGCAGCTTCTCATATAAATTTGAGGTATATGTACTAAGCCTTGGGGGTCTATTCATCAATACAAAAAATTGTATAGTGCTAATTTAGTTTAGAACTCGCATTGACTTTTCCATAAATATCTGAGCAATTCATCATGGTGCTCTACATAAGTATGTCTTCCGATAAAATGTCATTATTGCGGAGACAGTTTTTCGCAATAGAGAAACTTTCCTCCTGCTCCCCATACTTACCGCTGCCTGGTTTCCTGTCTGCGCATGTGCTGCCTTTCATATCTATATATATGTATACAGCGGCCAGCTCAACCAATCAGCGCCCAGCACCCACTGTCCTTTATTTGGGACCCATTATCTCTGCTTCCTATCGTCAAAAGGTGACCATAGAAATGTGCAGGAGAATGGGGGCTACATGCTCTTAGAATGGTGTTCCTAAGTGTACGGGAACCCTGACACGATCCCCCAAAACAGCACCCAACTTGGACCAGGGTTCAGGAACCAATCAGCAGTCAGCAGCTGTTTGGGAGAACCAGTCAGGGTCCAGAACACTTTGAGACCCATTATCTCTGCTTCCCTGGGGTCTATCTTAAAAAGGTGGTCATAGAAATGTGCAGGAGAATGGGGGCTAATTGCTCCCAGGTGGTCCTAGCGGTCTGGAAACCCTGAAACGATCCCCATAAACCACAGCCACCAGGGATGCCTGCAGCTTGTCTCTTCACCGCCTCCTTCCAGGGAACCGGGAGTTAGTTAGAGGGGTCAGTTGGACTGGCAGTGACTGCAATGTGAGGCTGCCCCGGGCTGTCATATGGCTGCAGGTGCCGTGGAGGGAGAGGAGGGAGGTAAATGGATCTGGAGGCAGTGAGTACACATTGAGGGGGGTCTGAAAAGATCTCTCTTCCGCACAAGCTGCCATGTAAACGGCAGCTTGTGCAGACTATCGGGAGCTGTACGCTATCTCAGGATGGCGTACAGTTACACATACAATTTTCGGAAGTTGATGAATACACTAATTTCTACATTCCCTTACTAAAGTAAGGGGAGTGTGGAAATTAACGCAACTGCACTGGAGATATTTGATATCTCCTGTGTTGCAAGTTACATGAATTGCTGTGATACTTAAAATGGAGATAAATAAAAACTGTGCTTTAAACCTTACTTTAGTTATGATGAATAGGCCCCTGTGAGAGGGAAAAAAAACGTGGATGAAGATAAAATGCCAACCAATCAGCTCCTGTCACTTTACAAGCTGTGTTTGAAAAATGACAGTTAGAAGCTGATTGGTTGGTACCAGAGGCGACTCCAGAGGTCCGGCTGCAGCGCGGTAGTAATTTCAAATAGGGGAGTCACACCAACTGCCACCCCAAAAGCTGCTAAACATCACTGGCAGTTGGTGTGGCTCCCCTATTTTAAATTTGAACCGAGGTGCAGCCCCACCACTGGAGCCACCACTGGTTGGTACTTTATCTCTCGCCAAGGCTTAGTACATAGACCTTTTTCTGCTTGGAAGGTACGAAAGGCCTTTTTGCAGGTATTGTTCTGCTGCCCACCTCCCGCTATACAGGGGATGTCCCCTTATTGTTCCTTCTACTCCCATTGAATCTCTATTTCAGAGATCACATCCTGCAAAATAAAATCGTGTTTGCATGTGGGCGCAAGGTAATTCAGATGCAGAATTTTGCACCTCAGCAGACAGGAGAGATGTATCAAGCCTTGGAGAGAAATAAAGTGGAGAAGTTGCACAAGAGCAACAAATCAGATTCTAACTCATTTATCTAGCAGAGTCTTTGACATGACAGTTAGAAGCTGATTGGTTTCTGTGGGCAACTCTCTCCACTTTATCTCTCTCCAAGGCTTGATACATCTCCAAACTAAGCAAAGAGAAAATACACAGTTGGGCGCTCCAGGTGGATAAAGATGAGATGTGATCTAAAAGCAGCTCACCATGAAGAGATTGGCTAACTCTGGGTATGCTAAACAGAAAAAGAAACAGGGAGCGCCAATAGATCTCTTATATCATACTATTATAAATGAACAAAAATCCGGATAATAAGTATGTTGGATAAGGTTTCCCCTGATAACAGGTTACCCGTATTCTTGTATCCAGAATGAAAGGTTAAATGAGCTGTATGTATAGCGGGGGATGCGGCTAGCATCCCGGCAAGCTGGATACCGTCTGCCGGAACCCCGGCATCGGAGTCCCGTACGCTGAGACAACAACGGCGCCGAAATCCCGACATGACTCGGGATGCCGACGTGAGGATCCGCCAGACGGCATCCCGATCATAAGGACACCGCGGAAAGGTATCAGCCACAGGGGGGAACTTAGGTTTAGGTGCCACGGGGGGTGTTAGCGTTAGGCTGGGGAGGGGGGTGGTTTGGGTTAGGCTCCGGGCAGGGAGGGTTAGGTTCAGGCACCACCTGGGGGGTTTAGGATTAGGCACTAAAGGGGAGGGTTAGGGTTAGGCACCAAGGGGGGAGGCTTAGAGTTAGGCACTTACCAGGGGGGGGGGGGGGTTAGGGTGCAGGGCAGGGAGGGTTAGTATTAGGGGAAGGGAGGGTTAGGTTTAAGGGGTAAATAGGACAGGAGAACAGTACTCACCGTTCCGCTATCGGGATTAGAAACTTCAGGATGTTGCTGTCAGTGTACTGACAGCCGACATCCCGTCAATCGGTATTTCACACAGATTCTGTATAGCGGGTAATGAGTAAGTCTCAGTTGTAGTTAGAAGTTCTTACCTGGTAAGCTCCTGTGACTCCAATCTTGTAATGGTCGCGGAAGGAGCACCCATTTAACCTTTCATGCTGGATACAAGAATACGGGTCACCTATTATCCGGGGAAATATTATCCAACATACTTATTATCCGGATTTTTGTTACAGCAACTGGACTTTTAACATTTATGTGCATATATATGTTCCACCCAGGAGTTTAATTATTTTTCTTTCTTGATCCGCAACAATTGTTTATATTTTTACTCTGAAATTGTTTCTATTTCTGTGTTCAATATGATAGATGCCATTGCTTAAAGCAAACAGAACTTTTTTGGTCAATATTTTAGAATATTTTATTAAAGATCCAGAGTTATTAACCTCTCTCAGTTTGGATTTGTGATCATTGTTAATTTATACTAGTATGATATAAGATAGCTATTAGCGCTCCCTGTTTCTTTTTCTGTTTTGATACATCTCCCCCTTAACGTTTAAAAATGACTTGATGAGATTTCTGTTGCAGAGGTTGCTGGCTTGGACGCAGTATAGGGATCCCTGCCCCAGCCTGCCTCTAGGTTGTCAGTATGGGAGGGACAGAGTCAGGGAAGTGCTGCCAAATCGCACACCCTTCTGCACTGGTGCCAGGTGACTTGGGAGTGTACACTGTGCATGGGGTCTTCTCACTGAGCTGTACGTGACTGCCAGCCTCCGCTTGTTGGCAACTAGTACCAGTCAGGCACTCCCTTAGGGTATATCATCAGCTACAGCATGGTACACAGAAATTAGATTGTATTACTTGTACTGAATGGGTGTAGTATATCGTGTCGACATTCAGGATGTCGACATGTACAGAGAATAGAGACATTGTGAATGTCCACAGTTGGCATGTCTACAATAGAATTTCCCATTCTGTTTTAGTCCCAGCTTAACCCTATCTGCAGCCTATCCCTAATCTTACCCTAAAATTGGGTGTCAACATTCACTATGGTCAGTGTGAGGCTTCTGTAGTTTTAGAACCTTTCAAGTTTGATTAACAAGAGCTAATCGTGATTGTTCAGATTAGTCCAATCAAGGTTTGTAAGGTGTTGGTTTTAGGTTAGTTTATAGTCCCCTGCACACAGGAAGTCAGCCTCTTTTCTTTTGGATTCCCCAGCCTCCCTCCTTTCCTCCCTTTTCTTCTTTGTGTGGTCCTGACTTGTGTTTGTGTTGTTTTGTGCTAGTAGTAACTACATTCCTCTTTCAGAACAGATGCCGTGAGGTGGAAAGGTACTGATCCTCTGTGGCCACATAGGGCGTTAGTGTGGCTTCCAGGCATTTTCCTATTAGTTCTTAGCGAGAAGGCCATTACCTTAGGGATGAGCCTGTCACTTGTGCTGTGCTGGTATATAATCCATCTGCAGGTCTGATATATATAACCATGTGGGTACTCTGTGTGATATATAACAGTATTGGCATTCTATGCTATGGGCACTGGTATTGGCTCACTGCTGTGCTGGTATATAATCGTATGAGCGGGATGTAGTCAGGAAGCCGACGGTCTAAATACCGACCGCCAGCTTCCCTACTGTCAAATCCCGGCAAGATACTGACAGGCGTCGAAAACCCTGTCATTAGACCTACACCGTGAGCCCGACACCCGGTATTCCGAACGAAGGTAAGCCGGGCACCGGGCGCGGACAGCCGCGTGGGGGAGGGTTAGGTTAGGGGCTCCCGAGGGGGACTTAGGGTTAGGCACCCCCCTGGGAGGGTTAAATTTAGGCTCGGGGAAGGGGGACTTAGGGTTAGGCACCCCCCTGGGAGGTTTAGGCTAGGGGAAGGGGGGGGGTTAGGGTTAGGCACCCCCAGGGGGAGGTTAGGGTTAGACAGATTTTTTTAAACACAGCCTGTAAAATGACAGTTAGAAGCTGATTGGTTGGTACTTTCTCTCTTTCTGAGGTTTGATACATCTTCCCCTGGGGCAGATGAGCACATGGCAGATTATGCCCTGACATTTGACAATGGAATAACTGCAGATAGGCAAAGTTAGGGTTATAATACCTTCAGCTTCCCGGGTAGGAGACTGGTTAGTTTCTCTGCATACTGGTGGATTGGGGAGTGTAGGTAGATATTAGTGGTATGCCACAGGCGGCTCATCTGTTTTTTGGCGGCTTCCGTAACTTTCCTGCAGTGACAGTAAAAAGCAATTAATGAGAAGCAGAATCCTGTAGCTGATATCTGCATCCAAAGGAGTTACAGGTAACATGTAAATATCCAGCAGAGATTCCAAATAACATAGACCGGCTTTTAACTTGAATTACAAATTATAATATATGAGCAATATTATATAGGGGGAGATGTACTAAGTCTTGAAAAGTGATAAAGTGGAGAGAGATAAAGTGCCAACCAATCACCTCCCAACTGTCAGTTTACAAGCTGTGTTTGAAAAATGACAGTTAGGAGCTGATTGGTTGGTATTTTATCACTCTCCACTTTATCACTTTTCAAGACTTAGTACATCTCCCCCATAATCAGCTCTGAGTAAAGGATGAGAACAAGTCTTTTAAGGAACCATGTTTCTACTACTGTGCAGAATAATGATAGAAGTAAATATAAATATGTACATATATATATATATATATATATATATATATACTAAAAGAAAAAAATAAAATTTGAAGGTGTTAAAGGGCTAAATAAAGTGTGCCACACCAGAGCATCCCAGCCACACCAACCCCAGGGGGGGCACTGCTTCCCAAACCCACCCCCAAAACTGATATCTATATCCAATTTGGGTCATATAATTGCCCAATATAAGGCCACATGATAATGGCACATACAAATATACCTGAATTGAGAGCCAGCTTACCTTGGAGTCACGGTATACAATCGGGAAGCCGGCTGCCTTAATACCGGCAGCCGGCTCCCCGACTGTCATATCCCGGCAAGGGTGAAATGCCGGGCGTCTATATCTGGAATTTTTTGGGGTGCCTTGCTTCTCGGACATGAACCCCTTAATGTTAGGGACGCTGGTATAGAGGAGCCTTGACGTCGGCCCAGCGCTTATTCATATATTTGCAAATGTATGTAACCAATACCTCTGAATTTCTATTATCATGTAGGATTCAAGTATTTTTGATTTAGCTGCAGTGTGCTGGGGGGTAAATTCCTTTTTTCTGTGTTCGGTGTAAACCCCGCCCTTTACAAGCACCTGTAGTATATCATTAAGCTGATTGAGCAACTACCATATTTTTTGCTTGCAGTTTGGAGGCATGAAGGGAGTCAGCATTAGGAGGAGGTGCTGATCCTTATAGTGCCATGTGGAGGTTTTTTGGGGTACCTCCAAGGTAAGTTAGCTCTCAGCTCATACATGTACTGTTATCATGCAGTACACCAATTTGTAATTATATGACCCAGAGTGGGTGCTACTATTATGTAGCAATAATTATTTTGGGGTGAGCATTTGGGAGTGGGGCCTCCGGATTTGTTCTGGCTGGATCTTTCTCATGGCATCCCCACTTAATTCACATAGAATATTTTTTCACTTCTCTATTCGTTTGTATATTATTTATGTCATTTTAATTCTTTTACTTTTCATTAACACTTATTGATTTATCTTTACACATCTATTCTTTTACACTTTACTATCACCTTTTTTCCCCTTTTCGTGTGATGCTCTGGGGATGGTCCTTGGCTGGAATTTTTTGGGGTGCCTTGCTTCTTGGACATGAACCCCTTAATGTTAGGGATGCTGGTATAGAGGAGCCTTGACGTCGGCCCAGCGCTTATTCATATATTTGCAAATGTATGTAACCAATACCTCTGAATTTCTATTATCATGTAGGATTCAAGTATTTTTGATTTAGCTTCAGTGTGCTGGGGGGCAAATTCCTTTTTTCTGTGTTCAGTGTAAACCCCACCCTTTATAAGCACCTGTAGTATATCATTAAGCTGATTGAGCAACTACCATATTTTTTGTCTATATCTAGATGCCTGACATTTCCCCGACGCCGGGAGACAGGCACCCGGCATCCCGATCGAAGGGATGCCGGGCGCCGCAAGCGTACAGCCGCGGGGGGGAGGGTTAGGTTTAGGGCACTCGGGGGGACTTAGGGTTAGGCACCCCCCCGGGAGGGTTAGGGTTAGGCTAGGGGGAGGAAGGGTTAGGGTTAGGCACCCCCGGGGAGGACAGGGTTAGGCACCCCCCCGGGAGGGTTAGGCTAGGGGGAGGGAGGGTTAGGGTTAGGCACCCCCGGGGGAGACTTAAGGTTAGGCACCCCCCCGGGGGACTTAGGTTTAGGCAGCGGGGAAGGGGGGGGTTAGGGTTAGGCACCTAGAGGGGGGATTAGGGTTAGGCACAGGGGGGAGGTTAGGTGTAGGCACCCCTGAGGAGGGTTAGGGTTAGAGGGGTTAGGTTAGAAGATACTTACCTTAGGACGATCGGGATTTCCAGCGCTGTCGGGCTCCACTGCCAGGCTCTGCTGGTTTGTCGGGCTGCCGCTGCTGGGATTCGAACTCCCGGCCATGCGGCAGCCGGGATATCATACCGATTCCGGAGTCACCCCTAAGTCCTCCTAATGACACTGCAAGAACCAGCATACCCACCAAATGCTGGTCCCATCTATGCCTCTCAATACAGCAATACATGTTGGTAGCTGCTCAATCACTTCAGTAATATCACTCAGGTGCATATAAGGGAGGGGTTATTCTATACAAAAAACAGCAAAAAGTAATCCCCCAACACTCAGAATGAAATCAGCAATAAGATGTGAAAAACTACATGGTGGTAGATAATTCAGGGATCTCAGTTGCATATATTTGGCCTATGTTGGTGAACAATATTGTGTGAGGTGGTCAAAATGGACTGGAAATTAATGTTATTGAGGTTAGTAATACTGTAGGAACAAAAAAAAGCCCAATTATGTGATTTTAGCAATTTTTATAAATTTTTGAAAAAAAAAATACAGATCCCAAACCAAAACACGCAAGTGTGGTTTTGGCAAAACCAAATCCAGATTCAAACCACGAAGGAGATACAGATCCAAAACCAAAACACGGGGGTTGGCGCACATCCCTAGTTTTCTCCTGTCCTATTGGATTGTAAGGGGAGAAGTTTGTGGAGTCTTAGCTGATGCTAAGCAGATTTAGTACCTCTCTGATCGTGGTCACCCTCCCACTCTCCCTAATTCTCTGTTGTGTGTGTGAATTTTCTGTATTGGTTCAGCTTACTCAAATGAAGACCACAAGAAGCAAGAATGTGGAATAATTCCAGGGGGATTCCCCTATAATAGGCTTTTTTTTTTTTTAAAGAAGTCCCTTCTTTAAAAAAAAAAACATTTTAAAAAGCCATTTGGTTTAAACCAGGCAACCCTGTTTCCAGATATTCAGTATCGTTTCTGCCGTAAGTTTGAACGTACAAATAATAAGGGCACTGCATCATTTCTCTACTGCATCCTAGAAAATGATAGACAAAACCTAAAGCTGCATAAACACACATAGATTTTGTTACCAACGATTTTATGACCGATTTTCTTTCAGATTATCTGTCAGATTTTTTTAAAGTGTAATGAACGATTTTTTGAATTACAAACGATTTTTGTAACTTCCCTTAATGAAAATCGTTCAGTTGGTCAGTCAGAATGAACTACAAACGGGAACGCGCATGAACGATAATCGTTCATCGTTATAACTCAGAAACTGAATTTTTTCAATGATTGAACGATAACGACGTTGTTATAGTTAAATCGTTAAAAAAATTGTTACGTGTGTATGCACCTTAATTGGTTACTTTGGACAATACCATCACTTTTCATATTTAGAAGCTTTAGTAAATCTACTCCTTAATCAGGAACCAGGTACAACACTGGAGCAGCAGGAAAGCAATAAGCCTTACTACCCCGTGCCAGTATTACTGGAGCAGGGTGTATCACTGACCTTGCACGGTGACTATATTATCGGTTTGAAATAGTGTTACTGATCATGATTGCATAGGAAGATGCTTATACCCCAAATCCCCCCAGCAAGACTATACTTTATCAATGATTTATAAACTCTGGATACATACGGGTGACAATGTCCAACACTAACAGTCACAATTCCTCCAAAGAAATCTAAGTAACGTCGCCCCTCATGGTCGAAAACCCATTGCATGTGCCCTTGGTGCAGCAGGAGAGGCTTCTTGTAATATGTGGACAATGCAGCAGACAAATTCTTCTTACGGACATTCAAGACATGGTCATAGGGGAGACACTGGGGAGAAAGGGTTAAAAGCATTAACATCAAATCCCATTTATACAAGATAATTGTCATGTCCATTTTCAGTGACTGTTCAGTTAATTATTATTTCTTGTAACAAAGTCTTTTTTTTTTTTTTAAATGAATAAGACAGACAGGTAGACAGACAGACAGACAGGTAGATAGACATAGAGACGGACATGATTAGGTATGAGATAGATAGATAGATAGATAGATAGATAGATAGATAGATAGATAGATAGATAGATAGATAGATAGATAGATAGATAGATAGATAGATAGATAGATAGACAGTTAGATAGATAGATATGATTAGGTATGAGATAGATAGATATGAGATAGATAGAGAGATAGATATGAGAGAGATAGATCGATATGCTTAGGTATGAGATATGCTGCATACACACGTAAAGATTTCTGTCCAACCATCCAACTAATTGGAATGAAAATCTGGTAACGTGTGGGAATAACTGATGATCAGCAATTTGCTCCTAAATGCCAGAAAACAGATGAAAATGGACGTTCAGACAAGTTTGTTAAATGTTTGATCTAAACAATATGTTCAAACAACAGTTTTTGTCCATTTTCCGGAGTTTGGGAGCAAATTGCTGATTGTCATTTGCTTTCATACCTTACCAGATTTTCATTCCAACCAATCAACTAGTTGGATGGTTGGACAGAAAATCTTTATGTGTGTACCCAGCCATAGATAGATAGGATGGATAGATAGTAGGGGTGTGCACCGGCCACTTTTCGTGTTTTGTGTTTTGGTTTTGGATCTGGATCTTTCTTCGTGTTTTGGATCTGGATTGGTTTTGCCAAAACCACCCTTCCGTGTTTTGGGTTCTGGGTTTTGTGTTTTGGATCTGTATTTTTTTGAAAAAAAGCATAAAAACAGCTAAAATCACAGAATTTGTAGGTTTTTCTGCTCCTATGCTATTATTAACCTCAATAACCTTAATTTCCACTCATTTCCAGTCTATTCTGAACACCTCACACCTCACAATAGTGTTTTTATGTCCAAAAGGTTGCACCGAGGTAGCTGGATGACTATGCTAAGCGACACGAGTGGGCGGCACAAACACGTGACCCATCTAGGAGTGACACTGCAGTGGCAGGCAGGATGGCAGTTAGAAAAACTAGGCCCCAAACTGTACATAATGCAAAGAAAAAAAGAGGTGCAAGATGGAATTGTCCTTGGGCCCTCCCACCCACCCTTATGTTGTATAAACAGGACATGCACACTTTAACAAATCAATCATTTCAGCGCCAGGGTCTGCCACACAACTGTGGCTGAAATGATTGGTTCGTTTGGGCCCCCACAAAACAAGCTGGCAATTAATGTGTCCCTGCACAAACTGGCTCTACGGAGGCAAGATGTCATCCTCATCCTCCTCATCCACCGATTCCTCACCCTCTTCAGTGTGTACATCCTCATCCTCACAAAGTATTAACTCGTCCCCACTTGAATCCACCACCACAGGTCCCTCTGTACCTTCTGGAGGCTGGTCTCCCTGGAAGAGCTGATAATTCATTTTGATGAACATCATCTTCTCCACATTCTGTGGAAGCAACCTCCTACGCCTTTCGCTGACAAGGTTCCCGGCTGCACTAAACACTCTTTCGGAGTACACACTGGAGGGGGGGCAACTCAGGTAAAATAGAGCCAGTTTGTACAGGGGCCTCCAAATTGCCTCTTTTTCCTGCCAGTACAGGTATGGACTGTCTGACATGCCTACTTGGATGCTGTCACCGATGTAATCCTCCACCATTCTGTCAATGGTGACAGTATCATATGCAGTGACAGTAGACATGTCAGAAATTGTTGCCAGGTCCTTCAGTCCGGACCAGATGTCCAAACTTGGTCCTGCCTGCCCTGCATCACCGCCAGCGGGTTGCTTAGGATACCTAAGTTTTTTCCTGGCAGCCCCAGTTGCGGGAGAAAATGAAGAAGGAGCCGTTGACGTGTCACGTTCCGCTTCAGCTGACAGTGTGTTCACCAGCAGGTCTTTGCACCTCTGCAGGCTTGTGTCGGCCGGAAAGAGAGACACCACATAGGCTTTAAACCTAGGATCGAGCACGGTGGCCAAAATGTAGTGGTCTGATTTCAACAGATTGACCACCCTGGAATCCTGGCAAAGCGAATGAAGGGCTTCATCCACAAGTCCCACATGCCGAGCGGAATCGCTCCGTCTTAGCTCCTCCTTCACTTTCTCCAGCTGCTTCTGCAAAAGCCTGATGAGGGGAATGACCTGACTCAAGCTGGCAGTGTCTGAACTGACTTCACGTGTGGCAAGTTCGAAGGGCTGAAGAACCTTGCACAACACGGAAATCATTCTCCACTGCGCTTGAGTCAGGTGCATACCCCCTCCTTTGCCTATGTCATAGGTGGATGTATAGGCTTGTATGGCCTTTTGCTGCTCCTCCATCCTCTGAAGCATATAGAGGGTTGAGTTCCACCGCGTCACAACCTCTTGCTTCAGGTGATGGCGGGGCAGGTTCAAGAGTGTTTGCTGGCGCTCCAGTCTTCGGCACGCAGTCGCTGAATGGCGAAAGTGGCCAGAAATTTTTCGGGCCACCCAAAGCGTCTCCTGCACGCCCCTGTCGCTTTTCAGAAAATTCTGCACCACCAAGTTTATTGTGTGAGCAAAACATGGGACGTGCTGGAATTTGCCCAGATGTAATGCCCGCACAATATTGGTGGCGTTGTCAGATATCACAAATCCCCAGGAGAGTCTAAGTGGGGTAAGCCACTGGGCGATGATTTCCCTCAGTTTCTCTAAGAGGTTGTCGGCGGTGTGCCTCTTACTGAAACCGGTGATACACAGCGTAGCCTGCCTTGTAACGAGCTGGCGTTTCTGAGATGCTGCTACTGGTGACGCTGCTGCTGTTGCTGCGTAAGGTGATACATCTACCCAGTGGGCTGTCACAGTCATATAGTCCTTAGTCTGCCCTGTTCCACTTGTCCACATGTCCGTGGTTAAGTGGACATTGTGTACAACGGCATTTTTCAGGACACTGAGGACACTTTTTCTGACGTTTCTGTACAGTCTCGGTATCGCCTGCCTAGTGAAGTGGAATCTAGACGGGATTTGGAACCGGGGACACACTACCTCCATCAATTGTCTAAATCCCACTGCACTAATGGCGGATACCGGACGCACGTCTAACACCAACATAGCAGTCAAGGCCTCAGTTATACGTTTTGCTTCAGGATGACTGCTGTCGTACTTCATCCTCCTCGCTAAGGACTGTTGGAGGGTCAATTGTTTAGTAAAAGTAGTGGTGTTCCTACTTCCTCTCTGGGATGATGAACGACTCCCAGCAGCAGCAGCAACAGCAGCAGCGGCAGCAGTAGGCGTAGCAATGCAGGATCCTCCGGAGGAATCCCGGATAGGAGAGTCAGTCATGCCAGTGATATGGCCTGCAGGACTACTTCCGATCCTGACTAAGGAGGAAATTGACGAGGAGGGAGTTGACGGTGTGGTTTGCAGGCGCTTGGATACAACAGGACAACGGGATTTAGGTGTCCCTGGACTGCTTACGGTCTGAGCCAAAGTTTCTGAACTTGACAGTAACTTTTTATGAACGCGCTGCAGGTGCCGTATAAGGGAGGATGTTCCTAGGTGGTTGACGTCCCTACCCCTACTTATTTCACCTTTACATATGGTACATATGGCAAGACAGTTGTTGTCCGGATTTGGATAGAAATATTGCCAGACCAAAGAGGTGGAATGTTTGGTCTTCTGCCCAGGCATGACCGTGATGGGCTTTTTCATCCCACGGACAACAACTGTCTCCCCCGGAGCCTGATTTAAACAAACCACATCACCATCAGAATCCTCCTCGCCAACTTCCTCCTCAGCGCCAGCTACACCAGTATCCTCATCCTGTTGTACTTCAACAGTGACATCTTCAATTTGCATATCAGCAAGTGGACTGTGGGTGCTCCTTTCAGCACTTGCAGGGGGCGTGCAAATGGTGGAAAGAGCCACCTCTTCCCGTCCAGTGCTGGGAAGGTCAGGCATCGCAACCACCACCACACTTGGACTCTCTTTGGGGATTTGTGATATCTTCTTAGAAAGCACAGTTCTTCGCTGTGCTTTTGCCAGCTTAACTCTTTTGATTTTTTTAGTGGGAGGAGTGCTTCCATCGTCATGTGAAGCTGAACCACTAGTCATGAACATACTAGGGATCGACCTTAGCCGTTCCTTGCCACTCCGTGTCGTAAATGGCATATTGGCAAGTTTACGTTTCTCTTCAGCTGATTTAAATGTCTTTTTCAAGGTCATTTTCCTGAACTTTGCCATTTGGGATTGTATGTGCCCTCTACTATGACATTGGGCATCGGCCTTGGCAGACGACGTTGATGGCATGTTATCGTCTATGTCATGACTAGTGGCAGCAGCTTCAGCACTAGGAGGAAGTGGTTCTTGATCTTTCTCTATTTTATTTTTATCGGAGAAAGTTTGGTCCTCCATTTATGTTATATCGATTTGATATATACGTGCGGCTAAACACAGAAAATAAATTTTTTTTTGGTTCGGACTGGAGTGTACTTTGTGGGTTACAGCACCCTTTAACGGTCAAGCCAGCCGGCCCTTTACTTATGACACAGGCGCACTCTTGGCACTACTTTGTTGATGCACGTGCGGCTACTGCGCACACAATTCACAAACACAGAAAATAATTTTTTTTTGGTTTGGACTGGAGTGTACTTTGGGGGTTACAGCACCCTTTAACGGTCAAGCCAGCCGGCCCTTTACTTATGACACAGGCGCACGCTTGGCACTACTTTGTTGATGCACGTGCGGCTACTGCGCACACAATTCACAAACACAGAAAATAATTTTTTTTTTGGTTTGGACTGGAGTGTACTTTCGGGGGTTACAGCACCCTTAACGGTCAAGCCAGCCGGCCCTTTACTTATGACACAGGCGCACGCTTGGCACTACTTTGTTGATGCACGTGCGGCTACTGCGCACACAATTCACAAACACAGAAAATAATTTTTTTTTTGGTTTGGACTGGAGTGTACTTTCGGGGGTTACAGCACCCTTAACGGTCAAGCCAGCCGGCCCTTTACTTATGACACAGGCGAACGCTTGACACTACTTTGTTGATGCACGTGCGGCTACTGCGCACACAATTCACAAACACAGAAAATAATTTTTTTTTGGTTTGGACTGGAGTGTACTTTCAGGGGTTACAGCACCCTTTAACGGTCAAGCCAGCCGGCCCTTTACTTATGACACAGGCGCACGCTTGGCACTACTTTGTTGATGCACGTGCGGCTACTGCGCACACAATTCACAAACACAGAAAATAATTTTTTTTTGGTTTGGACTGGAGTGTACTTTCGGGGGTTACAGCACCCTTTAACGGTCAAGCCAGCCGGCCCTTTACTTATGACACAGGGGCACTCTTGGCACTACTTTGTTGATGCACGTGCGGCTACTGCGCACACAATTCACAAACACAGAAAATAATTTTTTTTTAGGTTTGGACTGGAGTGTACTTTCGGGGGTTACAGCACCCTTAACGGTCAAGCCAGCCGGCCCTTTACTTATGACACAGGCGCACGCTTGGCACTACTTTGTTGATGCACGTGCGGCTACTGCGCACACAATTCACAAACACAGAAAATAATTTTTTTTTGGTTTGGACTGGAGTGTACTTTCGGGGGTTACAGCACCCTTTAACGGTCAAGCCAGCCGGCCCTTTACTTATGACACAGACGCACGCTTGGCACTACTTTGTTGATGCACGTGCGGCTACTGCGCACACAATTCACAAACACAGAAAATAATTTTTTTTTAGGTTTGGACTGGAGTGTACTTTCGGGGGTTACAGCACCCTTAACGGTCAAGCCAGCCGGCCCTTTACTTATGACACAGGCGCACGCTTGGCACTACTTTGTTGATGCACGTGCGGCTACTGCGCACACAATTCACAAACACAGAAAATAATTTTTTTTTTGGTTTGGACTGGAGTGTACTTTCGGGGGTTACAGCACCCTTAACGGTCAAGCCAGCCGGCCCTTTACTTATGACACAGGCGCACGCTTGGCACTACTTTGTTGATGCACGTGCGGCTACTGCGCACACAATTCACAAACACAGAAAATAATTTTTTTTTTGGTTTGGACTGGAGTGTACTTTCGGGGGTTACAGCACCCTTAACGGTCAAGCCAGCCGGCCCTTTACTTATGACACAGGCGCACGCTTGGCACTACTTTGTTGATGCACGTGCGGCTACTGCGCACACAATTCACAAACACAGAAAATATATTATTTTTTTAGCACTTGGGGGGAGCACCCCTGATGGACAGAGCACCCCCTGGACAACACTACAGCACCCCTTTAGGACTGGGACACTGCACAGGACTTTGGAGTGGACACAGCCCCTATGGAGAACTGACTGCACAACACAGTCCAGCCAGCCCCTATGGACTTTGAAGTAGTGGACACAGCCCCTATTAACAACAGCAGCACAGCACAACACAGCCAGCCCCTATGGACTTTGAAGTAGTGGACAACAGCAGCACTACACTACACTACACTACACAGCACTAACTCCCACCCTCCCTCTTCACTGTCCACAGCCGAGTGAGAAAATGGCGCCGACGCGGGTACCTTATATAGGATCCAAAACCCGCGAGACTCGGAAGGCGGGATGATGACGTTTTGCCTCGATGTCAGATCCGAGTCAGGCGGGAAAAGTCGAGCCTGACTCGGATCGGACTCGGATCGGGGGGGCTCGGGGGGGTTCGGATTTCAGAAATCCGAACCCGCTCACCCCTAATAGATAGATAGATAGATAGATAGATAGATACTGTAGATATGATTAGGTTTTAGACATACTGTACATGCCTACTCTCCCAGAAGTCGAGGGAGACTCCCGATTTTTCGGGAGACACCCCGCACCCCCGGAAGAGTAGGCATTTCTCCGGAATGGGAAGAATTTCTGCAGCGATCGAGGGTCCCCTTGTAGGAGGCGGGGCTTAACTACGTGATCCTGCAAGAATCGTGTCATTTGGATAGATTAGATAGATTGGATAGATTAGATAGATAGATAGATAGATAGATAGATAGATATGATTAGGTTTGAGATAGATCTCACAGGCAATAATGGCTGTATCTGTCACTTCTAGGGACTCATACACATCATAACAGCTTTGTTTAGTAAGTCCATCAATCCCTATTCAAAGTCTGGATCACACAATCACACACGCACGCACGCATAAACCTCCTCGGTAAATGAAATCATCTGGAGGCATAAAAAACACCAGACCAGGGGGTACATTTACTAAAGTGAGAGTTTTTAGAATTGGAGATGTTGCCCATAGCAACAAATCAGATTCTAGCTATTATCTTCTAGAAGGTGCTAGTTAAATGTTAAGTAGTATCTGATTGGTTGCTATGGGCAACATCTCCACTTCTAAAAACTATCACCTTAGTAAATTTACCCCCAGAAATGAAATCAGATGTGAGGTTTAATCCAATATAGCGTCAGACATTGTGTGCCAGTATTTTGGCCTCCCAGCTGAAGGAGGTCACCAGCCAGGTGGCATGTCACATGTTGGCAGGGCCGTAACTAGGGTAGTGCTACCTGTGGCAGGGCACTGCAGGGCAGGGTGCGCTGTTTGGGCCTGTCAATTTTCCTGTTTATTATCATTCTCACATGTAGCTTCCTCTTCTTTTATCCCCAGCATCTCCTTATGCCTCTATTTAAGAAATGGGGGGGAGGGCATCAATGCTCTCTCTGGCACAGGGCACCAAAAAGTCTAGTTACGGCTCTGTATGTTGGCATGCATTGCTTTACACGTATGTAGATTAAAGCTCACTTTTGATTGTGAAAGTTTATATAGCCGTTTCTATTACATAGATTTTATATTATGCAAACATAGGGCTCTGCGTCCCTCCTTCTCTCCCCTACAGCATTCCCTTTCTCTTCTTCCCTCCACCTTTCTGTGCCCATGCAGCTCTCTCCCTCCCCCCTCCCCCTGTAGTTCTCTCTTCCCACTTTCTCCCCTATACTTCTCCTACTCTCTCCCGCCAAACCACCTCCGCCCTCCCCCTTCCTACAGGACACAGACTACTTGTATGGGAACCACATGTAATTGACATTCCAGGCTGCAGTGTGTCCCAATCCTACAGTATCTTGGTTTTATATTTTAACAATGGGGCAGCTAGTATACAGAACATGGATAGAGTACTAGTACTTGTATATTGTTAAATACAATAGGGTGGGCTGCACCCACTCTATGAAATACAAATGCATTGGGCTGCACCCACTCTATGGAAGGCCTTACCACGCACAATAAGACTTTCCTCTAGTTTCCAATCCTTCAAGCGTTCCCTGAAACCTCACCTCTTCAGGCAAGCTTATCAGATTCCAGAACCGCCCACATAGCCCTCATAGCTTCCATATCTAATTACATCCCCTTTCACAGTCCACACATAACCTCACACATTGTCTTTCACATCCTACTGATATTTGGCCGACATTCCTGTGTGACTGGGGGGCCTATTCATTATTACTAAACTTTCCCTGGAGGTAATTAGGTTTAGAATTCGCATGGAGTTCTACCTAATTACCACATGCTTGCCGACTATCTGGCTGCCCCTTCCGGGAGGGAGCAGCCAGATCGGCTTTACTGGGGGGGGGGGCATGGCCAGCAAACGGGGGCGGGGCTGGCCAGACTAAAAGAGTATGCGGGCAGAGCGGGGGGCGGAGCCACCCGATCGCATCACTTTGGCCCCACCCCCGCTACACACTGCCGATATTACAGGCAGCGTGAAGCAGGGGGCGGGGCCAAAATGACGCGATTCGACGTGAATCACGTCACAGGCCCCCCGCTGCCGAGGACTTTCCTGTAATTGCGGTGGGGGGCAGGAGGGGTTTGCAGCCGCCGGGAGACTTGCCTGCTTTCCCGAGAGGTCGGGAGCGGCACCCGATTTTCGGGAGGCTCCCGACCAAATCGGGAGGATAGGCAAGTATGAATTACCAGAGGAATTCATCATTCCTCCTCTCCATAACTGTCTATTCCGACAAGCTGTCATTTTTGCGATGACAGCTTTTCAGGAAATAGATAGTTATCCCTGTCTACACTAACTTATCGCAGCTGGAAACAGTGCTGCGCATGCGCTGTTAAATTCGTTAACCCAGCGCATGCGCAGCACTGCCTACACATGCGGTAAGTTTGTGTCCCCCCCCTCCGCTGGTTCTGTTCTTGGACTTCTCCTTTTAATGTATGGGGAGTGTGGAAATTAACGCAGGGGGACTTAGCAAGGAGATATCAGTGATATCTCCTGTGCTAAGTGGCTTCATGAATACTAAAATAACATTATTTAAGGAAAATGTCCTTAAAAACGTTAATTTAGTGTTGATGAATAGGCCCCTGGATCATGCAGCCCACCCAAAAACTCTGCATTCTGGCAGGACCAAAATGCAATATATAGCACCTATCCTTGTGTATCAATGCCAATTTCCCTATAGATTGTAAGCTTGCGAGCAGGGCCTTCCTACCTATATATCTGTCTGTTATTACCCAGTTTTGTTCCAGTTTTGCTCTATTTATGTTTCCAATTGTAAAGCGCAACGAAATATGCTGCGCTATATAAGAAACTGTTAATAAATAAAATAATAAATTGTTAAAGCCCTTCTCCTAGCAGACTCATTATGTAAAGTTTTAAGGTGGGGATCTGTGGTACGTTTGCCCCAATCATTTCGCTGAAGTTTTAATGAAAAAGCAGGTTTCATTTTATTTTACAATTTTGATTAACATTCAGTAGTACAGAGATGGCTAAAGCACCCATCACCAGAGGCGGGCTGGGCCGGGGGGCAGGGTGCCATGTGCCCCCCGGGCCGGTAAAATTTTAGTGGTCCAGGGCCGCCCGCAGCCGTGCTCTGCATATACATAGCAGGCTGTGGAAGGCCGTCGGCTGGGGCTGGTCCTCTGCTCCATCGGACGTCCTCCCTCTTGCTCCGCCTCCTGTTCCCCGTGCTGAGTGCACGTCATCACCCTGGGAACGGATCCCCCGGCCATTGATAATTGCAGTCACAGTGCAGTGCAGTTTGAAAGGAGGCTAACAGGGAGGTGGAGTCGGGGCAGGGGGCGGGGCTACACGGCAGTCAGAGGCCAGGCCAGCATCATGAAGGGAGAGAGGAGGTGATGGAGGAGACAGTAAAGTGAGTATACTGTACCCTGCTTGGCTGTAAGGTGATAGAGAGAAAGTGGGGGGGGGAGGTTCTGTGACTGTGTATGTATTTCATACTTACCTACCTTTCAGAATCTCTTCCCGGGAGAAGCCCGGGTAAGAGAAACAGCAGGGGGACGATGGGGGCGGGGCCTAATGAATCGCGTCATTAAGCCCCACCCCCTCGATTGGGTAAAATTGCCGCGATTGGGTAAAATTTACATAGGGGGCGGGGCCAAATGCTGTGATTCATGCAGAATCACATCTTAAGCCCCGCCCCCTTCACAGAGACCCACAATCGCCACGGGTATTCTCCTCATTCTGCCCACTTCACTAGGAAGTGGGCAGAATGCGGGAGAAATGCCTACCCTTCCGGGGGTGCGGGGGGTTACCCGAAAAATCGGGAGCCTCCTGCGAAAACCGGGAGGGTAGGCATGTATGATGTATTTGTGTGTATAAGTGTGTATGTATGCGTCTCTGTATGCATGTATCTGTGTGTATATATAATATATATGTGTATCTGTATGTATGTGTTTATGTGTGTGTGTGTGTGTGTAACTGTGTGTATGTCTGTCTGTATAAGTGTGTGTATGTATGTCTGTGACTATGTGTGTCTGACTCTATTTATGAATGTGTGTGTGTATGTGATTATATATGGACTGTGTATGTGTATTAATTTGTGACTGTAGGTGTGTATTAGTGTGTGACTGAATGTGTGTGTATTATTGTGTAACTATGTATGTGTGTATTGGTGTGTGACTGTGAATAAGTGTGTCTGTATGTATGTGTGTAACTATGTATGTATACTGTGTGTGTGTGTATTAATTTGTGACGAAGTGTGTATTAGTGTGTGACTGTATGAATGTGTGTGACTGTGAATAAGTGTGTCTGTATGTACAGTATGTGTGTAATTGTATGTATGTGACCGATGGCTTCCTGACTACATCCCATGCTGTACATACTTCATTTTTATGTCTGGGTGATTATAAAGATGCAGTCATAGTAATTTGTTTTTTAAAAAACTTTTCTTCATTTTATCCTGATTGTTTTGGGTTGTGCAATAGAGTAAATCTGCCTCTAGTTTTAAGGTGGCCATACACGGTGCGATGCACCGTGTAGTGCGACTGCTGATCTGCCAGCAGACGGATCGTGCTGTTACCGCCGGCAATCATGCGGTCCCCGCAGACCGCACGATATGCCGGCTCCCCCCTCCTCCATTTGAATGGGATCGTACATTGCATCCCAGATCAGATGGTTCTGCAGGAAGACCTGGGGATGCAATGTACGACCCCGCGGGAGCGCGCAGCACGATATCAGGTATGATATCGTGCCCATACACGGCACGATATAGCACCTATATCGTGCCATGTATGGGGGCCTTTAGACTTGTAATCCAGAATGTTACCATGGGATCATACTTGCCGACTATCTGGCTGCTCCTTCCGGGAGGGAGCAGCCAGATCGGCAGAACAGGGGGCGTGGCCAGCAAAAGGGGGCGTGGCCTGGGCGGGCTGAAGGCCGTTTCCGGGTGTGACAGGGGACGGGGCCACGCGATCGCGTCATTTTGGCCCTGCCCCCGCTACACAATGCTGAAATACAGGCATTGTGAAGCAAGGGGTGGGGCCAAAATGACACGAATCGCGTCAGCGGCCCCCCGCTGAAGGGGGTTTCTCAGGTACTGACGGGGGGGAGACAGGGGATCAGCGGCATGCGGGAGGCTTGCCTGCCTTTCCGGGGGGGCGGGAGCTGCACCCGTTTATCGGGAGGCTCCCGCCCGAATCGGGAGGGTAGGCAACCCTGCCTACGGGATAGAATGGTAAAAAGAGGTGGTAAGTTGCCATGTGCGGGTAGAAACGCCCGGGCCACTTGACTGTATGTGCCCCCCAGACTAAAAGTTGCCAGCCAGCCCCTGCCCATCACATACTGTATACTGTAGATGAAAGCTTGAAGATCACTATTAATTTTGTCTCATATCATACCTCACTGTATAAATATATCTGCAGCATGTAGCTTAGTTTACAGACCAACTCACACTGTGCATGGCATGATATGTCTGTGATGCGATTTATGGTTTCATAGTTGTCAGCAGTGGCGTAACTACGGCCCCCGCAGCCCCCGCGGTGGCTTGGGGGCGCGGAGGCTTGTGGGGTGAGGTGGCTGCAAATTCCATGTCTACTAGCCGTCCGCATGAAATCTGGAGTAAACGGCCCTCCAAAAATGGCCGCCGCCTAGGAGGAGACATGCTAGAGGTCCTACTGGACCTCTAGCATCTGTTACTCACCCAGGCAGGGCGGTAGTGTGGACGGCACATAAGTGCCGTCCGCACTAGTACACAGTATGGGCTATTTCACACATGCCGGTTTTGGCCGGCCAGGCAAGAACCGAGCGGTAGCCAGCCGGCTTTTTTCTGGCACTCAGTGCCTTTCATAAGCAGAGGCTTTGAGACGCTTTTTATGTCAGGTTTTTTTTTTTCCTATTGGGCATGCGCAGCAGCAGCTGCTGCTGCACAAGCCCGGCCGGCAGAGGCCAGTGTGTGTGAAAGGAAACATTGTTTCCTTCACACTACTGGCGTGCAGGGACAGCACGGCCACGGCACGGCACCGTTCTGCATAGTAGTTTTTTCCGGCTATATCACGGCGACCGTGCCGTGACCGTCCCGTGTGAAAGGAGCCTGTCCTTTCCCTGCAGTACTATATTTCACAGCCGGTTAAATACCTCAAAACCGGCATGTGTGAAATAGCTCTATAACAAACACACAGCCGCCGGCGCCGACAGCTGTGTGTTTGTTTAAGCAGCCGATGAGAGTCAGACTCTCATTGGCTGCTGCGCCCACTGCGGTAGCTGGGATTCCGGCTACTGCAGTGAGTGATGGGAGAGACGTCATGATGTCTCTCCCATCATGCAGAGCGGGCCGGCCCGGGAGGACGCCGGACGGAGGAGCAGGGCGGGGATCAAGGTGAGTGGAGTTTTTTTTTGTTTGTTTTTTGTGTATGTGTGTGTCTGGCCGGGGGGGTGAGGGTTTGCTGGTACTGCTGGGGGGACTATTACTGGGGGCACTGCTGGGGGGGCCTACTGCTGGGGGGCATTGCTGGGGGGGGACTACTACTGGGGGCACTGCTGGGTTGGACTGCTACTGGGGGCACTGCTGGGGGGGACTACTACTGGGGGCACTGCTACTTGGGGTACTGCTGGGGGAGGGGCTGCTGGGGGAACTGCTGGGGGGGCACTATTACTGGGGCACTGCTGGGGGGGCTACTATTGGGGGCACTGCTGGGGTGGACTACTACTGTGGGCACTGCTGGGGGGGACTACTACAGGGGGCACTGCTGGGGGGACTACTACTGGGGGCACTGCTGGGGGGGGACTACTACTGGGGGCACTGCTGGGGGAGGGGCTGCTGGGGGCACTGCTGGGGGGGGACTACTACTGGGGGCACTGCTGGGGGGGACTATTACTGGAGGCACTGCTGGGAGGGCTACTATTGGGGGCACTGCTGGGGGCACTGCTGGGGGGGACTACTACTGGGGACACTACTACTGGAGGGGTTACTACTGGGGGCACTGCTGGGGGGGATTACTACTGGGGGCACTGCTGGAGGAATTACTATTGGGGGGGGACTACTGCTGGGGGAGCACTACTAATGGAGGCTCTGCTGGGGGGGACTGCTACTGTGGGCACTATATAAGGGGGACTACTACTGGGGGTATTATATAAGGGGCACTGCATAGAGGGACTACTACTGGGGGCACTGTATAAGGGGCACTACTGGGGGCACTGTATAAGACCCCTGATAACGAGCAGGTAATTTAAAAGTAATTAGAAGCCTTACTGTGGGGCATAAAATGGTGTCAGGGGGCAAATATGTAAGTGGTACTTTGGTAATAGGCATTACAGTGTGTGGCATAATGTGTAATGGGCATCATGGTGTGTGGAATAATGTGTGAGAGGCATTACGGTGTGTGGTATAATGTGTAAGGGGCATTACTACAAGGAGGGAAAATACTGTAAACTGTCTAGGGGGGGGAGGAGGCGCATTTTTAACTTTTGCACTGGGAGCCAAATTGCATGTAAATGGCCCTGTAATTATTTTACCAAAATGCCATATGGGGGGGGGGGGGGGTGTCAAACATTTTTGGCAGGGGGGAGCAAATTTATAGTTACGCCACTGGTTGCAAGACAGTTAAAATCAATCCGATAACGGACGTACCTCATATATTTCTGGTATGAAGTCACAGGGCGGCATTCTTGGTCGATCATTGTTTGACAAATATCTGCAAGAAACTATTGGCTATAATCAGTTATTTATATTCAGTTAATACAAAATATGCATAGTATGTATTTATTTATTTACATGTGTGTGTGAGCTTTTAATACATAAGGAAAAGTTGTTTTTCATCATTATTATTATTATTATTATTAATACTTATTTATATGGCGCCACAAGTGTTCTGCAGCGCCTTACAAAGTACATAAACAAATATTACCTCTTACCCTTATGTATGTCTTTTATGTATGTATGTCTTTTACAACCCAGTACAATGTTAATGTTGATTCAAATTGTAAAGCGCAACGGAATTTGCGGCGCTATATAAGAAACTATTAATAATAAATAAATAAATTGAGATTACAGTGACTTTCAGTACAGTGCATGCGCACTGGGCCACCATCGACCCGCTTGCGAGCGGGTCTGAATCAGGCCCTATATGTGCTTAAATGCTTCTTGTGAGATATTTCTATATAACATTAGTAACAATATATTTGCAAGTATTGATACTAACATTTCTGCCTGTAATACTGGATTTCTTGTTTTCAACTATCTACTGTGATATTTCTTTTTTTCTCACATTTAGCACAATATACATGATTAATGTGATGCCGCTACTACTTTTGAGCCTATATTTCACCTAAATATCATTGGCTTGCCATATATGATAAGAAATTACAGACTTACTTTAATGACCATCTCTTGGTAAAAAATTGATTTTAAAACTTTCAGTTGTATTGTCCTGTTTATGTGTTTAATTACTAATAAAACATTCTCACTGTCAGCCACAGCTCACACACACTAGCAACAGACACTGGAATAAGAAAACACTGATCACAGGGGTCAGACAAGCTGTGTACCATCCTGTTGAGGTCCAACAGTGATTTGCTGAGAGTCAACAGCAGAGACTGAGGAGCCCATCCAGCAGTCATAGTGACTACAGCAAATCACTGTCCATGCCCAGAAATTCCTTGGTGGTCCCCTGGCTGCAGTAAAGAATACAAAAGATCCGGGGGATTTAATTTACAATGCAGGGCAGAGGAAGTTTAGAGCTTGAACTTACCCGCAGGATCTGGGAGGGTAGGCAACTATGGGGTATAGGACTGAGTGTAAGAGTAGTCAAAGCATAGTAAGAGTATAGTCATGCAAAATGTATCCCATGCTGATCACAAGAAAGATGCATAGGTGCCAATTAGGAGGTCGGTCACTTGCGGGTACTCGACCCCTGCAAACGGGACGATCGCGGGTGCCTCTGATTGGCTGAGGGCTTCTGAATCTCTTCCCCTTGTATTAATGTTATTGTCCCTTATTTTTAAGGCACCACAATGCTTGCAGAGAACCGTAGAGGGTTTATATAAAGTAACAGTTAACCATGATATATGAATAGTACAGTAGCTATAAGTTGACTTATCTATGGAACAACACAGCAATAAACTAACAAACTACTGTAGGTAGGATGCGGACAAGGGGCGAGGGTTGGTATATTAATTGTATCTTCACAGACAATCAGAGATGAGTCACTGGGAGAGGAAGTCAGTTCAGCACTCCCTGAGACTAAACCTAATGAAGGGCAAGCACAGAGTCGGAGCCGCTGAAAGGGACTAGGAGACAAGAAACAAGGAGCACCGGAAGCAAGGACAAGTAACAAGAGGAAGAATGATACTTCTAATTTAATTTTATATTGTACATGCAACTTTATTGTGATTCAGAGTTTGACTGCAGGATATAACGCCATCTTCAGAAGCAGGGCCGGCTCTAGGGGTGTTCGACCAGTGCGGTCGAACAGGTGCGCCACCCATAGAGGGCGCACCCCTCCCCAACATCCCGATTTCAGCGGGACAATACCAAAGTGGCCCGTGGGTGGTGAAATCGGGAGGTTGGGGACCCCCACCGCCGCAGCTGTGTGGCGGTGCCGGACCCCCGGAGTGTGAATGGATGCAGCACGCATGCGCGCGGCATCCATTCACAGAAGTGAGAGGGCTGGGGGAAGCCCAGCCATTGGGCTTTACCCCCAGCCTGACATTATTTGGAGGCGTGCCATGCGGGCACGCCTACACATAACGCCACGTAGGGGGCGTGACCTATGGTAATGAGGCTACGCCCCCAATTTCAGTCGCGCGCGGCTTCCGCGTTAGCCCAATGAGCCTGTTCCTTCCTATTGGAAGGAGATAGAGGGTGCGAAGAGGGAACCAATTAGATCTCACCACCTCCACCGGCCCTCTTTGTGCTCATGCATGAAGTAGGTTCACACGTGCACTAATACTGCCCATCAACTTTTGCAGTCACTTATTTTGCAGTAAGTGTGTGTATTTTAGGGATTGCTGGACATCTATACTTCGGAGCAGCTGTCCCGGCATCAGAGCAATACAAAATTACTCCGGTACATTGGTATCCACTGCTGCAACTCCATACATAAATAATGGAGGGCCATCAGGGTTTAATACTGAAGAGGCCCCTGAAGTATAAACGTGTAAGCTAGCACCCAGCCATATATATATTCCCAGCTCTGCACGATAAGACTCAGATGCAAATTCCGTCCAACTCAGAGAATGCACAATGCACAATAAATTAACCTGTTGATAATGGGGGGGGGGGGCGCACAAATATGGGTGTAATATGCCGTCTTTCCTCCCATATAAATAATCTGGAAATTAAAAATCTCCACTCGGTAAAGGTGCTTCAATGGAACAATTATTTTGAAAAGAAAGTCATACAAACAATAACTGGAATAGTCCAAATAATCCCAGAAATGACATTTGTTACAGTCAGATGATACTTTAACTGCTGCATAAATTCTCTTTACCTTTGTGAATGTTTTTTATTGTTGATAGGTACAGTACAAGGTCACAGTGGCTTTATATTGTGTTAACCGTTAACAAATATTGTACAGGTAAATGATTAAGCCGCATAACTGTAATTATGAGGGATTTAAGGTTTAGCTAGCTGGAGACTTGTATACTGTAACACAGGAAGGACTGACAGTCTGCACTGCTACATTAAAGTGCCCACACACATGACGATCAGCCGATGTGTACGATTTGTGTACGATTTCCCTTGAAACTCTCCCCGGCAGCTCTGCACACGATGTGCACACAATTTGGTGTCCAATCTTCAAACGATCTCTCCTGCATCCAGACTTTCACAGTGCATCGCCTCCTAGATTGTCAGATCTGCCCTACTGCACGGCAAATCTGACGATGCGATGTGCGACCAGCGGGGACGCGCATCGCATCGTGAGTGGGGACTCACGATTTCCTCACGATTTTGCCATATTTTACACGATCTGTTGTTCCAATGCGTCGGAATCGGCCAGATCAGGTAAAATATTGCTATGTGTGTGGGCACCTTAACATGTAGAGGAGACATCTGTTACAAAGCTCGGTGTGTAGATTATACAAGGAGACCCATTACTTTTTATTACCTCTTTTCTTCATTTAACTATGGGATATTGGCAGTGGCGTAAGTTCATCACAGATGCCCGGAGGCAAGTTATCATTTAGTGCCCCCCTACCCCCCATATTTACTGCCCTAAGTGGGGTGAATATATTGTGGGTGATGGAGGATGTGCCCTTTAAGTGCTGGCGCCCGGCGGCAGACGCCTCCATTGTCTCCCATACTTCTGCCACTGGATATTGGTGCTCAGCAATAGGACCCTTAGTATTCAGATGTCAGAAGGAGGAGGGTATAGTGGTCTTGCATTCTTACCACCACTAGATGTGGTAAGTCCCATCAGACAGGAGCATTAGGTGTCATTAAATCTGAGCCTATTCTCAATTCCCCTATGTAGTACATGGTGTTGTATATATCACAACACTGTATGCATGTAAAGTAGATATGTGCGGTTCGATTTTCCTGACAATCAAACATACCCAAAGTTTGGGGTTCTTCCGAGTCGAATCGAGTCCTGGCTTGGATCACTTTTAGGGGCTCGAGTAGATCAGAGTCCCTGCTCGGTCTGCTGTAAGTTCCAAACTCGGATTTAAAAACCGAATCACGGGTCTTGGGTTGTAAACAGGTCCTAATGACAGGATTTGAGCTGTATTTTTTAATACATTTTAAAGAAATCCAAAACTAAAACTTAATCCAAACCAAAACACTTGAGGGTGGTTTGCCAAAATCAAAACCAAAACACGAGGGTCCGCACACATCTCTAATATAAAGGCAGTGGGGCTTATTCTGGTAGGAAGCAATGCTTATATTCATGTAACTTATTGATTTTTTCTTGCGAATGAACCTGAGCCTAGATCCTTCAAAATATGTCCGGCACATGCTTCCCAGGGCGTCTACGCACAAAGTCGCAGGACTTATTGAGTGGCACTGATGTCCTGATTCAGAGACGGGCGCAATGCTGATATCACAGAATGAGCAATTGTTTGCTATTGCGCATGTGTGAATGCTGCACAGCGCAGATGCAACGATTACATTGCATTTACTCTCGTACATAGGTCACAGTATTTGGCTTGCAGGGTGCTTGAGACAGCACCATTGCAGCCTAGAGAGCCACCGCAGAGCAACCAGACCTGTCCTTAGGACCATCCAGGTAGTCGGCTTCTTCCTTGTCCCAGCGGTCCTGCTGCTTCATCGTGACATCATGTGTTGGGGTTGGAGTGACATCATGTGTTGGGGTTGGAGTGACATCATGTGTTGGGGTTGGAGTGACATCATGTGTTGGGGCACCCTGCCTCAGCTCTGTCCTGTTCCAATTAGAATGTACTGTAAGCTCACCCTTCACTTTGTTTCACACATGCCTTCTACATGTACCTGTTTTATGTATGCCCTATTTTCCCCACTGTAGTGCCTTACAACAATAGGCCTGCTGCTAATATGGCAAGACAATTAGTCTATTGAATATCTGCTTGAACATGCTTTTTTTTCCATTGAAGAAACAGCGGTTTGCCTAGATGTGGACAAATATATGCTAATATATTGGGGCCGATGCAGATTTGAACGCAAATATGCCGCAATTGCCCGCCGCAATGCATGCATGAAACTATAAGCCCGTATGCGAAGTTGGTTGTATGCTCTCTGTGGGCCTGATTTAGAGGTGGACGCCAATGCCGCCGCAAACGCAAATTTTAGCAGAGTCGCAGCAGCGATAATATGCAAATTCTAGTTTCAGGCTTCCCCTTGTATATTAACGTGCGGCGGAATGTGCTAAAACCTGAGACTCCCACTTTCAATGTGCGTAGACAGTGCAACTCCATCGGTGCACCATCACTTTCACCATTGACACTTGCACTAACCTATGGCAGGCACAGTATCTCCTTCAGAAATTCCACTGAACATGGCCTCTGTGGCTGCGGCTCTGCATCTGGGAATGCAGCCGCTATCACTGACACGCCCACAGGGCCGGCGCTAGGCTTTGCTGCGCCCAGCGCCGTCCTGTGTTGCCGCCCCTTCCCTCCTCTGCTCCCTCCCCCTGAAGTTACATAGTCACTATAGCACCGGGAGGGAGGGTGGGCGTTTCTAGCGCCCGCCGGATACAATGGCGCTCCGGGCGACGGCCCGGCTTGCCCGGGCCTAGAGCCGCTACTGCACGCCCGTGACACTCCTATAACACAGCCATGAGATGGCCTTTTTTTGCGTTCACTTCAGGCCACCTCCCAGTCACCACCCCGAAACGCCCCTGGTATTGCCTAGCTGTGTCTAATGCCTGCGATTACGCATACAACAGCGTACGGACGCATGTGCGTAAGGGTTTCCAAGGCTTTTCCTGCATGTGCAGTAGAAAATAATCGCTCAAGTGCACAAACACTGGCGCTGAGTCCTCCTGTGAATCAGCTGAAGCTCCTATACTGAATTATGTGTGACTCCACACCGCCCATAGGGCCTGATTCAGAGCCGCTCGTTAGCGGCTGCTCGTTTGCACCGAGTGATGTGTGCACCACTGCGCATGCATACGGATTGTAATACGCATGCGTGAACCAGTCTGTGCGGCGGAAAATTGTTTGTTCGCTAGATAGAGAGTGCCTGCTATTTTGAGTGACAGAATGAGGCGTATGTGGGTGGTAACAGGGGAAGGTGCTTGAAAACGGGGAGTGGAGATCCGAACGCAGGCGTACTTAAAGGTCAAAGCGGGCGTTTTATGGGTGTGCATAATTAAAACAGCACTGTCATCAGCCACGTCAGTTGGGTGTCTTTTAGCCAAAACTACTCGCAAGATTGCGGTTTGGAAAAACCAACCACAAGACTAGCGAGCAGTTCATACGCTGTTCGATGTACTCGATTAATCTAATAAATAGCGGACATGACGTATGATGTGAGCGGCCAGGGGGCGTTTTTTCAAATAAACGAGCGCATGTTTTGTTCGCTCGTTCAGACATGGAGGCGTCAACAGACCGCAAGGAGCGAACGGTTCATTTGAATAGCCACCCCCGTTTTCAGAACGAGCGAGCGCTAAATGCGAGCGGCTCTGAATCAGGCCCATAGTTTCATGCTCTTGGCTCCGGAGCATGAGCAGTGTAAAACACGCAAGATACATCCTCAAAACAGACATCCCCATGGTGCGTATACTTACCACCATAGCGTTGTGGCTTGACAGCGTTTATGGGAAATACTATAGTCACAATACTCTATTTATACACAATATACTAATGAAGGTTCTGATACACAAGAGAGAATATTGTTTGGAAATTAGCATTTTCAATATACGGAAAAAATAATAAATAAAAACATCTATACATTTCACATGGGAAGTTTTTTTCGTGCCGCAATCGAAGTGAAAACATCATATAAGTAATGCAAATAAACGGCTGTTACTGCATGTAATGTACAGTGGTTCCAATTCTAATGACTAAGGGCCTGATTCAGAGGTGTACGCAATGGCGATTTTTATGCACATGGAACGATTGTTTTCCATTGTGCATGAGCCGCACTGCGCACAAGCTGCGATTGTTTTGCGATTCCCCAAGCACAGAGAACCCATTAGCAAAATGAGTGACAGGTAGACAGCGTTTTGGGGAGGTAACGGGGGGGGGTCAGAAAAACGCAGGCGTGTCTTACCGTTTAGATGCCGTTACATGGGCCAATGTGATCATATACACAACAACAGAGCTCTCTGCGTGTCAGGAGAGCCGCTGTATTTGAGACAGGACAGACCTTTCGCAAGGCCTGCATTGCTGGTCGATGTGCGTTGATGTTACTGATATATACGATGGTACGCGATATCGTACGCAGGTGAGAAGGCAGCGGAGGGCGTCCCTGTGGTCTGTTAGCTTTGGAACTATTAGCATATTTTCGCAGCTGAGTTCCGTGTGAAATCTCAGCTGCGATCGCGTCCATCTCTGTATCAGGCCCTCGGTACTATCAGTGGGAGGGCACGATATAAAATCAGCCATTTAGAAGCTGCTATACAGTGTTGCTTATAGTCATTATTATTGTAAGTTTGTTTGTGTCATGCAACATTCTGAAACCCTAATTTATGCCGTTATACATCATGTTTCTCAAGCCTGTTACATTTAATTTAGATTATTGATACAGTTTGTATGTCCTATAACAACCGATTAGGAAGTATAAATAAAATAATGAGCACTTCTGGAAACAGTTGGAAGAACTGATTTGGCTCCAGATGCCTCAGTCTCGCAGTGAAACCACTGTGTTGTCAGACAGTGGCGACCCATTGAGTAAAATCATATTATTTTGTTGTTTTGTTGCAAATGCCCCACTTACCTGCACTGGGGTGATGTTGTTTAATAAGTTTATGCCATCCTGTAGTGAGAGATCGTCTCATGGTTGTAGTGATTCTCATCTCAAACAGCAGAAAGGGACATGCAGAGAGATATAGATTGAGATTCCTCCTGTGTACACACACAGCTCATGTTGGGGGAGGAGAGAGGAGGAGGGGCAGAGGGGTTGACATTCTTCTACCATACACTACACTCTATCTGTAATAGGGAAGCACAGAACAGTTATTTTGGGAGAGCCTGACTTCCAAAAAACAGGCCGCAATTCTGGGATTTCTAGTGAAAAGGACAGATTATAAAATGATGGCATAAACATTAAGGGCCCCATTTAACAACGATATATATAACCCCCTTTAGCACTCCCCAAATCAGCAGCCCCTCCAAAGAGTAAACCCATTAGCAGCTGAGTTATATACAGCAGCAGACTTAAGGGTTCATTCATCATAGTATAAATAACGCATTTATCTGTAATTTACATAAGAATGTAATTTTATAGTGAAGGCCCCATTCATCAATTTCCGAAAATCATATTTTTGGGAAATTGATTAGGGTACTGTACTCCATCCAGAGATGGCGTACAGCCCCAGATAGTATTCGCTTTTCAGATCCCTCCCCGCGGTGTTTTGGCTGCCTGCAGCTGCCATCTCCGATCGTCCCTCCTCCCGGCTCCACTGCACTGGATGGAGTCTTCATGCCGGCGGTGGGTGTCAGCACTGGGCCAGTCCCTCAAACTTTTATCTTGCTCCTCGGTCTTCTGAGAATCTTCGCAGCCTATCTACATGCTGCACATGAGCAGCTTGAAGACAGGCTGAGAAACTAAAGGAGCAGGAGAAAAGTCTTTCACTTCCGAAAAACTGACTTAGCAGAAGCAGCAGGTTTTCTGAAGTCATAGTTTAGGGCAGGAGGTATGCTGAATGCCCCCCAAACTTTGTTTGGACTAGCAGCGAGTTCAAACCATAATTATCATTAGTGATAATGACTTTATGATGAATATTTATGTAGATCCCACGCTAATTGAAAATCTGTATCCCCGCATTTGCAGCAATTCAGATTTTAGTAGAGCCACTGCGGGGCTCCTTCTGCAACTGATCATTCAACTTCCCTGGCGCTGCTGGCGAAGTGTCACTGTAAAATGCTCACAGTAGTTTGCCCCGGCAGGCACCAAGCGATGCCTTTCCAGCTTTGCCAGGTATAGTTAACACTATCTGAAGGTTGTTAGATCGAGCAGACACCTCAGTCCCCATAGGATATGGAGACACTATATAATACAGGAGCCACAAGAGAAATCAGTGATGTCTCTGGAGAAGCCCAATTGTGAAATAGAAGTAATTTTGGGAACACACTAGACAATGTGCAGTGGACCCGGCCGCAGTGAGTGCAGTCCACACTACACAGTAACAAGCATACCGCTGCCGGCACCGGTTAGTACACTCATACTCAGGGCCGGCGCCAGGGCTAATAGCGCCCTGTGCCTGCCGAGTGTGTTGCGCTCCTCCACCAAAATTGGGGACGTGGCCTAATTACCATCTGAACAGCCTCCAAATAACGTCAGGCTGGGGGGAGCCTCACTAGCTGGGCTTCCCCCAGCCCTCTCACGGCACCGAATGGATGCTGCGCGCAGCATCCATTCAGACTCCGTGGTCCCGGCACCGCCACACAGCTGCAGCGGTGGGGGTTCCCAGCCCCCCAATTTGACCACCCGTAGGCTATTTCAGCCCACGGGTGGAACAGCGGGACAGTACTGTCCCACTGAAATTGGGATGCTGGGGAAGGGTGCACCCTCTATGGGTAGCGCTCCTGTTTGACGGCTCAGGTCGAACACCCCTAGAGCCGGCCCTGCTCGTACTACCCAGTAGCAGTATGTTTATTTTAGCAGCCAATGAGAGTTAGACAGACTCTCATTGGATGCTGCATCCACGGCGGGGGCCATGCTGGAGCTCACTCATGAGCTCCGCCTTCCGGCTATTGCAGTGGGTGATGGGAGAGACGTCATGATGTCTCTCCCATAGTGCCGAGCGGGAGGACAGAGCAGCGGGCGGTGGCAGGCGTAGGAGCGGGGATTCAGGTTCGGATATTGTGTCTGTCTTGTGTAATATATGTAAGGGGCACTGCATAGGGTGGACCACTACTGGGGCCACTGCAAAAGGGGCACAATTGGGGGCACTGCATAGGGGGACCATAGGGGCACTGCATGGGGGACCACAACTGGGGGCACTGTATAAGGGGAAATGCATAAGGGGGACCACAACTGGGGGCACTGTATAAGGGGAACTGCATAAGGGGGATCACTACTGGGTGCACTGTATAAGGGGAACCACTGTATAAGGGGAACTACTGGGGGCACTGTATAAGGGGCACTGCATAGGGGGGACCACTACTGGGGGCACTGTATAAGAGGCCTCTGCATTTGTCTGTATTATGTTATTATGTAACCATTATATTGCATTATGCCTGTTTTTTGTGGAGGAGTGCAAGTCCTGGAAGCTTCACTGGAAGAAGGTGAGTGTGTAATATATATATATATATATATATATATATACACACACACACAGTATATATATATATTTATTTTTTATTTATTACCAGTTATTTATATAGCGCACACATATTCCGCAGCGCTTTACAGAGAATTTCTTACCATTCACATCAGTCCCTGCCCCAGTGGAGCTTACAATCTATATTCCCTACCACATGCTCATAAACATACGCACTATGGTCAATTTTGTGGGGAGCTGATTAACCTACCAGTATATTTTTGGATTGTGGGAGGAAACCGGAGCACCCGGAGAAAACCCACGCAAGCACAGGGAGAATATACAAACTCCACACATTTAGGGCCATAGTCGGAATTGAACCCATGACCTCAATGCTGTGAGGCAGTAATGCTAACCATAACACCGTCTGTGACCAGTTTGTCACGACACCGTGCCCAGCCTGCGCTCAGATACGCCCACCTGAGGTAGCTGGGTGGTTGTGACGTGCGTTTTAGCTAAACTGCCACCACGAAGAGTATTAAAATAGCGCTCTTACGTTCGCCAGACACTTAAATCTCACTTAAACTCACAGTTATTACACACAGTATATACACAGTATCTATATCTATATATAGATAGATACATATTTGTGGCTAGATGTTTTTTCCTTCATTCCTGCATTTCCCACTGCCAGTTTTAGTAGTGAAAATCCTATTCTCTGGAGGAAAGAAAGAAACAGAGAAAGAGGTTATCACTGCTGCATAAGTAGACTCCTTTGAGTTATGTAGGGTTGTAAGTTCACGCTGAGTTTAATTATTTACTTACAAAGTGACTGTATTTCAGTTATACAAGACAGTTGAGCAAACATTGAACAATAGGTGGGGTGCACAATGCTTTGTGTTTGGGAGGCGATGCATCCTGCCACTCTTTCATGCATGCTGGCGTTAAATACGCCGGTATGCATGGAGAAAATCACAAAGGACAGCTCTCTCGGTAAGAATGCACAGAATGACACTCGCGTCGCAGGGGGTGCTGGGAGGGATCCGATTGGATTTATGTTTAAACATAAAATTATGTAAAGCGAGGATTACGGATTCCACTTCCCTCTTCTCTTCTCCAGCTCGCAGTGCAGTTCCTGCTCTTCATTGCAGCTATGATTAAAGTATGGGGGTCCCCTGAGAGAACAGGGCACAGGGGATTATGCTCCCTGTGCCCCCACCCCCTAAATCTGGCTGTGATGAGAGAGACAATCTGGGGAAAGAGATAGGGAAAGAGAAGGAGAAAGGGAATAGGAGGAGAAACAGCAAGGGGGATGGGGAGAGAGTCGGGGAAAGAGATGGGAGGGGGTCTGGCAGTGTCAGGAACAACAGCTAGCAACACAGCATTCGATAGGTCTGTAATACTAGATAACTATAAATATAGTAATTAGAGATGAGTGGGTTCGGATCTCAGAGATCCGAACCCACCCAAACGTAGGGGATCCAAGTCAGATCCAAGTCGGCTCGGGTATTCCCGCCTGACTCGGATCTGAAAACGAGGCAAAATCCCACTGTCAGATTCTAGCGGATTTGGGATTCTATAAAGGTCCTGTGATCACCGCCATTTTTCATTCCGGCTGTGGAGAGTGAAGAGGGAGGGAGCTGGGAGCTGTGCTGCGCTGCTGTTGTGCATTGTGACTTCTACTAGGTTGTGCTGGGAGCTGTGCTGCATAATTGAGGCTGTCCTGTCCATAGGGGCTGGCTGTCCTGTCCATAGGGGCTGGATGACTGTTATCCATAGGAGCTGGCTGTCCTGTCCATAGGGGCTGGATGACTGTTATCCATAGGGGTTGGCTAGCTGTTTTATTTATTTATTTATTACCAGTTGTTTATATAGCGCACACACATTCCGCAGCACTTTACAGAGAATATTTGTCCATTCACATCAGTCTCTGCCCCAGTGGAGCTTACACTCTATATTCCTTACCACATGCACACACACATACACACTAGGGTTAATTTTGTGTTGGGAGCCAATTAACCTACCAGTATATTTTTGGAGTGTGGGAGGAAACCAGAGTACCCAGAGGAAACCCACGCAAGCACAGGGAGAATATACAAACTCCGCACAGGTATGGCCGTGGTGGGAATCGAACCCATGATCTCAGTGCTGTGAGGCAGTAATTCTAACCATTACACCGTCTGTGCTGGCTGCTGTCCTGTCCATAGGGGCTGGCTGGCTGTAGTCCATAGGAGCTGGCTGGCTGTTGTCCATATGGGCTGGCTGTTGTCCTGTCCATAGGGGCTGGCTGTTCTGCTGTGTTGTCCAGGGAGCGCTCTGTCCATTAGGGTTGCTCTTTTTCACCCCCAGTGTAAAAAAAATTGAAACTATTTTTTGTGTGTGCGTGTTAGCCACACCACCAGTGAAAACATAAAAACAATTTTTTTGTGTGTGTGTAATTGCGTGTTAGAAACACCACCAGTGAGAAAATAAAAACAAATTTTTGGTGTGTGCGTGTTAGCCTGTCACACCACCAGTGAGAAAAGAAAAACTATTTTTGTGAGCGTGTTAGCCTGTCACACCACCAGTGTGAAAATAAAAACATTTTTTTTGGGGATGCAATAGGGAAACCGGCTGTCTTAACTAGACGCCTGTCATTTTCCCGACGCTGGGAGACCGGCGGGGGGGGGGAGGAGGGTTAGGTTTAGGGCACCCGGGGGGGACTTAGGGATAGGCACCCCCCCGGGAGGGTTAGAGTTAGGCTAGGGGGAGAGAGGGTTAGGGTTAGGCACCCCCGGGGGGGACTTAGGGTTAGGCACCCCCCAGGGGACTTAGGTTTAGGCAGCGGGGAAGGGGGGGGTTAGGTTTAGGCACTTTGAGAGGGGATTAGGTTTAGGCACTTGGGGGGGAGTTTAGGGTTAGGCACCCCTAAGGAGGGTTAGTGTTCGGGGGTTAGGTTAGTTTTGACTTACCTTTGGGACGATCAGGATTTCCAGCGCTGTCGGGCTTCCGCTGCCGGGATGCGAACTGCCGGCCACAGGGCCGACAATATTTCATACCGATCCCTTTTTTTGGTGTGTACTTTTAGAATATATATATATATATATATATACGCACACTCTCCAGCAATTTGATGGCTACTAGCCATCACATCGCAACCATTTGATGGTGTTACTGTGCACATGTGCAAAAGAGTACAGAGCTTTGCGCATGTGCACATTAGTTGAGCTGCAGACAACACATCTGGGTGTATGTAGTTGCACAGAAGCAGCCAGCCGCCGGATGGGGCATTGGGAAGCTGCATCTAATCGTTGGCAAGAATAGAACACTTGCAATTTGATGGGGAAAGTACTTTCATCTAATCGGGAACATCAATGGCAGGTAACCATCGGCTTCTGAGGCCATCCCTGCATGGAAGGAGCCAGCGGCCTATTAATCCATATGGCCCACGATGATTAAGTATTCTTAACACTGCATGGGATACTTTATACCGCAGCAATCCATCATTGCTCCGGTGCGGGGACAGCTGCTCCGAAAAGCAGCTGTTCCCACGATTAGTAGCACAGCTACAGAAGTAGCTGCGTTACTTACCTCTCACCCGTCGGCGCATCTATGTGTAACCCCCCCTTTACTCTCTTGCACCAGGTTACTTACTCCATGTAGTCTAATGTACCCACTTTTTTACCTCCCACTAAGTGGTGTACCTCCTTTAGATCAGTGCCTCCACCCAAGTATCAATAGTAGTCTGGGCCTACTTGGGAAAACCCTATAATGCATTGGCTTGGATAGTATGTAGTATTAAGGCTTGCCTGGATGGATAAGCCTGAGGTAACTATGTTTCTTTACCTTACCTAAAGTCATATGACATATGACATGCTCCACACTCTCCCAGGTAAGTAAACACACAAATAGAAATATTTTAACACTTTATATATCTACTAAGTTATCATAAACTGACAAGCAAATATAATGTTTAATGCTTTACACATACATAGCGTACATAGCAATACAACAAAGTATGCATAAATATAGAAAACAATTTTAAAGTCACATACAGTACAATAAAGTAATAGCAAATGCTAAATATAATAACAGTGTATTATTCCAAGACTTTACATCAATGACCATAACATTTGCTATGTTTATATATAAATGGGATGAATGAGGGTGAGACCAGTGCATTTCTCTTAGGGCTCTATTTACTACAATCCGCATTTTGAATGCAGATTGTAGTGTGATATTACCGACTGAATTTGCATTGCGAATTCCGGCAATATCACAGGAATTTACTAAAAATCCCTTGCCGGGACAGAGCTTGCGATAAAGCTCTGTCCCTGAGAATCCCCTCCGCACACTTATCACGGTATTTTTGCAAAAAGTACCATGACAAGTGCCGACGCATGCGCCGACTGTTGCTAAGCCCTGCCCCCGTGATCGCGGACCCCCCCTTCCTTAATTACACTTACCTGCAGTGATCGGTGCTCCAGTGATGTCCTCCGTGGCTCCGGTCAGCTGACATCCCATCCTGCACTGGGACTCGGTTAGCTGACGACCGGGACCCAGTGCAGGCTGAGAGACCAGCTGACCGGAGTGGAGACATCACCAGTGACCCGATCACTGGTCCCTGGACTCAGGTAAGTTTTTTTTTTACTAATTATTTATTTTATTTTTACAGTGTACCAGCATGTGGTCTGTTTAGACCACACAGCTGATTACTGGGACTGACTCCCGGCTCTGCTCTGCCCGTTACTTACACTTACCTGCATGCTCCACGCCTCCAATGATGTTCTCCATTCCTCCGGTCAGGTGATCTCCCATACTGCACTGGGGCCCGATCACCTGATGACCGGGCCGCAGTGCACTGTGGGAGACCAGCTGACCGGAGGGGAGTCATCACCGGAGGCCCGATCACAGGTAAGTAATTTTTTTTTTTACTATTTTTTTTTCTTCTTTTTTACAGTAATCAGCTTGCGGTCTGTTTAGACCACACAGCTGATTACAGGGACCGACTCCAGGCTCTGCTCTCCCCGTTAGAGCAGGGCAGGAGTCCGGTAACCGGGGGAGACCCTGGATAACGCCACCTCCAGGAAGCGTTATTATCACAGGGCTTTCCCCAGTATTTTTTCACAATTTATTTTTAGTAACTTTGGCCAGATCACATTTCCCATTACAATTATGGGAAATGCGATCTGCTTACTAAAAATAAGTGATAATTAGGGGTTGGAGTAGAATTTTACGAATTCTATTCCAATTGCCCTTTAGTAACTTTAGGTGATACTAAAATAATGTGAAAAGGGTGTGAAAACACCCTTTTTCACTTTATTTTAGTTAAAATAATGTTAATAAATAGAGCCCCTAGTGATGAAAACTATATGGATATTACCATGTTCTGATTCACCCTCCACAACTTATACAATAACAGTGTTTCACATCAAAGTGTAATCCTCACTTTTACATATTATAAAGTCCAGATGTCTTCTACCGCTAACAAATTGAGAAGTCTCAGACTCTTAGAACAGTTATACTCCAGAAGGGTTAATTGATTGCACTTCCTTGTATATTATTTTCCAGAATATAAATTAACAATGTCACTTCCCTCTCTGCAATTATATAATTTCCAATAGATATTATAGTCTCAATAAAAGTATTGTAACTCTGCATTTCAGATGAATAACTTTACTGAAGTTATAATGGATAATCACACTTCCAAACCTCAGTATATAAGTATTAAAGTGGTTATACCACTGATGTAAAAGTACAATGAGGTACTGCTCATCCTTTCCTTATAAGAAGTATCTCTTGTCATTAGCAGCACAAGTGTCTCTAGTTTGGCTGCTGTAAAAACTATGGGCCTGATTCAGAGCCGGACGCTATTAGCGCTCGCTCGTCCAGAAAAAGGGGGTGGCTATTCAAATGAACCGTTCGCTCCTTGCGGTCTGTTTCCGCCTCCATGTCTGAATGAGCGAACAAAACATGCGGACGTTTATTTGAAAAATACGCCCCCTGGCCGCTCGCATCATACGTCATGTCCGCTATTTATTAGATTAATCGAGTACATCGAACAGCGTATGAACTGCTCGCTATTCTTGGGGTTGGTTTTTCCTACCACTATATTGCGAGCAGTTCTGACTATAAAATAACCCAGTGACGTGGTCAATGACACTGCTGTATTAATTATGCACACCCATAAAACGCCCGTTTTGACCTTTAAGCACGCCTGCGTTCTGATCTCCACTCCCCGTTTTCAAGTACCTTCCCCTGTTACCACCCACATACGCCTCATTCTGTCACTCAAAATAGCAGGCATTCGCTATATTGCGTACCAACGATTTTCGTCCGCACTGACTGGTTCGCGCATGCGTATTATAAACCGTGCGCATGCGCAGATGTGCAAACATCGCTCGGAACGAGAGTACTGCCGCTTACGAGCGGCTCTGAATCAGGCCCTATGCCTCCAGCATTCTAGTTATAAGTTTCACTAGTTAACGTTATATTTCTTGCAATTCTACATGTAATAATTATCCCAGTAACACATTACTTGTAAATGCCGGTCACTGAAATAACTTTATCCAGGTAGCTACTTTGCCAAATAACTAAGTAATAAGAGATGTCTAAAGCTGCCCACACACATAGCGATATTTTACCCGATTTGGCCGATTTCGACGAATCGTGACAACAAATTGTGTAAAATATAGGCAAATCGTGAGTGTCCACTCACGATCACGATGCCAATGTGCGTCCCCGCTGGTCGTACATCGCATCTTCAGATCTGCCGTGCTGTAGGGCAGATTTGCCAATCTGGGACACAATGCACTGGATGTAAAATAGATCTTAAGTTAGATTGGACATTTTTTTACTCCAAATCGTGAGTAGGATTGCCGGGGAGCTGCCGGGGGAGTGCAGGGGAAAACGTGACTGTTCCTCTGGAAGCGGGACAGTTGGGAGGTGTGCAGCTCTTATCTACCACCCTCTAACGGGCCCTCTTTTTCTAACAGGAACCAAATCACTCTCAGCCATATTACTCCGCCCCTTCTTCTCCAGTGCAGGTGCATCCCACACACTGGGGTCACTTCCTCACCACAGGGAAAAAAAGGACCAAATATATTTATTACACATATGGCATGAATTCATTAGCATTTTACCTCAGAACATATACATAAATGAATTACATATCACAGTGTAGATCATCCCTTTTTAACAATATATATATATATATATATATATATATATATATATATATATATAAATCCAGGTAGACCCGGCACTCCCACCAACAAGAAGGTAATGCTCCGGTGCCCTCCAGGGCAAACAGCCCAAAATGTAATAATCCACAAACGGAGGCACTCACGAGACTGAAGTTTCCAAAGTTACTTCCCTTCAAAATCGATTCTTGGAATGAATGTATAACCCCATCGCCAGCAAGAGTAGGAAACCTCCATAGAGCACAGTACCAATCTAAGCAGGCACAAAAGGAGGCAATGCAATTTTACCCTTGTGGATAATCCAGCAGTGATAAAAATAAGGGGGAGATGTATCAAAGCTTGGAGACAGATAAAGTATCGACCAATCAGCTTCTAACTGTCATTTTACAGGCTGGCTTAAGCTCTCTACACTTTATCTCTCTCCAAGCTTTGATAAATCTCTCCCTAATAAAACTTTTACAGAACCCTTCTCCTCGCGATGGAGGCTCCTCCTGCTGTAGAGACCACGGGGGGAATTGTATTAATCCTTCTAAATACTGGACAAGTGGAGAAGTTTCCATAGTGGTTACCTTTCATTTTATAGAATGTACATGATATATGCTAGCTGATTGGGCGATTAAGGTAACTTCTCCCCTCTTTAGAAGGTTTGATACATTTCCCCGACGTTACAGATGTGAGTGCAACGACAATGGGCTATGACTTTTCAGGTTTTTCTTTGGCTGTCAAGTGGGCATCGCAGCTAGGGATTTGGTATTTGGACACACTGATCCATTGCAGACTGGGGGGCCTATTCAGCAAACGAAAAAAGGCCCGGTAAGCATGCGGAAACACATTCAGCAAACTCCGAAAAACTGAAAGACGGCGCTTGCTCTCGGCTCCCTGCTCCTTCCTATGGAAAGTAGTTCCGGGGAATGCGAAGAAGGATCCTCCTAAACACCTCCTTTGCGCATGCGTGACCTCGGGTCACGCATGTGAATGTAACCCTGGTAAAGGGTTAAAGTGAGTAGGGTATTGATGAAAATAAATATATATATATATATATAATAATCCACAAACGGAGGCACTCACGAGACTGAAGTTTCCAAAGTTTTAAAAGTCCTTTAATCCTACGTTTCGGGAATTACCCGTCGTCAGGGACATACAGCATATAATAAAAGACCACAATCCCCACATCTATATACCCACAATGCATCCCCAATCAATCATAAAATGCAACACACCTATGAGATAATATCACCCACCTGTGAAGAAGCGGCCCAGAAAGGTCCCAGACCGACACAAACGAATAGCGCCGCGGCGCTGAGTGATGTCAAGGACCCGCGACCCCCCCACGTGGGTATCGATCAAGCGTTGCATAGCAACAGACCAAACAACCACGCGTCCGGGGATCCAAATCACAAAAAAGACTACTATTGCATAACATCATCTAAAAGAATATGCATACACCAATAAAATTAAAAACATATAAGAAAAACAGATTAAAACATTGTTAACTGTTGCCAAAAACCATGGTAATTTCAAAAACGGTAAGTACTACCAAATAAGCATCTTATCACCCCGATATAATATACTCATCAAATATCAAATTATTTGTACAAGGCAATGCCTAATGGACATGATTCTTGCATATATAAACAATTGAATAATTTACATATTTAACAACACATTAATGATCCATCCTCATATCTTTAACCTTTACATAAAAAAGGGAAACATCAATTTAAATAGAGCACCATCTCAGCAATACCAAAATTTATCAACACAGAGAGATCGTCAAAACACTGTCTGGAGTTATATAGAATTAAAGAGGTTATAAAAAACATCTCAAACCCATAGTTTCATTGAGACCCCTGGGTGCAAGCGTCCCCAACTTGAAAATCCACTTGGATTCTCTCTGCAAAAGTTTTTTACCTCTATCTCCCCCACGCCTTGAGACAGGTTCATGGTCAATAATAATGGCCCTCAAACATGCCACCCCATGTTTGGCCTGCAAAAAATGCCTGGCTACAGGCTGGTCACTAGAGCCTGAGTCCAAAGCCTGTCTAATGGCACTTCTATGCAGAGCCATTCTTTCTTTAAACTTCCTTTCCGTCTTGCCCACGTAGTTTAACCCACATGGGCAAGACAGAAGGTAGATGACAAAAGTAGTAGTACAGGTCAATGCAAAGCGTATTTTAAACTTTTTCCCTGTGTGAGGATGGGAAAATGTATCTCCAACAGACAAAGATCTACAGGTTACACAACCTAAACATCGAAAACAACCCAACCTGTGACTTAAAAAATGGGTGGATTCTGTCTTATTCATGTCAGTAATATCTATTTTAACCACTCGGTCTTTTAAGTTTCTCCCTCTGGTCTGACACGGCATAAGTCTAGAGCCATACAATGCTGGCAATTCTTTGTCAGAGCTAATGACCGGCCACCATCTCTTGGCCCTATTATTTATCCTCTGACTACTAGTGGTGTACCTATTAACCCAAGGTACAATTTTACACTGATCTGCACCCACTTCTGCTTTGGGTAACATGGTGTCCTCTCGAGGGATATTTAGGACTTTTCTCTTAATTTGTTCTAGGTCCCTCCTTATATATCCCCGAGCCACAAACTTTTCCAACATGCTTTGCATGATAACCTCCACTTGCGTGGTATCTGAGACTATCCTTCGCACTCTCAAAAACTGAGAATACGGTAGTCCCCTCCTTAGTGCTTTGGGATGGAAACTATCATATTGAAGCAAGGTGTTGCGATCAGTACTTTTGGAGAACAAAGTAGTGTTAATTTCTCCATTCTGAAAAATTATATATCAACATCCAAATACTGAATATTGTAATTACTAATATTGTATGTTAATTTCACCACACTAGTAGAGTCATTATGTTGATCCAACAAAGCTCTCAAATTTACTTCAAAGCCACGCCAAAAGATAAGTAAATCATCTATATACCTAAAGTATAAGATAATATCATTCAGAGGTAAACCGTTGTTAAACAAAAGCTGTTGTTCTACATTGTGCATAAAGGCATTAGCGTACGATGGGGCCACATTTGACCCCATCGCACAGCCCGCCCTCTGCACATAATATTTCCCATCAAAGAAAAAATAATTTCTCTCTAATGTAAGACGTAAAAGTTTCAAAAACAATTCAATAGGAGGACCCACATAATGAACATTGTCAGTGGTCAATAACCTGACTGCCTCTACGCCTGCATCATGTGGGATGCAGGTGTAGAGGCTGGTCACATCTGCACTACATAACAGTGTATCCGATGGTAACGGCCCTATATCCCTCAATGACACTAAGAGTGTTGTAGTGTCCTTGAGGTAGGAAGGTATTTCTTGAACACATGGATTTATTATAGTGTCTAAATACACTGAAATTGGCTGATAGAGGGAGCCTCGGGCAGATATAATCGGCCTCCCTGGGGGATCCCTCAGCCGTTTATGAATTTTTGGCAAAGTATAGTACATTGGCACCTTCGGATGACACACAGTCAATGCTGAACACAGTTCCTTCGTAATGCTTCCAAGTTGTACTGCTTCAAGAAGAAGCTGATCCAATTCCCGCTTGTACTCAATAGTCGGATCTTTATTTAATAAAGTGTAAGTCGCCATATCCTGTAATTGGCGTAAACATTCGTTCCTGTAATCTAATAGACTTTGTACCACCACTGCCCCACCCTTATCGGCAGAGCGAATGATGATATCGTTTCTTTGTGTAAGATTCCGTAGTGCCAATGCCTCCCCCTTAGATAAATTATTTCTAACATATTCCTTAGGGTCCTCATAATTTCCTTCCTCCTCCAGGAGACGTGTGTAAGTTTTAATGGCTGCATTGTGCGTGGTAGGGTCAAAATTAGAATGTGACTGTAATTTTATCAATTGTGAAGGTATTGCTGATATACATTCGTTGCTGTTCTGAGATTTTCCAAAATATTCTTTTAAACGTAAATTCCGATTAAAGCGATATGTATCTATTTTCCATTGAAACGGATCTATCCGCTCAGTTGGAACAAATGAGAGTCCCTTAGATAATACTCGTGTTTCCATATCTGAAAGGGGACAGTTGGAAATATTGATCACTGAGCAATCTACTTGCGCGGCGGTCTCCTGCCTTTGATGTCCCCTTTGATTTTGCCTCGCCCTCCTCGTTGGCCGATAGCGGGACTGTATACAGTGGAGCGAGTTTTTAATCCTAAAGGGAGCGCATTTTCCAAGGAAGTTGAGGCCAGTGATTTAGTTTCGCTAGCTGAAGTGCTTGTGCCATCCGTTGTTTTGGATTGTTTTCTATTACGTCTGAACCGCTGTGTGGTAGAGCGTTCATTATATGTTTGGGCACTGCTAAGCCAGGGATAAACCCTTCTTTGTTCATAATCAAGTTGAACCTTCTGCAGCTTGTTTCTTTTGAACAATATCAATTCACGTTTATACTGCTCCATTTGTATGTTCAGTTTATCACACCAATTGCACTTGGGATCCTGTAACAATGTAGGTTTGTGCACTTGTTCAAAAGCTGCCAACTTCTCTTTAACCAAGTTTAACTCCTTTGTGGATTCCTCTATTACCAATAGAAGGAGATCCATCGAGCATTTGTTCAAAATGCCAATCCATTTCTGGCAAAATGCTACATTGTAATGTCCTATAGTGGGCATGTTTTTAATTCTGAACCCTCGTGGCAATTGTTTGCTTTTATAATAATCTGATAAACTTATCCCATGGTATAGGAAATCACACTCCCTTTGCCGCATTCTTAACCACTGACTGTAAAGTGATTCCATTGAGGGTGCGGGTGCATCATCATCCAACCCCCTTGTATAAAGGATACTCTCAGCTTCCACATCGGAATAACTATGTTGCAATTTAGGGCAAGACGGAAAGGAAGTTTAAAGAAAGAATGGCACTGCATAGAAGTGCCATTAGACAGGCTTTGGACTCAGGCTCTAGTGACCAGCCTGTAGCCAGGCATTTTTTGCAGGCCAAACATGGGGTGGCATGTTTGAGGGCCATTATTATTGACCATGAACCTGTCTCAAGGCGTGGGGGAGATAGAGGTAAAAAAACTTTTGCAGAGAGAATCCAAGTGGATTTTCAAGTTGGGGACGCTTGCACCCAGGGGTCTCAATGAAACTATGGGTTTGAGATGTTTTTTATAACCTCTTTAATTCTATATAACTCCAGACAGTGTTTTGACGATCTCTCTGTGTTGATAAATTTTGGTATTGCTGAGATGGTGCTCTATTTAAATTGATGTTTCCCTTTTTTATGTAAAGGTTAAAGATATGAGGATGGATCATTAATGTGTTGTTAAATATGTAAATGATTCAATTGTTTATATATGCAAGAATCATGTCCATTAGGCATTGTCTTGTACAAATAATTTGATATTTGATGAGTATATTATATCGGGGTGATAAGATGCTTATTTGGTAGTACTTACCGTTTTTGAAATTAACATGGTTTTTGGCAACAGTTAACAATGTTTTAATCTGTTTTTCTTATATGTTTTTAATTTTATTGGTGTATGCATATTCTTTTAGATGATGTTATGCAATAGTAGTCTTTTTTGTGATTTGGATCCCCGGACGCGTGGTTGTTTGGTCTGTTGCTATGCAACGCTTGATCGATACCCACGTGGGGGGGTCGCGGGTCCTTGACGTCACTCAGCGCCGCGGCGCTATTCGTTTGTGTCGGTCTGGGACCTTTCTGGCCCGCTTCTTCACAGGTGGGTGATATCATCTCATAGGTGTGTTGCATTTTATGATTGATTGGGGATGCATTGTGGGTATATAGATGTGGGGATTGTGGTCTTTTATTATATGCTGTATGTCCCTGACGACGGGTAATTCCCGAAACGTAGGATTAAAGGACTTTTAAAACTTTGGAAACTTCAGTCTCGTGAGTGCCTCCGTTTGTGGATTATTATATATATATATATATATATATATATATATATATATATTTATTTTCATCAATACCCTACTCACTTTAACCCTTTACCAGGGTTACATTCACATGCGTGACCCGAGGTCACGCATGCGCAAAGGAGGTGTTTAGGAGGATCCTTCTTCGCATTCCCTAGGAAGGAGCAGGGAGCCGAGAGCAAGCGCCGTCTTTCAGTTTTTCGGAGTTTGCTGAATATCAGGTGGTCCTATTTGGACCCATGATGATATATGTGTTTCCGCATGCTTACCGGGCCATTTTTCGTTTGCTGAATAGGCCCCCCCAGTCTGCAATGGATCAGTGTGTCCAAATACCAAATCCCTAGCTGCGATGCCCACTTGACAGCCAAAGAAAAACCTGAAAAGTCATAGCCCATTGTCGTTGCACTCACATCTGTAATGTCGGGGAAATGTATCAAACCTTCTAAAGAGGGGAGAAGTTACCTAAATCGCCCAATCAGCTAGCATATATCATGTACATTCTATAAAATGAAAGGTAACCACTATGGAAACTTCTCCACCAGTATTTAGAAGGATTAATACAATTCCCCCCGTGGTCTCTACAGCAGGAGGAGCCTCCATCACGAGGAGAAGGGTTCTGTAAAAGTTTTATTAGGGAGAGATTTATCAAAGCTTGGAGAGAGATAAAGTGGAGAGAGCTTAAGCCAGCCTGTAAAATGACAGTTAGAAGCTGATTGGTCGATACTTTATCTGTCTCCAAGCTTTGATACATCTCCCCCTTATTTTTATCACTGCTGGATTATCCACAAGGGTAAAATTGCATTGCCTCCTTTTGTGCCTGCTTAGATTGGTACTGTGCTCTATGGAGGTTTCCTACTCTTGCTGGCGATGGGGTTATACATTCATTCCAAGAATCGATTTTGAAGGGAAGTAACTAATAACTGCTGGGTATTGGGATAAAGAATGATGATCTTACTGCCCTGTGCATCCCCTTCTCATTTTGCACATGGTTTATGAAATGTCACGCTAAGGGATGCATGCAGGTAGTGAGATTGGTCCATGCAGCACTGACCTCACTGGTAAATGGCAGTTATGGAAGAGTTCTCTGAATGTGAATGCTTTGTGCTGTATGTTATATTATATTATAAACCATAGGTCATGGAAACATTTGTGCTCTATTAGAACAGTTTAAGGGGGAGATGTACTAAGCTTTGGAGAGTGATAAAGTGGAAAGTGAAAGTATCAACCAATTAGCTCCTAACTGTCATTTTTAAAACACAGCCTGTAAATTGACAGTTAGGAGCTGATTGGTTGGTACTTTATCACTCTCCAAGGCTTAGCAGTGATGTGCGGTCAGGTGAGGCAGAGCCTTTCCTGTCAAACTTGGGCATACTCCAGAATTTCGACTATAAGAATAATTCTAATCATTTTTATAGTCAAAACTCTGGAGTAAAAAAAGTGTATGGCAGGTGAGGCACTGCCTCCCCTGCCTATCTTTCCGCACATCCCTGATCAAAACACACCAAATTTCCAGCACTACTGTATATACTGCTGCACCTTTGTATAATGCCCACATGAACCCTCGGGTTCAAATCTGTATCTGTAAATCTGGCTCTGATACTAGCCAGTGCTTCCCTAGCCATGTACCTCACTGCACGTCACTGAGGCTTAGTATATCTCCCCCTAAGACAATTAAAATAATAGAGGTGTCTCAAGACAGCCCAAGTAGGGACCAGATACCAGCCAGCTCCAGCCTGCCCCTGCTTTAGTTAAATGACCTCTCAGCTTTGTCTTTAGGTTACTCCTACCGGCTTCTCAGCTCTGACAGTGTCGCAACTTTATTAGGACATCTCCATGAAGCTGCAGGGAGCACTGCACGTTCTGGGTCTGTCCCACTGCAGCAAAGGACGGGATTCTCAGCAGCAGGGCTATCCAGAGGATTTCACCAGTACCACAGTGGGCCAGTCCATGCCCCACCCTTGTTCCGCCTCTGCTCCGCTCATATGCAGATCTCAAAATGCATTAGGTTCGGAAAGTAGTATATGCCTCTTGTTTAGTCCAGACACATGTCACAGACATGTAGTTGTTGTGGAAGGGTGTTATAGTGGTAGGGTGTAGTGCAGGGTGCTGTAGTGGTAGGTTGTTATAGTGGAAGGGTGCTGTACTGGTAGGGTGTTGTATTGGTTGGTTGTTGTAGTGGTAGGGTGTAGCGTAGGGGTCTGTAATGGTAAGGTGTTGTAGTGCTAGGGTATTATACTGGTAGGGTGATGTAGTGGTAGGTTGTTACAGCGGTAGGGTGCTGTAGGAGTAGGTTGTTGTAGTGGTAGGGTGTAGTACAGGGTGCTGTAGTAATAGGGTGTTGTAAGGATAGATTGTTGTAGTGGTAGGGTGTAGTGCAGGGTGCTGTAGTGGTAGTGTGTTATAGTGGTAGGGTGTATTGCAGGGTGCTGTAGTGGTAGTGTGTTGTAGTTGTAGGTTGTAGTGTGTTGCAGTGATAGGGTGTTGTAGTGGTAGGGTGTTGTGGTACATCGGTGTAGTGCAGGGTGCTGTAGTGGTAGTGTCTTGTAGGGATAGGTTCTTGTAGGGATAAGTTGTTGTAGTGGTAGGGTAATGTAGTGGTAGGGTGCAGTGCAGGGTGCTGTAGTGGCAGGGTGTTGTAGTGATAGGGTGTTCTAGTGGTAGGGAGTAGCGCAGGGTGCTGTAGTGGTAATATGTTGTAGTTGTAGGTTGTTATAGTGGAAGGGTAATGCAGTGATAGGGTGTTGTAGTGGTAGGGTGTTGTGGTACATGGGTGTAGTGCAGGGTGCTGTAGTGGTAGTGTCTTGTAGGGATAGGACATTGTAGTGGTAGGGTAATGTAGTGGTAGGGTGTTGTAGGGATAGGTTGTTGTAGTGGTAAGGTGCTGTAGTGTTAGGGTGTTGTAGGGATAGGTTGTTGTAGTGGTAGGGAGTAGTGCAGGTTGCTGTAGTGGTAGGGTGTTGTAGTGATAGGGTGTATTGCAGGGTGCTGTAGTGGTAGTGTGTTGTAGTTGTAGGTTGTTATAGTGGAAGGGTAATGCAGTGATAGGGTGTTGTAGTGGTAGGGTGTTGTGGCACATGGGTGTAGTGCAGGGTGCTGTAGTGGTAGGATCTTGTAGGGATAGGTTCTTGTAGTGGTAGGGTAATGTAGTGGTAGGGTGCTGTAGTGGTAGGGTGTTGTAGGGATAGGGTGTTGTAGTGGTAAGGTGCTGTAGTGGTAGGGTGTAGTGGTAGTGTGTTATAGTGGAAGGGTGCTGTAGTGATAGGGTGTTGTAGTGGTAGGTGGGTGTAGTGCAGGATGCTGTAGTGGTAGGGTGTTGTAGTGAGAGGTTGCTATAGTGGAATGGTGTTGTAGTAATAGGGTATTATGGTGGTAGGGTGTAGTGCAGGGTGCTGTAGTGGTAGTGTGTTATAGTGGAAGGGTGCTGTAGTGATAGGGTGTTGTAGTGGTAGGTGGGTGTAGTGCAGGGTGCTATAGTGGTAGGGTGTTGTAGTGGAAGGGTGCTGTAGTGATAGGGTGTTGTAGTGGTAGGTGGGTGTAGTGCAGGGTGCTATAGTGGTAGGGTGTTGTAGTGAGAGGTTGCTATAGTGGAATGGTGTTGTAGTGATAGGGTATTATGGTGGTAGGGTGTTAAAACTTAACAGGGCTAGTTGGAAGAGAATTCCATAATTAAATTACTACATTAAAATGAAGCATCTAATATGCAGAGCTATAATATGTAGAGCTATTTAAATAAAGCACAATGCATGGAATAATGGGACCATGACTTTGGGCAAAATAGACTAAGCGGCGGGTTCTAAACCCCGGTGTTTTGGTGGCGGTTTGGCGGCGGTTTTGCTATCTGCAGATTTACTGAGGCCAAAACCGCTGTCAAAACACATTTTAGAATAGAATAGAACAGGGCTGTCATTTAGAAACCACTGCAAAACCGCCACCAAACCCCCGGGGTTAAGAACCCGCCACTTAGTAAATTTTGCCCTATGAATCATAAGGATGATAATAGGCACCAAACAGTTCCACATAATCCTCATCATTTTACGTAATGACAATCCAAGGTGATCTCTAATATCTGTAAAACTTTACAGATGGCAGCATAATTTGGTAATACATAAACGTTTTATCTCTGTTTATGCATAGATACCAGATAGATTTCACAGCTATTTATACATATAATATCTCTTGTGTATTGTGACAATAATAAGAGAACAGCTTTATGGCCTGAGGGTATTAATGATTACTCTCAATGACAATGGTATTCATACTGTGACACCAAATTCCGCTGTACTGTACAATCACAGAGATAAGTTTGGTCCTACACCGGGAGCAGTGAATCAGACAGGAAGCGAGAGGGCTTTGCTCTTTAGGACTTACAACCTGTACTTTAGACTTTACATTATTTGCCTTCTCACAGCACAGTGGCATGGAATGAGAAAAATAAACAACAACTACACCTATGCTTAGCACATTTTTAGAGTTGTTCTAAGGATTACAGGTCAAGGCCAAATCAAAGTTAGTAGTGGACTTTGAGCTGAGTTCTCGAAAGAGATAGAAATGATTGACCAGTACAGTTGATATGACAAACTGACCATAACATGAAACCGTTTATCGGCACTTTTAAATCCCCTTTTGCCTATTATTCTGCCTATATCTATCTCCAGTTACCTGATTAGAATGTAAGCTTTTCAGGGCAGAGTCCTGACATATTGTATGTCTGAACTTGCAGTTCTTAACTTGAAAAGTTAAGAAGGAAACTCAGCTCCAGCCATATGATTTTAAAGAGGAGGTGACTGATACGCCCCCTGTGACCGATTGAAGCTGAGCTCCGAAGACTCACAACCCCTTACTACAGCATAGTACAAGCATGCCCACAGAGACAGAAACACAAAGTCTACCCGCAGAGGTAGGCCACACTAGCGACCCTTCAAAGGGCTTGTGCTCCACAATGGCTTCTTACACCTTACTTGGCCGCTGGTTTGTAGTGGTATCCGGTCATTAAGTCTACAGTAAATAGGTAGACAATGTTTGGGTAGACAATGGAAGTTAAACAGGCAATAGGTCGACAGGGTCTGAAGGTCGACACTAAATGTCGACTGGTAATAAGGTCGCCAGGTACTGAAGGTAGACAGGGTAATTAGGTCAACACACATATGGTCGACATTTTTTTCAGTTTTTTAGGGTTAGGCACTTACCCCGACGGTTAGGGTTAGGCACCAGGAGGTACAGTTAGGCACTTACCGGAGGGTTAGGCATTTACACTGATGGTTATGATTAGGCACTTACCACAACGGTTATGGTTAGGCACCAGGGGGTACGGTAAGGCACTTACCGGAGGGTTAGGAGGGTTAGGGTTAGGCACTAGAAGAGATGGTTAGGGTCAGGCACCAGGAGGGAGGGTTAGGGTTATACAATATGGGAGGGTTATGGTGAAGATTAGAGCTAGGCAAAAAAAATGTGTCAACCATTTCTGTGTCAACCTAATGACCCTGTCGATCTTCAGTACCTGTCGACATTCTTACCAGTCGACCTTTAGTGTGTCGACCTTCAGACCCTGTCGACCTATTGCCTGTCTAACTTCCATTGTCTAACTATTTACTGTAGACCTAATGATCCACACCCGTTTGTAGTACCTTTCCGTCACTGCCAGGTTCTAAGAACCAAAACCCGCCATCCAAACAACCAACTAGATCAAATCCAAAAAAGAAAACACATCTCCCAAGAACACACCAAGGACCTCATTCAGACCCGGTCGTAAGTGCTGCGCGCTGGAAACCGGGACGATGTTTTGGTCCTGCGCACGCGCAGCGGCCGCACTGCGCGTGCGCAAGCCCCGGAGCAAGAGAGAATCTCTCTTGCTCCGGAGCTCACTACAAAAGGGGCGGCTGTCGATGTTGATCTTCAGCACGCCCCGTTTTGTAGGCGGGGCGGGGGGTGGCTACACAAACGGAGGCGTTTCTGACGGAACGCCTGCCGTTTTGTGGGCGGCCGCACTGACATCAGCAGTGATGTCAGTGGGGAGCTTCCTGCTCGATCAGAGCAGGAAGCTCCCCAACCTTAGGGTCTCGTCGCAAGCCCTGATGGTCGCGACGGTCTTGACCATCGCAACCATCAACCTGGTCGGTCGCTAAGCTGTTGGTGGTAACCCACAGCTTAGCTAGCGACCAGGAGGCCGCACTAAAAAAAAGAAGCGTCCGCCCTCATTCAGAGAGAGCAATCGCTTCTTGCGACCGCCTCTGAATGAGGGCCCAAGTCCTAACTCAGGCAAATGTACCCCGTCAGGGTGTAAAAAATGAGAACTATCCAATCGCAATCAGAATTAAGTATGTCTGGTCAACATGTCAACATTGCTATAATATCCAACATCTAAACCTAACCCCAACAGCATTGTGAACATTGTCACTGTGTCAACATGCCGACTTTTTGTCCATGTTACCATTTTTCAGATGTCGAAATTTTAGCCATGTCGAAAATCATAAAATTTCGACCTTCTGTAGTCGACATTATGATTATGGGCTCACTGAATGTATTTAGAAAATGTTGAAATGGCAGAGGCACTTCTGGAAGACATCACCCTATATTAATAATGTCCATAGTTAGGCTGGAAAGTAGTCTTCCATTCAACAATACGCATATGCAAATTAAAGTGTATGCACATTTTAAATGTAATTTAGTGACAGCCTCATCAGTAATTCATGGGAGCAGAAATGATTCTTGAGACCCTATTCTGACCCCATATCCCAGCAAGTCTGAGGTGGTGACATCATGGAAGAGGGAGCTGGGATTAGGGAGCTAAACACCTTGTGACCAGGCTCTCCAGGCTGCAGGATGTCATTGCCGGCATCCTGCAAGCCAAATACAGGCACCAATAAGGTATTGATAGAGCAGTCTACTGAGCCTTGCACCCTGGGTGGCGGTCCTGATCTATTATTCTAAAAAGGACAATGTATTATTATTTATACAATGCCAGCATTTTATTCCAAATCCTACAGTTCAGCTAGTGGGTATAGAGCCCCCAGTGTCAAACTCACTAGACATACAATCCAGCCAACAAGGAGATACTTTTTTTTATAGTCTTTATATTATGGAAGAGTAATTAATTTGTACTTTAACAAATTCACATTTGCCAGTAAAAAAACAAAACAAAGCATTCTACATGTAAATAACATGCAGTAGACTTTGTTACACACATTTGCAGGTATGGGTTAAACCTCCCGCCATGTCAAGATGTTTCTGCTAAGGGTGGTCCCCAGGGCTGGCTCTAGGGGTGTTCGACCAGTGCGGTCGGACAGGGGCGCCACCCCTTAGAGGCGCAGTTCTCCCAACTGTTCTGATTTTCAGCATGACAGTCCCATTTTTCTGGCACTGTCCTGCTGTTCCACCTGTGGGCCGAAGTGTCCCGCGGGCAGGTGGCAGGTGGAGGACACGCACCGTCGCAGCTGTACTTTGCTAAGCAGAGAGCAGCGGTGCCGGTGAAGCTGAATGGATACCACACACTGCGTCCATTCAGTGCAGGGAGACATCTGGGGGCAGCACAGCTGCTGATGGAGTGCTGGACTCGCCCCCAGCATGACGTAAAATAGAACCCGTTGCATAAGGACATGCCCACATCATCTAGGGAAATTAGGCAACGATTCTTTTCGGATGAGCGTGGAGGGGGTCTAGGGACTTCAAACAATAACTGTACAGGGTACCACTCCACCTGAAGCCGGCCCTGGTGGTCCTAACTTACTTATGAGCCCCTACAATGGGTCATACATCATGCCTTTTTATATTGAGAACTAATTTACTAGAAGATATCCCAGGATCCTCCAATAGTGGTGTGGGCCCCCATGTACACTGCACACCCTGCACCCAATACGCCACTGGTCCCATATATACCTCACAAAACAGTGATACGTAAAATGCAAATAGGGAATAGCCAAGGTCAGAACCAGATGTAAACGCAGTACCAAGGATCAGGCAGAATCGGAGTCACAGGCAAGCCAAAGGTCAGGAACGGTTTCAGAGGATATACACAGGAACGCTGGAGTAAGGTAATGGAGCCTATACTCTGGCACAGGAGTGCTCCAAGGAACTTCCTTAAATAGGCAGGTTGAAACTGGCGCCTACTGTGACGTCACCCCTACACGTGTATGGCCCTTTGAATTCCTTACAGGCCGGCACGTGCGCTCTAGGAGCCGCAGCCGCCTGTAATTTACCAGCCACCCAGCAGGGGGAGCCGCAGCCATCCTCCATGGATGCCGCACACACAGGCAGCGGGTGCCGGGGACACACTGCCCGCTGCCCGGAACTCCAGCGCCGCCGGACTCGGTAATTGACAGCCGGTGTCCGGCGCGCTGTGACATTACCCCCTCCTCTAGGGGTGGTCACTGGACACCTCACAAATGGTTTGTTTGGAAAACTTTGGTGGAACTTCTGAAGAAGACGGGGCGCATGGATATCTGAGGCCTTGACCCAGCAGCGCTCCTCAGGTCCATACCCCTTCCAGTCCACCAAGAACTGAACAGCTCCTCTAGAAACCCTGGAATCCAGGATCTGTTTCACTTCATACTCCTCCTACTGATCCACTGCAATCGCATGAGTAGGACTGCCAGGTGCCGAAAAACGGTTAAGGACCAGGGGTTTTAGAAGGCACACATGAAATACATTGGGGATCCTAAGTGTATTAGGAAGCTTCAGACGGTATGCCACTGGATTAATCACCTGAAAAATCAGGAAGGGACCAATGTATCTGGGAGCAAATTTCATCGTAGGAACTCTCAATCTCAGATGTTTGGTTGACAGCCAGACTTTATTACCAGGCCTTAATACTGGAACCTTCCTCCTTTTCCTATCTGCTAATATTTTATACCTTGAAGAGGCTTTACACAGATTCTTCTTTATCTCCTTCCAGACCTTAAGGAAGCGGCTTACTGTACCATGCACAGCTGGACACGATGCTTAATGGAGACCTGGTAGTTCTGGTAACATGGGATGCAAGCCGTATATCACAAAAATGGAGAGTGCCCCGATGCTTCATGATACAAATTATTGTGGGCGAATTCAGCCCATGGTAACAGAGAGACCCAGTCATCTTGATTGGCTGAGACATACATCCGAATGAACTTCTCCACATCCTGGTTTATTCGCTCTGTCTGGCCATTACTCTGGGGATGGTAGGCCGAGGAGAAGCTCAACTTAATGCCAAAGCACCTGCATAATGCTCTCCAGAATTTAGAAGTAAACTGTACCCCTCAGTTGGAAACAATGTCTTTTGGAAATCCGTGCAATCTAAATATCTCTCTAACAAACACCTCTGCCAACTTCGGTGCTGAAGGTAGACCTTTTAGAGGAATAAAGTATGCAATGTTGGAGAATCTATCCACCACTACCATTATAGTGTTGTACCCTTGGCACAAAGGGAGATCTGTCACAAAGTCCATAGAGATGTGAGTCCAGGTACTGATAGTGGCATCAGAGGACCGGTTGTAGGGTGTGATGGAACTTTGTGCTGCGCACACGTATGACAAGCTGCCACGAAGTCCTTAACGTCTTGCCGAACCGTTGGCCACCAGTATTTCCTGAGTATTAGCTCCAAGGTTTTTTTTGACTCTCACGTGCCCACTGAACTGTGACGAATGTGCCCACTGAAGTAGTTTGGAGCGAAGTTCGGAGGCTATAAATGTTTTCCCCTATGGAATTTTGACCTTGCTGGTGACAGCTACAAAGCAAGCAGGGTTCACAATGGGTTTATCTTCCTTTACTTCCTCCATTTCAGCAGTACTAAATGCCCGGGACAAAGCATCAGCTTTTTATGATGTTTTTATTATCTGGTCGATAGGTAATCACCAAATTAAATTGGTCAAAAAACAATGACCACCTGGACTGACGATAATTCAAACAATTCGCTGTCTTAAGGTACGTTACGTTCTTATGATCGGTATAGACTGTCACTGGATACTTAGCTCCCTCCAAATACCGCCATTCCTGAAGAGCCAACTGGATGGCTAGTAGTTCTTTGTCCCCAACAGCATAATTCTTCTCCGGGGCCGAGAATTTACGGGAGAAGAACCGACAAGAATACCACTTGCCTTCTTCATCTCTTTGGGATAGCACCGCTCCCACTCCAACTGTAGAGGCGTCCACCTCCAGGAAGAATGGCTGTCACAATTAGGTTACCTTAGAATTGGTGCTGACAGGAAACACTGTTTTAGCAGAACGAAAGCTTCTTCTGCCTCAGAAGGCCATACTCTAGTACTCTAGCCCTTCTTTGTAAGAGCCGTGATTGGAGCTGCGATGGATGAGTAGTTCCTGAAGAATTGATGATAGAATCTACAAAACCCCAGGAAACGTTGAATGGCTTTTAATCCAACTGGATGAGGCCAGTTGACAATGGCAGAAAGCTTCTCTGGGTCCATCCGAAGGCAAGACCCTGAAACAATGTATCCCAGAAATGTCAATTCTTCCTGTTCGAAGTGGCATTTTTCAAGCTTGCAGAAAAGCTGGTTAGCCCTAAGTCGTGACAACACTTCGCATACATGCTGACGATGACTCACTATATCCTCAGAGAAAATCAGGAGGTCGTCCAGGTATACCACCACGTACTTGTATAACAGGTCCCGAAATATATGATTCATATATTTTTGGAAAACTGCGGGAGCATTGCTCAAGCCAAATGGCATAACAAGGTATTCGTAGTGGCCATCCCAAGTATTAAAGGCCGTCTTTCATTCATCTCCTGACCGGATCCTGATTATATTATAAGCCCCACAAAGGTCCAGCTTGGTGAAAATGTTTGCTCCTTTTATCCGATCAAAGAGCTAAGAGATCAGAGGTAAGGGAAACCTGTCTTTGATAGTAATCGCATTGAGACCTCGGTAATCAATGCAAGGTCGCAAACCTCCATCCTTCTTTTTAACAAAAAACAGGCTGGCTCCAGCGGGGGATTTGGATTCCCTGATGAAACCACGTTCCAGATTCTCCTTAATATATTCTGTCACTGCCTGGGATTCGGGAAGCGAGAGAGGAAAATTTCTTCCACAAGGCGGCACTTTCCCAGGTAACAATTCAATGGCGCAATCCCATTCTTTGTGGGTAGGAAGCGTCTCAGCTATCTTTTTACTAAATACCTCACTGAAGGATCGATATGGGACTGGAAGCTGTTCCCGTGGAGAGACGACTGAACCCCGCATAACTCGGTGTGGAGGTCTGGCAGACGACAGGCAGGACCGGTGGCATTGAGGACCCCATGGCAATATTTGAGGTTCCTTCCAATCCAGAACAGGGGCATGCTTGCCGGAGCCAAGGTAGACCCAGAATGACCGGACTCTCAGCTGACGGGAGTATATAGAACGCAATCTGTTCCCGATGGAGCACCCCTACTTGCATAGAAATCTCTGTCGTCTGAGAGTGGATGGTAGCTGTGGGAAGTTTATTCCCATCCACTCCAATGATACAAAGGGGTGTTTGTAGAGGCAGACTTGGGTTTCCTAGTTCCTTGGCTTTTTTTGCTGATTTGAAGTTACCATCGGCACCCGAATCTAAAAAAGCTTTAGTGACTTCGGAGGAATTTCCATGGACCAGAGTTACGTCAATAGTAAACTGAGGAACAATACAGTCTTTTGGGTGTGTTGAAATGTACCTAATCTGACCACCCCTCGATCAAGTAGGTCTTCTCGTTTCCCGGACGTTTTGAGCATCCAGAAAGGAGGTGTCCCGGCTCACCACAGTACAGACAAAGTTTGTTTTTAAACCTTCTCTCCCTCTCTGCAGCAGGAAGGCGGGACTTCCCAACCTGCATGGGCTCCTCAGGTGCCGTAAAGCGTGGAGTGAGTTTGAAGGTGAAGCGACGGGACTGTTCCTTCTGTTTTGCTCTCTCCCTGTGGCGAAGATCTACACGGATGCATAAGGAGATTAAGTCATCCAATGTGGTTGGCAATTCCCTGGATGCGAGTACAACTTTGATCTGTTCGGACAGTCCTTGCATAAATGCAGCAATCGACGCTTCATCATTCTACCCTAATTCTGAAGCAAGGGTTCGGAAGTGCACAGCATACTGTCCTGCAGATTGGCTGCCTTGTTTCAGTTGTAAGATAGCTGATACTGCAGAGGATACTCGTCCAGGCTCATCGAAGACCCTCCGAAAAACTTTCAAAAACTCTGTGCTGTTATTGACCAAGGGATCATTCAGTTCCCATAACAGTGAAGCCCAGGCTAACGCCTGTCCGGTCAGTAGGGAGATCACGTAGGCCACCTTCGTTCTCTGAGTAGAAATTCGCTGCTTGGACCTCAAATTGGATTGAGCATTGGTTCAGAAAACCTCGACAGCCTTTAGGGTCCCCATCATACTTCGTGGGATTCGGTATACGTAATGAGCCGGTAGCGCCCACAGCTTGTACAGTCACCGTAGGAGGGGTGGTTAACTGCACCGGAGGCAGCTGAGCAGTTCCGACTTGCTGCATTAGGGTCTGCAGGCACTGCATAATCTGAGCCTGGTCTTGTTCTTGTTTCTCGACCCCAGTAAGAAGGTTCTCGAGTAGGTCTCGTGGCGACGGACATCCAGCAGCATCCATGTTTTTTAGGCCAGAGTATTCTGTCGCAACTCTCAGGTAGATTATGGATGCGGCCCATATTTAGGGAATTGACGTGACCTATTCCTGAGGCGCGGAGTCTAAGGTGCCGGCGGTTTTCACCAGGGACCCTCGCAAGAAGGTATGGACTTGGCTGCGTCCGACACACAGGTCGCGGCCCCCAGTATAGGTTCCCCTATACAGGTGCTGGGAAACTCTGGATGGAGTGTAGAGGATGTTCAGCGTAGTCGACAAGCCGGGTCAGAACTAAACAGACATACGGTACCAGGGAGCAGACAGGAGCAGGTCACAGGGAATAGCCAAGGTCAGAACCAGATATAAACGCAGGACCAAGGATCAGGCAGAATTGGAGTCACAGGCAAGCCAAAGGTCAGGAACGTTTTCAGCGGATATACACAGGAACACTGGAGTAAGGTAATGGAGCCTATACTCTGGCACAGGAGTGCTCCAAGGAACTTCCTTAAATAGGCAGGTTGAAACTGGCGCCTACTGTGACGTCACCTCTACACGTGTATGGTCCTTTAAGTTCCTTACAGGTCGGCACGCGCGCTCGTTGGAGCCGCAGCCGCCTGTAATTTACCAGCAGCCCAGCAGGGGGAGCCGCAGCCATCCTCCATGGACGCCGCACACACAGGCAGCGGGCGCCGGGGACACACCGCCCACTGCCCGGAACTCCAGCACTGCCGGACCCCGTAATTGACAGCCGGTGTCCGGCGCGCTGTGACACAAATTATGCAATCATTTTATTGACCCATCACAGGTGCATGTAAGATAGGGGTTAGGGGCAGATTTGGAATTTAAAGTGGCCCTGAAAAAAACTGTGTAAGTGGCCCTGTGTGTGCTCGCCCAAAAAAGTGGGTGTGGCCTTGTGGAAGGGGGTATGGTCTAATGTGAAATGTTATGCCTCCAAGCCACTCCCCCCATTTTCGGCATGCTGGGGGCATGCCCACCGCTCCTGGAACTGATGCCCCAGTCCCTCTCTCTAGTGAATAAGCACAGGGAGCACGTGAATGAGTATTTTCTTACCTATATGATTTCTCTGCAACGAGGGAACCTATGAAGAAATTGATCCTCCCTGGACAGGCAGTGTCTTCAGTCAGTGATCACTATTCATGCTGGAGATCACATGGTCTGAAAGCCGCCTGTTTGTGTTATAATAAAGCCAATGTCATCATCATGCACCATACCAGATAGTAACAGTAGTTTTGGGGCAGGACAAAATGTGAGATTCCCATATAAAACAATTTTATATTAATAGAATATATTTGCTAATTTGGTTCCATTTGCATCAGTAATATGGTTTTATTAGAGTTGTTGTCTTACTGAAGATTACTGTCTCCCAGTCTTTTCTTCTAATACTACCAGTGGTCCTACCGTCCTCTATATGTGTCTCCTGCACCATCGCCTTGGGTGTCCCCAGGGCCACCATCCTGCGTTTTCCCAGTGACATCATCCTGCATCTCTCCATGGACATAATCTTGCATCTCCCCAGCGCCATCATGCCGCGTCTCCCCAGCGCCATCATACCGCTTCTCCCCAGTACCATCATACTACGTCTCCCCAGCGCCATCATCCCATGTCTCCCCAGCGCCATCATCTCACGTCTCCCCAGCGCCATCATTCCGCGTCTCCCCAATGCAATCATTCCGCATCTCCCCAGCTCCATCCTCCTGCCCTACACATAATAGCCCCCTCCCCCACACACAGATCCTATTCCCTTAGCACAGAATAGCCCTCCTCCCCACAGACAGATCATCTCCCCCTAGCAGAGAATAACCCCCCACAGACAGATCATCTCCCCTTAGCACAGAATAACTCCCCACAGACAGATCATCATCACCCCTGATACAACAGATCCCCCCACACCATCATATCCCCTTAGCAAAAAATAGCTCCCTCCCCACAGACAGATCATCTCCCCTTATTACAGAATTACCCCCCCCCACTCTCAGATCATCATTAATTCCACCCCAGGCATTCCCCCATGAGACAGATCTCTTCATGATTCCATCTCCCTATCAGCCACTTTACTTTTTTTTTTAAAAAAAGACCCGTTTTCTCTCCACTCTGCCCCTCCCCAGGCTCTGAAGTGAACTTCAGACTCAGAGTCTTCCAGCCTGTGAAATTAAACTTAAACTTCATACTTCACAGCCTGGGAAGGGGAGAGTGAAGAGGAGAAAATAGAGCTAACAGACTGCCGCCCTGACCGTCCCCCCCGTGTGCCACACCAATCACTGCCATCAGTCACCTGTGGGCCCGCGCCACTTCCTCACCCCTCGATGGCGCCGCGCTGTGTGACGCTGTCGACAGGCTGGGTGGGGCTTTAATAGGCTGGCCTCTCTTCTCGTGAGAGAGGCTCAGCCGTGGCCAGGCACTGACAGGCCAGGCTGCTGTGTAAAACACATACAGACAGGAGCCGCGTGACGCGAATCGGGGGATGGGGCCTCAATTGAAAAACGGACCCACAATCGGCCCACCAGGATTTTTCACGCACAAAGTAATGGCCAATTCGCCCCTGGTAGGGGTTAATCTAGACTCATACTTACGTACTCTCCCGGAAGTTGCGTGAGGCTCCTGAATCACCAGGTAGCCCCCCCAGCAGAGTATCTCGATCTATCGCATATCGGCCACTTCCTAGTGAATTGGGCAGGATGGGGAGATAATTTCTGGGAATCGTGGCTCTTTATGGAGGGGGCAGGGCTAAATTAAGGGCTCCTGTGGGGACTTAGGGTTAGGCACCCTCCCGGGAGGGTTAGGTTTAGGCTAGGGGAACGGGGGTTAGGCACCCCTCCTCCGGGTGACTTAGATTTAGGCTGCGGGGGGGTTAGGTTTAGGCCCTAGGGAGGGAGGCTAGTCACCCCTAAAGGAGGGTTAGAGGGGGGGGGAGTAGGGTTAGTAAATACTTACCTTTGGAGCGGTCGGGATCTTCACTGTTACCGGGCCTTTCCGGCGTCGGGATTTGAACCCAAAGATGTAGGTCTGGCGGTATTTCATACCAATCCAAATAATAAGCTCCTTTAGGCTTGTTAGCAGTGTTAGCACAGAACAATCTCACATAAATGGATATTGTGAATGGTGAACTTATTTAAGACTTGTTATCAGGGTTAGTACAGAAAAGTCTCACATACCATGTAGGCAATTAATTACCCAGCTCCTTAAAGCTGAGAATGATTAGCCCAGAGTAATTCATGCACATAAAGTTTCCTCATTACCTCCTGCTGCTAGTTGAATCCAATTTATGCAGCTCGATGGGAGGAAATTATTGTACCAATAGGTGATTCCACTTCTGGACAAAGAGGCTATTCCCAGCATATTTAGCATGAACTGGCAGCCTCTCCAGAACCATAGGTGAAAACAGTAACGCGTTTCTCCGCCTCACCTGAGTAAACCAAGAAATTGATTGAGCAACTTGCATAACACAGGATTTAGATTTGATTTTTAAAGCTCAATTCTCCTACAAAAATTAAAATGACACTATAAGCAGAAAGGTTGCAGTTATGATTGGCTCGGTTTAATGGTAACCTGGAAGGGTGACTTGACTGCGGGTTTCTGCTCATACTGGCCCTCTCTCTCCTAGATTTGGCGATTCTGAGCGACTGTAATGTCCATGAAATGATCTTTGGCCCTGGAATCCAATATTGCTGAAATGGAAAGAAATCCAGCGAGAAACGACCTAGAATTGAACTGGAGCTGAACAGTGTGAAAAGCTTTTTCCTTTATTCTTCTCAGCGGCGGCCGGAGAACAAAGTTGAAGGATAATTGCATTTTTTTCACTTAGACGTACCAGAAATCACAGGGTACTTCGCTTCTGCCAATGCGTCCTCTATATCAAGCAATTTTCCTTAATTAGAGTTGGGCTTGAGTCCAAGTGAGGGGCATAAGCTTGTGCTTTGCTACACTGTGCATGCAAAGAAAAAAACATCTATCTGTATAAGGAGGGAGATGTACTAAGCTTGGGAGAGGGATAAAGTGAAGAGAGATATAAAGTACCAATCAGCTCTTAACTGTCATGCTACAGGCTGTGTTTGAAAAGCAAGTACTATTTACCCAGGCCCGGCTTTGCCTATGAGGCAGAGAACTTTGAAGGAGAAGATTTGTTCCCATTCATGGCGGGCCACTTTGCAATGAAACGCATAGAAATTTCTTATTCTTTTTTTTTTTTCCTACTGGGGGATTTGGCCTCTGATTCCAATTTGGCCACACCCCCTGAGTCACCTGGCCCATGGTGTTTTTTGACAGCTCCGATTACAACGTTCATGTTCAGGAGCATGTTTAATGTGCCCCTGGGGATGCGGCCTAGCTAGATTGGGAAACGCCGCTTACGAAGCTTATCATGTGTCATCCCCTAAAGCAGTGGTTCTCAAACTCTGTCCTCAGGACCCCACACAGCTCACATTTTCCAGGTCTCCTGGCAGGTGCACAGGTGTAGTCATTACTCATTGACACATTTTAAAAAATCCACAGGTGGAGCTAATTACTTCACTTGTGATTCTGTGAGGTGACCTGGAAAACATGCACTGTTTGGGGTCCTGAGGACTGAGTTTGAGAACCTGTGCCCTAAAGGCAGGGGAGGTGTAAGAGATGAGGGGGCCCATGGGTAGTCTCTCACTAGTGCGGTTGCAGAGTAGACTCGGATACTGTGCTAGAGTCTACTGCACATGCCAGGTCTCCAGGAACATGGAGCACAAGCCAGAGAGGCAAGTATAATGTATCTGAGCAGGTTGTGCAGTGTGGCCCCCCTGGTCCCAGGGGCCCATGTGCACCGCACACACAATGCACCCATTATAGTTACAGCCAGGTCTAAAGGCTGGTGTACCGCTATTGGCTAAGAATGATGACAGCACCCAACTGTATGAAAGAAACATTTAAAATAAAACAAAAAAGCAACATTTGAACTGAAGTCATACAAAACAAAAAATAAATAAACACTGAGGTTTGTAACCTGCCCCAGCCAGCAAAAGCCTGAAATTGCTAGAAAATTCGAGCCCACGAAGAACATGCCAGCCCACTTTCAGTGGTAAAAAGTCACAAGTCGAGTAGTATTGGGGTTCTTCCTGACAGCCAGTTTAGTGTGTGCCAGGATAATACTGAAAACGAGATTAAATACTATTTGGGAACTAAAGTAACAGCAAGCCCTGAGAGTCATTGGTTAACAGGAGATACTGCCTTTTATATAGCAATAGACGCTGTGTCAGACAGCACATACATGTAGTTCCATAAAGGTGTACAAAAAAATAAAAAAGTAGAGAAAAAAGAGGTTTTTAAATAAAATAGACTCACCAGTTCCCAGGAATACCTCTTTATTATATGACTAAATCCAAATGGAAAGTATTCCTCCAGAAGTAATCAATATAGGGAAACAAAAACCCCATTTAAAATTAAAGCAACATGCTCCTAGCAGCAGCGCTGTGATGATCATTAATGAACCGATATCACATGACGGGGTCAATCAGCGCGATCCCCCCACTTATGGAAACCTGATGCAAACGGTTATGAATTGCTGTGCACACACTGACCCCTTAATTCATTATCATTGCATATCCACTAGGACCAAGATACATCAAACAAAAAAGTACCGCTAAACTTTTGCAGACATAGGTTACGCCTACGTATGGGTGACATTTTTGTAGCCAACTCTCAACGAGGCCCACAGCATGCAGGTTGGCCACGATGTAGACCCATGTCTTCGGGATGTTGCTGCTCCGTCCTTTCAGCGAGACTCTGCTGGTGAAGTGTAAGCACTCAATCATTGGAGAATCAATGCAAGTAAGATGGGGGGGACACAAAACTTTTCAGACTTGGGCCCCCATTTACCAACGAAGGCAAATACAGAATTCTTTGTTTAGTATCACTGTGATACTAACGAAAAATTCACTGGTATTTACCAATACTTAGTCCTCGGCGAGGTCCTCGGCGAGGTCCTCTGCTGGGCTGCTGGCAACCTAACACTGCAAGCGACGGTCCATCTGCGCATGTGCATGACACGGGGACGCCGCCAAGTCTCCATTGCAGGCAATGGGGACGACATCGCTCTCGCCCTCTAAAAGACGGCGAGAGCGATGCTGCGACAAAGAGCGGTAATCTTAGATTACCGCTGTTTGATATATGCAGAAAAGAGGACATAACCTCTTTAGCGAGCACTAAAGGGGGTTATGCTTCTTTGGTAAATGAATTCGCCAGAATTCGGTGCATCCTTAAAAATCTGCCGCACATGCTGCTACTGATCTCCTTTCCGGACATCGCTTTCTCTTATTATGTTTATATGTTTATACATACTATATATATTTTATAACATAATTCCATATTACTTGGATAAAAGACTATGGCCTTATTGATACCTCTAGATTCCAACTAGAGATACATATTTTTATGACTATATATTTTATATTGTGATTATGTGTTTCATAATTATTTATAAAAATAATTTTACATGATATACTACGTCTAGATTGGAATTGTATTTTTAACCGATCGTCTTATTTAAAATATGGAAGACTGTCTCTTTATAAATCAAATTTCATTATTAATACCGATGCAGTTCTCTGCAGATATACAAATGATTGCAATTGTTTACACGCGATGTTTGTTTACATCACATGATTATTAATAAACTACCACAACATCTTTTAGACACTGTAGAATATCGCGAGATGCGACTTCACGTCAGTAGTTCTCACGCAATGGGCTTTACGCTCTGCGGGGGTCCGTCCGCGTGATGTTTGTTTATGTCACGTGGACGGGACCTGTACAGTCGTCACACCTTCATTTTAGACTCTGGAGAAAGACATGACAGAACTAATTGCTTTCCAACGAGAGCTGGTAAGTTTCATTAAACAATTTAGGATACTATGGCCATCAGGCATTCATTTAATATGAATTTAGTGATCAGGTTTGCCTCCTACTATCGTGACTACTTTTATTAACTATTGATATTTACTATTTGTATTATATATATTTATTTTGATTTATCTTATATTAAATGTTGTTGATGCACACCAGCTGCTAATTAGCAGACATCTTGGATGGCTGAGATAAAAAGGGTGCCATGCCAGAGTAACATCACCTTTGACAAAGCTGCGGTTTCACGCAGCGAAACACGTCAGTACCTGGCTCTTATGTGTCCACCGTTGACCGCTAGGAGCATACCCATTTTCCCATTTATTGGTGAGACCCTCAATTGTTGGAGACTGCTATTTGGACCAGGAACCGTGCCTAAAGGGATTACCTTCATGCGATAGCTCTGCAAACATTGCTAACAAAGACCCTGCTATACTATACGGACACTGGAACTGGTAACTATAGCCTCATTGGGAGAGCACATCCCTTCTCACCACATTAGAAATTTGGGATTTGGAGTCTCCATAAGACAATTGTGGTACATCTAACTATTACAGCGGCTGCAATATTATAATGTGGACTATCTATTCGAGACATTTTTCATCTGATACATCACGAATGAAGCTTATATGGTGGATCACTTTGAAATTAGATTGTCTTTCAGTGTGCATTTTTTGATATCATTGAGATCTGTTTCATTATTTGTGCATCTTTTTACACCTTGATTTTAATTTTATGCGATTAAATTATATGTAATTCACCAATTTTGATTATATTCATATTTGAGTGCTGGTACAATTCATTACTCGTTTGCATTTTGTTAAGGGACTGACTATCCCTCATTATCTAGCTGCTCTTGTTTAATCAGAGGAAACACCCACAACAGCGCTCCTATTGATAACTTAGTTATCATTTATATTGCCAATCATTGGAGAATCAATGCAAGTATGATGGGGACAAAAATTTTCAGACTTAGGCCCCCATTTACCAACGAAGGAAAATACAGAATTCTTTGTTTAGTATCACTGTGATACTAATGAAAAATTCACTGGTATTTACCAATACTTAGTCCTCGGTGAAGTCCTCTGCTGGGCTGCTGAAGCCGGAAAAGCGCTGGCAATGGGGACGACATCGCTTTTGCCCTCTAAAGCTGTTAGAGCAGGGCAGGAGTCCGGTAACCGAGGGAGACCCTGGAGAACGCCACCTGCAGGTGGCGTTATTATCACAGGGCTTTCTCCGGTATTTATTTACAATTTATTTTTAGTAACTTTGGCCGGATCACATTTCCCTTTACAGTTATGCTTACTAAAAATAAGTGATACTTAGGGGTTGGAGTAGAATTTACAAATTCTACTCCAATTGCCCTGTAATAACTATAGGTGATACTAAAATAATGTGAAAAGGGTGTGAAAACACCCTTTTTCACTTTATTTTAGTAAAAATAATGTTAATAAATAGAGCCCTATATCTCCTTATCCACAATTCGTGGACTGGCTAAAAAAAAAAAGTATTCTTGCTCAGTTTCCATTTGTGATTCTGTCATGGTGTTGTTGATTTTGCCCATTGAAGAGTTTGAGAAAAGTCTTGGGGGTCTATTTACTAAGCCATGGATGGAGATAATGTCCCAGCCAATCAGCTCCTAACTGCCATGTCACAGGCTGTATTTGAAAATTGACAGTTAGGAGCTAATAGGTTGGTACTTTATCTCCATCCATGGCTTAGTAAATAGACCGGTTTCTGACCGACATTCTGATGCAAGTTGCTGCCACTGGATTGTCTTCTCTTAAAAATACCTATGATTTATGACTGAGTACCAGGGACATTGTGTGGTTCTCAAAGCTCAGCCCACCCCCTGTATTAACCATAGTTTTATAATAGTTTCTCAACTCTTTCAATGAATTTCTTTTTTTAAAGCTCTAATTAATATTTTTTGTTATTATTGCTGTAACCCCCCCTTTAACCTCTTAAGGAAATCTAGGTTATCAATTACCTTTGTGTCTAAAATGTACCCACCCTTAACCTCCCGTTAAGATGTTACCTTTTGTAGTAATAGGCCTACTTGGGGAAACCCATTTGATCACAGTAATATCTCCCTTAATGTTTTTTTTTGTGTCTTTACCATAAGACATAAGTACATTACATAAACGCCAACAGTATGGGGCAGATGTACCAAGCTCTGGAAAGTGATGAACTACCAACCAATCAGCGCCTGTCATTTTTCAAAACATAGCCTGTAACATGACAGTTAGGAGCTGAATGGCTGGTAGTTTATTGCTTTCTAATTTATCACTTTCCAAAGCTTAGTACATCTCCCATAGGGTTATGAACAAAGTAACAGCACAGAAAGATATGGTATTGTGTCTTATCAATAGCGCAACAAAATGTTACCAGGCTGGGGGTCTCCACCCTGTTGGAGAGTGAAGCTCCAGTTTAAAAATGTTAGTAAGGGGTAATATATATATATATATATATCTATATATCTATATATACACACACATATACATACAGTCAGGTGCATAAATATTGGGACATTGACAGAATTTTCATATTTTGGCCTCTATTCACCACCACAATGGCTTTGAAATGAAACAAACAAGATGTGCTTTAACTGCAGACTTTCAGATTTAATTTGAGGGTAATTACATCCAAATCAGGTGAACGGTGTAGGAATTACAACGGTTTCTATATGTGCCTCCCACTTTTTAAGGGGCCAAAAGTAATGGGACAAACTAAACAATCCTAAATCAAACTTTCACTTTTTAATACTTTGTTGCAAATCCTTTGCAAGCAATTACAGCCTGAAGTCTGGAACGCATAGACATCACCAGACGCTGGGTTTCATCCCTGGTGATGCCCTGCCAGGCCTCTACTGCAAATGTCTTCAGTTCCTGCTTGTTCTTGGGGCATTTTCCCTTCAGTTTTGTCTTCATCAAGTGAAATGTATGCTCAATCGGATTCAGGTCAGGGGATTAACTTGGCCATTGCATAACATTCCACTTTTTAGCCTTAAAAAACTCTTTGGTTGATTTTGCAGTATGCTTCAGGTCATTGTCCATTGTTAGCAAGGGATAATATATATATATATATATATATATATACACATACATTAAATCCATCATAAATAGACTCACATGCATAAACACCGCACATTACGCACAGTTGCGCTGTTTCACTCTACAAATAAATGCACCACGAGCGAATGGATAATATCCTGCATGCGAACGCTGTTTATTAGTGGCATGCATACATATCTGCTCCAAATTAGAAGTCCTCATTACATAAATCTAACTAGCGTCTTTTCCCAAACCCCTAATACTTACACACTGCACACTCACATAAAAGGTTCCATAGCTTCAAAATATAGTATTCAAAGGTTTATTCAGTTATTACTAATGTTGTGAAATAAAGATTATTTGATATCTAAGGTTTAGTATATGATAAGCAAACCATGTTTGGTAGCGTACTGATCTACTCTGTCTCAACAGCTGTCCGGTGTCATCAGTGAGAAGATCGCAACATGCATTCTCGAATTAAGGACTGCTGAGAGTTAAAGCACCAAAATGTATTTTGTAAATGTTACCAGCTTAGTTATGCATGCAGGGGGGAATAAGGAGACAACAAGCTTTTGGAGGCTGATTTGTGTCCATTTGAATCGACCTGTTAAATGTCCTGTAACAGAAGCACCGTGACTGAGAACCAATGGAATCATGCCAAACTTGCTTATTGTATTGCTTATCCCTGTAAGGGTATAAATGTGCGTGCAGACTCCAATCTGGAGTCTTCATGCTGATGCTGTTGATGGAGGTTTCTTATGGATGCCGGTAACTGGTCCCAGTGCGCTTGCGTATGTATAACTGTAGCTTGGGTCTGTATAATTTCTTTGCGCTAAATTGTCTTTAGATCACAGCGTGTAACCTGTTTTTATGTTGAAATATTATACTTTGTGCATTGGAAACACATTTTCAATGTCTGAAGGCTTTTATTATACTGTATGACTGCGTACGCAAATAGCGTCAATTTTAGTGGTTTATAGGAAGGAATGTTTAGAGGTTTATAGGAAGGAATGTTTAGAGGTTTAATAGCGTTAACTTACAACAGTTGGGGGCTCAGAGTGAAGTCACTTACCAGTTCACATGATAAACATACGGTTATCAATCTCTCACGAAAGGGTGGAGTGGCCACACGCAGGGTTTACCTGCAACCACTGGATGCTGAGAGATCACTATCAGTTATCGTATGAGTCAATGTACGCTGACTAGAATCCAGGGACAAGTTTTGGTTAGACTGTGATTGTGAACTGGTGAGAGGGTGGACGAAATCAACTGGAACACAAAGGGTACTTTGTTGCCCCCTAGCGGTTGAAACGTAGTCAAAAAGGGATTTTCTGCGTGGGAGCAGCTTTTCCTCCATAGCTGAGCGGAGGCGTCTAGAGGTCCTCCATAGGGTTTGTGGATACACCCTTTTTCCAAGGCGTCCACAGGTAAATGAAAGTATCTTGACTGTTTTTCACCAGTTTAAATCTTTATTGAAAAACGTAGGAGTTGTCTCAAGATGGGAGCAACGCAAACAATAGAGATGTTAGACAATGATGTGCTGCTAATGGAAGCGCCGCTTGGATCGGCCCGTCGTGTTATGCATACTAAGTACAGTGCTTATGCAATAAGGTATTGTGACGTATGGTTTAAAATAACGATGAAGAGTGTTAGACCGTTTCCCAGAATTGGTAGTTTTGATAAAGATGTATTGAACAATGTCCGGGATCACATCAGTCTGGTGCGTTCTTGAGAGAAAAAGGTAAAATATTACGAAAATTTTAAATTGTGGCAGCATGAAGCGGATGCATGGTTTAAGAATGTGCAAGCGACGCAAACTAGTGTTGCGAACGCATTAACAGAAAGTACACCCGCAGCGCTAAATTGCAATGTGTGTGAGTCGCAAAAATAGTGCGCACATGCAGCAAGGTAGCGTTGTGGAAGGTATTGCCAGTGGTTCACGCGCACCACCGCCACCTTATGTGTACCTTGGGTCTGTATAATTTCTTTGCGCTAAATTGTCTTTAGATCACAGCGTGTAACCTACTGTTTTTATTTTGAAATATTATACTTTGTGCGTTGGAAACACATTTTCAATGTCTGAAGGCTTTTTACTGTATGACTGCGTACGCAAATAGCGTAAATTTGAGAGGTTTATAGGAAGGAATGTTTAGAGGTTTAATAGCGTTACAACACCACAATCGCATATGGTGGCATTGGGGATACCACCAGTGTCTTAAGCCGCAACATCACTTCACTTTTCCCCGCACCCTCACTCCTGAGTAGCGCACCCACACCATTGCACCTGTATCCAAAGTAACAGCACAGTATTTGACAAGCAACAGATCACTCAAGGTAAGTAATAAATTGTATGAAGTTCAAAATACAATATTACTGCAGAACAGTAACTACATATCAGGATTAATAACTAGTTATAATGTCCAAAGAATGTACAGATGACTGTTAGGGGACTTATGATGCCAGATTTCCTCTTGGTTAATTTTAGTCATTTTGGACTCTATTTATTAACATTATTTTTACTAAAATAAAGTGAAAAAGGGTGTTTTCACACCCTTTTCACATTATTTTAGTTTCACCTAAATTTACTAAAGGGCAATTGGAGTAGAATTCATAAAATTCTACTCCAAGCCCTAATTATTAAATTTTTAGTAAATAGATCTCATTTCTCATAATTGTAATGGGAAACGCGATCTGCCTGAGATTTACTAAAAATAAAATGTGAAAAACACAGATGAAAGCCCTGTGATAATAATGCCACCTGGAGGTGGCGTTATCCAGGGTCTCCCCTGGTTCCCCGACACCTGCTGTGCTCTAACAGGCATAGCAGAGCTGGGAGCCGGGCCCCAGTGATCAGCTGTCTGGTCTAAGCAGACCACAAGCTGATCACTGCTTAAAAAAAAAAAAAAAAAAAAAAAAAAAGCTTACCCAAGTTCGGGGTCGGTGGTCGGTGCTCCAGTGACGTCCTCCAGGGCTTCGGTCAGCTGGTCTCCCGTCCTGCACTATGACCCTGGTCAGCTGCTGCATAGAACAGCTGACCGGGTCACAGTGCAGGATGGGAGACCAGCTGACCAGAGCCCCGGAGGGAGGACATCACCAGTGCAGCGATGACCGGAGGTAAGTGAAATTAAGGGGGCGGGGCACGTGTAGCGGCGGCTGGTCCGCACATGCGCGGCACCTTGTCACTGTATTTTTTTCCGAAAAATAGTGATAAGACTGTGGAGGGGAGCTTTATCGCAAGCTCTGTCCCTGCAAGGGATTTTAATAAATCCCTGTGAGATTGCCTGAATTTGCAATGCGAATTCAATTGGAAATATCACACTACAATCTGCATTCTAAATGCGGATTGTAGTAAATAGAGCCCATAGTGTTATTCTCCCTTGAAAAGTGTGGTAATCCTATTTGTAGAAATGCCTATAACAGTTGACTGAATTCTTGAAAGGATAACGAAGATTCAGATGTACAGTTGCTATTCCTCCCGGCTATAACTGCAGCCTGTTAAATAATGTAAAGTCTCTTCAGTGAGGTGATATTATATAACAGGAGTAGCAATCTTCCAACTTCTCTCCCCCAACTCTTTTCCAATTAGTACTACTATAAAGAGGTTCCACGCATTATTTAATACTTTCCCTAACCAAGACAGGCCACTATAGAAGCCCTCTTTGAGTAGGATCCTCCCTCCTGTATGTGGAAATATCTGTTCTCATAGTGATTCTTTAACTACTGACAGTCTGACAACCTATGGGCTCGATCCGATTCAGCGCGATGCTAAATAGCCCCGGGAGGGAGCACCCGGAGCTGCTCGTTTCACCGCACGGTTTGGTCCGACAGCTGCCAGTTAAGTCGGAGAATGCCGGTTCTCGAGACTTAACATGGGTGTTTAGTCGCGAGAACTGGCATTCTCCGACTACAGTGCCGGCCGTGCGGCTGTTAGTGCCACGCTAAGCAGGAAAACAGCCACGCGGCAGGCACTTTTGACGGATTTCTCCTCGCACCCTCAAGGGGGGTACGAATAGAAATCCTTTAGTTGGACCAACCAGTGCGGTGAATTGAATGGCTCCGGGAGCTCCCTCCTGGGGCTATTCAGCATTGCGCTGAATTGAATCGAGCCCTATGTTAGCTCTCTCCCCTGATTACAACTCCATGCTTCTTTATACAGAGGTGTGTCTCCATGGCAAGGCTTTATCCCACCTCCTGAATGTCTGATGAACCCCTCCAGTAATTACCCTCTCCTTTAAGCTGCCGGGCACCTCCGCTGCTGTACCGTCCTCCTCAGTCATACAACTGCCGGGCCCCTCTGTCTCTGCTCTGCCCCCTGCCGCTGTCAGTCACAGTTTATGGACAGCCAGGACTTAGCCCGGCTATACAGTAGCTTCACAGCCCAGTCGTCAGTCTCCCTCTCTGGCTTCACCCCCCTGTGCCTGGCAGTCTGTTTGCACTTTGGCTGCTCCTCAGCACACAGTGGGGTGTGAGCACTGGAGGGAGGGAACAGCAGACTGGCTGTCAGTACTGCTGACAGCTCTTATATACCTCTCTGGACCTGGCCCCTCTTTCTCTGACAGGACCAAATCACCCCCAACTGTATCACTCCGCCTCTTTCTGCAACGGTCACCTACGTCTGTGAAATGTATATGTGCAGTAGTGATGGGAAATGTAGTTCATTTTGGGGATTAGTTCATTATGATCTAGTTCATTATTTCACGGACTCTAAAACATGGCTAAGAGAAGTTATTGCTGGCGTAAGGAGTCTTTTCTTTGCTGAAAATGCATCTAAGTCGCAATGCGATGCGACTAGGAAGCACCAGGAGACTATGCTGACTAACTTGATATGTGACACTTGTATATGTCTGCACCGGACTTGGCGTGGAAATTTGCACACAGATATTCACGTGTCACATATCATATGAATCAGCAGTGTCTACTGGTGCTTCCTATTGTGACTTAAACGCATTTTCGGCAAAAAAAAACCTGGGGCTAGCAGAGGGTCAAGTGACCAGTCGCACCACAAGTGGCTGTTTGATGCAACTGCAAAGATTAGCGAGGATACATCTGTACATTTCCATACATTAATAATAATTTTACATTACATCACATATATCCCTATGGTATTTTTAACTTTTACCTCATAAAATGGCACTTTGGTGTAAATACAGGAATTAAATATATTTTTACTTCATATCAAATATAAATTTGATATACATTTCTCTGTTATAATAAGTAATGTAGATAACACTTCTTTGCCCATACCATACCGTATTTAAGTATGTCGTTTTTTTAACCCATTCTCAAAGTTATATAATTTATCCTTAAACCCTTATCCAGGGTTACTCTGCCATCAGCCTACGCAATCGTCAGGGGGACAGAGAGGGATCTTTCAGATCCAAAAGGCGTAACTAGGGTGGTGCGACATGTGCCATGGCACAGAGCACTGCAGGGCAGGGGGGCACTTTTCAACGGCATCTGTCAATTTTATATTTGACAAGGAGATCTCAAGTGAAGTGCATGAATGTGGTATAAGAGGATTGGTGTTCAAATCCAAGTATAGGTCAGGGGCGTATCTATAATGGGTGCAAGGTGTGCGGGGCACACAGGCCCCTGGGTCCAGGGAGGCCCACAAAGCACACCCTGCACCCATATAGTCTTATACTTATCTGTCCGTAGTCTCCAGAGTGCTACAGAGCAGCAAAGATCACTGAGGAAATGGTGGCGGCCATTTTCCCGGTGACTCGCACCTGCACAGCACTACAGGCCCTGGTAAAATGGCGCTAGCGCCATTTTCCAGAGACCCGCGCATGCGCAGTAGAATCTTGCACTAAGCCAGAATCTACTGAACCACCAGAGAGGAGGGTGCCCGCACAGAGTCCGCACATGGGCCCCCTCCTCTCCTAAAACACCATGTGCTCTGTAAATATGTTACAAATATGTAGATTACACGTACAGATGTGTATGTATGTGTGTCATGTGGGAAGAGGCATCATACTGTAACGTGCTCGTTGGAACTTTGTTTTCAACAGGCTGGGGTCTGTTACATGTATACAGTGCCCCATAATTTCTGAGGGCAGCCCTGAACACAGCCACCGATTCCCGAACCAGGTATTACCAGCACACCCCGAGTACCTTTGCCGGTGAGTACAGCTGCCGGCTCAGGGTACATACACTGACCTCCTCGCCGTTGAGATCTTCTGCATATACACTACAAGTAGCGCTCTTTCTATACCTCCAGGCTTGTACACGGCTGTTCTGATGGACATATCCTGCTACAGGTGCTACACAAGGGCAGCCTGGGGAGAACGTCACGTGTTTGGGGACAGCACTGGGCTTATTTTAGCCCTGCTGGTCACCAACTAAGTGTATTTACGAAAAAAAAAAAAGCAGACTTATTGGTCTATATCAGGGATGGGGAACCTCCTGCCTGTATAAGGCCCGCGGAACCATTTGATATGGCCCACGGAGCTTTTTTCTGCTAGCCTCATCTGGCTAGCAGGGTTCCTAGAATGACACCCTGCAGCCAGAATCTATGCAGCAGTACCGTCTGGAGCATCCTAGGACAATTTAGACAGTCACAGCGCTGCCCTTACAGCTCTCCGGAGCATCCTCAGAATACTCCAGACATTGCTGTGATCACTGGTGACTGTGGCCCTGTACCCATTCGACATCACACAGATGGGGCGTGGCCTGCACCAGGCCCGCGAATAAGGTTATATATATCAAAATGGCCCTGGGAAGAAAAAAAGGTTCCCCACCCCTTGTCTATATTATAGATACTGTTGGAACACCATTCACATTGGCATTGTAACAGCAACTGGTGTGGCCATCTCAACTGTGTGGGTGAAATACTAGCACTTCTGACACCAATTTGCAATAGACAATAAAGACATCATCGCTAGACAGTCAATTTTACAGACTTATTTTATTTTTTTGTACAAACAGAATAACCTTGCTATTTTCTTTGAAAAACAAGAGAACTGAAACCCATTTAGCCAGTGCTTAAACAGCTCAAACAATTAACTCTCAAATGATTTGTTAGGGTAAATTGAATTAATTCAGATATATGTACACTTGTGGATGTTTGCATACTTGCATGCTTTCAGATGAGACATATATAGACATTGAGATTGATAGATATATATCTATCTATCTATCTAGGTGTCGCTGCCAACTATATTAAAACTTTGGCAGCATTTGAAAAAAAACCCAGCAAAATCTTATATTGTATATTTAGTATTTTACAAAATCGCTTTAAAGGTTTCATATAGTAAATTTAAAAGTGGACATTCATATTACTGCATTAAAGTGTTTGCATCGTTTTTAAACCAACATTGACAAATGATACACTATATAGGACTTTCATCTTTTGTACAATTATATTTTACACTCTTCATTAAATAGCTTTATTTCCTGTACAAAGTCTAAACATGGGGTTTAAAATAAAACATTCTGGAGGCAGAATAAAAATAAAAATGGAGTAGTAGATAGGAGACCAGTGAGTGGGAGAAACTAATTGACATGTAGAATAAATAAAAACAATTAGTACAAAAGTGATGAAAACCTTTTGCAATCAATTTCCTTAACTTTGATGAACCTAGTAAAATTCTTGATGTACCAGTTGTGTAAGGATGTAGTGTAGGCCCCAAAGTAAAGTACAAATACCTTCAATTTAGTAAGAAATAGGGACATTAAATTGGACCTCGCTAATGTGACTAGTCCCTATGGAGTTCATTAGCTATATATAAGCCATGCTCCTGATTTCAAGTCAACAAACAAAATGGCCGCCTCTAGAGAGTGTAGGCAGGGGGTAAAACAAAATGGTCAACCACGTCAGAATTCTTTGGCCAAATTGACCATAGATTCTGTTTGGCAAACATTTTGCTGGTGCAAATCACTAAATAACCAGTGCATAGCTATTACAGGTCAATTTAGGAAGACCATAATCGGTCTACAAAATCACAAACAGAGAAAGGTGATGTAATATCAACTTGCACTACTAACAAAACTGCAAACTAGAATGGGATTGTTTGCTATAGGTTACAGCAAATAGAACCAATAATAACATAGCACTCAAACAGAATATAATAATTTCCCTGCAATATCAAACTATGCATATTTACATGATCCCTGCTACAACATAACAGTATATGGAAGTCGAACAATGCACAGCTCAAATAAGTACACCATCGACCATTAAGGTGGTCGCAATTAGGTTCCACTTGTGTGGAAACCAACCGGGTTTATGTCTCAGCTGGATACTTTAATTGTATTTAAATTCTGTAAACTTTATAAATCTAGGCTCTTGTTTTTGGAGTGTAGTGATGTAAAACTAACATGGCCGATGGCCTAGTGTTTTCGTGTGGTCACAGAATTTCCTAGTTTATAGTTATGCTATAAAATAAAAAGGATATTATAAAATTAGACCTCGATGTTTAATGCTCATTAAAATAATTGCCAGACAATTTTAAAAAGCACACTGCTCCATGCAAAAATTACGATATGAAGTGGTCTCCAGGATAATAGTTTCTACGGACAATTTGAGAGACACATAAGAGTTGGAGGATGGAGACGTTTGCCGTGAAAAACATTCGTGTGTATTTCATAGCCCTGGGTTGGCACATATGTGGATTTGAGACAGGTTTACATTAACAAAACTTTCTACGTAACATAACGCTAAGAAGTAATCTTTCAGTGGCGTTCCATAGATCATATTATCTGCAAATTTTACTCCACTGGAATCCTAAACAGAGGCAAAAATTTATATATATTCAACAAAGCGATAAAATAATAGCACCTAGCAGGCTGACAAAGCTCTAAATAATTTTTTTTTTTTTTAAGACATCAGAAGATATACAGAAATATAATTATGACAATATATTAAATATTCCTCCATAGAGCATCTGTAATAAAATATATAATTTTGAGGCACATGAGGCAAACGTCTGTGTATGTGAAGTAAGACCATTGTTAGTTATAAGGTGACGGCAGTAATAATTCAGACCCTGAAACGGCTTTCCCCCACTGAAAACATTCAGCCCTACAGCATTAATATCTAGATCAGTGGTTCCAAAACTTTTTAGTATCATGGCGCCTTTTTAGAGTGTCAGCATTTTTTTCACGGCACCCCTAGGCCAAACGTCTGTTAATGAGATATTCATAAAAAAAATAAATAAAATTAAACAAAATGTGTTTACCTTTCATCCTTCAGTCCAGTTATGTGGTGGAGAACAGGGCTGCTCTTTTGTTTGTCCACATATTTTAGGTTGGTCAGCCGCCAATCATAAAATGAGGACAAATTTAGATTGGCATTACTTATGGTTATGATAAATAACCATAAATGTCCACATCACATTGACCATAAATAACTTGGGCCTTGACCACCAACCTGTAGCACCCCTGCAAGTGCTCCACTGCACCCAGTTTGGGAACCACTGATCTAGGTGACCACCACTTAAATTTGGCTATATGTTCAGTTCAAAAAGATACTGGTTCGTTAGACTTCTGATGATAGTAACCAGTGTTTTTGGGTGGTATAGAATTTAGATTAAGCATGCTCTATAAAGCACAGCTTACATGAAGGTGCTATATAAAAAAGGCAGTAACCGTTATAATAACAGCAATAATATTTAGAAACCAGTTACCCATGATACGTCTTAAAAGATAACTAATAATGTCATACAGACTGACTGGCCTCTGCAAGGAGAACTGCTAAACAAGTTAATAAGGGAGGGAATGCCAGCACAATACTTATATCTTATAAAGATATAATAATAGACAAAAACAACGTTCATATGCACAAAGCGCTGTTTTTTGTGTGTGTTTTTTTACAAGCTTGTAAGCGTAGATCTCATCCCAAGGCAATTGTAGTGTACATTCTGGCTGCTTCAATCATAGCATTGTTACATCATTAAATAGATGACTCATTACAATATTAAATCATTAAATAGAAATGCAATTTTGTATTATACACTGAAGAGGCGATCGGTGTTATTCAGAACAGGAAGGTCACTTGGATATATTTTGGAGAAAAACTATGCCTGAAATGACAGTGGGCCTGATTCAGAGCCGGACGCTATTTGCGAACGGTCGTTCAGAAAAAGGGGCCGGCTATTTAAATGGAGCGCTCGCTCTTTGCGGTCTGTTGACGCCTCTATGTGTGAGCGAGCGAAACATGCGCTCGCTATTTTGTAAAGACGCCCCCTGGCCGTTCGCATCATACGTCATCTCCGCTATTTATTAGATTAATCGAGAACATCGAAAGGCGTCTGAACTGCTCGCAGTGCTTGTGGTAAGTTTTACTTCCCGCAATCACTGCGAGCAGTTCAGACTAAAAGACAACCAAGTGACGTGGCCGAAGACGCCACTTTGTTAATTATGCACACCCATTAAACGCCCGTTTTGACCGTTTGGCACACCTGCGTTCGGATCTCCACTCCCCGTTTTCAAGCACCTTCCCCTGTTACCACCCACAAACGCCTCATTCTGTCACTCAAATTAGCAGGCCCTCGCTGTTCTGCGAGCGCACGATTTCCGACCGCAATGACTGGTTGGCACATGCGCATTACGACCCATATGCATGCGCAGATGTGCGAACATCGCTCGGAGCGAACGAGCGGCCGCTTACGAGCGGTTCTGAATCAGGTCCAGTGTCAGTAATGTGAACCACTGTGCCCATAGAAAATACTGACTAAGCAACATCTCTACCATCAGGTTTTAACACATGGTTTACAAAACAGGACAAGAAAAACCTATACATTTTTAAATTTCAAACTAAATGGAGTTTTCAGTTTACATTTTGGCAAATTTAGAAAAAGCTTTCATTTGTAATGTGTAATACAAATATAGAAGCTCTATAAGGTGCATAAATGGGGCAAATAAAAACTACCTGTAGAAAGGTGACAACACAATAACTTTATACTATTCATAGTCGGTACCAAAAAAAATATACTTATGAAGTCTCACTCAAGAAAGAAAAAAAGTGAAACATCTGCAATGGGAGACTTAAATGTAATAATATATTATATATATATATATATATATATTCTATATATCTCAGGGAAATGGGCACTCCAACACAATAGCAATGACTTAGGTGTTTGTATTATCCATTAGAGTGCAGTTTTTCTTCATTTTTATATTTTTCTACTTTGCCACCCTAAGTATTTATTAGGACATAGGTCCTAAACAAATAAACAGCAAAGTTTTGGGCTACCTAGTGCTTGAGAAAGGGCAGTAGGTTGCCCAAAACGTTGCTGTCCATTTGTTTTGGACCTATGTCCCAATAAACACTTAGGTGTTTGTATTATCCATTGGAGTGCAGTTTTTCATAAAATATATATTATATATATATATATTTTAATTTTTTTTCCCAATAAATCACCCATCCTGCACTAAAACGTATTCTTTTTTCACCTGCTCTGGCACCTAGGAAACAATAACCAGCAGGCTTTCTAGAAGATTAAATAGAAGAGGTTGCATGCAGTTACAGCTTCTATTAGATTGACTCTACCAATTTAGGTCACTCAGAGGCCTTATGCAATAACCTGCGAGACACCGGCTTAGGCACCATTCCTGTAAGTTAGCCCGTGTTTTCAAAGCAACAATAACTTCAATGACAGCACCAACCTGGTTTTGCCTTTTAAATTATTTCCACTTTAAAAATAATGGGCTAACTTGCTGGCATTGCGCTTACGCCTGCATATTGCAGGCTATTACATAAGGCCCCTGATGTTGTACTACCACACATCGTAGCAGCCTGGGCCAGCTAGAACCTCACCTAAGAGGATTTTACATTCTTGTGCCTTTAGCGTACTATTTCAGGGACGACCCCCTGGAGGTATTCCATCAACTTAGAAAGTGCCAGAGACTATTGCACAATATAATTTAAATATAAAAGTGCACCCTTCCTCATATCCATAATTAGGCAGCGCTGTAACAGGCAAATCCTTATTGGATGTTTTAAAGCCACTATTGCGGTTTTCCAAGTGTAGACCAAGAAAAGTCTAGAATGTGTTTTGGACTAATAAACATGTATAATAGATTTCTGATATCTATGGGTTTTTAAAGCTTTTCTTGCTTACAGTCCACATTATTAATCCCTGCGTCTTCAAACCTTAAAATCTGAATTTATAAAAACTGTTGTATGATTAAAAAAAAAAAAAAAAATTATATATATTTTATATATTACACACACATACATATACAGAGAAGTCCATATTTTTATTAATGATTCAGTGTTTTGCTATTTACAGTAAGGGCATGGTGACATTTTTGGCAACAGTTATGGACATTACCCAATGTAGTTATTGTTTGTGGAGGGAGGAAAAATCTTTAAAAAGCAACAAAAAGAATAAATATGGTTTGGGTCAGGTGTACAGAAAACCTCCCTGGAAGGTAAGCATTATAAACAAAGTAATGTATGATGCTATTTAATAAAAAGGTATTATTTTACAAATACACTTGTTTTCTAAAATAAATATCCATAGCATTTAAACTTGAAAAACAAACAGGGAAGTGCCCAAATAAATTTAGAATAAAAAAAAAAGTTTTAAAAATGTTTTTTTTTTTTTTTTTTTTTTTAGCATACAATAAGTATTGGATACATATTTCCACTTCAATCTGTTGGTTCTCAATGTATTACTGTAGGGTGATAGTGCCTAGTATAATCATCTTTTCATATCTTTGATACTGATGTACCCACTAGGATATTGCGACTGCTTGCAGATCTCAAAGATCGGGAAAGTTTTTTTTTAGGATGTATAAAATTGTGTGGTGGGCTAGGGGAATGGAGATTGAAGGGTGATTAGATAGAGCTCTATGATAAGATGTATAAAACCTTAAAAAAATTGGACAAACTGAGAAGTTGTCAATAGTAATCAATAAGCTACTACAGTAACTAATTTCATAAACTGTATTTGATAAGTGATAGCAGGCAGGATTACTCTCTCTCTCTCTTTAGACAAACATTTATATTTGAAGTTATTCCAACCATGACCATTGCTTATCATTTAGGAATTCTGGTATTAAAACTATAAGGCAAATTTCAGCCACTGGATTTAAAAGGGCAATAGGATTAAATACAAAACCATGATTGATTTGTATTCAATATTATTGCCCCTTTAAGTCCAGCGTCCAAAACCACTGTAGAACTCAGCAGCTTTGAAAATTTACCTCCCCCAGCCCGGGTCTTTTTTCGCTGACACAAGTGCAATGTCCTGTTGTTTTCACATATACAAAGAAGAAAAGTAAGTAGTTTTAATCTTAACAAATTTAATACAGAGAGATATTTTTAATGCATACCTATTAAAAATATTACATTTTAAATTACCAGTGCAGGGTCCCAGTGCACCCATTAAAACTACTTACTTTTCTTCTTTTTACATGTGATTTCTATAATGTTTAAGTAGTGGGTAGCACCTCAGCAAGCTTTATATTTAATTTGTAGATACAGATGAACTGAGTAACAGCTAATTGGAGAGAGGACAAACAAAAACTGTAAACTATAAAATTACATAATAGATGGCTGGTGCGGGATTGGTGCTCTATTTGTCCTGTTTTCACTTGCAGACACAAAATGTGAAATGCAGGGTGTACCAATTGACTAGCAATATCACATGCCTTATTCCTCAATGTCACCAACTCCTAGAGACCGATCAGCTGAAATTTGATTCAGGCTGCCTCCACTCCATGTAATTGAATGGCACAATTTAAAGTACATTTAATTTTAAACTAATCAATATAATGACTCAAAGCTCATCAAAGGGACTTCAATAGCATTTACGGTGCACACAGAAAGTTAGGGCTCAGCCTCCCTCTATTAACAAATAAATCTAAATACAGACTACAAGAGGGCGGTTATTAAAAATACACTGTGTATTTCACTTCCTACAGGTAGAATAAGGATTGTGAATGTTCTCTGAAAGGATTTAAAAAAAAAAAAAACTGAAGTACCATCTTACTGCCAGCAGATGTCACTGCTGCAAATTCTGACTATGGAGAGCTCAATAGCTTGTTATATGGCTGTAGCAGCAGTATTACATACGTTGTGGCACTACAAGTCCCAGGACAACAGAAGCTACAGTTACTTAAATTTAGAGGCTAGAAGTAGATGGACTATAAAAAAGAAAAAAATAATAATACATTTTACACATTTTAAAGAATATTCTGTGCAAGCATCCCCATGTGAGCCATTTCAATGTATTGAGCTATAACCTAAAGGAAGGAAAATACCAAAGCAACTGAACTCTATAGCACCTGAAGCACAGTAATATAGCTACAGCCTGAGGAACACCCTCACTGCGGGTGTAATGTATCAAACCTTGGAGAGAGATAAAGCACCAACCATTTAGCTTCTAAAGGTGCATACACACACAACGATTTTTTGAACAATTATCGATAACGATATTGTTCAATCGTTGATAAAATCGTTCACTTTGAGTTAAAACGATGAACGATTATCGTTCATGCGCGTTCACGTTTGTAGCTTGTAGTTCAGTCAGACTGACCAACTGAACGATTTTCATTAAGGGAATATGCAAAAATCGTTTGTCAGATTTTTTAAAGTGTAATGAACGATTTTTTTGAACTACAGATAATCTGAAAGACAATCTGACAGAAAATCGTTCATAAAATCGTTGGTAACAAAATTGTGTGTAGGCAGCTTTACTGCTATTTTGCAGCGGTGTTTGAAAAATGATAGAAGCTGATTGGTTGCCACTTTCTCTCTCCAAGGCTTGATACATATCCCCTGTGTCCTATTATACAAAGTTTCTTCCTTTGCTTGAACAAATTTCCAGTGACTGCAACAATCCCCTTTTTAGCTCTACAAAACAGATGTTTTCCTTTCCATTAATGGCTCATTTGAAAGCACTCTGCAAGTGCCACAATCGTGTGATGAATCATAAAAAACAATCAGGTAAGGTCTTTCAACAGTCTACTGCATGTGAAACTAATGCCGCATATCCACTAGACGATCTAAAGAACGATAATGATATCGTTATCATTCATTATATCGTCGAGTGGATACGCCATCAACGACCAGCAATGCGCGCTCCACCTGGTCGTTGACTAAGTCGCTCTTCGCCCGAACCTGCTGCCCAACCTGACGATATCGGGTTCGGGGATAAAGGAGGGTGCCGGCACTGAACGCTATATCGTTCAGTGTGTGTGCTCAATGTCGTTAAGGACACTGAGCACACCACTGCCGGGGACACACTGACTACACGATATCACTCATGGAGCGAATCGTGTAACGTATATGCGCCTTAGGAAAGCAAATATCCGATTGGTTGCAGTTGCTGTGCATGCTCTGGGTTATGAAAAACCAGCCATGTAGTGTGTTCTCTGCTAAATATAAAGTGACAAAAGTACAAGGTAGTTAAAAAAAAAATTAAAAAAATTAAAATATCCTCATATAAAGTAATTTGTTCTGCCTTGGACTAAAAGGACAGACTTAACTGGTTTAAGCAGACAAAACATTGTAACAGCTATTTCTACACATTCAAACCTGGATTTTTCTTACTGTGCAAATTTACCTGATAATTCTACCTACTCCCAGGAGGCAGACATTTTGCAGGCTGAATCAATATTTACGAGAATAAAGTCCCTATAGAATAGTGACACTACTGAACAATGAAGTATAAAAAGGTGCCTCAGCAACGTCAATAGTTCCTAGTGAATGGCTTTGTAAAATATTGGTTCAGGCCTCAAAATGGCTGCCTCCATCGTATGCAAGAGACCAACAACCTTTAAAGAGGATCAGGGAAAAAAACTTAAGGGATCCATGTAACCCATTCCAGCAGTCTGAATTTCACCCACATTTCGAACAGGTTTGTGGAAGTTCGCAAGCTTTTCAGCTTGGTTTTGCTGGGGCTTTTGAAAGAACTCCTTCATACCGTCACCACTCACAGGGCTTACTTGAACTTCTAAATTTTGCATCAAAACTAAAACATTGTCACCCTCGACCCTCTCCACTTTTGAATATTCCTGGTTTGGAACAAGTACTGAATATTGGTCCGTTCTGACGTCATTTTCCTTGCGTTTTGGTAATAATGCTAGTGCATTATTTTGGTTAACTTTATGGACTTCCACATAGTCCATTGTCCGAGAAGGCATGAAAGACGTCTTCTTATTAAGCAACAAGTGTAGCGTATCAATGTCAACACCTTTGGAATGCAAATCTCCCAAGTCAATCTGTTTGTTTAGGTTCCCCTCCTCAAGGTTCTCTACTGTTCGAAAATATCTTGGTTGGCTCTTTTCTTCATTTGGCAATAACAACGCTGACATGTTAGCACTCATGGCACCAAGAGCCATTTTGCAAACATCTGTAATATTATGGTATGATGACTTTGGAGACTGGCTACCAGATGTTCTGCCATCAGACCAAATATAAGACTGGTCACCGAAACTTGAAAAAGTGGTGGCCGCCATCTCATTCTGGAGTGGCCAAGGACATTTCGTTGCAGGGTTTCCTTTAACACCATTCTCCACATTTTCGAAACCCTGTGAAAGGACTCTCTGGTCTTTGCTCCCTTCGGAGGGAGCAAAGGGACTGTCGCAACTTCCTCGGCCAGAGTCATTGTCCGTGTCCACAGGGGAGACTTTAGCCGGTTGGGTTTGTGGTTCTCTTTCTGGGCTAGGTATGAGGTGCTCCTTACTATCATCCACCTCCAAGAATTCCACCAGAAGATCTTCACAGTCGGAGGTGGGAGGAAATCCCTGGCAGCCAAGAGCAGTCAACAAGTCTTCAGATTTTCCACTCTGACAGAGGAGGAAAGAAAAAAAAAAAAGTGAAACAAATGACAATTGAAAACACTACTATTATGGGGGAGATATATCAAGTCTTGGAGAGAGATAAAGTAAAGTTGCCAAAAGCAATCAGCTTCTTTGAAATGACAAAAGTTGGGTTATGGGCAACAACTTCACTGCTTCACTCTCCATGGTTTGACACATCTCCCTCTATAGTTCTTCTCCATTCCCATTATCGAGAGATGAAACCAAGGAGGAGACCAATGCAGAAATCATGGATCTATGTGGAGAGACACACCAGCTTCATAAACGGGTTACATCATAATAAAAAAAAAACAGATGTTTGAGTATCAGTCTCTTCCGTTCAACATTTGAAATGGAACAGGATACTGGTGGATGAGGCCACATGACAAATAGGCATCTACTGATACCTTTGAAAATAAAACACATGGTTACTATAAACTCACATCCTCTGTGCTAAAAGGTGGCATCATTTATGTTGACATGATTGGCTGGTACGGTGCAGAGTATGCAGTGAACAAACTAAATTTCCTTAAAATGGAATGGTTCTGCTCTGAAAATTTGTCTCTAAATAAAAAAAAGGAGGTAAAAGAACACCAAACTAGAAAGTAGAATTGCTCCAAAAAGTTTATTACATCTCTCCCAACTGTTCCAATTTATATGGGAAAGTGCTGATTATCAGGACTGAAGGGTCCATGCATCAACAACTTATCGGCACAATGCTCCATTTTGCCGATATATTGGGTGTAAAAAAAAAAAAAAAGTTTGTGGTACATGGCAAAAACACTCCACGAAAAGGACATGGCAATGCCTCCTTTTGGCCATGACCATACATAGAATTTTCTGATGTTGTGAGACATGGCTTATTTATTGTGGAACCTTTCTGTAAAATATGGCTGCATGCACAATACAGTGCAAAATTCAGGCAAAAACTACGGTTCTAACTGTGTGGAGTTTGTTTATTCTCCCCGTGTATGCGGGGGTTTTCTCCGGGTGCTCCAGTTTCCTTCCACATTCCAAAAATATACTGGCAGGTTAATTGGCTCCAAACTAAGATTAACCCTAGTGTGCTTGAGCATGTGGTAGGGAATATAGAGTGTAAGCTCCACTGGGGGCAGGGACTGATGTGAATGGCCAAAATTTTCTGTAAAGCTCTGCGGAATATGTGTGCGCTATATAAATAACTGGTAATAGGTAAAAAAAATAAAATAATGCACCCTAGGAGAAAAATTACACCAAGACTCTGCAAACCTGAACACACTGCCCTGCACCGATGAAGACAAAGCTTGCTGAAACAGATCTGTTTGTAGGTAGATGTGCAGTGTCAGCAGAACCTGTGCCATGTACTAAACACCCAGTGGATGGGGCGCTAACTCGCAGGGCTGCTATGTAAATATAATTTTCCAGAGGTCCCCTCCTTAGCAAAAATGTATTTCATCACAAGCAGAATAGATCAAACTAATAAATATATAGAAAAACAAATACAAATCACAACTATACAAATAAATGAAAAAAATATGAATAGCTTTTAAACATGTAAATAAAATCAGGACATGTCGGACACAGAAAAGCAACAATTACCTTAAGGAGCTGGGTATCAAATCCCAAAATTTTTGGTCCCGGAACAGGAGGACAGATACAAGATACCCAACTGGAGAAAAGGCAAAGATAATAGAAGATATTTTACTAAAAAGAATGACACAATGCATAACACAAATGTGTGAACTACTGTGGAGTCCTGCCACCAACACTATATTCTCATTAAATGAAGATGGCATTAGCTATGTTATGGCTCATCTTTAAAGGTAGGTATTGTGTTGTATGTATGGATGGATGAATGTTATAACATGAATGAAAAAAAGTTCACCCTAGTGAAAACAACAAAAATTGTTCTGGCAGCATAGCCCTAACATGACCAGTCTTGTTAGATGAATATATTAAAGTAACATGTATCCACTGATACAAAACACTGTTTTCATCAACATTTAGCTTTCCTCAATATCATCGCACCCATGCATATATCTACACTGTGACGCAAAAGTAGCTACCTGCAACCTTTTAACGCCATTGTCCAAATCATAGTCAAACAAATGATGACGGACAGTACACCGATGGATAGCCAAAGGATCAGATCTCGCTTCTTCACACCTGGACAGAAAGAGTCACAATATGGCAGTTACCATTTTAAGTTTAGGTATAGAGGACTTCAGATTATCTAACCACCCTGCTAGCCATTTCTTATAGAAATATTTAATTTACAGTTATACTGATAGCGGTCATCTCCCAATACTCCTTAAAGGATCACTCTGATGAAGAGTGTAATTTTAGTGGATTAAAGGGAGAACGCAATAAACATTTTAGTGGCTTTGATAAGAAAAAAAAAAAAAAAAAGCTTGGCCTGAATGCAAACTTGTGTTTCACATATTAATAGAAAGAATTACCAAAAAAAAAAGTTTAATTGTATTTTATTATTTAATTACATAAAGTTTATCCAGTTGGTGGTACCAGCTAGTTGGTGATACCATGGTGGTATCATTTACATGGCAGTTAAGAGGTGGATAATGTTCTATATGGGAGTAGGGAAGGGAAGAGAGAAATACCACAGGATAAATATGTTCCATGTAATTGTTCAATAAATATACTTGTTCTAGAATATAGGGTTATTTCTCACCAATAAATAATGTAACAATGTCAAACCACTGCTAAATGACCTGGAAAGAATTTTCTTATTTTTCTTGTTAATTTAAGTCAGATTGTTTTGTTCTCTTTTAATTGTAATTTGATTTCATGGAAGTGTAAAAATAAATAATAAAAGTGATAAATCATTACACTATAAAACAGTCAGTTTTCTTTCATACATTCATCACATTAACAAAGGGTTGGACTGTGCGGGTTTTAATCCGTATAATAAATTAAAGGTGCTATGCACTTAAAGTGAATGCATACCATATGCTTAATTTTTTTTTCCTTATTGTAGCCATCATTAATCATATGGTCACAACATCATCAGCCTGTCTATTTGTGAGATTTTTGTTTTCTCACACTTACTAGAACGATTTGAGTAAAAATAAATGATTCCTGCTTTTAACCATACCACAACTGATACCATTCTAGGCTAAACTAAAAAGTATTTTTCACATCAGCTCTAATTATCTAGGCAATAAAAACAGGGAATTTTTTTTATAGCTAATCATAAAATGTGAATATTCAACTACTATTGTTGGTTTAATGGACAGAATGCAGAAGTCTGCTGGTATAGTATTAACTTTTTTTTTTAAATTAGCTTACAAATGAGTTAAACAGTAACAAATAAATACAGGTATTCATTAGTAACAATAACACTGCACTGGCACATTAATCAGCATATATACAGCGGGTAAAATAAGCATTGAACACAACATTTTTCTCAGCAAATAATGGGGCTATTGTAATTAAATTTTCACCAAAAATGTCAGCAACAACCCATGCAAAGAAACTAAACCATAGTGGTCCATAAATTATGTTACATGTAATACTGTGAAATGACACAGGGAAAAAGTATTGAACACGCTTACGGAAACTTAATACTTCGTACAAAAGCCTTTGTTGGTAATGACAGCTTCAAGACGCCTCCTGTATTGAGAAACTAGTCGCATGCATTGCTCAGGTGGGATTTTGGCCCATTCTTCCACACAAACAGTCTTCAAATCTTGAAGGTTCTGTGGGCCTCTTCTATGAACTCTGATCTTTAATTCTTTCCATAGATTTTCAATTGGATTCAAGTCAGGTGATTGGCTGGGCCATTCTAGCAGCTTTATTTTCGCTCTCTACAACCAATTGAGTGTCCTTGGCTGTGTGTTTGGGTTCATTGTCTTGCTGAAATGTCCACCCTCGTTTCATCTTCAGTATCCTGGTAGATGGCTGCAGATTTTTATCAAGAAGGTCTCGGTACATTTTTTCCATTCATACTTCCTTCAAATGATATGAAGTATTCCAGTACCGTATACTGAAAAACAGATCCACACCATGATGTTCCCACCTCCAAACTTCACTGTTGGAATGGTATTTTTGGGGTGATGTGCAGTGCCATTTCTCCTTCAAACATGGTGTGTATTATGGCATCAAAAGAGTTACATTTTGGTCTCATCTGGCCAGACTATGGGCCTGATTCAGACCTGGTTGCAAGAGCTGAGCGCTCGCAACCGGGTCAATGGTGGCCCAGAGCGCATGCGCACGACGGAGCCGGCTCCGTTGTGCGCATGTGAGAGACCCGGATAGCGACGGGCAAGCCGTCGCTCCGGGTCTCGTACCAAAGGGGGCGTGCTGTCGATGTTGAGTGACAGCACGCCCCCTTTGGTGGGCGGGCCGGGGGAGTGGCTGCCCAAACGGAGGCCTTCCCATGTGAACGCCTCCATCTGGGGCCGGCCCCACAGACATCACAAGTGATGTCAGTGGGAGAGATTTTGGCTCTGTTAGAGCCGAAATCTCTCTGGGGCTTGCGGCAACGAGACCCTACCACAAGGGTCTCATCGCAAGCCCGATGGTCGCGATGATCTTGACCATCGCGACCATCTTCCTGGCCGCTCGCTATAGCTGTGGGTGGTCACCCACAGCTATACGAGCGGCCAGGAGGCCGTTCCAAAAAAAAATAAAAAATAGCCCAGCCCTGATTCAGAGCGAGCTCTGAATCAGGGCCTATGTTCTCCCAGTATCTCACAGGCTTGCCCAAATGTTGTGCAACAAACTTTAGACGTTCTACAATATGCTTTTTCTTCAGCAATGGAGTCTTGCGTGGTGAGAGTGCATACAAGCCATGGCAGTTGAGTGCATTACAATTGTACCTGCTAATTCCAGGTCTTTCTGAAGCTTTCCATAAGTGGTCTTAGGGTTTAATGTCTTTGCATGTGTGGATTGCATGGGTTGTTGCTGACATTTGGTGAAAATTTCATTACAAAACAAAAATGTTGTACACCACAACATCACGCTGTAATTTGATACAAAACGCACATTTGTTTTTGAAGGAACAGCATAATTTTTAGAGTAATGAATAAGCAACATACATAATTATCATCAATATCTAAAGGTCAATGGGCCCAATTCCGAGATGTATGCTATTAACATCGCAGCTGTCTCTTTGGATGCAGCAGTGATGTTAAAATATGCTAATGACACAGGAGGCGCCTTGTGCAAATAGACGCCTCTTGCCGGCTTCTGCGATTCGCTGCTGCGACAGAGGTCGCAGCATCTGATCACTCGGTCACCGTTGATCGTTGTTTTTCATGGAGCAGAAGCCAGTGACGCTGGGTACAAGGACGCAGCCACTGGCTTCAGCACACCCAGGAAACAGGGCCAACACAACCCCATTTTCTGCTACGCTGCCTGACGCAACCTGCAAACGGCTGACAGTCAGGCTACGGCTTGCGGGCGAGCGCAAGGAGATCTGCACGTGCGTAGTAAATACCCTGCGCAGAACTTCAAACATCCGAGTTGCATGCAAACCATCGGGACCAATGTCACCCTCCGCGCCATATGCATACCTCCAGGGATTTGGATATAACTTTCCTCGCTCCACTCACTCCAATGTCCACTGTACGGCTTGCAGCGAACCTCTACTGCGTAGCTCTCTCCAGGCGTTAGGCTAAAAACCTTCAACTTGGTTTGTTCCTCGACAATGTGGTTCTAAAAAGAGAGAAGTAAACGTGGAGTAAGCATACATCCAAAATAAGAAAAGCACAAAAATGGACATCTTACGCTACAGAGTGTTTTAATCATTCACATCAGTCCCTGTCCCAGAGCTTACAATCTATATTCTCTAGAACCAAAGTCAAATAGAGGTCAATTGGCGACCGATCATGAACATGTTCAGTGCCGTTACAGGGAGGTATTGCGCCCTGGGCTGGTCCATCCTCATATGTGCCATCATGATGTCATAGAGGCGGCGGGACCATTGAGCAGAGCACTGGGCGTGTCATAAGTATGAGCCCTGCGGCTCTTCAGGTTGTAAGCCAGTGCCACAGGGCGGCAAAGTTGCCAGACACCTCAGTCAGGCGCCCTGGACAGCGGGCACCCCTACTTAGGGCCCTGAACATGTTCATGCCTCTTCATATGGATGAAACGCAGCCAAGTCCGACATTTTTGAGCCTCTCTACTCATCAAGCACCTGTTGTAACTAGATATATGGCATTACCCACACAACACCAGACTCTTAACATCTGATCGATTACTGCAGGCACTAATGTGGTCTGCATCATGTTATGAAAATAAATAAAATTAAGAATCAGCAGAGGTCTCTGCCAGACAAAATTTCACACACGTGGCCCAAGTATTCTTTTTAAAGGATTTCAAATATCTGCTTACCTCCCATTCCTGCTTTTTCTCATCTTTCAGGCGCACCTCATACTTAAGTGTCAGCCAGCCCGCTTTAACATCAGCCTTCAGAGGCGGGATCCATTTCACCAGCAGATAGGGTAAACTGGAATTGTTGCCCTCGTACGCAAGGGTCAGATTTCTCGGAGGATACGTTTTCACTACAAGGAATAAAGACTAAATTTAGAAAAAATTTAAAAAGCCTCAGCTAAAGAGGTGAAACTAGTTAGTCAGAGGACCCCTTGATTGACGGCACCCATATTGTGCGACAAGTAACCTTGCAAACTGCTCCGACATTTGAATTACGGCCTCTACAGCCGATAAGCACGGGACACAGAGAGACTGCTGGTGGCAGTGTAGCCCGGCTCAGGCTGGCGCTGAAAGACGTATCGGAGACTAATCTTCTAGAGTAATTTGACCAGGATACACAGACTACAGTTTTCCGTAGGTACTATGTGTCACCATTCTATGGGGTCTATTTACTAAGCAGTGTTAGGAGAGAGTGAAAAGTCATAAGGTGCCAGCCAATCAGCTTCCAACTGTCATCTCACGGGCTGTGTTTGAAAAATGACAGTTGGGAGCTGATTGGCTGGCACCTTATCACTTTTCACTCTGTCTCCTAACACTGCTTAGTAAATAGACCCCTTTGTGACTTAATAGCCTGTTCTATTCATATGATACATATGGACAGTGTTGCAGTATTTTACTAAATTGGACCCAACATCACCATATTCAAATCCTTTTAGGGGATTTTTCAGAGGAATATGCATTATACCGTTTTATATATAACTAATAGCGGATATTCATCAAATTATATGTTATTGCTAATATATACACACATTGATACTTTTTATGTGATTAAATAAATACAAATATATTTTTTAATGTACGGAGTCGTGACCATTTTCAATTTCTGCTACCTCACAATTTACAATCTGGTTATTATTAGCGCAGTTCCCTCTTTTTTTCTTATAGTATTTTTATGGGTGTTCACAGGCCCCAACAATAGGATCTGCAGCTGGTTAACAATTAAGTTAATTACACATGAGTGTTGGATATTATTAGCGCTGAGGTAAAGGATTTATTTTAGCAAAAAAAAAAAAAAAAAGGAAAGAAGATATAATGCAGAAGTATACAAGTCTGACTTTTAAAGGAGAAGGCAATATGAAATTTAGAGTTTTTCAGACACATTTCTCCATCGGTTTCAAAAACCCTCTCTATTCAAAAAGACACACTATGTCTGTTGCTCTTCTGAAATAGAATTATGAAGTTGAACTGTAGTTGATGTATTGCAGCCAGAATGGATATTTCACAAAGGATATCGCCCTTATTAAGTTGTGATGTAATAAAACCAAAATGTCGGCTGGAGAAACGCGTTGCAATTCCAGGAAACAGAAGAAGTAGTAATAATAGATTTTAACTGCATTTAATTGGCAATTTAATTTTGGGTATAAATTTGAGTGTAGCAAAACAAATGTGGACCAAATATAATCTTATATATAAAAATCACTGGTTTGGTTGTTTGTCTGTCTGGTTATGCATTTGGACACCCCTGCACAGATTGGGATGAAACAAACACGAGGTGGTCCAGGTTTTAGGGTTCCAGTTGGATCTCCTGTTGGTGTACGCTGGGTGGAACTTTGACCCGGGGAGCCTGTTCTGGGCCTTCCGTTGGATAGATTTGAAGGAAAACTTCAGAGTGGTAACATTGGATCCCAGAAGACACACTAGGGGTTTGAGGTCCCAGTCGGACCTCCCGTTTGTGTATGTTGGGCTTTGCCCAGGGAGCCTGTTCTGGGCCTACCACTGGATGGATTTGGATGAAAACTTCAGAGGGGTGCCAACTGGTCTTGGATGCCTACTTAATAACTTGAAGATTTAAACCCCGGCAACGTCACTGGGGTCACGTGACCCTAAGCACATGCCAGATTTGGGGAAACCGAAAGTAAAGCCCCCTTACCGCTCACATCAGATAACGCTCTATATTTGTTCACCACAATGGAAATTTGACACACTGAGCCTCAATCCGTTATTGTGCCCGATTCTGAGTCAGGCGCACTGCCGTTGTCTGTTGCAACTGATTTTTTTTTTACTACGCATGCATCTAAAATCGCACGCGTCCAGAGATCGTGCACACAGAGCTGCAGCTGCGAATGAGACAGTTTCAGACAGGTCTTAAATTTTTTTTGCCTGTTCCTTGCGGTGGCTTTGTGGATGCACGGAGATGGTCAATCTTATGGGAGTGTTGCGAGCCTTTGCTGAAGTGGTTGTGGCTTGGCATACTTTACAATCTACAGCCAGCGTGGGGCTGGCACACGTTTCGATGATGCGACCAATGGTTATATCTAAATATGCACCAGGAATGATTGCGGCATCTGAAGACGCTTGCACATTCAGAAGCACGGATGTACACCAGGGAAGAGCTTATAGCGGTATTTGCATAAAGAGGCAGACGTACAACCGGCAAAAAACAGACGAACTACACTGTTCCCGATCAGTCCCCTTGTGTTTAAACCATGGATATTTATAACGGGTTAGGTTCCATCGCTCGGGATCCTGGTGGACAAAATCCTGACGCCGGCATTCTAACAGGGTTAGGATACAGACACCTGTCGGGCCGTATCCTAACCCTCCCACTCCCCGATGCCTAAACCTAACCCTCCTCCTGGTGCCTAATCCTAACCCTCCCCCCAACCCTGCTACTTACCTTCAGGATGCCAGTGTCGGGATTCTGACAGGTGTCAGATTCCGGAGACGGCATTCTGAGCACCGGAATCCCCACAGTCAGTAATAGGACCGCATCCCTTTTCCATCATGAGGACACCAGGGAGTTTATCTACCAACTGGTGATAACGATTGATTTTGCCAACATTAGGGCTTTTTAGCACTTTATCCTATGCAAAAGGTAATCCCACTACTATCGCCAGCGGTTAACCCAGCCTGCAGTATAAATATATGCATTGCCGTTACATGGTAAAGCCTATTTTTCAAGTACTGTGGCGCTACAAGTAATGCTGCAATACCGTTTCTATCATAGCTATCTTGAGATGGCAATAACAGCTTAAAAATACATTTTTGAAAAAATTATTCTTTAAATAAACATTGTAATTTTTATTTTTTACATTTTTTGTAAAGTTTTTTTTTTTAAATCTAGTTTTCATTTTTAAAACACTAGTCCGGGCTTTCAGTTTCAATGAGCGTGCAGAAGTCTGAATAGACTACTTTAAATTAAATTAGAGATGTGTGTGGACCCCTGTGTTTTGTTTTTGGTTCTAATTCATCATTTGGTTTTGTCAAAAACAACCTTTGGTACGTAATGTTTTGGTTCGATTTTGAATTCCTTAAAAAAAAAAATTTAAATAAATTTAACAACAACTGCTAAAATCATGTAATTTGGACCCATTTACATGCAATGCAGGTTTTTAGAATTGGAGATGTTGCCCATAGCATCCAGATTCTAGCCATTATTAGAAGGAGCTAGATAATTGTTAAGTAGAATGTGATTGGCTGCTATGGGCAACATCTCCAGTTCTAAAAACCCGCACTTTAGTAAATATACCCCCAAGTGTTGGGTTCTAAAACCACCTTTCGATTGTCTTTATGCCCGAAATTTAAAAGGGCAATGTTTTGCTAGTAAAATCACTGCTCTCATAAATTTCGAGCATAAACAGGATCAGATGCGCCGGGTTTTAGAACCAGACGCTCAGTAAATATGCTCCCAGGGCCGTATCACGGGGGCAGTTGATATTTCTCGTCCAGTTGTGTCATTATGGGTTTTTTTTTCTAGGGTGCAGAGATAAAAATAAATATAAATCTTACCTATGTGAACTACCTCAAACTGATAGATCTCAGACAAGTTCGACCCAAGCGCATTTGTTGCCTTCACGTAGGCAAAATAGTATATCCAGAGGGAAGAATGAGCAAAGTAGCAGGAGTTGGGACCCGAGGTGTGATAGTCTGGACACTCCGAATGTGCGTCATTCCTGGAATAAAACAGACACTTGAAACACAAAACACTTACAGAAGTCAATTGGCTCATATATGAGGAATTCAGGGCATTTAAGGAGGGCAAAATGCCTATATACGGCAACAGTACAGATGCCATTTTTAAATTGCTGGGCGTTTTTGTGCGCAGTAGTGGCGGCTTTGTAGCACTCAGCGCTGGTCAACAGGTAGATCAGTGTGGAAATAAAAATGACAAAACAGGGCAAAGCGCAAACTGTTGCAAAGGAATTAAGGGGGATTTAAGTGGGCAATTTTTGCAGACGTACTACGGGGGTGGGGGAACAATAGGGGTGTAGCGATAACACACACCACTGCACCTACAGAGTATTGGTGGTACACATAGAGGGTCACGATACCTACTCAGAGAATATGCAGTTTGGGTACTTTGGAGACATTCACATAAAAGATCTTCACAATAAGATACTAAGAGCCGTATTCAATTAGTGGCTATAATTGAATACGGCCCTAAAAGTAGATCATTTATAATGCAGAATACAAATCTCTATTAGGTTACGATCCAGGAGCATAAGGCAATCACCAATATGGTGGACACTTTGAAAAAGTACATAGGGCAAACTTTACTAAGCGGCGGGTTCCAAACCCCCTGCGATTTGGTGGCGGTTTGACGGCGGGTTCTAAACCTCGGGGGTTTGTGTGGCGGTTTTGCAGCGGTTTCTAAATGACAGCCCTTTTCTATTCTATTCTAAAATGTGTTTTGACGGTGGTTTTGGCCTTAGTAAATCTGCGAATAGCAAAACCGCCACCAAACTGCCGGGGTTTAGAACCCGACGCTTAGTAAATTTTAAAATTAAAAAAAAAAATTCTAAAATTGCTAAAACCAGAAAATATGACGAAATGTAAAACTCAAGAGTCCTTCATAAAAATCTCAACACCCAAGCAGTGTAAGCGTGTGCTGCAATTGAGTGAAAAGTGATAAAATGAAAAAAAACATCATTCCAAACACGAAGCGTGAATGACCACAACATCCTCAAAACATGTTGGGATGATTTTTTTGCAATAAAAGATCAGAGAGAAAGACAAATTTAGGAAAAGCAATCATGGTACCTGTTCTAGACGGACGTTTTTCTCTCACTCAATTTATTCAGACAGGACACATTTCCAGTCCTGGAAAGAGTTATTAAAAAATCCCATGCAGGCTACAACCAAAAGATAAATGTAGCTTACTTTTCTGTCCAATATATCAGGGAATAGTTGGTTGGAAGCCCACCATCAGATCCCGTCTCCCACCAACAGGTAAATGTTTCCATCTCATAAGATCTGCACCTTTCGGTCACATTAGGTTTTCCTGGCGGGGACTGCGCTATAGGAAATGACATGAAATTTACATTTTGTTTGGCAATAGGACATTCAAGACTGAAAGGAAAAAAAAAATGTACATAAAATATGTATCCTCATTAAAATACAGTAAAAAAAAAATTCAAGCCTTGAGGAGAGGTATCAAACCTTCAAGAGAGATAAAGTGGACAAGTTTATCTTTCTAGGCAAAAATGTTTGATACAGTTTCCTACAATTGTTATTTAGTGAGAACCTTAGAAAAATCTTCATTAAACACCTGCCTATTATATTAACTAGGAGAAAACAAGCAACATTACCCAAAGAGCTGTCATGTCTATACCACCACTTACATGAACAGTTGACCCCCATTTAAGTGCTTGACAAACTGAGGATTATGAACGACATTGGGAACTGCAAACACAAATCCACCCGGAGGCTGTTCTTCCTTGTTTGAGGTCTCGTCAGCATAGGGTTGGGTGGGGAGGAAGGGGGAAGGGGTTCTGCTCAATATAGGATTTTGCTCATCATGCAAATAAAAGCAGCTCAACTGTGCCAACGGTCACTTCCTAAAACACTATTTACATTGGGTTAAATAGCTTTCCAAATCGGAAGTAAATAAAATTCACCTTTATTATTTGTTTTTTAGATTAATGCAAAACCTCTGAGCTAATTTTCTGAAATACATTATCTGAGCTGTATATACATCACTAAACTTGGTCTTGTTCCTTTTGAGGACAGCAGTCATCTTACGGCGACACTTACGGTCTACCTTGCAGAGCATAAAGACTGAATGTCAGACTTGGAGTCTTCAGGTTAACAGAAATCCTGTAAGGGCTGGTGAAATTATGCAGGGGCATGACCTGCAGTGTCAACAAATAACTAACATGCCATGCCTCGATGTTTGCCCAATGACATCAGCACCAATTCATACGTACATAACAAATTTAAAAAAAAAAATTAACCGCATTTTAGAAAGGTGTGCCTTAAAATATATACAGATGTTAATGGGGACACATTAGGTTTAATATGTATCTGCACATTTAATTTAATACACTTTAAAAAATCTGTAGAGATTTAACCACAATTCTGATTAAAAGAAAAAAAAATAGCGTCAAGTCATTCATAAATACTTCATGCATAATTTAATTTTTTTATTATTTTTTTTTTAAATGGACATTCCAATAGTCTACACCCCCTCCCATTCCCGTTACAGGGTATGGCGGAAGAAAGGGAGAAAGATTGCCAAGTAAGTTTATGAAGTCTGCAAAGTAGGTGTACAGTAATCCCCTAAATCCCAGTAATTAACATTACTACCAATCTATTCAACAGTATACATATAGATATTAGTTTTTTAATTGAAGCCACATAGTGTGCCTCAAAGCATTCTGGTTCAGTGAAAGTTGGAAGCACTGGATTTCCGTGTTCTGTATTTGGCCTCAGTGTTTTGTTGTACAATGAATTTTAGTGGGATGTAGTCAGCATCCCAGCTCCAGAATCCCGAAGGTAAGTATTGGGAGGGTTAGGTGTTAGGGTTAGGTTAGGGTTAGGCACGGGGAAGACAGGGTTAGAGTTACGGTAGGGAGAGGGGGAGGGTTAGGGTACTTACCTTAAGGGAGCCAGGATTCTCACTGTTAGGATGCCGCTGTCTGTATTCTGACCGGCGTCAAACAATTTTAGTAATGAGTAGGCTTATGTGGGGATGAATGACTTTGGGCAGCGGTTCCCAAACTCTGTCCTCAATGCAGCCTAACAGTCCAGATTTTAAAGATGTCAAAGATTAAGCACAGGTGCCTTAATTAGTACCTTAGTCATCTGTGCACTAGCATGGATATCCTTAAAACCTGGACTGTTAAGGCATCTTGAGGTTTGAGCTTGGGAAATCCAGACTTTAAAGAGGTCTGCTGATAATTTAAAAAAAAATACATGGGGAAGGTCGTGTTGGTTAGAGTGTAGGGAACTATAATGGAGTGTGGATTAGGGTGTTGTCGGATTGAACAGTGGTGATGGGCGAATAAGAAGAAAAAAACATTTTTACATACAGTACACAAAGTTATTTGGCACTGCAGCACGGTAGAGAACTGTGAAAAAAGCCCCGCCACTGCCTGATATTGGTTAGATAATCTAGCATAGTCAGAAATCATGAAGGTCTCGATAATAGGTAAAGGCCAGTAAACAAAAACTGGATATACTATAAACTTTGTCGGGTACTCTTTTTCGCGAAACGGCTTATCCTGCAAATTTATACCTCTCCCGCAATCCTAATAGCCGTGGTTTTGGCGGGTGCGAATTTTGACATGCAGTTTTACCAAATTAGCTTTCACCACCTACTGAGCAGGTGAAGAGTTGTGGAAAATCCCCATTTCAAAAATGTAAAAAATATCAGAACCACTAGGGACACCCTTTAGGTAAAAATAAATGTTTAAAATTAGCTTATTGTGGCCAATAAGGACATGTCATTTTTGGGTTGAAAAAGTGCAAAGTGCAGGAAAATGGGCACATTGATGTGGGACAGGTATATTGGGCGGGGGGGGGGGGGCGCTGTATTAATGCAACGGGTGTTTTTAAGATTGCAGGTGGGTGTTAGAGGCAGGGTTTGAACTTTTTTTTTTTTTTTTTATAAAAAGTGTCTTTAAATGACACAAATATATACTTGTAGGCATTTTTATGCACCCCCAAATTAAAAACATTTGGCAAAAAACCCCCCACTTGTTTTCTATTATTTGACTGTTTAAGAAATATGAATAAAAAACAGCCATATGACACAATGGGGGCAATTCAATTCAACACGAATTTAATAGCGCCCAGAGCCATTAATTTCAGTGCGCTGTGTGGTCGGAGAATGCCGCTTCTCGCGCCTTAACACCCTTATAAACCGGCATTCTCTGACCAAAGTGCCAGGGGCGCGGCTGTTGGCACTGGGCTATGCAGAAAACAGCTGCGCGCCCGGCACTTTGGTCAGATTTCTCCTCACATCCCCAGGGGGGTGCGAGAAGATATCCTTAGCGCGCCCAAACAGCGCGGTGTATTGAATAGCTTCAGGAGCTCCCTCCCGCGGCAATTCAACATCGCACTGAATTGAATCGTCCCCAATTAAAGAACCCCAAATACATTAGGGCCATTAACACACTTCTATTATGTTACCCTTTATCACTTTGCCTTTTCTTGAGGTACAGGCAGATTACACCATTTTTCTCTATACTTATCGCAGGTAAAACCAAGAAGAATTTTCGCCCGAATGCCACAGTGCAACTTTTGGAATTATATTGCGTGACAAACAGAAGCAGGCATTACTACTATACCTTGGCTATAACGATTTATTATGGTGCTTCAACTAAATTTTTTGGGAAAAAAAAAACAACACAGACAACCATCACTCACTCTTAAAATGGGTCTTGCCCTTCTGAAATACTGAAGCAATTGAGATATTGCACGTTTAATTTAGAGATCATGTTTTCGGTGGGGTGGTTAATGCGATTGGAAGACGGTAGTTTGGGCGCCTCACTGTGTAAGAGCCACAAACCTGTCAGCAATACACAAAACACCGGTAACTATTGTTTAAACAAAGCAGCACCAAAAAAAAAAAAAAAAAGTTTAATACTGAATTTAGCGTCTCTGAACAGTGAATTGTGGGTAATGTGAGAAAACCGTTTTGCATATAGCACAAAACACACGTATGACAATTATGCGCATAGCGGTGTGTGCCAAGAGTGGATTTGGCTTTGGTGGAATAGCGAGGATTAATCTTTATCCAACACGTGTACATGAGCCAGGAAATTTCCAAGCCTGTGACACAAAATCATTCTTCGGAATCAGTCAAGCTAAATGGTTTTGTCGTTGCTAATGGTGTCGATACGAGCGGCTTCCTCTGCACATATGCTTTATCTCCAGTATAAATGGACAACTCTGCATTTAACCTCAACACAATTTCTCTAAGCAGAGAGAACACAAAAGCTTACATAATAATATCAGGCAACGCATCAAATTATCAATCTGAAAAGAACCACATAAATAATTCAGCACACGACCATGAACAGCCGTGAGAAAAAAAACCCTGTGCCGTGCAATAGTCAGATCTTCTAGAATTATATTGATCGTACTAAAAAGCAATTTTCCCCCGTTGGGACATTATGGGGGTCAATTCAATTAGAAGAGAGTCTGTGAAAGAGTTTGTTTCAGGAAACTCGCGTATATAGTGAGAATGTGCACCTCCAAGAAATGTGAGATTCAATTTAAATGCCAGTTTGCAGTACTCTCGGCAAAGGTTCGTGACGTTTCTACGAAAAGCAACCTAGTAGAAGAGCATGAAAGAGTGGGGAAACCATCCTGCACCCCAAAATAAATGGCAAATGAGATAGCGAGCAAGTGCTTTTCAGCACTTGGGAGACTGCAGAGAGGTAAATATAACTATATATGGGTGCGGCCTGCACCGATTATAAATACGCCATTAGGATCAAGGCTCTCACAGCCAATCAAAAGCAGACAGACAATCATCTTCAGTGCATATTTTGCATATTAGGAATTGAGCAAGCCAAATGGTACCTCCCCTGGCAGGCACTTGTGTCTTTTTTAGTGGTCCGGTCGAGTTGCTTGTGTGTGAGCACGCCCCTGCCATACTCTGCAATCCCTTGCACGCCCCCTCCGTCCTCTGTAAGCAGCTGGAACAGCAAAATGCGTCCAAATCTACAGGAGGCTGGTTGATGGTTCACCTATGGTGCTTCTAAAGATGCCCAGAGACGGAAAAGCATCACTCAAGGCGCTGCAAGTGGGCATTTTCAAATTAGATTAAATTTTCCGCGGTACAGCCCCATAATGAGACCGATAGTCTACTGTGGTTGCGGCTGGTCTGAGATATTCTATATGACTACGACAATGTGACACTAATTTAGGGCAGGAAAACAAATCATCTAAAAAAACAAACTTTTAGAAGAGAAATCCACCCACTCAGCACACAATAAACCCGTCACAAGGAGCACAGCGTGGGAACGGTTCAGGCATTCGGAGACTCTGGGGGGGTGGGGTCGGGGGATCAGGCAAATAGAGCTGAAGCAAGGGACAATTTCTTTTTAAACAAATACATTTTCTCCAGATGAAACACTGTGGATCAGTTTTGTATCTGCAAGACGTGTAACTAGAGCAACTTTTTGAAAATTGCTTTATGACTATCCGAGACTTATAATATATTGTTAATAACAACGCTGTGAAATCCAGCACACGATGTCCTTGGAGGAATGTTTCTCAACTAATAGTTTACGTGCTTAACATTTTTTTAGTACCCATCGGAGATTCACAGTATTTTAGGTCTGATTTAGGTGTACACTAATGCATTTGCCATTTTGATCCCGTAGGCAGGCGCTTTGTGAAAGTACGCCAACGCTGTACCCGGCTGAAAATGTACTGAGACGCCCAACCGGCGGCTTCGATGATTCAAGCAAGTGCATACAAATAAACAGCCACCGTTACAGATCATTCGATAATCGGCTATCTGAGTAGCCCTATGGGCACGTAGAATGGACGCCTGAACCAAGCTGTCAGAACCACTTTATTTGGGTACGGGATTGCAGATGCAAGCTACTGCACGCCACGATAACGGCCAGAGCACGCCTGCTTGTTTTGCAGCCACTGCAAATTACCTTCCCAAACGGTCTCTGATCATCAATCGCTCTGCAATGGTACCTTGAAGAGTGCAGAGTGCGACCGTGACGCATGCACAGTTCGCCGATAATCTCCCAACTGTATAAATATATGCTATTCCGATATCTCTATATCGGGCCCTTGGCCATTCGGCAGGTGTCATCTGCGCAGAGATATAGTGAATATATATTTTTTTGTTTAACAACATCATAACTAGGGGGGTCTATTTACTATGGGGGTGATTCAATTCAGCTTGAATTGAAAAGCACAGAGAGGGAGCTCCCGGAGCTATTCAATTCACTGCGCTGTTTCGTCCGACTAATGAACTGTTCTCGCCCCCTCTTGAGAGTGTGAGGAGAAATTCGACTAAAATGCCGGCTGCACAGCTGTTTTCCTGCTTATCATGGCGCTAACAGCACCAAAAATAAAACTTCTTCTGGAAAATACATTTTGTCCCAGGACATTAAAATAGGTTAATGACTTGTTGATTACCATTTTAAAATTATTTATGGGTTTGTCTATTTGGGACTTTACTCATTTCACACAATGGAGTATGCTGTAGTTTATTTAGCCATGTACATATTTAGAACCGTTCTAACAGCCTAAGGATTTCAGTGGTACCCAAATCCTCTTACCTTCCCTAGCCTTAACTTAAAAAACCACTTCACTTTAAAAACATTCAAAAAACCTTAAATAAAGAGCCAGACACCAGATTTGCCATAACAATAAAAAGCTATTTATTTTGACAAGAAAATTTAAGGAAAGTTATAGGTATGTGATGAGAAGAATGGTGGCAACCAGTGACACGCGGCACTAAAAATAGAAGCCATTCAATCACCCAACATTCACTGGTGACCCACCCTCCTTTAGAGGCATCTTATGATACACCTGTCATTGTAGGACAGTATCGTCATGCCCGTCCAGGAACATCAGCATTCCAAAACTAAGGGAGGGTGCACCCAACAAACTTTATAAAACCTAAAATGAGCCGTTCCATACCGCACCACCTTAATAAGACAGGTCACACCCCTTACCAAACCGGACAAAAAGCAGCAAACTGAAGGGATAACTTTGGGATGCAAAGAAGATGAGCCAGGAAGGGCTGTACCTTGCAAAGCAAAATCTCCAAACTCCTCCCCCTAACATAACGTAACCAAAAAAAAAAAAACAACTTAAAAAAAACCTATAAAACGATCATGGAACATTATTAAAACAGACAAATATTTGAACCCCCTTGTATCCCCCAGATTACAAAAAAAAAAAAAAAAAAAAAACTTTGTGGATTAATCTGCCTAATTTTTAATTAATCATTCAGCTGTTCTTCAGAGGTTACGTAAAGCAGACTGACATCTAATACGCAAGGAAACAAAACAAGCATTCAAGCAAACTGTATAACGCAAGAGCAGCAATATGCTTACCATCCATAGATGCTATGCAGATTAACAGAATAAGGGCCAGTGGTACACAGAAGGCGAGGAACAGTTTTTGGAGCATGCTGGATGCCAAGTTCAACTCACGTTCAACAAATGGACGATCACAGTATCACTGAGAAAGAAAAAAAGGAAATAAATTTAAAAAAAAATAATATATATGTTGACAATAAAGTAGTTTTAAAAAAAACAAAGATGGATACATTTTAAAAACGATGAAGATCAAACACTAGTAGGCAAACATAATCAATATTTATAAACTATATATATATTTTTAAACAATTTATCAAGTCCAGAATCCGGATATAGTGAGTTTCTGTCCATTCGCTAGTATTAAATAAAAAGGTCCTTTCCAGAAAGAGATAAGAGCACTTACTTGCATTACAGAACAGTGGTCACCATCCAATTTGGAGCAAAGATCTACACAAAGATCATGAATTTACAATAGCCGATCCAGGGGGGGGGGGTCTTTAGAGAGGAGGGGGCCCGTGTGCATGCCCCGTCCGGGCATGCACACGGGCCCTGGACGCTAGAGTGTGGGCACTAGAGTGTGGCCGGAGTCTACTGTGCATGCGCAAAACGCCGGAAAAATAGCCGTGGTGGCCATTTTTCCTGCTTTTTGTACAGCGCTGACACCCGGAGAGGTAAGTTTTAAGTAATATGGGTGTAGGGTGTGTGGTGCGTGCCCCCCCTGGACCCAGGGGCCCGTGTGCACCCCTTATAGATACACCCCTGAGCGGATCCTTGAAAACTTCTTTCGGTGTGAACAAAAGGTCATGGGTGTCAGTATGGTTATCCATCCACAGTCCAAAAATATGCAGTTGGGTTAAATACCCTCTGGCTACTACAATCCCCATTGTTTTTCTCGGTGCTTCACCAGGGCAGGGACTAATGTGAATGTACAGCCCTGCTTAATGGTTGTACTATATAAACAAACTCAAACAATCGATAAGCCTAATTAGGGATTTTATATGTGGAACTGATAAACACAGCTGATGTTTGAAGTGGGGGTATTCCAAGCCACAGAGTATGGCATCAGGTTGCACCAATTGTGGTTCTCAAACATGTATATATGTCATTCATTCCAGAGGACAACCACCCCACCCCAAACTCCTTATAGACAATTATCCAGTAATAGGGGGTCTAGGTAAATAGTAAGACAGAAGGTACATCAGTGATGTGATGAACTACAATGAATTCCCTAGCACAAAAAGAACAGAACGACTGAAGTCATACTACAAAAATGATAATACAAATATCAAAGCAATCGCGTAATAAATACTGTAACACAGATATTCTCTGCTCAAATAAACACTGAAAGCCTGGAGCATTCGGCACCCAAATTCCCAGCTTGCCAGAGACTTCAGTCTCATTGCAAATGGATTAATCTATAGTGGCACAAAAACAATTAACTCATATTTTAAGACTTGAAGAAGAGCGAGGGAAAAAAAAAAGCACAAACAAACATCCCTTTCAGTAGATTTTAGATTTCACTCATTACGTGCAAAAGGCTCATTTTTCAGTATGTTTCACAATGTGGCACATAGGGGAATTTAAGAAGTCCTGGCATTCGCAATAAATAGTACATATAGAAAAATAAAAAAGAAGAAGGATAATCTGTAAGAACAAAGGGCCTGATTCACTAGGGATCACAACTGCGATCACGGCTGCGATGAGGCACGCAGTCTCACTGCGAGGATATGCTAATCCATTGCGATCACTATGCCGTTGCAGCACTACACAGGGACGCCCACCTTACCTTAAGCACATCCGTAATGTTTAGCAAGACTGAAACCATCGGTACAATCGAGTACCATCGCAGCCTTACACACACTTGCACAAGCCCTGACATTACTCAAACATTGCTAACTTCATCGCACGCAGTGAGTACACAAGCTGCGTACGGCAACACAGTGGATAATTTATGCAAGCCCCTGCAACGGCGTTCAAATTACCTATCACGCCTGCTTTTTGGCGACCAACCCCCGTCACCTCCCACAAACGGCACTTCCCGTCAATCACTCTGTGATGGGTCTGCGTAGTCACTGCGATCGCAGTGGCCGTTTCGTGCACTGCGATGCATCCGCAAAACGCAACAATCGCTCGATTTTGTGTGTAATCACAGTTGCGAACTTCGCTGAATCAGGCCCAGTGCGCACTGACATACATTAAGTTAATCTGTTATAAGTTATGACAAGTGTATACGCCCTATATTAGCAATCCAACAACCCCTCCTCCACGGTGAATGTTACAGCGCAATTAGCACAAAATAATAATTAAAAAGAGGGTGGGGTGGAACCAAATTAAAATGTCTTTGCCATTCTAGATACCTGTCTAATTTGCATAGATGATATATAAAACAATGGATCTGGTTACGTGACACTGCAGTAACTCATTCCCCCACCTCCCTTTATTAACAAACCGCTTATTAAAAACTGCACGTTCCACCTTCTGAACACTAGTATTTATCAGAAATTAAACCACCACTCGCTCTCCAGGGATACAATAAAAGGAATTTTTACCTTCAGAGAATTTTATTGTCCAAGGAGATCTTATTTTCATTGCACTTCTATAACATATATATATATATATATATATATATATTTCACTAGCTTATCTGTTTTACTCAGAGAATTTAAAACAACTCCGGCCATGAGCAGAACAGCGCCACCCAGGGGCCAAATGATATGTAGATAATAACTTGCTTCTAAAAATCAAGAACCATATCTGTCGTCCCAACTGACCCGACTGCTCATCTGTGTAGGGTTTCATTAAAAGACTGCAGCTATTCCATAAATCTCGACCAGAGAGTATCCTTTTTCTATTTGTAGATTTAGGGAAAGACATTCTTTTAGGTTGTTAAAACTTACAGAGCCCAAGCCCAAAAGTTAAATGGTAAATATGGAAATGATTGGTTGAGGACTCCGGGAGCTGCAGACGGTTCTTCTCATTTAGCAGACACGGGAAATTATTTAAAAGCAATATTGAGTGTTTGAAAACGAAACGTGTGTCACCATGCTACATACCCACTGGGGTCTGACGAGTGTTTTTGGTAGCTTTAAAAAATATATATCATACAATAAGACTGCTGCAGGCACTGAAGATACTTCTACCTGCAGTAAAATACCCAAACTAGAACAAACAGTGTGGGGGGGGGGGGGGAAGATATCAAAGCTTGGAGAGAGATAAAGTACCAACCAATCAGCTGCCATTTTCCAAGCACAGCCTGTAAAATAACAGTTGGAAGCGGATTAGTTGATAAATGAGGCCCAAAGTACCAACCAGTTTTATCATTCACAGCGAGTGATAAATGTCACTGTGTATGATAAATGGTGCTCCAGCCAATCAGCTCCCAACTGTCCTTTTTCAAACAGATGACAGTTGGGAGCTGATTGGCTGGAGCACCATTAACGAGGCTCTTTATCTCCCCCAGTGTTTGGAAAAGTGCAATGCAAGGAATAAAAAAAAAAAAAAAAAAAAAAAACTCACCTGCGAGTCTTCATCAAGCAAACCATATACAAAGTATATAATGATGAAGAAAAAAAAAAAAAAAGAGAAGAATTACCAATTTGTGGTCGAGTGTATGTTTAGGATTAAGTTTATTTAAAAAAATGTACATAACACCATGTACAATTTAAGGAAAACCAAACAAAAAGACACAACCGTGATAATAGTGAAGCTGTCCGTTTCAAATGGTCCTGGAACAGAAGCCAGAGGAGACAGAGCTGAAACACCAGTTATTAAGATGTGCCAAAATGGAGGGAGCCATTTAGTAGAATGAAACAATATTCAAGAGCGTGCAGCATATCCATTTACTTTTTGCTGGTGACATCACCAAGGCCTCGGTGATGTCAGTAGTTTGCTGCCTTCATAGAAGTTGTGCAGTCCAGTATGAAATACCAGAGCATCAGCATCATTGGGGGCATTTCAATTTAGCGCGATGTGAATTAGCCCCTAGGAGTTCCTGGAGCTATTCAATTGACCGCGCTCTTTAGTCCGACTAGAGAATTTCTGCTCGCACTCTCCTTAGCTGCGGGCAGAAACCTGACTTAAGTGCTAGCAGCGATACAGTTTTCTGGCGTAGCGCGGTTCTAACAGCCGTGCTGGCACTTTAGTCGGAGAATGACGGATACCGCGACTAAACACCCAGCTTAAGCTCGATAACCAGCATCCTCCGACTTAAGTGGTTCTAGTCAGACTTAGCAGCGCGGTCAATTGAATAACTCCGGGATCTCCTTCCTGGGGTTATTCAGCCACCCCCAATATATCCCACAACTACGTACACACTCCAGGACCTAGGTACCTGTGCAAACAAAGCTCATTTACTGCTACCAGACATCCTCAGACTATAATTAAACAACAACATTTTAGAGATTTAAACACAGACACCCCCCAAAAAAAGTTTGTAAATGTTGAACTTAACTTTGAAATTGATTAAAATCACCAAGTATTGCTGAAATAAATGCTGCTGCCCCTGCAGAGGGCTCAACCGATCCACATGGTACATTTCTGCAAATTAGGTCCGCTAGCCCCTCCCTCCTAATATGGCAACCTGCTGCAGAGGGCAAGAGAGCAAGCACAGAGGACGGACCGTGGTTGATGAGGTGGAGCGCTGCCTACACTATAATGGAAGTTCAACTTATGACCCAAATACCACCTAATAAAGTAACTTTCAACAAAAAACCCATATCCTAGTCCAAAGTACATTTACAGATTCCAAATCTCATTGTAGATTTGCTGAACGTTCCTTTCTTCATACAAGGATAATAAGTCTGCTTCCTTCCGCGTATCCGGCGAACATATCAGGCACATCATCTAGATTGTACCCACTATACGCACTCCCACTGGTCGGTCATTGCCATCGTGTCATCGGCCTGCACGTACCGCTGATTGAGCGACCCAGCTGCCGACGTCGGCAAGGTCAATGAACGATATAGATTGAGGTGGTCGTTCACCGGATCATTCAGTGCGTGCCGACCGCCCAATATATCGTTCATCGGCACTATCAGGTGTCGCATTAGGTCACTAAGTGTGTACCCAGCCTACTGCAACCAGATTGGCTTCTGTTCAGAAAGGATGGAAGACACTCCAGGGTCCTGCCCCAAAAATAAGATTTAACGGAGCTTTGCTGAAAATCCAGACATCATATAAATACAGGTATGTGACCTATTCGCTGAATCGCTCATCACTTCCGGTTTTCTAGATCGAATCCCCCCCTCATGAATTTTTAAGCCCCATCCAAAAAAATATAGTAAAATTACAGGTGTTTGGCCATGCAGCCCCCTCATTCCCATCCCCATTAAGTTGCTTACCAGTGCTCCTCACAGTGACAACCGCAGGAAGCGCCAAGTGATCAGGTCAGTGCGTAGAACGTCATTACTGAACAGTGGCATATTTACTTTTTTCCCCTCTTTTCTGGTTTTCAAAACCTTCTGAATGACCAGGTTTCTAAGTGGCAAATGTTCAACTTGTACTGTATTTCCACATATACAGACGACTCCACACAGCCCTGTGCTGTAACTACAGACCTCTCTGCTTGCATCAGTGTAAGACGAGAGGGAGGCACAGCCAAGGGAGCACTTCTCAGAGGCTACGCACTCGCTGGTATTTATCATGTGTGGCTTTTCTGTTTTGTAACATGTTAGAACCGCATTACAGGTTTGTGCACGCTTACTTGCTTTTGGGAGTGCGTTCAAAGCTGCGTTTCCCCTCCCCCTTCTCAAACTGGCATCTGTGACATTAAACAGGAAGTTACCAGCACGTGGGGACGCATTTGTAAACGCGATTCATTAAGATCGAGGAGCTTATTTGACTGAGCTGATGTGTAGCAAATGTCATGTGATGGTACAAGCCGCGTAAACTCTGAAAGCACCAACTACACCACACAGACAACTCAAATATGCATAGCCTTATTGCACATAGAGCGTGTACTGTCTGTTCGCGTGCTAGGGGGGAGATTTATCAAATATTTTTCAAACACAGCCTGTAAAGTGACAGTTAGGAGCTAATTGGTTGGTACTTTATCTCTCTCCACGGTTTGATAATTCTCCCCCTCGGGTTTACAGCCGACCTATCATGTTCCGATTTCCCATAAAGACCAACAAGATTCCAATAAAAGAATTTGGATCTACAGATAAAAGATTTGAGTAACCAATGATTTTATCTGTGCATGTGTGCGCACTCCATGAGTGTTTTTACAGAGCGACATTTAATTCCAAAGTATGTAGTTAAATGGAATATTCAGAATGTAACCAAGAGAAAGGAATTCATTACGGACGCATAAAAAAACAAAACCCAAGGTGAAATATGCGCAGTGAAAATTATATTTCGTTTCCAGTCATTCTCCCAAGAGCCCTGTGAGTCTAGGAATGTTCACAGATGTCTCCTATATACAGAGCAGAGCCTGCAAAATTCCTACCGTAGCCCCAGCTCACAAACATGGTATAATAAGCTCTCACGAGCAGGGCCCTCTTCCCTTATGTGCTTCTCGTACCCTCACTCATACGATCATCTACTCAAAACTCTCCACAAGGGCATCTAACACTTGGTAGCTGACGCCCTGCTGCTTTTTTGAGTGTTATGATCGCTGCAGTAATGTTTATACACTATGTTCTTATTCTGTATTGTCTTGTACTGTAAGTCGCTGTTTTACGAGTTTACTCATTTGTTTATGTACTATGTGAGGCGCTGCGGAACCCTTGTGGCGCCATATAAATAAAGGATAATAATAATAATTTACAAGTCTGAGACTATGTCCTGTAGCTATTGTGGAGAGGCTCCGGCGTCTAGTAACACACCAGCTGGAAAGCCAGAGGGTTCCCTAGCCCGGCCTCAACAAGGCGAATGACTCAGAGTAACATGTTTTTGGATATTTACGCTGTACTGGGTGAAGAGCAAGTGTAAGGTAATCCAGACTTGCATACAGCCAATGGCATGACATGTTTGTTGCATACTAGTTCACAGTAGAATAAAAACGGTCACTGGTTCAAAACAAACTCTGTTTCTATCACAACTGTATGCAGTATTTCCTAAGTATCCCAATCGGTATGCAGTCTGGATGCCGACGGTCTAAATGCCGACTGCGCAAAAGCAGTACAAGAGAAAACAATGTTCCTCCCTTGACTTTAAATATCCGCACGATTAAGAAAACATTAAACCTAAACCTATTTTTTTTCCTGTTTGGACCAGTCCTAAACCTATTTAAATTTTTACAATATCAAATGCTAAATTATCTTTAGCAGAAATAGAAGTGTGAACACTAGAGGGCACTGTTATTCCACATAACAGCACAAATCACTATTCATAAATAGCTTGGCTATACAAATAAGCTTAAGCCGATCAAAGCTGTTCATTTCTTTTTTTATTCTAGAGAAGTTCTAAAGTTTCATTTGCATGAACATAGGTGAACTAAACTATGTTGTATACAAGGTGTCAGCATTCTAAAAAAAAAAATAGGGTAGAGCCTTACTGTACATTAAAGTAACAAAATTAAATTATCAGTTTCTTTTGTTATTGATTTTGAATCTGAGTGCATTTGTGCAAAGGACCATTGTATCTCTGTAAGAACCTTTGATAGCGGTGAGTCTCACCTGGCGTCATATGTTCAATTCATTTGAGGAGGTCACTGTCTGAGCAATCCCTATTGGCTAATCACGGATAATACATCTCCTTATTACACCACAGTGTAAGAGGGGTTTATTTACAGAATGGTGGCTTACCTTGTTTTTGCCAGCAGAATTGAAAACACTGATATTATCACGTGCAATCAGATGTGTTTTGCACTTAATAGTATTGATGTTTAAAATGCTGTGGTTAAAGCCACTCAGGGGTATATTTACTAAAGCGCGTGCTTTTAGAAGTGCACTTTTTGCATGCAGGACCTTTATTCCAAAAATAAAGAAGAACTTTGGTGCAAGAGATCATCTCATGAAAATAAGTAACATCCCCTTCTATGTATGGTTAAAATGTACATATAAATGGCAATTGTAATTCGACACGGAATACGCTGCCGTTATGTAAGCTACTGTTAATAAATAAGTGCAGACTTAAGTATGACCACTGCTTTTTTTCTAGGATTTAGAATATCTTCCACACTCTTGGGGAGGGGATATTCAAATTTTTTTCGCCGGCGACTCTAATTCAATTGTTGCTTCGTTCAGGCGCGAGTCGCCAGCTCCGGGATTTTTGATGGAAGCCTCCTGAGGTAGCGAACAAAAATGTGTGATAAGTCCTGGTTTTGGGCATCCAAACTGCTATTTGGGTGCCAGAAACAGGACATTAAACGGGTTTAGCTGCTTTACGCGGCAAAACCCCATCTCTTTGGGCGCAATTAAGCATGGGTGCCCATAAACAATTGAATATCGCCCCCTATCTCCTATGACTTTAGCGGGGAGATAGGCCACGATAAAACAATTGAATTGCCCCCTCAGTAAGTGCGCAGATGTCGATTTAATTCATTTCTAATTTCACCAATTTTTTCCCAATTCTGGAACTCGTTATAAGAACTAAAAAACAAGCTAAAAAAAGGTGACTACGTACTTCTGGATACCACCACCAAAAAAAAAAAAAAAAAAAAAAAAAGCACTGAGTATTACGCTCACTATAAAACCTCTCCCTGGATAGTTAGCATGGACCAGAAGGTTAGAATAAGAACAAACAGATAAGCTTTATCTAGTAGAGGGCATTCCGTAGGGTAGGAGCGAGATTCCATATGGTAAAGGTGACAGCCGACTTGTGTAGAACATACGGTACAGGACGAAAAAAAGAAACCAATTTACACCCACAGATTAGGTGGCATCACGTTCAACACAATAATTAAGAGTCATAGTAGTGTGAGCAATATACTAATAAGGGTCTATACGAGTCTCATTGATCTATATTATACCGCTATCAAGCAGAATAAAGTGCAGGAAACAAAATATACAGTAGATATTACAAAGAGGGATTAGAACTGAACCTAGTAAGACGCAATTTCCAGTAAGGGGAGAATAAGGATAACTTAAATCACGTGATAATGTACTTTACAGACTAAAAGCCTCATTATGCAAAGTGTATAAATCTGGAAGTGGCCCACCTATATCATATCACAAATTTAAAGAAATATATAGAGCAGAGTATTCAGATTTTCCCAGCCTATACATTATTATATATTTAGTCCCATTTACCTTAAACCTGATATTTATAATGTAAACTTCCATTTTCCATTAATGCTTTACTTTCATGTATTTTCCAGGTAACAGCAATCAATAATATCCTGCCTTATCAATATCTCACTATTACACAAGGTGTATTACTGTTACCTCTTGTTTACCACCAGATACAATGGTGTCCAAAATAATTGGCACAAAGTAAGGGTTTGCGTTTTTGTGGTGTTAAATGTGTGGGTTATACCCACTTTCACATCGCAATACCCTGTTGCACTCGAGATTTTGTACACGGGTCCATCCCGGGTGCCACCCAACTGATACCCCTTTCAGACTGGCGGCTCCACCCGGCGCTTGGAGATTAAATCCTCTCCAAGCACCAGCCCTTTCTATGCTATGAACGGGAACCGGTTTGCATCGACCCCGGTTACCCATTTACACTGCACAGTGAGCAGGGTTGAACCAGTGTTCAACCCTGCTCGTTACAAGGGTTGAAATGCCAGGTCGCGCAACTGGCTTATTTCAACCTGGCCCTTTCACACTGCACAGTAACCCGGGTTGCTGCGCGTTCACGTGCAATAATCTGGGTTATTGCAGCAAGTGTGAAAAGAGTATTCGATACAAGCACACATTCATGACTATTTGGGATATTGTTGACTCTGCTGGAGCCAGTAAATCTAGTGTTCCAGGGCTGAGTAAAACTGACAGTGAAACCTGATCTGCGTCGCTGAAAAGGAGAGGAAAATGGACATGTAAGAGACACCAAAAAGTGACAAACTATTAATTAGAAAACAAGTTATTTTCTAGATAACACAAGTAAGGACATACTAAAAAAACAAAAAATTGCCAGCTGGTGGGGTACTGATTGATTCTCCAATAGTGCAGCACAGACTTCTAGAAGTGTGAATAATAACTACAATAAGAATAATTAAAAAAGCAACATCCTACGACAATTAAAATGAACAAAACTTGTTTAAAACTAGTCATAGCAGCAAAAATTAATACAAAATACAGCCAAAAAACAACAAAAAAAACACTCTCCCAATTAATATGCACTTTAATTTACCTATATCGCTACAAACCTTGTCTCCTTTTAGGTTGGGTCATTTTACAGTGTAAACTGGAAAATGTACTTATTTGATTCAAGTACAACAGATACAATCTTTTAGCCAAGCTCTGTAAAAGTAACAAATGATCATCTACTTAACAAAATAAATGTATCGCTGATTTATGTTTTTGGAAGAAATCCAATGTTATGTTCTTTAGATTGCAATAGGCTGACATAATCTGGGAAAGCCATATGAAAGGATTGTGTCCATACAAATCATACACACACACTATAGAGTACAGCACCGTCTCCTAGGCAAATAATCAAAATAGAATAATCATATAGACGTATGATAATAGAACGTAACAGCTGACAGAAAATAAAAATGGTCCAAACAGATCAAGATTGTTTGTTTATCAAGTAAATTCTCATGTAATGTGGAACCCAAGCACTAAGTCACCCATGGCTTAAATAGTAAGCTCTACGGGCAATAAGTAATAGGACTATTATTTGAACATTTGCATTTTAGCCTCATTCTGCTTTTATCATATAAGTACTTTATACGTTAAGTACTGTATTACGTTTCCTGCTATTACAGTGGCACAGACTTGGGTTAGTATACAGCAAGAGGTATCAATACCACACAGGTATGGGAGAAAATGATTTTATCTTAATTGAGAACACGCATACCATATGCAATATTTCACCACAAAAGGCGTAGCAGGCAAGACTGCAACTGCATAGTAAATAGATGGGTGTAACCTATTCCCTTAGGGCATTGGAACATAAATAGAGGGTGCATAAATAAAAGTCTGTTTGGACAGGATGCTTGTCACAATGGCAAAACTACTTCTACAGTTTATGTTACACACTCACTAGTCCCTTTCCTGGGTGGCTCACTGGAGTTGAAGGGTTAAACAGCCTGGATAAAAGAAAAAGTGACAGAAGGGGGCACAACACAGGACCCCCGCCTCCCTGTTACCCAACAAGCCAGTCACCTGACCAGCCTGAGGGAACAGCTGAGTGCATTCTGTCACTTGGTGCCTACAGTGATCTTACAACATGCAACGCCTCTGGATGGCGCTATCCACACCACTATATGGTCTATGTCACAGGCCCGGTTAACCCTTTCCCTGACACTCTCCTGCTTAGTGCTGTGCAGCATATGCTAGTCACCTGCTCTGTAAACTTATGTCACAGCTTTGCATTGCAAGGAGAGAGGGAAATAGAAATGCAAGTGGGCATATCAGACACAAAGTAGCCACACACACACACACACACACACACACACACACACACACACACACACACAGCTGCAAATCCAAAGCTCTCTTTATTCAAGCTGTTATTTCATTTTCTGCTGCTTATTTCCCTACACCCCCCCCCCCTGCTTTACCAACATGGAACAGGATACAATACACAAAGAAATGTTACATACAAGCATAAACAAGGGTCTTATGATCTGACAAATGCTGCACATCACAGCATGTAATTCACAGAAGCATGCATCCCACATCCTTACAATGTCTCTCTATAAGCACTAGCACTAATTCAATGTATTTAGCCCTAGTGGGCAGATCACAGTGATCTGATTAATGGGTGTAGTAAGTGTACTCTGTTCCCAACACAAGACATTTCTCTTGGTAATTAAAAGAGGTTTCATGGCCAGGAAGTCACATATCTTGTTAGGTCACCCAGAGCTTCTATCCAAGTGTGCTGCTATTCCTATGGAACATATGGGTATCTTAATGCCATGCACTGATGCAGAGGCGATCTAGGTTAATAATATAACTAATACACCACTCACAGCATGGAATGCATGCAGAAGAAATGAGCAGCCACTGTATAAGGCTGCCCTTCTCTTCCATTAGGGGCAGCTGAAAACTCCTCCTGTTTCTATACAGCAGCCTGAGACCTTCCACTCTGAAACCACCTCCTTGTCAAGAACTGTGGCATTTAAACCAGCGACAGAGGACTGAGACAGTTAAAATAATAAATACACAGCCACGGCTTTGGGAAATGCAGATCTGCCATATATATGAGGTTAAACTGAAAAAAAAAAAAAAAAGAATATATATATATATATATATATATATATTTTTTTTTTTTTGGGGGGGGGGATTATAATAAAAAATAAATAAAATAAATCAGTGGATTTAGTGGTAAATGAGCTGATCGTGGCAGATTAGAGGTCCGTGCCCTGCGTGCGTAATAGCGCGCTGCACTCCCTTCTTTGCGCACAGTCGCAACATGCAGTCAGTAATTACCTGTTCGTGGCAGAACGGGGCAGCAGCGCTGGCTGGGCGCTTTGTAATAATCCCAGGCACCATCCAGGTTTGTATTCCCCATATTGGCAGCAATGTGCGGGGATTTGTTAGCAGTCAGGATCCGGTGCAATGGATGCCCCCCCCTGCAGGTTGCTCTATTCCTCCTCCTGCCTGCTGGCTGCTATCCTCCCCCTTGCAGGCGACTGCTGCTGCTCCCCGCAGTATTCCAGCACCCAGGATACATTCCCAGCTTCTCTCTCTCCCGGCAGTCTGCTGTTTAAAACCTTCCAGCCTTCATCCTTGTTCTGTTCCACCCCGTGGAGACGTCACAGGCTACATCAGCCAACAAAAGCTGGCCCGGCCGCCCTACTGGGTAAGCCAATGATGAGACTGTGAGAGTGGAAATACACTGAATGACACATATGTGATTTACACTTGGCATGATGCTCTCTGTGCCAACTGCATATGGTGACTGCTTGAAGGGTTTGCAACAACAACAACAAAAATATATAATCTTATGTAACTCAGGTCCTTTCAGTTATATTTGCATACTCTCCCTCATTGTCAGCGTGCACGCTCATAGGTGTTGTTTTCACAATCTCCCTGAAATGCTTTTTCAAAAGTATGCAAGCATGATCTAGAGCCCTGCATTCTAGATAATATCTATCTATCTATCTATCTATCTATCTATCTATCTATCTATCTATCTATCTAGCAGCTGGGTGGCGGGACATGACAGTCTGTATCATTAAGCCCCCCCCTAATGGTCAATTGCCGCGATTCGCACAGATTTAAATAGGGGACAGAGCCAAATGATGCGATTCTTGCAGAATCACCTAATTAAGCCCCGCCTCCTACAAGGGGACCCGCGATCGCCGCGGAAATTCTCCCCATGCAGGAGAAATGCCTACTCTTTCGGGCGGTGCGGGGTGTCTCCGAAAAATCGAGAGTCTCCCACGACTTCCGGGAGAGTAGGCATGTATGTCTAAAACCTAGTCATATCTACAGTATCTATCTATCTATCTATCTATCTATCTATCTATCTATCTAACTATCTCATAGCTATCTATCTATCTCAAACCTAATCATTATCTATTTCTCTCTCTATCGTATATCTATCACAAACCTAATCATTATCTATCTATCTATCTATCTATCTATCTATCTATCTATCTATCTATCTATCTCATACCTAATCATTATCTATTATCTCAAAACCTAATCATATCTAGGGGGCTGACAGAGTGTCAAGAAATGAGATGGGAGGCAGCATTAATAATAAATTGCAGTGGGAATCGTTATCTATACTTTATTTTGCCATGCCAAGAAGTATAATAAAACAGCACTGAATACCATGCTGGGTGTAAAGCAATACAGATATGCACACTCAGCCATCGACTATCCGGACGTGTTCGTTTTCTACCAGTTCACAGCAGAATACTAAAAAGGTCAGTAGTTTACACCAGGAAAATACACACCTATGTACAGGTGGGTTTCACAACTGCGTGTAATCTTGCTAGAGCGTTGCACATCTCATTCCCTGGACCGTCATTATCGATTAATCGTTTGGCAATCGTTTGCAAATCGTGCAGTTCAATGTCTAATACGACCAGCGATGCGCGTGCACGCTGGTCATTGGTTGTATTGGACATCTATCATCGGGCAAACATGCTGGTCAACCTGATAAGTCAGGTTCAGCATGTTGCCAGATGATTGATGAGCCTGCACTGAATGACTGCTCATTCAGTGCAGGCTCTTCATAGACTGACAAACGACTGCACGATTAATCGTGCAGTCGTTTTCAGCTCGTCTAGTGGATGGGCAGCATCAGAGGTATGACAGAAAATATCGGACCTCCATTGACTTTAAATATTCAGTCCAGTCCAACTCCTTATTTTGTTTATGTGTAATGGTGCATACACACGGTCAGATTTTTCTTCAGATCTGAACGATAACGATTTAAAAAATCGTTTAATCGTTCATATCTGAAGGAAAATCTGACATATCTGACATGCCTGAAGGATGGGCGATGAACGATGCGCGTTCCCGATGGTCAGATAACGATATCTGACATCTGATGTGTTTGCAGTCAGACTTGGACGATTCCATTCACTTTAATGCAGTCAAAAATCGTTCAATCGTTCAAATCTTTGGTAAAATCGTTCAAATCGTTCATCTGACAGATCTCACAAATCTGACCATGTGTATGCTCCATTAAGGTGCATACACACACAACGATTTTGTTATTAACGATTTTATGAACGATTTTATGAACGATTTTCTGTCAGATTATCTGTCAGATTTTTTAAAGTGTAATGAACGATTTTTTTGAACTACAAACGATTTTTGCATATTCCTTTAATGAAAATCGTTCAGTTGACAAGTCTGACTGAACTACAAACATGGATGCGCATGAACGATTATCGTTCATCGTTTGACTCAGAAAGTGAACGATTTTTTCAAACGATTATCATTAAACGATATCGTTTAACGATAATCGTTAAAAAAATCGTGTGTGTGTATGCAGCTTTAGACTTGATTGGAGGATGGGGGGGTATGAAGGGGAAAGAAGGGAAATGAAGGTGGGGTAATTACAGGTAAAGTCGTTAAGTAACATGAGTTCTGAACTACACTTATGCAATAGTGTTCAAATAATTTTTACTCTGATCTTGAACATTATGCAATTGACATTTGAATTTCTTTCCTTGCACTATACCTTTTCTTTTTTTGAGGCTTCAATAAAGAAAGATATTTAAAAAAAATCTATATTTTCACTGAAGAGTATCAGGTTCTATTTCCCATGAATAATGAAAATCTATTTTCTAAAAAAAAAACATGTAGCACCATTCCAGAAATCTTATTTGCTAAAAAAATGTTTTTTCCTTGGAATTTTCTGTGCTTGCCAAATAAATGGTTAAAAAGGAACAACACAGGTTGCTAGCTGCTAGATTGGGGGAGGGGGGATATTTTGATATTTGGAGCAGCTCCAGATAAGTTTATATAAATCATGGGGAGTTTGGTTGGATCTGGCTTTCTCTGAAGATCCATGGGGTCCAAATCTGTGTTCCAGACCTGGTATGATATATATTTTTCCACGGCAGCAGCTTGCCAGATGTACTGTGGTTGTTAAGAGCTCTGATTGCAGAGGAGTCCTTACAGCAGCCATGATAAGTTATGCCCAGGCCCGGATTTCCCACAAGGCAACCTAGGCGCTCACCTAGGGCCCCGCTAGTTCCAAGGTGCCCGTAAATGGCCCCTTCTGACTAGTAGGGCCCTAGACGGGCTGGTCAAAATGCTCCCAGAGAAATCTGGCTGGTCAAAATGCTCCCAGAAGAGCACTGTACGAGTACCGCATGATGCCGGTAGAACCCGCTTATAGAGTCCCGCTGCAGCGCCGCTGTCTGCATTGTCACAGAGTGACTGTGCATAAGAGAGGAGGAGGGTCACCGGGTCCCCCGACCATCCCCATCCAGCTCCAGCCCATCCCCAGCACAGCAGCCTCTGCCACTGACTGCCAGGCTTGCAGCTTGCCACCAGCAGCACTCATCTGCGGCACCCAGCGAGGAGCAGAGGGACAGGCCAAGGCAGAGTCTGGCTGAGTGAGTAATACCCCTTTTACACCGGAGCTAAAACCCGGGTTTTTGAAGGGTTAACCAGGGCAGCTCCCTGGTGTAAAAGGGCAGAGGGTTGGATCGCCGGGTCGAGTGACCCGGCAATCCAACCCAGGTAACTAGCAGGGTTTAACATGGGCGTAGCCCGTGAAACCCTGCTATGGGAACAGCGCACTCCGGGTCACGAAGACCTGGAGTGCGCTGCTAGCCGGCCGATTGGTCCGGCTTCAGTGGCGCTTGGAGATGACGTCATCTCCAAGCGTCCACTTTCACTCCGCAAAAGCCGGGTCTATGCAGACCCGACTGTGGTGTGAGCGGCGCTGACTTGGGAATATCCCGAGTCAGCGCCGGCAAAATTCCAGGTCTGATCCGGATAGGAACTTTGTTCCAACTCCGGGTCAGACCCGGAATTTAGGTGGAAAAGGGGTATTAGTGACTGAGGATCCAGATCTCAGGGAATCACAGCAGCCAGGCAGGTAGGGCATACATGCCTACCCTCCAGGTTTTCGCTGGAGGCTCCCGATTTTTCAGGTAATCCCCCGCACCCCCGGAAGGGTAGGCATTTCTCCCGCATTCTGCCCACTTCCTAGTGAAGTGGGCAGAATGAGGAGAATACCTGCGTCGATCGCGGGTCTCCGTGAAGGGGGCGGGGCTTAAGATGTGATTCTGCATGAATCACAGCATTTGGCCCCGCCCCTATGTAAATTTTACCCAATCGTGGCAGTTTTGCCGCGAGGGGGCGGGGCTTAATGATGTGATTCATTAGGCCCCGCCCCCATCGGCCCCCTGCTGCTTCTCTTACCCGGGCTTCTCCCGGGAAGAGATTCTGAAAGGTAGGTAAGTATGAGGTAGGGTCAAGTACTGTGCTATTCTCTAATATAGATTGAATTATGTTGGATTTATTTTTTATGGTAGATGGGGTCTGGGAAGTGGACAGGGACTGCCTTGTATTACAAGCATATAGTAATATACATTATGATGATTATGATATTATTAGTACATCAATCCAGGATGATGGTATTTTCATGTTAGGTACTTGTAATATACTATACTATAATGCAGTCCTGCCCACTCACAGGAGGGGTTTCAAGTCTCGTACCCCAGGAGGGGGTTTCAAGTCTCGTACCCCAGGAAGGGGCTTCAAGTCTCGTACCCCAGGAGGGGGTTTCAAGTCTCGTACCCCAGGAGGGGGTTTCAAGTCTCGTACCCCAGGAGGGGGTTTCATCTCGTACCCCAGCAAGGGGTCTCAAGTCCCATTCCCCAGAAGGGGATCTCAAGTCTGGCACCCCAGCAGGGGGTCTCAAGTCTGGCGCCCCAGGAGGGGGTCTCAAGTCTGGCGCCCCAGGAGGGGGTCTCAAGTCTGGCGCCCCAGGAGGGGGTCTCAAGTTCCTGTTATCAGGGAGAAGTGTCTTGTGCTACAAAATCTGATTATGGTTCCTGTTCACCATCTCCTGCATATATTGTTCCAGAAGATGACAATCTCTGTAGTCTGTTCTCAGCTTTGATTGTTAATGCTACTGTCTCTAGCTCCCCAGGACTCCTTCCAGTTCCATCAATTGGTCTGAATTCCGAACATCGGTCAGCTTCAGTTATTTCGACTCCTCATCAATCAGAGCATCCTCAAATTTCCTCCTGCCAGGCACCTGAAAGTGCTCCACAATCCTTGAACACACAGGATTTGTCAGATACTTCACCATGCATTTATTTTGATGGGGACTTAACTCAATACTATGCTTTATTGAAACAATTCTTCGGTATGATGAATTCTTCACTGCCATGTGGAGTCATAATATTGTAGAGTTTCTTATCTCATCTTTTCAAGGTAAAGCTAGGGACTGGGTTGCCCCTATTTACAACTCCAAAGATTCAATGCTTCAAAATATAAAGACTTTCAGTGGAGCTGTTGTCAAAGAATTTGGTCCTTACCCTGTAAACCAAAATTCTAGCGAAGTTCTCCGTTCCAAAATATTGTCCAAGCACTCTGTTTGTGCTACCAAGAATTCGTCCTCCACTCCTCTGAAATCTGAACAAGGTCAAGTTTTCAAGGGCCAGCGTGCCGAATTCCAGGCATTCTAAGAGAGCAGTACTTTTGAATCTGTAACCCAGAACATGACTTGTGCACACACCTCCTTGTCCCCTTTCTGCTACTGTTCCTCCCAAAATTCTGATCCTGTCCTTCCCAGCCACATATTTCCACAGGAGTTACCAAAGATTCCTGGTCTGTTGGTTGGCACAAAACGTTCTCGCAGCAAAAAGAAGAATCGGCGAAGGTCTTGAACTATCTCCTTTGTAGACTTTCCACTCCAAGGGCCAAATGTAATAGGGTGAGAGTTTAGAAAAGTGAGAGTTTCTGACACTTTTTAAACTTTGCCAATGTAATAGAGTCCAAAAACAAAGTAACAGAGTGAACTTGCATATTTTTTTAGACTTAAAAAACTCTCAAGATTTAAAATCTCATTCAGATGTTTTCCCATTTTGAAGATAAAACTCAACCAATGTGAGAGTTTACTGCTAAACTCTCACATTTTCTAAACTCTCACCCTATTACATTTGGCCCCAAGTATCCCAAGAAATTGAGAATTGGGAAGATGTCTGAAGAAAGTTTTTGTTTTGGTGTCCGGAGTCCACCCATAAAGAGGGGGGTACTGTCACGACCCTGTCTAGTTGTCACCTTTTTGCCTTGGGACTTACACCTGTCAGCTCCCCCCATGGATCTGTGTGTGTAATTTGCCTGGAGGATTTGCTCTGATTATTGCACCTGGCCTCTCCTCTGTCTGTGAGCACTGCTAGCCCTGATTGGAATCACAGGGGTGGATCTGATTCTCAGAGCTGCAGTGATGAATACTCCCTCTGCATGTTGTGCCTTCCACCAATCAGAATGCTACTACCAGACCACCAGTCCGTATCCACCAATTGCTGCCAGACCCATGGTATATATATCCTCTCCTGATAGCATTCTGGGCCTGAACATCTCGTCTTCCCGTGGTGTATGGTTCATGCTGTTTCTGCATTCAAGTCTGTCCCTGAAACCTGCTACAGCAATCCCTGGCGCCATCCAGAAAACCTGTTTCAGCTGTACCTGGCAATCCAGTAAATCTGCTGGCAGCAACCCCCGGTGCTTCCAGAAAACCTGTTACAGCCAAACCTGGCAATCCAGTAAGCCTGCTGACAGCAACCCCTGGTGCATCCCGAAAACCTGCTACAGTAATACCTAGCATCCAGACGTCCTGTTACAGCATACCTGGCCTGTGCTCTGCTGTTAGTCCTACTCCTGGTTGGTCCCTGGCACTCTGTAAACCTGCATCGTGTCACCCTGCCTTGCTTCCTGCTGTGGATCAACTCCTGTCCCTTTTACCTACCTACTCCCCTCCCTGAACCTAAAATTCCCAATTATCCTGTCCAGCCTGCAAATCCCCAAACCTACCCATTCCTTCCTGAAACCTGTTATTCCCTATTATCCAATCCAGCCTGCACCTGAGTTCTAGCCTTTGTCATAGTAATTCCAGATTACCCTGTTTAGCCCTCGTCTCAGCATTACCTGACTTCCCTTCAGCCATTGTCACATTCCAGTCCTGAGTCAAGTTCCAAGCTCATCAGTTCAGTCCACGTTGTTCCAGTCCTGAGTCAAGTTCCAAGCTCATCAGTTCAGTCCACGTTGTTCCAGTCCAGAGTTAAGTTCTCAGTTCATCAGTTCAATTCAACAAGTCTTCCTGCCGGTCCCAGTCCGGTCCCTCCAGTTCCTGTCATTTATCATCAAAGGCAGTTTTCACTGCTACCCAAGTCTTGTAAATAGAGCTATTTACATTATCTGTGATTCCAGTCATGCCGGCCTCCGTTGAAACCCGATCACCACCTGAGACAGGTAACTCACAGACACCACTCATGACAAATAAATCCTATAGTCTACTTTAAAAAGGGGGGGGGGTGTAATGGTGATGACTCATCCCCATCATTGTACTCAGCTGAGCACAGTCACACAGAATACTGGGCGTGGCCACACCACAGCCCCCACTGCAGATGCCACCTCGCAGCTACCTTCTAATCCTTAGCACTCCTCAGGCTTATGTGATATATTTAATGGATAATGAGGAGTATAACCTTAGGGCATTAGGTTTAGTTTGGGTTATAGTATTAGGGATAAGGTATTAGGGTTGGTGTATCAGTTTGGGTTAGGATATTAGGGTCAGATTAGGTGTTTGAGTTGGGGCATTAGGGATGGTGTAGGGTTTAGCGGTTAGGGTTAGAGGTTATGGTTAGGGTCAGGTTTGAGTTTAGGGTTGAGTTAGGGGATGCTTTGCATGAATCAGGAATGCAAATAAAGAGCAATGGCTTGTTTGAGGGAGGGGGGCCTCAAACTGGTATCTTGCCTAGGACCCCATGAGGTCTAAATCCGGCTCTGCTTATGCCCGTTTAATAGAGTGTTTGCAATGGTTTTTGGCCGGTAAAATAGGAAGGTCCGTGGGTTCTTTGAGGTTGGGGCTTCCATAGGCAAACGCAGTGGGGGTTTCCGGTTGCCTGGAAACCCCCTTCCACAGACTACACCATGAGCACAATAGAAATAGTAATATAATACAATTTTACTAGCGCTGCATGTTCTCAGTATCACAAATTAAATAATTAGCACCACCTGTGGAGCTTTTAATATGTAACAGCCAGTAATAAATACACCTGTGCCCCACCTAGAAGATCTGGAAAACATGCACTGTTAGGGGTGCACTGCTATAGACCATCAATAGAGTTAACTATTAAAACTGTATAATAATACACTATTCAGTGCGTAAGGAGACCAATATGTACAAATGCTGTATGTCCGGGGCTGGAGTTAAGTTCTCCTGCTGCACCCCCAGACCCCTGGACTTGCTCCCATGCTCATAACGTCATCTACCGCAGCACTGTGTGGGAAGTGCTCCTCGCTTGACATACAGAAAACTGTAATCTGCCAGCCCATTGCCGCAAATTAGCGTAGGCGGCAGCACAGAAGACGCCATCTGGCGGCTGAGCAATAGTGCGTCACCAACCGCAAATCAGCACAGAAAAAGTGCGTGTTCTTTTGCCCCGAGATGGACGGAGCTTGCAGACTGCCACGTTGTCTCTATTATGAGGTATGAACCGCAGATTTGGTCATGAGACAGATGGAGCATGAGGTGTGTTGGTGAGTGAGGACATATTGTACATCTTTGCACTCATTGTGAGACATTCATTTCACAAAACCTGCACTGGAACTGATTGAGTAAAACTATCTTAAATTCCCCAATTTTATTTCAGTACAGTTGTCATCAGGGTTCAGCAGGTTTCAGTCTGGGAATTACTGTTTAAATTTGTTATATCACCTATCCGGATAAGACATTTTTTGAAAGACATTATACTTTTGCTTGTGGAACTTTAAACAGATCTTAGGTCCAGGGCCGGCTCCAGGGGTCAGAGCACCCTGTGCCGGCCCATCATCCGGCGCCCTCTCATCGCGCGCTACCGAATTTGGGGGCATGGCCTAATTATCATAGGCCACCCCCCTATGTGGCGCATGGCACGCCTCCAAATAACGTCAGGCTGGGGGTAAAGCCCAGCAATCCGTCACTGGCTGGGCTTCCCCCAGCCCTCTTCCGTCAGTAAATGCGCGCGGCATCCATTCACACTCCGGGGTCCGGCACCGCCGCACAGCTGCGGCGGTGGGGGTCCCCAACCTCCCAATTAGACCACCCGCGGGCCACTTCGGCCCGCGGATGGAGCAGCGGGACAGTACTGTCCCGCTGAAATCGGGATGCTGGGGAAGGGTGCCGCCCTTGTGCATCGCATTGGTCGAACACCCCTAGAGCCGGCCCTGCTTAGGTCCCATGCTCACATGCATGGGATTATAACCATCTCTGCCCATACATTCAGCATCTGAAATCATAGCTGCTATATAAGGTTAATGTGGTGATCTAGACATACATATTATTAATTATTATTTTGTTATAGTGTTTATTGGCTTTGTTTATATGTGTTTTTAGACATATTTTATATGTGTATTTATATTTGTTACATTGGCCAATGATGTCTGTTTCATATTATTAAATTTGCATATTTTGTACACACAAGTCATACTTTTAAAATTTATTTACATTTTTTTATTTCTGGCACAATTTTTTATTCATTATTGATTCAAGTTTTTGGTGTTACACAGCGCTGTTGTTCATCTTCTGTTTGTGTGTCCTTTTGGCTTGCAACCATAAACAGCTGCATGGAAACACTTATTGGGGTAAATTTACTAAAGAGAGAGTTTTTAGAAGTGAGTTTTATAAGAGATTTTGCCCACAGCAACTAGCGGAAAGAGAGCCTTACCCATGAGAGCTTACATGTTAAGGAAAGGGTGAATGGAGAGAAGATCAGGTCAAAGACAAAGCAGTAAGTTAGGTTAGGAGGAAGACTGTAGGCTTTTAATGAATACTTGTGTTTTGAGTTCATATTTGAAACTATGAAGAATGGTAGAAAGGCTGACTTGCATAGTGCTAGAATTGAGAACAGAACTGTGATAAAATAAAAGTGAGTGTTAACCGGCTGAGAGGTGAGAGGGCCCTTTAAATTGGTTTGGATATTCTTGGGGTCTCTTATTCCAAATGCATCTTACACTTTTTGGTCAAGAAAGTGGAAGTGTGACTGATACGGTTCGGAAAATAGGTATAATCACTTGGTAATAACATTAATTTTATCTGATTGGGCTTGCCCATCTGCGAAAGTATGAGGTGATTCTAGGAGGTTAATTTAAACTGATGTTCGATTAAAGAAAGGATGAAAATTTTCCTGGCATAAAAGATTGTGGGGTTGATTTTTGGCGCCTTTCGCTGGTTCTGCCACATTACTTAAAGCAGCGATTTTGTGAAAGGCATTACACAGCATCTTTAGTCATGAATAAACCCCATATCTGGATTTAATGGACACCCTCAAGTATGTAATCTTTTATGTTGCCAGCTGTAGCTCCCTGTCCTGCAGCCCTCGAATATCCGAGTCCAGTATGATGAGGGATGATAGCACCTGAATTTCTATGGTCAAAATCAAGTGGGCTAAAGGACAGTGAAGTATAGCTCCATTTACTGGTTACTGTATCAGGAGGGAATACATTGACAAGAACTTTAGCCGCTGAGTCAGAATAAACCAGCAGAAAACGTTTCAAAAACTCTCCAGAGATTCCAATTGCATGAAGAATGTAGGCATAACTCTGCAGGAGATTCTATCAAATTCTTTTTCAGTATCAAGAGAGACAATAATTGCTGGAGATCTCCTGGAGTTTATAATAAATGTTGAGTCTATAGTTCATCTTGTGTTGTCCCCGGCCTGATACCCAGAGATAAACCCAATGGGAGAACTTGGTTCAAAAGGAAAAAAGAGGAATATCTTTGGTGCTGGAGAAGGGTAAAGCAAAAATCTTGGTTATAATAACTTGATAAAATATATCTGTGACTAGACCAGTGGTTCCCAAACTTTTTTGAATCACGGCGCCCTAGAGTATCAACATTGTTGTCATGGCACCTAAGCCAAAATTTTGTTATTGAGAAATTCAGATGTTGATCGACAGCTTGCCCCATTTTGTAGGCATGGCGGGGGGTGGTTTCACAAACGGAGGCGTTTCTTAAGAAACGCCTGCCATTTTGTGAGCGGCAGTGATGTCAGTGGGGAGCTTCCTGCTCGATCAGAGCAGGAAGCTCCCTGGGGCTTGCGGTTGCCGAGACCCAACCTTAGGGTTTCGTCGCAAGCCCAGATGGTCGCGATGGTCTTGACCATCGCGACCATCAACCTGGTCGGTCGCTAAAGCTGTGGGTAGTAACCCACAGCTTAGCTAGCGACCCGGAGGCCGGACTTGAAAAGGCAAGCGGCCGTCCTCATTCAGAGCGAGCGCTCGCTTCTTGTGACCGCCTCTGAATGAGGGCCATAGTTTGGGAACCAATGGACTAGACTGTCCCTTACTCTCCCAAAGAGAGTTATACAGCGTTCTAGGACTGTTCTAATGTCTCAGATTCAACCAATACAATGATCAATCTTTTCCACACACAGTGAGCTATATTATAAAGTAGAAATGACCAAAAGAGAGTGACCAAGTATGAGTGTGAATAAATAGTATTTTTTTATTTGTTAATGGCATCAAAATCCATACAACTTTTGTCCTGGATAAACAAATTGCATAATAAAACGTTTTCTCTAGTGAAGACAATAATTGAAGAAAAATGTACAAAAAATATTAAAAATAAATAACTTCAAAACAGTATCACATGTTAAAATAGGACCTAATAATTGATAACGACGCATTTAGCGGCATCCACTCGCTTCTTCAGACAGTTGAACAATGAATCACATTTTTACCTTTTATTTTTTTACCGTTTATTTTATGCTTTATTTTTTAGGTATATCAATTATTATGTCATATTTTATCATGTGATACTGTTTTAAATGTATTTGTTTGTTTCAGTCCGGCCCTGGGATAAGGAGTTTTAATGGCCATTATATTTCTTTGAGATTTCTCAGGTCTCAAACTCGACGTTAATATTCTGTGTCCTTTATCCCCTTTCTCATAGAATATTAGTTTTAAGCCACTTGAGGGTTTTAGCGCATTAATTTTACTGAGCTCAGTAAGGATTTCTAAGTCTGGTTTATGTTTCAGGTCCAATGATTGGCGGTGTGTGGTAAGGGCATTTAGCTAGTTTCCACATTGAAATCCCGACGCCCGGCATACCGAAAGTAGGTAAGCCGGGCATCGGGAGCTGTTAGCCGCGCGGTGGGGGGGGGGCTAATGTTTAGGGACTCCCGGGGGCACTTAGGGTTAAGCTAGGGAAAGGAGGGGTTAGCGTCAGGCACCCCCGGGGGGAGGTTAGGGTGAGGCACCTCCCCGGGAGGGTTAGCATTTAACATCATTAAGTTTCCTAAATGGAAGCCTGGTAGCAGGTGAAGTTATGCTGTGTGAAGTGTATTGTAAAACATAACCTTCACTGTTATTTAATGATTTAATAATCAGTCAATCAGCGGTCTCTCTAGAGTAAGCGGCCGCCAATGTCGGACTGGGGCATAAGGGGCCCACGTGGGGTATGCAGTGCTAGGGGCCCATGCTTAAGGGATGTGGTCAGCCACCAGAGGGGGTGTGGCCAGCCACTACAGCTGCTTAGCTAACCATTAGACAAATCTTGCTGTAGTTTCTTTAGAAGTGCACCAGGCACCCATGTTTATCCATGGTCCTGTTCCACCAGGTAACCGACCCTCCAATAGAGTAACAATGTACAGAATAATTTGAGTGCGCAGTCTGGAACCTGACACTTAGACAGTGGGGCCCACCGGGGAATTCCCCTGTACCCCTGTGGGCCAGTCCAACCCTGGCGGCCGCTGATTGGCTGTGACCTGCGTGGCTGTTGATTGACAGTCAGATGGCTCACAGCCAATCAGCGGCCACTTACTCTAGAGTGGCCTCTAATTGGCTAGCAATCCGGGAAGTGACAGAACACACAAGGGCTCCGTCATTTACTTGGGAAGAGATGTATGTGGAAACACGTACATCTCTTTAGTGTCCGAGGGGTCCGCACTATTCGGTTTGTTTTTTTGGCATGGCCGGGACTCTACTAGAGAAGAGGATCAACCTGTGCCAGGAGATAGGTGAGTATTTTTTTTTCATTTGGGACTTCTACTGGAGAATGGGACTGGTCACCTGGGAGAAGGTAAGTATGTGTGAGTGTGTTTAGTGTGTAATAAAATTATACTTTCTACGGTGTGTGTGTACTGACCTTTTACTATTTTTTTTTTTACAGTGGGGGTACCGGTGCCGGGTGCCTGCTGGCACTTGCGGTTCCACAATTGCCAAAGGGCAGGCACGTTGGCACCTGTAGTCCCACTGTAAAAAACAATAGTACACATCTATTATTAACACTATTACCCCTGCACTCACCGGGCAGGGGTGCAGGGAATAGCACCGGGTTTCAGCCCAGTCCAGGGGTGCTCAGGAGAGGGTGACCCCTTTAATGGGGGGTCCCCACCTCCCCTGGGATCCCCAGCCTGGGTTGATTAGTTTGGGGGGTTACTGAAATGGCCGGGGTGACCCGGTAAAAGGGTCCGGCTAGCTTGAGCCTGGTGCTGGTTTTAAAAATACGGGGACCCCCATTCCATTTTTTCCCTGTATTTTTAAAACCAGGACTGGCTCACAGAGCCCTTTGCTGGTTCATAATACGGGGAACCCTTACATGTTTTGTCCCCCATATTTATAGAACCAGGACTGGACCAGGAGCTCGTGGTTGGTTATGCTTTCGTTGGTTCTTTTTTTTTTTTTTTTTTTTTTTTACACAAAATACACACATGCAGCCTCACTGATATGTGCATATTGGATGTTTGGCTGTGTTTGACTGCGGTCAGACTCAGGGAACTCGGGGATATACACAATCACATACACCATCAAAAAACACGATTCATGGTAAATTTGAGTGTTTCAGCTGTCAAAAGGCTCCCGTGTTTTCAGTAATGCTGTGAATGTTTCAGTTTGGACCAGACACGATTCTTAGTAAATTTACACCTAAGTAATTACAGTGAAAATGACAAATAACTGCACCTAGTTCAAATAATAAGGGAAGGGAAGTGATTGGAATGTGTTAAGGTTGTGTTACCTAATGTAATCTCTCTGTGTGAATATTATAAGAAGAAAAAATATAAAAAAAATGTATACAATATACTACATTAAAATTAGTATTGCTACTTGGGCAAATGATTAATAACCAAATTGTGGAATATATTTTATAGCTTTGGAGGATCTATGCAATTATTCAATATTACACTGGATTATTGGAGCTCTCTTTGATTGTTTTTAATTACTATTTTCTAGTTATGAATAAAAAAACACCAATGTTTTAGTCCTCAAGCTTAGTAGGGCCGAGCAAGCCCTATCGATATGTGATTGGCATTGAGAAAAAATCCTACTATTAGAGAGGGGTAAAATGCTGATGCTGGAAGACCGAACAGTCAGAATCCCAACGGACAAGGTAAGTACCGTATCCCTCCCCCCCTCCCCCAACCCTAACCCTCCCATTGGGCTGCCTAAACCTAACCCCCCTGTCCGTACCGTAAACCTAACCCTCCCAGGGGGGTGCCTAACCCTAACCTCCCCCCAGAGGTGCCTAACCCCCCCACCCCCTAGCCTAACCCCCCCCCGGGGGTGCCTAAACCTAACCCCCCCCCGCGCAGCTGACACCTTCGTTCAGGAAGCTGTCTGATGGAATTCCGTCATTGGGATTTCTACGCCTTTCTTTAGTCCTATGTCAGGATTTCGATGCCGGGATTCCATCAGACAGCTTCCCGGGCGTCTGCATTATAACTACATCCCATTAGATAGACCCTGTCTAAGGGACAATTGGCCTGATTCACTACGGATCGCTCTTGCGATCGCAGCTGCAACTACACACGCAGACCAACTGTGAAAATGTGATAATGTTTGCAATAGCTATGTCGTTGCAGCACAACATTTACTCACATTCGTAATACATTGCAATTCTGCAAAACCATCTGTATCATCGATTACCATCGGAGCCTCACGCACAATTGCACAAGGTCAGACCTTACTCTGAAATTGCTAACCTCGTCGCACGCAGTAAGATCTCAAGCTGGGTATGCCACCGCAGTGACTAATTTATGCGCGCCCCTGTCACGGTGTTCAAACACACTGACACGCCTACGTTGCGCCGACCACCACCCCGTCAACACCACCAAACCCTCACTTCCTGTCAATCACTCTGCGATGGGTCTGCGTGGTCACTGCGATCACAGTACGATCGCAGTGATACCTGCGCGTACTATGATGCATGCGCAGAACACAAGAATGGCCATCTGCGAGTGTAATCGCAGTTGCGATCCGTAAAGAATCAGGCCCAATATCTATATTAGCTCCTTAGTGGCTATAACACTCTGCATTTAGATTAACTGAGCTACACAGCTGATGTTTAGTTAATATTGTAATTTCTGCGGGGCATATTCAATTAGACACAGGACTTATTACAGGCTTTTAGTAAGCCTATTGCCTCTGGGTAAGCCCCATGGCTAACGTGCAGTAAGGCATAGATTTGAGGATAAGTGCCCGGGGCTTTGTAGTTACCACGAACAGTAAGTCCACGATAAGACCTGAGGATGCACTTAATGCTGATTTCTGCTCGCACCCTCCCGAGGTGCAAGCAGAAATCCACGTTAAGTGCACCCTCGGGGCTTACTGTAGGCAGTAATTGAATAGCTATCGGCTCTTAACCCAGCAGCTGAAACCCCGTCAGGATGAGGCCTGGGATCAGCTGCTACTCACCTCTGCACCGGCGTCCTTGGGCTTAGGTGTTCAGTCGCTGGGATTGGAGGTGAGTAGTGGCTGAGTATTCTCCCCGGGGTCTGTTAGGGCTTCCGTGTGTGCCTCCTGTTGCCGTGGTAGCGGGCATGGATGCAGCCATGTTGGTCCATATAATCTGACTAGTCTCCCCCAATGGCATCCCTGTGGTCACTCAGCTGATCCCCTGATCCAATTACCAGCTACCTAGGGGTATATAATCTCACTCCAGGAACAGGAAGATGCTGTTCAACTTTGCTGTTCCAGTGATTGTTATGCTCTCCGGTGTTTTCCACGAAGTATCTCCAGTGTGTTGTTTCAGCCCTCACGCTGACTTCCAGTGTTACTTGTATTAGCTCCCATGCTAATTCTCAGTGTGTTACTTTAGCTCTCTCATAGAACTCCAATGTTTCATGTAACAGTTCCTGTGTTGTCTTTTAGTGTGGTGCTTAGTTCTCAAGCTGACTCTCTGTGCTACATGTGTCAGCCTAACAACCTAGGTGTGTTGTGTAACATAATCTGCAAATGCAACAATTGGCAACAGGGCTAAATCAATCTACCCTACCCGGCACAACAATCCGATATACATGGTAAGGACAGATATACAGTTTTAAGATAACCACCGACCAATAACCTCAATGCGCCCTTTTTAACACTGCCTATTAGAGCTGACGAGAAACGTTGCTCCAGTGGGATTCGGACAACTCTCCACAGGATACCTAGAGGGTGAGTGTCGCACAACTGTTCACACCTCTATATACTAACACAGTGACTGAGTACTTATTAAACCAGTGGTCTGGGCTTAATGCCCGGAGCCACTTTCAATGAATTCTGTGCTCTGGGCCTAGTACCCAGGGCAATACAGGTTGCTCAGGCTTACAAACCTGCCTAACGGTGGGCAGAGGAAGAAGGGACTTGGGCCTAAAGCCTAGTCCCCTCTTTTACTACTGATGGCTCAGGCCTATGGGCCTGCCTAACTGAGGGGCTCACTTAGTGGTCTGGGCCTAATTTATGGTCCGCCCGCCTAATTGTGCTATTAGTGACCTGGGCCTAATACCCAGGTTTCTCACTCCTAGTTTGGGGGCAAATAATCTCTATAGGGCACATACAGTGTCCTGGGCCTAATGCGCCTAATACCCGCCTAACGATGGCACAGGCTTCTGGCTTGACTTTACCCCCATGGGCTTAGTGCCCAACACCTGGCGGTCTAGGGAGGGTTAATGGTAGGCCTCACAGAGGGCCTACCTGTATGGCGGTAGAGGCTGTGTGTAGGAGCTTTGTTAGCTGTTTTGCATTCCACCCCCATAGTCCTCTCTGGTCTGCAGTGGCATTATTCTGCCGCTGGCCCACCCTGGCCAGTGGTGCCGCCTTCTCTTCCTCTCTTGATCGTGGCATCTTCCGGCCTCTTCCGTGGCTGCTGGAACTGTTCCCACTGGAGCTTGTTCCTCGGCCGGCTCTTCAGGCTTCTTCAGGAGGTATTCACTCCTCCCTCTCCACCGCCAGACTGACTGCTCCCGCTCAGCATAGATATAATATAAGATGCCGCAAGTGGGTGGGGCTATGATGCGGCGAGCCGCGATTGGCTTGCCGTGGCCGTCTGCTATTGGCTGCTGAACCGCCAGCCATGATTGGCTCGTGGCCAGAACCAAATAACCCAGTCAATCATTTTATATTTAATGGTGGAAACACTATGATGGAAGTATTGTATAAGAAACAATAGGGGGGGGGAAAGAGGGGAAGAACGCAGTATCACCGCACTGGTTTAAATAATACCTATTGTATGGATCAGTCAATAAATAATAAGAGGTGTTGGTGTATTGCTATAACCACTATCTTAGAGCATTGAACCTGGCAGGGTATATATACGGTTGTGGAGGTGCTTCTCAGAGTGAAATATAGGAAAGAAAAGAAAAATGTGGATGGTCTAGTCATCCACAAATGGACTCTATAACGAGAGCACACAAATCTGCTATACCTCACCTCTATAAAACTTAACCTTTAATGGGTATCAAATAGGACATAATAAAAAGGACTCACAGACCCATACAACAATTACTATATACACATATCCAAATTGGAGGCTGAAGTTGAAAAATCACTTCAGTTATTGTAGATGCATGATAAGCGAAATATATACACTTCATTAAAGAATAAAGAATATATCGTAAAAAATCTGAATATTCAATGTAAAAAACACAAGGTGTACAGCAAAGTGAAATAATTAGTTCTCTTGGTGAGACAAATAAAGACCACCGTCACTATTATATCTGCGTAAATTGGAAAGATAGTGAAAGTCAAAAAGAGAGAACAAAGGTAAGTTGGATGTATCCAAATCTGCAACTGGGCTCTACTGTCTTCTCTCATACAATGTAGAGGAGAGAGAATGAGAGATCTGCCAGTGCAAGCATCCCTTGAAAAAAGTCAACAGTGAACCACTACATCAAACCCAATCTCTGCTGTTGGTTATTGTACAGTTTGCATTGGATGACCAATGAGAGGATTATAAGCTCGGTATGTGAGTTCCTGGGAGGAAGGTAAGTTTATAAGAACCAGAGGTTTCTGAAGAAATATAAACAAAAGTCTGGGATAAAGATTCTGAAACAAAGGCTCTGCTGCTTCTCATGTACATCTACAGAGGAGAAGAAGTGAGAGATCTCCCATGTACAGTAATCCCATGGAAATAAAATGTTTATATATAGACAGTGGTTAGCTATATAGACCAAAATCTCTACCTATGATCGTCTTGCCAAATGGTATTGGACAGTAATGGGGAGGTTTATAGGGTCAATATCGCGCCACTTGGAAAAAAGAAAAATGAAATATCAAGACAGCAGGTAAAGTGTAGCTCATCCGCATAAGAGTATATAGTAGGGGTTAATCAATAAACACAAGAATAACACTCACATCCTCTATATGAGGAAATATCTGAAGTTATATATATCCAAGAACTCTGAAGAAGCTGAAGAAGACGAGAAAGTCTTGTATCACTATGGAAATATACACTTTGCAAGTGAATAGCGACCATCAATTCATTACTGGTTAACCAGTCATCATATTTTCATCGTTGTATAAGCAGTCAATGCAGTGAAAACGCAGCTGACATGAATCAAAATGATGGTGACTTAATTAGCACATAAGGAAAACACTGACATCAGTTAATCATATATATTTTGAAAAGAATATACTGCATAAATGTGTAAATTAGGAAGTATTTCACATTACCAACCACTTCACAAAGATATGAAATTTATTGTCAAATAGCGACAGGTGTAAATTAGAGTCATTCAAGATCACCTAAATAATTAAATGACAAAACTAAACAATGTAGGCTCTGTATGTAAAGCATCACACATGAGCGGTATAGATAGACCTAATGTCAGGGTGTCTCGCACCGTACAGTCGCGGGGCACCCAGATCTAAAACATATGGCTGCAATTTGAGTGGTAGCAGTAGGTAACTATCTAAATTAATGTCCGCATCTGGAGCATGATAGGTGAGCTGCGCTGTATGGCCTGACGCTAAGGTGTTCCACATCAATTAGTCGCCGGGCACTCAAAAAATATATCTCACTGATGCCGGCATTGAATATTCAGATTTTTTACGATATATTCTTTATTCTTTAATGAAGTGTATATATTTCGCCTATCATGCATCTACAATAACTGAAATTATTTTTCAACTTCAGCCTCCAATTTGGATATGTGTATATAGTAATTATGTACAGTACAGTACATTTTTCATGTAATAATTCACATATATTTGAACCCCTTTTTCCAACACTCATTAATTAGTCTTACACACCTATACTTTACACTGCACTGTCACTCTTTTTCCATTTTTCATGTGATGCCCTGGGGGGGTCCTGGGCTGGACGTTTTTCGGGGTGCACTTCGCCCCGGATGTGAACCCCTTAGTGTTAGGGACTGCTAGTGACAGAGAAGCCGTGACGTGGCCTAGCAGCTTCCCATGTATTTGCAAATGCATGCAACTAATATCTCTGATTTCTATGACCATATAGTTTTCATATATTGTTGCAGGTACTATTCAGTGTGCTGAGGAACAATAGGGGGTTAACCCCCCCCTCCGTTTTCTACTTACTATGACCCCTCCCTTTCATGCACCTGATTAGTGCTGCTAGATTGATTGAGCAGCTGCCATTTTTTGTTTTTTTTCCAGAAAGAAGCCTTTTGGATCCATACACTGCAAACTGTGCAACCTTGGGGCCTTAGTCAGATGCTATCGTTAAATTGCTTTTTGTAATGTTTCGATACTGTTAGTGTTTGATCATGATGCTACAGCTTTTTCTCTAGTTACAATCCTTTGCATGATTCCACTAGTTGAGGTTACATCAGGATTGGTGTCACGTCCCTATGCATTAGTCAGCTTGGTTCTTTTTCAGTCCTTTAGATTTTTCCGTATAATGTATCATTGCTTACAGGTGATTATCCGATCAGTCTGTTATATTTTATTTAAAATTGTTTCATGACTTGTGGTGCCAGGCCAGTGGCACCTATACAGCCGCTAGTTCCCCTGTCCCTGATTGCGTTTGCCTGTAGGTCAGCTCCTGTTATTCTATTGTGAGGTTTTATGATGTTTATGTTTCCTCTATAGTTCCCATGGTGATGGTTCACGTCACTTCCACGACCCCTAGTGAGTCATCAACCGCTGGCGTGGAGCACGCCCATTACGTCATCGGGGCTCAGCATGGAACGAGCACCTGGATGATGCAGATCTTGGTATGTATGTATATGTGTTATTTGTGATTTTGTCTTTTATATAGTCTTGATAAAAGAGCGTGGAAGCTCTGAAACGTTGACCACCACTTTATAGTTTGTCTTTCTTTGGATGTTGAGCCCCAGAGTGCCGTCCGTTACCCTACATTGTCTATACACGGTCTCTGGAATGGCACCTGGGCAAGCTGCTGGATATTTTCCTGAGTGCCGGTCTATCAAAAGTTTTTATATATATATATATATATATATATATATATATATACACACATACATACAGTGGGTAAAATAAAATAAGTATTGAACACATCAACATTTTTCTCAGTAAATATATTTGTAATGGGACTATTGTATTGAAGTTTTCAGCAAATGTCAGCAACAACCCATGCAATACACACATGCAAAGAAATCACACCATATATGTCCATACATTAAGTTATGTGTCATAATGTGAAATTACACAGGGAAAAAGTATTGAACACACTTACTGAAACTTATTTAATACTTCGTACAAAAGCCTTTGTTTGTAATGACAACTTCAAGATGCCTCTTGTATGGAGAAACTAGTCGCATGCATTGCTCAGGTGTGATTTTGGCCCATTCTTCCACACAAACAGTCTTCAAATCTTGAAGGTTCTGCGGGCCTCTTCTATGAACTCTGGGCCTGATTCAGAGCCGCTCGCTCTGATAGAGTGCTCGCTCTGAATCAGGGGCGGGCTTTTTTTTTTTGGATCGGCCTCTTGGCCGCTCGCATAGCTGTGGGTGACCACCCACAGCTATTGCGAGCGGCCATGATGATGGTCGCGAAGGTCAAGACCATCGCGACCATCGGGCTTGCGACGAGACCCTTGTGGTAGGGTCTCGTGGCCGCAAGCCCCAGAGAGATTTTGGCTGTAACGCAGCCGGAATCTCTCCACTGACATCACTCGTGATGTCAGTGGGGCCGCCCCCAAACGGCAGGCATTCTCATGGGAACCACCCCCCTGGCCCGCTCACTCAACATCGACAGCTCACCCCCTTTGGTGCGAGACCCGTCGCTAGCTGGGTCTCGCGCATGCGCATGACGGAGCCAGTTCCGTCGTGCGCATACGCTGTGGGCCACCATCGACCCGGTTGCGAGCACTCAGCGCTTGTGACCGGGTCTGAATCAGGGCCACTGATCTTTAGTTTTTTCCATAGAAATCAGGGCCATTCTAGCAGCTTTATTTTCTTTTTCTGAAACCAATTGAGAGTGTCCTTGGCTGTGTGTGTGGGATCATTGGCCCTCATTCAGAGCCGTACGCTCTGAGCAGAGCGCACGCTCTGAATGAGGGCCGGGCTCCATTTTCATGGAGCGTCCTCCTGGACGCTCGTATAGCTGTGGGTCACCACCCACAGGCTATACGAGCATGCATTGTGATGGTCGCGATGGTCGAGACCATCGCGACCATCGAATTTGCGAGCCGGAGCCTGCGGTTGAGGTTTTCAACCTCAAGCTCCGGAGTGATTTTGGCTCTATCAGAGCCAAAATCACTCCCACTGACATCACTAGTGATGTCAGTGGGCCGGCTTTTGACGGGAGGCGTTCCCGTGGGAACGCCCCCGTCAGGGAGGCACGCCCCTGGCACGCCCACCAAAGGGGGCGTGCTGTCAATCAAAATTGACAGCACGCCCCCTTTGATCGGACACAACGAGCGAAGGACTTTCCTTCGCTCGTCGCGTCTGGCGCATGCGCACGACGGAGCTCCCTCCGTCGTGCGCATGCTCAGTCCATAACATCGACCCACTTGTGAGCGGACAGCCGCTCGCGAGTGGGTCTGAATCAGGCCCATTGTCTTGCTGAAATGTCCACCCTCATTTCATCTTCAGCATCCTGGTAGATGGCAGCACATTTTTATCAAGAATGTCTCTGTACAATGTTGATGTGTTCAATACTTATTTTACCCGCTGTGTGTGTATGTCTGTGTGTATATATAATATATATATATATATATATATATATATATTGTGATAGAAGCACTGGTAAAGTGGTTAATGGCAGGTACTAGGTTTTTGGCCTATTTGTTCTAAAAAAAACCCAGGAGAAGTCTGTTTTGTAAACAGACCAGAGTGTCGGCTTTTGGAAAAAACTGTTTGGGTCCTGGGGATGTGGATGTGAGGAGAGGGAGGGCTCCATCCACAGGCCACTCCAGGTTTTGGGCCTTTCAGCCTGGTAGCAGGCTCATTAGGGCTTACAGCTGGAACTGGCTGATATAAGCTGTGTTCAGTTGTAGCTGATTGTCTCACACGAGGGAAGTAGGCATGCAGGCTAGCATATCCAGAGTCACTGTTATGACAACCCTATAAGCACTGTGCATGTGCTGTTGACTGTGTGGGCAGTAGGCCCTACCGTCCTGGTAGTGAGGGTACGTACTGTTTAGTTATTGCCCAGATGGGCTAGGATTTTGGTTTATGATTTGATATATTCATTTGGCACAATAAAGACTGGCGCCGACCAGTTTGTACGAGAACCCCAGACTTGTGTCCTGTTTCTACGGCTGCTGTGTGTGTAAAGAGGGAGTCCATCTACCTCAGGAGAGGGACCCCTATCCTGATTGTGTCACAAGTGGTGGAGAATGCGGGCAATCACACAATGAAATTGCGGCAAGAAAAAAATTTTGTTTAAAATTTAAAGTGACAGCCACCAATTCGTCAGTGTGGATATAAAGTTGTGTCCTTTGAATTCCATAGAGGTGGCTTCCGCAGATGCTTAGGGAAGCCATATTCTGCTTCCAACCTACACCCCAGGACAAAATGGAGGACATTGTTAAAGCCATGCTCCAAGCTACAGCAGCTCAGCAGGAAACGAACAAACTGCAGCAGGAAGCTACCAGAGCTCAGCAGGAATCCACCAATGTGCAACTGTTGGCCTTGGAGACAGCCCAGAGGCAAAAACAAGTCACCATCGAGGAAACCCGCCAGGCCTTAAAAGAGGTACTACAACACTTCATAGCCCGGACTGGAGATGCTTCCACTGACCCTCCAACCCACACTCACTCTATACGAGCCAGTCATTTTTTGCAGAAGCTGACCCCGAGTGATGACGTGGAGGCACATCCTATGGCCTTTGAGAGAACCACGGAAAGGGAGAGTTAGCCCAAGGAACAGTGGGCAAGTCATGTGGCACCCTTCCTGTCTGGAGAACCACAAAAGGCCTACTCTGATTTATGCCTGGATGATGCCAAGGACTATGCAAAGTTAAAACGGGAGATCCTAACCCGCTTGGGAGTCACCTCATTTGTTCCGGCCCAACGAGTCCACCACTGGGAGTTCCAAATGGAAAAACCTCCATGCTCACAGATGCATGACCTCGTCCATCTAACCACAAAATGATGCAGCTCGAGACGCTGACAGGACCACAGATTGTGGAACCGTGATGGACCGGTATCTGCGATCGCTACCTGCGTCTCTGCGCAAGTGGGTGAGCCATGCAAACCCTAAGTCCGCAGACCAGCTAGTCGAACTGTTGGAGAGGTACGTGGTGGCTGAGGAGCTATTGAGTCTGCCCCACCGTGCCCGATGGCGCAACAGCGAACTCCCATCGGCACGGGTAAGACTGTTCCAGGGGAGAAGGGTGCTGCACGATGGAATGTACCTAAGACTGAGGGTGAGGAACCTGGAGACAGGCCAGCCAGGCCAGGAAGGTTCCTTATTGGGGAGAGACTTTGCTCACTTCTGGAAGTTGTGGGAAAGCCGATTTTGCACAGAGATAAACCACCCTGACTTGTTGGAGAGGGTTACTGGCGTAGTAGCAGAGTCAGATGTTCCCTTTTTCTAGTATGATTGGCGAACTAGAGAATGCGGAGCGTGATGGTGGCTCGCCAAGTGATGTGCCTCCCACTGAGGTGGGTAGTGTTGTTGAGCCAGTTGATCGTCTGCCTGATTTAGAGGTCAGAAGAGAGGTCTTTGCCGTGGAGCAGTTAAATGACCCTACTCTGGTAAAAGACAGGGAGAATGTCAAGGTGATCAATGGTAAACCCATAGACCCCGATAGTCCTTTTGTCATATCCTCACATGGCAGTATGTCAGGATTTGTTGTATCAGGTGACTAAGAAGGGGGAAGATATTGTGGAACAATTAATAGTTCCCAAAGCATACAGAAGAACAGTGTTAAATCTGGCCCATGGTCATATAACGGCAGGCCACCTAGGGGTAGAGAAAAACAATGAGCGAATTGTGCAGAGGTTTTTTTGGCCCGGGGTCCATAAAGAGGTATCTGACTATTGTACATCCTGCCCTAAATGTCAGTATCATGCTCCAAGGCCACATTTCAAAAGTCCCCTGATTCCGTTACCCATTATTGAGGTTCCGTTTGAAAGAATAGCTACGGATTTGGTTGGGCCATTAATGAAATCTGCCCGGGGCCATCAATATATTCTGGTGATAATGGATTACGCTACCAGGTACCGGGAAGCGATACCATTACGCAATACATCAACCAAGACCATTGATAGAGAATTAGTCCATGTCTTTAGCAGGTTGGGTATACCTAAGGAGATCCTGACTGACCAAGGTACCCCATTTATGTCAAAAATCATGAAGAAGGTATGCCGCCTGTTTAATATTGACTAGTGAAGAACCTCTGTGTACCATCCTAACGATACTGGATCAGAACCTCTATACACACCTTCCTATACCTTCTAATGTCCTGCCTATACCTTCTAAGAATGACGCTAATTTGCGTACGCAGTCATACCATAAATAAAGACTTAGATGTGGAATCTGGTTCCAAAGCACAAGTGTTATTCAGGTAAAAGTTCAGACAGTTACACGCAATTGATCTAGACACAATTTAGGCGCAAAAGGAAAATTATACAGACCCAAGTACAGTATACATACGCAGGCGCTTCCGGACTAGGAGATAGGCATCAGCAAGAGACTCCTAGTCATACAGCGTTCAACACGAAGACTGAGAACCAGCGTTTGTGCACACATATTTATACCCCCCCAGAATAAACAGGACAATAGGGAAGTTTGTTGCTGATGTCATTGGTTCCCAGGGGAGAAGCATCTGTTACAGCACATTTAACAGGCTGGTTCAAATAGACTCTCCCTGCCTCTAACAGCTGGGGATCTTCCTCTTCACGCCCCCTGCAACATTCTAACAGTTGTTCATGAAATATACATTTTGTTGCTTGTAGGCTCTGCGATCCATAACTTGAGTTTGCATGATGCGACCTCCCCACCGATAACACCGGAATATTGTAAAAAGAGTACGCATCAGTACAAGACCAAACACAACTTGTTTAGCATGTATACTACCTTAGTTATCAAATACCTTTATTTCTCAGCATTTAAACTAACTGAACCAACTTAAATCAAACACTTTAAAGCTTATTGAACCTTATGTGTGAATATGTAATGTGTGGGTATTCAGGGTTTGTTATAAGGACGCTAGTTAACTTGGGGCAGATGCGTGCGCATAAAACTAATAAAACAGCGGTTTCATACAAAGTCCTATGCATTCGCTAATATGCGACTAGTTAACAGCGCAATTGTGCGTATTAATGTGTGTATGAGAAATGGTGAAAAATGCAATTGCATGGTGCTGCTAATAGTATCATCGCCACATGTACTAAAATGTGAGTTTATCTAAAATGGCGCTTAGGCGGCCATTCACAAAATAGCGTCTTGCGATCTCATTTTCAAGATGGCGTCTTGCGGCCAGTCGCAAGATGGCATCGTCGCGATTACATTTTAAACTGAACTTGTCTCAGCCAATTATTCAGCTTCAACAATCCCCAGACCGATGGGTTAGTGGACAGGTTTAATAAAACGTTAAAACACATGCTAAGGAAAGTAGTGGACAAAGATGGTAGAGATTGGGATTACTTGTTACCTTATTTGCTGTTGGCCATAAGAGAGGTTCCCCAATCCTCCACAGGGTTTTCCCCTTTTGATTTATTGGATGGGAGACATCCAAGGGGATTACTTGACATTGCCAAAGAGACATGGGAGGGGCAGTCCAGTCCGTATAAAACAGTTATTGAGCATGTTTCTCAAATGCAAGAAAGAATTGCTGCTGTGGTGCCGATAGTAAGAGAGCACTTGGAACAAGCCCTATAGGCACAGCATAGGGTATACAACCGCAATGCTTACGCAACTTTGCTCCTGGGGACAGAGTGTTGGTGTTGGTTCCCACAGTAGAAAGTAAACTTTTGGCTAAATGGCAAGGAACCTTTGAAATCTTAGAAAAAGTGGGGCAGGTCAATTATAAAGTTTACCAGCTGGGGAAAAGAAAGCCAGAACAGATATACCATGTAAATCTTATAAATCCCTGGAAGGATAGAGCAGCACTATCAGCCGTCCGAGCCCCTCCAGTAAACCCTGGGCTCATGGTACTCAAAGTGACAGTGGAATAAACCCTGTCAGCCAGTCAACAGCAGGAAGTTAAGGAATTTCTGATCAGAAATAGGGTGCTGTTTTCTGACCTACCAGGGAAAACCACGGACATCAAACATGACATAATCACTGGCCCAGGGGTTAAGGTTAACCTAAAGCCCTATAGGTTACCACAAGCCCAAATAGAATCAGTATCAAAGGAAATTAAAAAAATGTTAGAGTTGGGTGTAATTGAAGAATCGCACAGTGAGTGGTCAAGTCCCATTGTGCTCATTCCAAAACTCGATGGGAGTGTGCGATTCTGCAATGACTTCCAGAAATTGAACAGTGTGTCAAAGTTTGATGCCTACCCTATGCCTAGGGTGGACGAACTAATTGAAAGGCTGGGGACAGCCAGATATTTTACTATTCTTGACTTAACCAAAGGGTATTGGCAAGTGCCGTTAACTGAAAACACCAAAGAAAAGACAGCTTTTTCTGCACCAGAGGGGTTGTTTCAATACAAGATGTTGCCCTTTGGGCTACACGGGGCACCTGCTACCTTTCAAAGAATGATGGATACGATTCTAAGTCCCATAGACAGTATGCTGCTGCTTATCTGGATGTGGTCATTCATAGTCCTGATTGGCAGTCTCACTTGCCCAGAGTACAAGCAGTGTTGGACTCCATCTATAAGGCTGGTTTGATAGCCAACCCAAAAAAGTGTTGTCTGGGGATGGAAGAAGTAAAGTATCTTTGGTACACCATTAGCAGAGGTTTGATAAAGCCACAGCTCAATAAGATCGAGGTAATACAAAACTGGCCACGACCCCTGAATAAGAAGCAGGTGAGAGCCTTCTTAGGGATCACTGAGTATTATAGGAGGTTTATACCCAGTTTTGCCACCATTGCAGTCCCACTGACTGACCTTACCAAATGCAAACAGAAAGTCATGGTGGAATGGGGTCCTGAAGCAGAGAAGACTTTCCAGGAGTTAAAAACAGCGTTATGTACCCAACCAGTTCTGATGACCCCTGATTTTGACAGATAGTTTGTGTACAAACCAATGCATCAGATGTAGGCATTGGAGCGGTCCTGTCCCAAAGCAAAGAGGGTGAAGAACACCCGATTTTCTTCTTAAGCCAGAAATTAAATGTACATGAAAGAAACTATGCTACGGTCGAGAAAGAAGCATTGGCCATAAAGTGGGCGTTAGAGACTCTTAGGTACTACTTGGTGGGAAGAAAGTTCAGATTGCTCACTGACCATGCCCCTCTGAAGTGGATGTCCGAAAACAAGGACAGTAATGTGAGAATAACGAGATGGTTCTTGGCATTACAAACCTTTAAATTTAAGGTAGAACACAGACCAGGAAGACATCTGGCCAATGCAGATGCTTTGTCACATGTCCATTGTTTGGAGGTTGCACTTGTTCTGCCCCACAGGTCAAAACAAAGGGGGGGGGATATGTGATAGAAGCACTGGTAAAGTGGTCAATGGCAGGTACGTTTGTCCTAGGTTTTTGGCCTACCCCCAGGAGAAGTCTGTTTTGTAAACAGACCAGAGTATCAGCTTTTGGAAAAGCAGGTTTGGGTCCTGGGGGTGTGGATGTGAGGAGAGGGAGGGCTCCATCCACAGGCCAGGTTTTGGGCCTTTCAGCCTGGTATCGGGCTCATTAGGGCTTACAGCTGGAACTGGCTGATATAAGCTGTGTTCAGTTGTAGCTGAGTGTCTCACACCTGGGGAAGTAGGCATGCAGGCTAGCATTTCCAGAGACACTGTTATGACAACCCTGTAAGTACTGTGCACGTGCTGTAGTTGACTGTGTGGGCAGTAGGCACTACCGTCCTGGTAGTGAGGGTACGTACTGTTTAGTTATTGCCCAGACGGACTAGGATTTTGGATTATGATTTGTTATATTCATTTGGCACAATAAAGACTGGCGCCAACCAGTTTGTAAGAGAACCCCAGACTTGTGTCCTGTTTCTACGGCTGCTGTGTGTGTAAAGAGGGAGTCCATCTACCTCAGGAGATGGACCCCTATCCTGACTGTGTCACTATATATATATATATATATATATATATATATAATATACATATACATATACATTCCCTGTATTTACAGTTTGAAAAGTGAGTGCTGCGTTTGTATGATTTTTTTATGTAAATCGTGTGGTCACCTACCGTGGGCACCCCAGATGGTTAAGTGCCGTGGATTAAGCCTATTTATGTAATTTTTTTTGTGGTCATACTTGCTAGGGCACCCTGCTTTTCAAATTTAAGTCAAACTTTGTCAGTTTATTCCCAGGTGCTAATAATTGATATACCTGGGTGTGGTTCTGTCTCTTTTAGCAGGACACATACTTATGGAAGAAGCATAATTTGCATTTAAAATCTGTGTTCGCTGGAACCAAATGTGGCAGAGCAAAGCTCATGTTTTGGAGAGTCAGTGTAGGGACTGGCCAGCTGGACAAATTATTGCAATATTTGGGAACCAGCATTCCCTGTATCTACAGTTTGAAAAGTAAGTGAGTGCAGAGTTTGTACGATTTTATATATATATCATTACAATAAAAAGATGAAAATCTAGATCTAAGATGTCAGCAAAAAAACTGATTACAGGAATAATTGAAGGGGAATTTTAGACGTGTCAAAACCCACATCTTCTCAATTATATTATATTAAACAGCCTACGCTATGAACAAAAACTTTTACTGCACAGTTTAATTGAACACTGTGCTTTGATATGTAATTAGTATTCAAATAAAAGTGTCCAGCAAAATAATTGTGTTATTGTAAATTGTACAGAAGGTGAGTCTTTTAAGTTTAAAAGGCATTGCTGCATTTTTTGAACAGATCACAGATGTGTGCCATCATATTGGTAAAATAATTGTAAACAGAAAAAAAAAATTACTTCATAAGGTGCATACACACACAACGATTTTTTGAACGATTATCGTTAAACGATATCGTTTAACGATAATCGTTTGAAAAAATCGTTCACTTTCTGAGTCAAACGATGAACGATTATTGTTCATGCGCGTTCACGTTTGTAGTTTGTAGTTCAGTCAGACTTGTCAACTCAATGATTTTCATTAAGTTAATATGCAAAAATCATTTGTAGTTCATAAAAATCGTTCATTACATTTAAATGAACATAGTAAATGAACAACTTTAGTAAATGATTTTAGTTCATTTTTTCAAGGTAGGAAATCGTTTATTAAAATCGTTAATTAACTCAATCGTGTGTGTATGCAGCTTTAATTTTTATTTGAGCTAAATGTTTTTAATGGCTAATCTTCAGGTAGCATCAAAATATGGTTATGTTTCAGCGGAGCCTAATAAATTAGTAAGTAAAGATGAGTGAAGCAATTGAGTAATTTTCGGCTTTTGGAAATAAAGAAAAAGCAGGAGAATGTATTAGTTTATCAGATGGGTTCAGGCTACAATAAATCCATCTTGCTGTAATCACTCTTCAGCATTTCAAGGAAGTGACAGAGAAACATTGTTAGCCTGACGGAATTAAAACTTCAGGCACAAGTGCCCAATGTTTTAATTCTACACATGCATCTGAGACGCACTGCGCATGCGCGCCGATGGTCACCGCCAGGGGACGCAATTCGGAATTGCATGGAGATCCCAGCAATTCCGATGAACGTTCCAGAACAGCGGCTGGGGGAGGTGGCTATTTACTGTGGGCCAGGGGCATAACTAGAACTTTGTGGGCTCCATAGCAACATTTTTAAGGCCCCCCCAACTCAGGTCTCAACGTGTGTGTGTGTGTATATATATATATATATATATATATATATATATATAAATAAGCTGAGGGACATTAACACAAGTGCGGGCAACCTGTGGATTGTTAGTAGAGGCAGAGAAGACCCACAAACACAAGTATGCCCTGTAGGTGCTTGCTTGGACTTGTAGTGCCACACATACCTGTACAGTGGTAGAGGGAGGAGTAACACTGTAGCTGCCATAGATGTAACCAGTGAGCTGCCAGGTAGACAGGTGATGCCTTGGCATCCAGTCGCCAGCCATGACATGTTATGTGACCCAGTGCAGAGGGGGCTGGGGGACACTAACCAGATTCAGGTGACTTTCTATTACTTCCATAGAGCCTCGCTGGGTGTAGAGAAGGGCTGGTAGACAGGGGGGAGCTTGTGTCCGGGGGGCCAGTCATCAGGATGCGCAGTCCCCAATGCTGCTGTTGTTCCGGGAGGGAGAAGTCTCGGGCTCTGATCCTGGCTTTGAAAAGGCAGCACAGCGGCTCCTGCAGCAGAAACAACTACATCCTCCTCTCACCCCGCCCTGGCAGCGTGACGTCACTGAAAAACAATTTGCCAGGATGGAGGGGGTTGCTTGCTTGGCCAGCGGGCACCCTAAGCCGCTAAGCACCTTAGCAAGCGCACCCCTTGCACCCTCTATAGTTACGCCACTGCTGTGGGCGTTTCTGTATGTGTGTCAGGGGCATGTTGGTGTAAGGGACTGCGTCAGACATGTTGAGCAACCATAGGTCTGCTCTAATGTCTGATGGCATGGCCATTGTACAATCAACGGTGCGACTGTTTGTACACATCGTCGGATTAGAGCCACAGCCGGTGGGCGCCTAAGTATGAAGCCCGTCGGCTGCGGCATTGGCATAAATTCGCAGTAGCGACTGCGACAAGCGTCACAGCCACCACTGCAACTCCATCCAACTCCGAATCAGCCCCTGTGTTTCATATCAACAAACATAAAAACTGCAAATTAGTGCTGCTCCTGGCAGGTGACCGTTATTACCCTAAATCTACACACACATACACAGTAGTCAAGTTGTTTTCCTCTGTAGATCATGTAGGGTACATGTAAGCAGGGCCTGCCCGAGGCACGTTCGACCAGTGTGGTGAAACAGGGGTGCCACCCTATAGAGGGTGCACCCCTCCCAACCATTCCCGATTTCAGCGGGACAGTCCCGTTTTTCGTGCACTGCCCCGCTGTTCCACCTGCGGGGACGAAGTGTCCGGCAGGAGGTTGGGCACCTCCACCGCCGCAGGAGAGGAGAAATGGATGCCATTCAGTGCAGGAAAAGGGCTGGGGGGCAGCCCAGCTACTGACGTAGTGCTGGGCTTGCCCCCAGCCTGACGTTAACTGGAGGCGTACCATATGAGCACGCCCACAAATAATGCCATTTTCGGGCGCGTGCAGGTAACTGGCACCGAAGTCCTGTTCTGCACAGGGCGTGGCTCCTCCTGGAACCGCCCCTGCACTTAAGCAAGATACAGACAACAACTACACTTAGGAATAAATTTACTAAGAATCGTGCCTGGTCAAGATAGCAATCTCGGGTGTGATTGGCCATTTTTTACAACTCGCAAATTTGCTAAAGGCAAACTCGGGTGAGAAATCATGAAACTCACTGCAAAACTCGGGTGAGAACACAAATAGAAATAAATGCACCATCGGCCAAACTCCAAAGTACTTTTCATAGCCAGGAATAAAACTCTGGAATTTACCAAGAATCGTGATTTATAATCACGGGTGCAAATTTGGCAAACTCTGTCCTAAATAGAAGTTTTAAATAGACTACCTCCTGAGCTGTGAGTTTGGCTGAAACATACATAGATCAGTGTGATCTGTGTATGTTTCTGCCTCTAAATACTGGGTAAAGGGTTAATATTTATTTTAAATGACTTAGGGTCCCCCCCCCCAAAGCATAACCAGCCCCAGACTCCTGATCCAGTCCTGTTTCTAAAAATACAGTGTTTAAAATGGCGTGGTGTTCCCCCTATGTTATAAAACTCAAACCTAGCCGGGGTGCAATGCCACAGCCAGGGGATCCTTTCACCAGGTCTACCCGGCTAAAGAATTAACACCCCAAGCTAGTCAGTCCAAGCCAGGGATCTCGGCGAAGGTGGGTACTCCCCTAATAATGGGGTCCCCCTCTCCCAAGCACCCCAGGCTTAGGCCGAAGCCCGGGACTCTTGCCTGCATCTCTGGCTGGTGGGTGCAAGGTACTATTGTTTTTTTACAGTGGAACTACAGGTACCAGCATGCCTGCCCTTTGGCACTTGTGGTACCCATACCCCCACTGTAAAAATAAAATAGTCAAATAATCACAGTACACACACATCATTGAAAGTAACATTTATTACATATAGAACACACTCACACATACTTATCTTATTCCAGATGTTCCGTCCACTTTTCCAGTAGAATTCCCACAGTTTACCTGTGAAAAAAAGTGGTGAGATTAGTGGTTAGTATCTCATATGTCTTATTGTCCCCTAAGATCCTAGTACACTCTTCAATGTAGTCTGATTTGTTGATTAGTACAACTCTTCCCCTTCCCCCTCTTTGTCAGCCGGTTTGACAATTAGTTCTCTATTGTTGGCTATTTCTTTGAGGGCATCGCTTTCCAAAATTGTTAGGTTCGTACTAGGGATGTGCAGGCTCGGATAGGTTCGAGTTTGCACGTTGAGTTCGGATTTTTCCCTCCAAAAAAACGGAACTCAGAAAGAGGCTAAACGTCATCTTACATGGACGAACATCATCATTCCTGGACTTTTGTCCAGGAATGATGATGTTCGTCCATGTAAGATGACATTTAGCCTCTTTCTGAGTTCCGTTTTTTTGGAGGGAAAAATCCGAACTCAACGTGCAAACTCGAACCTATCCGGGCCTGCACATCCCTAGTTCGTACCAGATCTTTTTTTTTTTTGTGTTTGATGTTCTCTATATCTTTTGTCACTAGTGATTCAAAAGTTTCTATATAGGGTCCCCTGAAATTTTGTGGGTAGAACTTCGAAGTTGGTTTAAGGTCTGAATATTTGAAATCTGAGGTGTTCTCAATTGGTTTGTAATCTATGTTGCTGTTTTGTATGTAGTAATTTTGAAGAGTGAGTTTTCTGGTAAATAGATTCAAGTCTAAATAAGTTTCTAATTTGTTTAGAGTGCATTTGGGGGCAAATTTTAAACCTTTGTTCAGTACTTGGATGTGTTCTTTATTGAGTTGTATTGTGCTCAGGATGAAAATTCCCGTTGTGTTTATTCCATCTGTCTCTGGTATTTTCTTTTTGTGGGGTGTGTCTTCCCCCTCTACATCCTCTCCTATTTTTGTTAGTTTTCTTTTGTTGGAGATATTCTGTATTTGTCAGGCCTGTGTCTAGATCTAAAAAACTGCCCCCCCATTCTTGTTGCTTAGTGGTGTTGGTTTTGGTTGTTGACTGATCTAGTGATTGAGTTCTCTCTGCTTGTGAACCAGCATCTAATGAAGATCTCACTAAGTTGTCATAGAAGTTGTCTTCCTCTATGCTGTATGTGGAGAAAGAAGTATTTATACTTGTGTCTGTCTCTGTATCTGTGTGGGCTGATACCTCTTCTGAATTGATTTTAATAATCTGATTAGTGGATTTGGTCTTGTTGTGAAGTTGGGTCATAAATTGACGATGGGTCAGATTCAGCCTTTTGTAGATCTGTGTGCCTTTCACTCGTTTCAGTTTTTCTTGTTGTGATTGATGTCTTGAAGTTTTCGCTGGTGTCAGTTCCTTTTTATGTCGTTGTGTTTTTATTTTTTGTTGTTGATCCCTGTTTTTCTTGGGTTTATTCCTTCATATTTTGTCTCTTGTGATTTTAGATTTTTTTAGTGTTAATAATCATATATTCATTCTTTTTAAGTTTGTTCAATGATATTTGTTCTAGGTTTAGAAACTTTATTATGTCTGTATTCGTCTAGTTGTTTGTTCAGTGTGTTGATTTCTTGTTCTAATTTATTTAATGATTCTTTGTGTGTATCCACAATCAGGTGGATGAGTTTAGTCGAACAGTCATGTAGAATTTGTACCCATTTCTGCATGAATTCTAAATTCTCTTTATTGTGTGTTGGGGATTTTTTAATTTTTAATCCTCTTGGTACTATATTTTGTGATAAGTTCCATTCTAATGTTGTATTATCCCAACAGGTTTTTGTTTCTCTGTTTATAAGTTTATCTACCTTCAAAAAGAGGTCACAGAAGACCTGCCCCTTTAATTGTGCATTAGTATTGGTGATTAGGTCTGAGAATAAAGCTGTGGCTTGCTCTTGACGAGTCACGAACGTCAAGTAGCTCCATGTGTGGGTAGCAGCTGGTTCAAGGATTTAAGTAAACCAGAATATTTCAGAAAAGAACCTGCACTCACTCTTCTGTTATTATACTAGCTAGCGGCTGACACTGAGAGATAAATCAATCTCTGGACTACAAATGATTATGGGAAAATGTGTCTGTGCTTAGCTATATAAATGTAAGTCTAACACACAAGTATGATGAAAGAAGTATGCATCAGTTCATAAACAACCAAAACCCGGTAATACCGATTTTTTAATAATTGCCTAAGGTCCACAAAAACGTACTTAAACTACCAGGCCGACCAATTATTTCGAGCATACACTCACTGACAGCTAACTTATCACAGTACATTGACAAATTTCTCCAACGCTATGTAAGATCATACTAAGGATACTTAAACAGATCAAATGGCAGGAAGACTACTGGAACAAGTGATGTCACCTTACTGTATACCGTGATAGATACAAGCAGTTAAAAGAAAACTTAGAGGATGAGACTTTACACAAAGAACAACTGAACTTTCTATTAGATGGAATACATTTTATATTGAACCATAACTTTGTATTTTTCAATAACCAATTTTACAGACAAACAACAGGTACTGCTATGGGGACCAGATTTGCACCGAGTTATGCAAATCTCTTTATGAGCAACTGGGAGAAAGATACCATCTGGTCCCATCCTAAACTCGGCGCAAATCTGGTCCTATGTCAAAGATATATAGATGATGTTATCTTTATAAGGAAGGGGGATGCAGATTCCTTAACAAGATTCACAGAATACATCAAAAATAACAACAAGAATCTAATTTTCACTATGGACATAAGTAAACAGTCAGTCAACTTTCTGGACCTTACCATTTTTATTGACAACTATCACATTCACACAAAAACGTACCAAAAAGCTGTTGATGTTAACAGCTATATATTATCAACGATGGGTCACCACCCGAATTGGCTCAAAAGTATACCCTTAGGCCAATTCAGAAGGATAAAGTGTAACTGCACACAGGATGCACACTTTTTACAACAGAGAAAAGAAATGAAGGAACAATTTATATCAGGACAATACAATTCAGGAGAAATAGTACAAGCCTTTCAAAAAGCCCTCAACTTGGAAAGAGACTCCCTAGTAGAACTAAAACAAAAAACACATGACAAGAAGACAGTTTATATGACATTTTTCATAACGCAGTATAGCAGTGACTCCATTACACTGAATAACATACTGAGAAAACATTGGCACATCCTGCAGCAAGATTCCCTACTAGATAAAATATTACCACCAAAACCCAAAATGATTTTCAAAAAAGCCCCAAATCTCAATATGAAATTAAACAAAAACCACATTCCACCATGCTCATTAACTCAAAAAACTCTAACCAACACAACACTACATTAAAGTAGTTCTTACACTAAAAACACAGTCACCACAAGGACTCAATATTGATAATGAAGTAAGATCGATTATCAATCAATAACACATGTGTCTAATAATCAATAGAAGGTATCAGGACCATTAGTAACCTAATGGTCCTGATACCTTGCAGCCACTGGGGAATAACTATAGGGATACCCAGGAGTGTGTAACACAGCACACACTCCCCGGCAGAGAGAGGTTACACCAACAAACAATGCACACAAAATAACCAACATTACACTGCGGAAAGTGCCTGAAGACACAAGAGGGTAAGTAAACGGACCGGAGGGCACAGGACACCACCCCACCAGAGCATTGCACCCGCAATTCTATATATTTTTTCTGGACTGCTTTTATATACAGCTTTTTTCTTGTTAAAGACTACTTTTTTATCGATTCTCTATTGACACTAATTGATGGAATAGAGAGTAACATACACCGCAATTTTTTTTTTTTTTACCTAAGGGGGCATGGCCATGGCTCCTGCGATGAGACCACATCCCTTTTTTACCGGGACCCAGCGCGGCTCTTGGCTGGCCTGCTGTGAGGGGGTGTACTGGTGTGATAATGCAGTGGGATCTGTGAGGGAGAGTACTGGTGTGATGGTGCAGTGTGATCTGCATATAAGACTTTTTTTTTTCTTTCTAGCGGCCCACACACTCTTAGACCTTGAATATTCGGCCTGGTTGGTAATTTGAGTTTGACATGCCTGGTCTAGATATACACCAGATGTTAGACAGTCAATAGTTAGACAGGGACAAAAAATAGTCAACACTTTTTTTTATTTTTTGTTAGGTTTAGGGTTAGGCACTTACTGGAGGGTTAGGCACTTACCCCCATGGTTAGGGTTATTCACTTACCCAGACGGTTAGGGTAAGGCACCAGGAGGGAGGATTAGGGTTAGGCACCAAGGGGACAGTTAGGATTAGGGTGAAGATTAGTGCTAAAAATCAAAAACAAAAATTTGTCCACCATTTCCATATTGAACTTTTGTCACTGTTGACCTTTTGTCCCTGTTTAACTATTGGCTGTCTAACATCTGGTGTCTATCTAGACATTGACTATCTAATTACTGTCTATCTCTTATACCACACCCCTCTTCCTTTTGTGGACTTTCTCTTGTGTCTTTTTGCACTCTGTGCTTGAGCCCGCCTCTATCCACTGTCCCAGAGCATTCTGTGCTGTGGCTGCAGTGGGATAAAGTTTAAGAGGTCCCAGGCTCACGTAGCCTGGGACACTTTACAGGACTCCATAAGTTACTACCCTGGACTACATTGTTGCAGCTATTTTGTTACCCGTGGGATACCTTCATCAGCCCAATACCATCTTCGATTCATCTTGCTGAAGGACTGTATGGTTCCACCATTCCATCATTTGTGGTCACTTACCTGCTAAGATTGTACCATGAGTAACTTTTTGACCATTAGTCCAATTGACCATGTATTGATTTTGCCAATATCTACTGGGACCTATTAGGAGTCAGGATTTTTGCATCTTAAATACCCATTTCATTATATTTTTATGTGACTAATTGTCTTTTATGATATTTTCCATTTCAATAAATTATGTTAAATTTTAAGCCGTCCAGTAATCAATCTATATGTACATATACTTATTAGAGGTATAGCTCTGTCTTATACTTTTACTTGTTGTTTACAATAGGAGGCTGACTATCTCCATGACAGATGCTCCTGGCAGCGCCTAAGCAGGGCCGGATTAAGGTTTGTGGGGGCCCTGGGGCAACAACCTTGCAGGGGCCCCTATCAATATAAATGTATTAAAAGTATATACAATAGTATGTTTGTGCAGGAGAGCTGCATAGGCAGGCAGGCAGGACAGGGATTGGGTGTTCTTGTGCAGGTGCGACACGCCGGGATACGGGGGAGCACTGAGTGGCCGGGATCTCCATCTTCATGCTGCGGCCATCCCGGAGCATGGATACAGTCAGCAGGGGCAAATGCAGGATTTTTACTGAGGAAGGAGGGAGTTGGTCCCCGTGTGTGTGTATGTGTATGTGTGTGTATGTGTGTATATATATGTGTGTGTGTATATATATATATCTATATATACACACAAAGAAAAGAAGTATATCATCATGCGCAATGTGTTAGTCCAATAGTAATATGGAAGTGTGTCCTCCTATTTTCACATATGTCTCAAAGCTTGCAACTCCCGTTTCAATTGAGTCCTCGTCCTCAGGAGTACTTGCAGGGATCTCTGATCAAGGAAGCAAAACGGATTGTGCACCACAATGAGTAAAGGGTAACGGATATTTAATTGTAGCACATAAAAAACTTACATATAAAATTCCACAGTCCGGTATACAGGATCATAACGAGCATTGGGAAACACAGCCACAGCAGTATGGTAAATCCACTACAAGTTTCCGTCTTATCGTCGGTTCAGCGCGGCGTCCCAGCTCTGGATCTAAATCACAGGACTCCACTTCCCATCAGGCAGCGCCACAGCATTGTGACGTTCACTAGCAGCCATGCCCAAACGTGTTTCGTCTATCAGACTTCGTCAGTGGGTGTGGCTAGTCAGTGGGTGTGGCTAGTCAGCGGGCTCCAGCCCTTTTCATAGTAAACAGCTTGCGGCAACCAATCAACTAATAATTTAATCACATGAAGAATTTAGCAAAGGTGCTCAGAACGTAGCTTTAAGCTACTTTATAGCTGCTATGAAACTCCAAAACACTCAGAATTACGTTCTCTTTTTAAGACCTATGTATATCTTTTTCACAGCTATATTAGTATTAAATACAAAGTAGCTAAGATAAACAATATCATCAAACAAGAAACAAAAGAGCAAAATCCCATTACATAGTCTCCATCAACGGAGGAGGCCATTTTATTTAAGATCAATATCTATTGGGATCTCTATAATACATATATTGTCAAACATAATAATATGGTGTAGCCTCTCTAATTAGGAGAGAAAAACTTCCTTATAAGCCTATCTTTTTAATAAAAAATATATAGTAAAAAGTATAATATACAATATAAAAAGATTAAACTGGACTATATAATGGGAATAACGCTTTACATAAAGTTCATAAGGGTTATCTTTATAACTACAAAATACATATCAAATACAAAAGAATAAATAATAAATAATTGGTATAAAAATATTTAAATTTAATCCGATAACACTTAATATAATTGTTTAATGTCATTATTCCTTATAATTATATTAGCATAAATTACATCAAGCATTCTAGTTTATTAAAGAAGCAGTAATCCACACTATATATATATATATATATATATATATGTACAATATAATAGATACAATCAGTCAATCAAAAAGGAATAACTTACATATTGTCTAGGGGAATGAAGTTCTATATCCATATTTAAAATTCACCCATCTATAGAGGGGTTTATAAAGTAGTATAAAACAATAGGTGATAAAAACCTTATATAAAAACAATTAACACATTGTTATAACAGATTGCGGGAGAGAGAAAAGAAAAAACACATGATCAGTGCCTTGCAAAAGCATTCACCTCCCCTTGGCTTTTTACCTTTTTTGTTACATTACAACCTGTAATTTATTTATTTATTTTTATCTGAATTTTATGTGATGTATCTGCACAAAATAGTCTAATTTGGTGAAGTGAAATGAGAAAAATATATATAAAAAATAATCTTTATAAATAAAATTCAGAAAATTGGCATGTGCATATCTAATCACTCCATTTGCTATGAAGCCCCTCAAAAGTTCTGGTGCAACCAATTACCTTCAGAAGTCACATAATTAGTGAAATGAAGTCCACCTGTGTGAAATCTAAGTGTCACATAATCTGTCAGTATAAACACACCTTGTCTGAGAAGCCCCAGAGGCTGCAACACAACTAAGCAAGAGGCATCACAACATGAAGACCAAGGAGCTCTCCAAACAAGTCAGGGACAAAGTTGTTGAGAAGTACAATTCTGGGTTGGGTTATAAAAAAATATCCAAATCTTTGATGATCCCCCATAGCACCATCAAATCCATCATCATCAAATGGAAAGAACATGGTACCACAACAAACCTGCCAAGAGAGGGTCGCCCACCAAAACTCAGACCGGGCAAGGAGGGCATTAATCAGAGAGGCAGCACAGAGAACAAAGGTAACCCTGAAGGAGCTGCAGAGTTCCACAGCAGAGACTGTTGTATCTGTGCCTATGACCACAGTAAGCCGTACACTCCATAGAGCTGGGCTTTATGGAAAAGTTGCCAGAAAAAAGCCATTACTTAGTGATAAAAATAAGAAGACACGATTTGAGTTTGCCAAAAGGCATGTGGGCGACTCCCCAAATGTATGGAGGAAGATGCTCTGGTCAGATGAGACTAAAATGTAACTCTTTGGCCACCAAGGAAAACGCTATGTCTGGCGCAAACCAAACACATTCCATCATCCCAAGAACACCATCCCCACAGTGAAACATGGTGGTGGTGGCAGCATCATGCTGTGGGGATGTTTTTCAGCAGCAGGGACTGGGAATCTGATTTGAGTCAAGGGAAAGATGGATGGTTCTAAATACAGGGATATTCTTGAGCAAAACCTGTTTCAGTCTGCCTGTGATTTGAGACTGGGACGGAGGTTCACCTTCCACCAGGACAATGACCCAAAGCATACTGCTAAAGCAACACTCGAGTGGTGTAAGGGGAAATATTTAAATGTGTTGGAATGGCCTTGTCAAAGCCCAGATCTCAATCCAGTTGAGAATCTGTTGTCAGACTTGAAGATCGCTGCTCACAAGCGGAAACCATCCACATGAAGGAGTTGGGCAGTTTTGCCTTGAGGAATGGGCAAAAATCCCAGGGGCAAGATGTGGCAAGCTCATAGAAACTTATCCAAAGCGACTTGCAGCTGTAATTGCCGCAAAAGGTGGCTCTACAAAGTAATGACTTTAGAGGGGTGAATAGTTATGCACGCTGAAGTTTTCTGTTAACAAAACATGAAAAATGCAAAGTGCTTTTGGCTCTATCAGAGCCAAAAGCACTCCCACTAGTGATGTCAGTGGGGCCGGCCCCAGATGGTAGGCGTTCCCATGGGAAAACCTCCATCTGGGCTGCCATGCACCCGGCACGCCCACCAAAGGGGGCGTGCTGTCAATCACCATCAACAGCACACCCCCTTTGGTGCGAGACCCATAACGACGGCTTGGCCGTCGTTATTCGGGTCTCGCGCATGCGCACGACGGAGCCGCCTCCAACGTGCGCATGCGCACTTGGGCAACATCGACCCGCTTGCGAGTGCTCAGCGCTCACGAGCGTGTCTGAATCAGGCCCAGTGTGTGTGTGTATGTGTGTGTGTGTATGTGTATGTGTATGTATATATATATATATATATATATATATATATATATACATACACACATGCATATATTTATATACTTACACTCTATGTATCGATATACGCACAAATACATACATACAATATATTCACACAGATATATAAATATATAAACCACAGATGCATTTGTTATACATACATTACTTACACACATACATACACACATACTGTACATACACACTTACATACATATATACACACACACTTACCTTGCAGCATCTGCATACTGTATGTTGTGGATGGGATGGGACGAGACCTGCTCAGGCTGGCACCATGTTATTAAGCTCTGCCCCCTTCATGGCAAAATGCCGCGATTTGCAGGTCAGTCGGAAAAGGGCGGAGCCAAATGACACACTTTTAATGGAATCGCATCATATTGGAAAATGAGAGGAAAATGAAAATTTAATTTGGTATAATCATACATGGAACATTGAAGTAGGCAGCTGTGAGGCCATAGCATAACTTTATGTAGGCTGTCAAAAAGCAATCTGATTGCATTGATTTACAAACACTACTCTACATTAATGAGCAACCAAGTATCCACAGATATTGGAAGCGTGCTGTAAATGATAAAGCTTTGGGACACTCACAATTGTGGCACCACATTATCAGTATCACAATTATCAGAGCAACATAAACATACCCTATAGCCAGTGACTGCTTAATTGAAATCAGTTAACACTGACCAGCACTAGAGTTGTAACCGTTGATATCTGTTTGCTATATGTATGTATAGTGTGCAGACACAGGTGAGTGCTGGGCTCTCTGGATTACCGCATTGCACATTGGTGTGGGGTTGATGCATCCTGCAGTGAAAAGGGTGGAGAAGTGAACCAGTGGAGAAGTTGCCCATAGCAACCAATCGGCTTTGAAGTAGCATTTATCATGTACAGTCTATAAAATAATAGGTAGGAGCTGATTGGTTGCTATGGGCAACTTCTCCACTGGTCCACTTCACCATGCTTTTCACTGCTTGATACATAAACCCCCAAGATTGGCCCCATCTCCTGCTGTCTCCCATAAGGCTTCGATTGGTAATGGCTCTGTGCTCTCAACTGTATGGCGCTCTACACAGCTGTGTCCAAAGAGTACCTTTTTTGATGCACGTGTGCAGTACAGAATGCATATAATATGCAAAAATCATATGTATGTCCATTTCGACATGAGACACATTGCATATAATCACCATTAGAAAGTCCCCTGGAGGCTAAAATGCCTTGGAATTATTTGGAGGACACTATTCACACTGGAGTTGTTGTTTCCATGATATTCCTCCTTTGGAATACAACACTACTAAGGATTTAAAGATTACCCATAGGGAGAGGAACTTGAGAGATTAGGCCAAAATCTCCAATATTCCACATAAACTGATATTATATTTATACCAGGTGAAGTACCCAGCATTGCCCAGGTTTAAAACTTCAAGTTATTACATTTTATTATGTGATGTCATACAAATCCATCCAATGGAAGGCCCAGAACAGGCTCCCTTGGTCACAGTTCTGCCCGGTGCACTCTGCCATGAGGTCCGACCGGGACCCCAAACACTCCATTAGGCATCCTAAACCATTTACGACCCCTCTGTGAAGTTTTCATATAAATCCAGTTGGTGGATGGCTCAGAACAGGCTCCCGGGTCAAAGTTCTGCCCAGCGTTCACCAACGGGAGGTCTGACCGGGATCTCAACCTCTTAGTATGTCTTTTGGGATCCAATGTTACCACTCTGTGAAGTTTTCATCACAATCCATCCATTGGAAGGCTCAGATCACGCTCCCCAGGTCCGAACAGGCTCCCCGGGTCAATGTTTTGTCCAGCATACATCACTTGTGGGTAGAGAGACATGGTTATCACAGATAAGACCATACTTGCCTACTTTTGAAAAAGCATTTTGTACTGCTACATCTGAGAGGTGTGTCATAAAACTGACTTACATACAAATGTAAACGAGCCCTAAAGTAGTTAGTAAGATCTATTGGTTGATGAAAACACACTGATACTTTTCGGAAAATGCATGTAGCCATAGGGATCATTGTGCCTTATAACAAATGCCGGGAAATTATACTAATGATGCCATATGAATGTAGATATCTTTGTTTTTCCTAATGGGGGTAAGGTGCAATCAGGGAGCAGTGCGCATGCGTGACCTTCTGGTCACGCATGTGCACAAGAGCCTGACATCCGGCAGAAGGAGCCGGACAGGGGCGGAGGGATCCGGAAGGATCACGGGTAGTGGTAGCAAGCGGGTAGCAAGCGGGTAGTGGTAGCAAGCGCCATCTGAAGATGGCGAATGCTACCGCAAATCAAGCTCTGAAAAAATTATATATTCGGAGCTTGATGAATTCTGTCCCCATACTAGTGTATGGGGACAGCGGGCCATTCCGGGAGAGGAAGGTAAGCAGGAGATATCTGTGATACTAGTGTATGAGGACAGCGGGCCATTCCAGGAGTGAAAGGTAAGCAGGAGATATCTGTGATACTAGTGTATGGGGACAGCGGGCCATTCCTCCAGAAGAAAGTAAGCAGGAGATATCTGTGATACTAGTGTAAGGGGTGTATATCTGTGATATCTCCTGATTTTCCTTCATGATGAATGGCCTGATATCTTAATTTTTACAATTCCAGGTGAAAATGTGTATTTTCACCTGCTTTTGTAAAAATTAAGTGATGATGAATAGGCCCCTAGATATGTAGGTGCTGTAGAACGATCAGGTGTCTTCGAGAAAGGTTCCTAGAACATAGGAGAAAATATTATAAAGAAAAACCCTTTTCACAGTGTATCCAGACATTTTATGGATAAACATGGAGGCGATGTTAGCTCTTTACGAGTTATAGGAAGCAATTCCCCCGACATCCAGAAGAGGTGATAGATTTAGGATTTTGTGCAAACAAGAACTTTATTGGATTTTTAACATGAACAGTTTGTACCCTGATGGTCTCAACGAACAAATAGAACTAAATACTATCTTCTAGTTATGACCATGCCCCTGTTACTATTTATCTGAATGCACATATACATCAAATTATGTGATCTTTCGATATCTCCTATACAAGTATTTTCTAGGTGTTTTGCTTGTATATTTTAATACTTTTTGTAAAATATTTATATTTTGCTCTTCTCTTATAAACTGTTCCTTACACCTTTAATATGCTACATTTGAACCAGTAATTGATTCAAGTTCGTTATGGTGCTGATTACCACTAACCACATTTATGTATATGAAAGAGAGCATTTTTCTCTTCCTACTTTCACTTTTTAATTTTTGAGGCTAGAAATTACATTAGAATATATAAAATGTAAGTGTGTTCGTTTTTTAAATTTCCTGATTGTTGCATATTTGTTATACATCCTAAGTGAAAGAGTGGAATTATACTTATTATTTGTTTGTATATTATATTAAGTATTGTTTTAGTCTACCACACCCTCTGTATAAATTTCTTATACGGACTATAATGGTTGTCTCCTCTGTACTCAAATCAGTACCTTATTCAAATCAGATGTGCTGAATGATAATAATTACTGACACTATTTAAATCTACCAGTCCAGGGAAACAATACTCACTTTGCAAAAGACGTCATAGGGACGTTGGTACGAGTTCATACCCCACAGTGTCTCTGGGAAACACTCACAAGTAGCTGCACTTACCACACAGAGATCGGGACAGCTTTCTGCTTCGCAACCACAACCAGAGCAGTATGATGTTTAATTCCCGACATCGGAAGCCCGGCAGGGGTGAAGATCCTGACTGCTAATTTAGGTAAGTACCGCTAACCTAATTCCCTACCCTAACCCTCCTTTAGGGGTGCCTAACCCTAACCTCCCCCCAGGGGTGCCTAACCCTAACCTCCCCCTGGGGGTGCCTAACTCTAACCCCCATTCCTCTAGCCTAACCCTCCCGGGGGGGGGGGGTTGCCAAACCCTAAGTCCCCCCCGGGAGCCCCTAACCTAACCCTCCCCCCCACGGCTGTCCCCGGCCAGCGCCCGGCATACCTTCGATCGGGATGCCGGGCTCTCGGCATAGGTAAAATTTGTGGACTATAACTTGTGTAATATATTCATGCACATCTTAGTAGTGATATAATACTGTTACAATTTAGTAACTTTTTGTCTTGTTTCATAATAATTATTCTATAACATGTTACTGATTTGAGTGCTTTTCACTTGTCTCCTTCAGACTCTGTAGTTATTATTTTGTATTCATATTGTGATCTTTATCCTGAACTAATGTTTTAAAGAAATGTTGTTTAAAAAAATAAATATCAGTCAAGCGATAACCTGTCAGTAAGTAAAATATTGCCTAACATTTTATCATCAGGTAATTAACAATTTGGCAGAAAAGTTAAATGTTATTTAAAAGTATTCAATTTTTGTCAGTTAATTATTAAGTGATAGTTATCTGTCAGTTTCGTCAGGGACATGTCAATAAGCAAACTATAGTTAATAATTTGAGTATTAAATCAATAGATCGTTACTAGTTAAGTCAAATATAGATAAAATTAGTATTTAGTAGACAAGTCAATAAATCGTTCCCAATTGATATAGGCCGCGCAGGACTGTCGCACTTTCCTGACAGTTGGCAGAACAGCGGGTCATTTGTGTACCTGCCACTGGTAGGCGTGTCAAATCAAGAGTGATTTCAGGGCAAAGAAATTGACCCCAGCTGTGGCCAGAGACCTGCGTGTGTGGCTATGGATCAATGTCCCAGTTCCAACGTTAGGTTAGTAGTTTGACATGAAAATGTTATTTAATGGGTAAAGTACATGAGATAGGGAAGATGGAAGCTACAAGTCACAGCAAGTGAAAGTAGGCCAGGTAAGAATTGGCCACCGTCATGCCATAACATACATCCCATGTAAAGCCATAACATATTGAAGGCTGATACAGAATCACCTTGTTCCCGAGCAGCTAATGACACCTCCAAAGGGCATCTTGGCCAAGAACAGTAGATTTGCTTGCCACCAGTGCACAGCAAAGAGAGATAAGAAGGCGTGGGCTTTCACTGCAATCTGCCTTTCCCTCTTTATCAGTGGTTTTGATAATTTATCTTGAAATAACCTTTTACCATCAGTAACCCACCATTAGTGACTATCCCCACGTATGTTACACTGCCACCAGACACTCACTGCTAGCGAGTGCCAACAGCTTCCCAGTTGTAGAAGAATAGTCACCGTCGACCAGAGCCGTAACTAGACTTTTTGGTGCCTTGTGCCAGAAAGAGCATTGGCGCCCCCCTCATTATTCAAAGGGACATATTACACCCAAAAAAGGGCCATGGCTTCATGGGGAAGGGCCAGAGAAGAGATAGGAGAGGCCAGGAGATGCTGGGGATGAAATAAGAGGAAGCTACAAGCAAGAATGATAATAAACAGAAATTTGACAGGCCCAAACAGCGCCCCCTGACCTGTGGTGCCCTGTGCGATGGCACCAGCCGCACTACCCTAGCTACGGCCCTGCCGTCGACATTAGCACTAGGAACAGCTGACTTCCAGGTGTTAAGGGGCCTATCCATTAGCAGATAACTTTGAACGATAAACGATTTATTGTTCAGTCGATCAATTTATCTGCTGATGGATAGGCTCTGAACGATAAAAATGCGCACTCCCGCGGCTGACAAATTTGGTCTTTTGTCTCTCCAACATGTTGGTCAATTATCGTTTATCGCTGACAGATATAAGAAATATCTGTTGCGGTAAACGCCGAACGATTTTTTTTAATGAAAATGAATAGAAACAGAAAAAAAATCCACTCCCAGAATGATGTCATGTAATATCGTTCGTCATTTGCAAAAATCTGTCATGTACATGGCAGACATCTGTCACAGCATCCCCAGGAATTTTCAAAAGATAAATCTTTTGTCTTTTGTCTTTCACAAAGATCTGCTAATGGATAGGCCCCTTTACAATCAGGACCGTAACTTCGGGTGTATGAGCAGTGCCATATCCCATGGCACAGGATTCTGGGGGCAGCACCATTGCTGCCCCAAGGCACCTGTTTTTAGCTTATCAGGTGCCTGGAACAGCCCCCTGCAACCAATAGCGCTGCTGTAGAGCTGCCACAATAGTGTAGGGCTCAACTATGTGGTGGCACCGCCCCCTCAGGGGGACATCACATGTTCAGGGGGTGGTGCTGGTGCAGGGATGTTTAAGGTCTCTTATTTATAGAGATAAAAGGAACCACCATCTTGCAGACATTCACCATATCAATCTCTTTAGTAATTACATAAGCTGTTTTCAGGTCATGATAGGACAGTTTACACTGAAAACAAAGAGCCTCATATGATCAAACACTGAAATAATAGGATACTGTTCTGGACTCCTGAATACAGTCCAATGCCATTCTGCCCTAAAAAAAACTAAATACAGTTTTAGATTTACTTACTTAAAATGTATTATAAACTGCCAATGTGACTTTTTAGATTTCTTGAGGGCATAAGATCCAAACTTGTTGACAACTGAACTTAGTTACATAAAACTGATCTGTTTAGAGTCATTTATTTGGCGTTTCATTTACTTTGGGTATCGCATTTGTACATTTTAATGCTTTTGTTACATTGTTATTTGTGTGCATAAAAATTAGCATTTCTATATAAAGATCACCTGGTTGGACACGCGACGGTATTGGCTGATGAAAGATGGATGCCAATCTCCAAGTACAGGTGAAAATCAGGTCCCTTTGTAGGCAGGTGGATAAAACCAGGAACATCCCACTAAATGTAAAACTTACGCCCCATAATTAAGTTTCTTTATAAATACAGGACAAAAATGTTTTTGTTTTTGCTTGTGGGCACAATATGAGGAATATTACTATGCTCAGTATAGAATGTCTGTAAATTATCCAATAGAAAGAAAGAACACTGGGTGCACATTGAAGGGGGCAATCCTAGAGCCTGGCATTCTGTACCAGGGCTAATGCCAGGAGCAGTGTTCCGACACCTATGAGTTTATATGGATTGCAAGCCTGGGAGACAGAAGAGGACTCCCCATCCTGGATCTATTTCAGCAATGTTGTGAAGAAAGTCGAATTGTGGCTGGGAGTTCATGTTTAAATAAATGCTTTCCACTGTGTATTCTAATTTTTTTTTTACATTTTCCCCATCAAAATAATGATGCTGATGGGCGTATCAAAGCGGATTCTCCTAACAGCATTATCATCATGTTTTGTGCAAAAATACACATTATATGGGCTCATGTGCATGGCACATTTATTTATTACCAGTTATTTATATGGCGCACACATATGCCACAGCGCTTTACAGAGAATATTTGCCCATTAACATCAGTCCCTGCCCCAGTGGAGCTTACACTCTATATTCCCTATCACATGCGCACACACATACACACTAGGGGTAATTTTGATGGCAGCCAATTAATCTACCAGTATATTTTTGGGGTGTGGGAGGAAACCGGAGTACCCTGAGGAAACCCACGCAAGCACAGGGAGAATATACAAACTCCACATAGTTAAGGCTGTGGTTGGAATTGAACCCACAACCTCAGTGCTTGGAGGCAGCAATGCTAACCATTACATCATCTGTGCTGCCCGTGCTATTGTTTGTCCAGGGGCCCTACGACCCAGGAATCCAACCCTGTCCCCTTTTACACCAAGGAGCTACCTGCGTTAACCCTGCAATAACCCGGGTTTTAGCTCTGGTCTAACAGGGGTATTAGTTGTTCTGTTGTCTGCAAGAAGATGAGGATTTTGGAGATGATACCAAGGTGGGCACTGTTTCGATTATTTTTGCAGTACTAACCTGATGGTTTTGGATCTACGCATGCGTAGGATCTGGGAATGCAATGTCGCCCGCAGTGCCCGCAGGGGGTGGGGGGTCGGCCCCATTTTAAGGCCAATGAGGACCTTTATAAACGTTGCATTAATATGCGCTAAATAGCAACCAATCAAACATTTAATTTTGCCATTTAACAAACAGTAGACAGATAAAAGCAAATTACTGATATGCTATTATGGTTAATGCAAATCTGCCATCTTGAACAATATTGATGAAAAAAACCCTCCTTTCTCTATCCTCTCCCACCTGGTGCTTGGTGATGAAATAATGGTAGATACCATGCCTAAATTATCAGTTACTGGAAACACAGTCTCCTGATGATGGGAATATGTTTGCACTTATTCACTTGACAATATTATGTTTTTGAGGTAAAAGTGATAAAAAAAGGCATAATGGACGGCCTTATTATATGAAGGCAGTGGAGTAAAGTGACACGAGAAAAAAATCTACATTAACGAGCCAAAAAATCATGTCTTCCACTTTATACCGTATTTGCTAGAAGCTGAGATAGGAATATTGAATAATACATGGTTAATGTTTGGTTTGCTGTGTGTTTTAGTGTGACGGGTTGTTACTCTTTGTTAGATGAAATGTATTCTGTATACTGATATAGTTTATGAAGAACAAACAATATGCACAGAGAACATGCACTTACATCTTTACCTAGTGAGGATTCTGAAAACCACCTCATGCAGTATATTGGACCCACATGTTCAATCCTAGTTTATCTCCCAGTAAAACACCATCTGGTTTGGCTTATTCCGAGATGTCTTCCAGTTGTCTTGTATACCTTTTTGCTACTGTAAAGAATTTTGCTTCATACTTCCAAATGTGTTTTTTGATGTAGTGCAGCACAAATATATATATATATATATATATATATATAGATCAGCGGCACTGATGGTCTTGATCGATCAATAACTGTTTTATTAAACCAACGTTTCAGGGATCAAGACCTTCAGTGCCGCTGATGACCGGACCTATTTCACACTTTTGACAGAGGGCACGGAGGCAACTTTTCATATTGTTGGAGTAGTGCCGGACCAATTTGGAGATATATATATATATAATTTTTTTTTTTTTCTACCTAAACCACAATTTTTGTTTTTCGGTACATACTGTACAGGTATGGCATCTAATGTTAAGGGTAAGTTATAAATCTATATGTTAGTAAGTAAATGGACGAGCCCCCTCAGCAGCTTCCCCTGTCTCTGCCCCCTCTCTTCCCCGCCCACTCCCATCGCTACCCCTTCCTGGCCCATTATACTTTACACCCCCATTCCCATTTCTCTTCTCTCCCGGCAGTGGGAGCTGGGGCAGCAGCAATTAGCTCATCATGCAAACATGCCTGATGACCTAATTTAAATCCCGGTCTGATTTTTCAATAATAGATGTCTTCCATTCCTCTTTAGACTATGTATATGCAAATAAATGCAGCTAAGGTCTGTTCCATCTCCAACATGCGCAGTGGAAGCATCTGTGTCATTGTAAGAGGGTGAGTGACACGTCTACATAGCAGGTTAGTGTGTGATTGGATGGTGATGTCACAGTGCAGTGCAGTCACACAGTATATGTTTCAGGTTAGTGTGTGATTGGATGGTGATGTCATAGAATGAATGCAGTTAAATTAAATATTACTAATTTTTCCATCGTTTTCTAATTATAAAGAATGGAAACCTCCAGACCCTTCAACATGACCCCTTCAAGGTACAACATTTTGTGGAGGAGAAGTAATCAGCACCCACTGAAGGGAGGTGACGGGCACTTTGCCCCCTACATAGTGTGAGGTAGTCACACTACATTTTTCAGTCACTGTAACATTATGATTTGTGTTAGTGGAGTGGTATTACTGAAATCAGATAAAGGGGTGGAGAGCGCACATTCTAGGGGATTCCTTGGAGTGCAAAGCTATAAATGTGGCTAAACCAGTCTCTTAGGAGAGAAATGGAAATCTTTAATAATGAAAGGAGCTTGCACTAAAGCGGTATGAGGACGGGCTGTCATGTGACATTATACTCTTGCACACCCAGTACTGGAAGACATATGTGCACACGGAGGACCACCTGGGAGCATAGGGAGTGTTACGTGCTCTTTATAAATTACCTCATGAGGGTTCTGTCATCGGTAATAAGCATCTGCTTTAACTCAGTGCAGCCTGCAAATATCCAGTACTTAGTATATTTGTAGTAAACACAGACCATACTCTCAAGCATATGGCAACTATGGGATCATATGTGAGTGTCCCTTCTCCAAAAACCACTTATATTACATTATTACATAAAAGGACACAAAAATAGTAATTTACAAAACTGCGGAACCAAAGTGCAAATGCTACTTTGTGGTGGGTTAGCAGTTGAAGGTCCTCCTCATGAGTGCGCATGGGGCTATTTATCACATGACAAAGCCTCATTTGTGCCCACATGCAAAACTCAGATTTGATGTTGAGGGCGGAGATATTTCATGATCTCCAAGCAGTGGCCATTGGCCTGATTCAGACGCGTTCGCTAGGCTGCGTTCGCACGTAGCCTGCCAATGTTTGCAATCTGCGCATGCGTACAAGACACAGTGCGCATGCGCAAACTAGTCCACGCGATCGGGAAGCGTTTTCACTCTGTACACAGACGCTCCACAAGCATGAGTGACAGGACGAGTCGTTTGTGGGTTGTGACAGGGGTTGGTCGATGGTAACGGGGGTGTGCTGGTGCGAACGCAGGTGTGTCTGTGCTTTTTTACGCCATTTCAGGGGCGTGCATAATTAAGACGCAGCGTCAGCATACACGTCACATGGCTGAATTAAACACAGCAGCAATCGCAGTGTATGTGGTAGGGTATGGTCAGCCACAAGTTCTGCGAATGGGTCCGATCTTACTCGATGTTACTGATTGTTTAATACACTTAATACACTTTCCTAAGGGAAAGTGGGCATCTTGTGTCAGGCTGGTCAGTGGCAAACGCAGGATTTCCAGAGGGGGGTTTCCAAATGCTTAATTTTAGAGCAAGTGTGGCCAGTCCATGAAGAGGGCAGCATTAGTACTTAATCAGCTTTAATACGCGTCATACAAAGTGTATTGTGTGTGATAATCCCAGCATATACAGGACCAGCGATCACAGTAAGCCATTAGATGCGGCAGTAGGGCCATCCTGCCTGAGCTGAACGCATTTATTTTAGATGTGGACACCATTCCAGACTATAGAAGCAAGTCCGGGAGCCTGGAGGAGCAGCAGAAGAACCTAGCACTGCCCTGGACATACTGTATATGTACATATTGGGCTCTATAGCAGTGCATCTCTAACAGTGCATGTTTTCCAGATCTTCTAGTTGGTGCACAGGTTATTTATTACTGGCTGATACATGTTAAAAGATCCACAGGTGGTGCTAATTATTTCATTTGTTATACTGAGAAGAACATGCAGCACTAGTAACAATCTATTATATTACTATTTCTACTGTGGTCGTGGTGTGGGCTGGGGAAGGGGGTTTCCAGACAGACAGAAACCCCCCCTGCGTTTGCCTATGCTGATGGGTTTCTAAATACATACTGTGATCGCACGGCAAGACATATTGGGTGTGCTAATTTCTTGCAAGCGATAGCAGGATTTGCATACTCGGGCTGCTGACGGCTGCATGCGAATGCATCCTAGCGAACGGGTCTGAATCAGGCCCATTGTGCATTTAGCTGGGCTTTACTGGGGCCCTGGAGACCGTTTTTCTTCCTCATAAACAGTGTGGTTTGTAAATGTACTCTGAGGTTGAGTGTCAATGGGACGCCTTGAGCACCATCTGGGTGCATTATATGTAAGAAAGAACATTTTATATAATTAAAATATGAAATTGTACAAAACTGGTAAATATTGCTATGACCAATTATGACAATACATATAAATTTAGCTATGTGGCTAATGAGCACCATATCTTTATATGACTGGTTCATTCCGCAAAAAATGCCTTTTGTCTCACTTTATTGTTGTCAGTCAATATTTGCTCTACACCTTGTGCAGCGCTGCTTGATATGTTTGCGCTTTATATATGAAAGTTAATAATAACAATTTAGAACACCTCCAATACATTTCACAAGGCCAAATCTGGATACAAATAAACCTCCCAAACTACCCACCGATGCCCCAAAACACAACCAGACCCGACTATATAGCATTCACCTCGTCATGTGGTCCTGCTCCTAAATTAGGAACTGTTGGGAGATGACTTGGTAGGAGGGGAGCTTGTCAGAGCTGCTAGACCTACTGATTAGATGAGTGGTGCACACAGTAATGACTACACGACACGGAGAGGTAAGTTTTAAGTAATATGGGTGCAGGGTGCGGGCCCCCCTGACCCCGGGGGCCCGTGTGCACCGCACACTCTGCACCCACTATGTATACGCCTCTGAAGACACGAAAGTCACATCACCAAATAGCAATGCCTCAATTCTTCTTGTTGGGAGCAGCCTAATGCTTACTTACCTACTTTTGGAAAAACCATTTCAGGGAGAATGTGATAGCAGCACCTATGAGCGCGGCGGTAAAGTGGGCGTGTACTGCTACTTCTGAGGGGCGTGTCATAATGCTGACTTACATCCAAATGTAATCGAGCGCAAAAGCAGTTACTAAGATCTACTTGTTGATGAAAACACTCTGATACTTTTCAGAAAATACATGTAACCATAGGGATCATTGTGCCTTATAACCAATGCCGTGATATTATACTAATGATCCCATTTGAATGTATATATCTCTTTTTCTTATATATATATATATAACAGCTTCATAATGGGGGTAAGGTGCAATCAGGGAGATTACTAGACTCATCAGGGAGTCAGGGAGATTGCTGCTATTTCAGGGAGTCTCCCTAACAATCAGGGAGAGTTGGCAAGTATGGCCTAATGCTTCATAAGCACTAAACATGCTTATTGTGATGCGGGCTCGACCCCTAACTTGATGTGGCCACTCCCCTCTTTTTGGAGTTGGCATGGCCATTTACTGACTTTGAAAATGTAATTTTTTGGGAGGTATGGCCTTAAACAGAGGTATTCTAAGTCAGTCATTCTAGATAGGAGCAGTTTAAAAAATGTGGCGTCTCGTTTGGGGCCCTGTTTATCACTATCCACATTTTTTATGCGGATGTGATAAACTATTTACAGCTAAATTTGTAACGTGAAAATTAACATTTTTACGGGAATTTAGCAACAATCTCATGCCAGGACACAGGCTCATATAAGAGATGGAAGTAGAGTAATACAGTAACTTACCCTATCCCTCTGCTTCCTGATTCACTTACCCTATCCCTCTGCTTCCTGATTCGGGGGCAGCACACATACTGCACATGTGTGGCTGCTGATTCATTTACTGACATTTACCCTGGCTTGCCAACTTTCTGGCTGCCCCTTCCGGGAGGGAGCGGCATGACAGGGAGGCGTGGCCAGCATGAGGAGGCGGGGTAGGTCAGACTTCAAGTATTTGTGGGCTGATATTACAGGCATTGTGAAGCAGGGGGCGGGGCCAAAATGCAGCGATTCAGTGTGAATCGCGTCACCGCCCCCACCCGCTGCAGGGGGGAATAGGAGGGATGGGCAGCAGCAGGGAGGATTGCCTGCCTTCCCGGGAGGTAGGGAGCGGCACCCGATCTACGGGAGGCTCCTGACCAAATCGGGAGGGTAGGCAAGTATGCATTTACCATATGTGTAAATTGCACATCAGTTTGAGTATGCATCAATGGGGGCAATCGGAGAGGGATCAGGAGCATCCCTATCCCAAAGGATCTGCACTGTAGTTTTCCACAGGCTGCTATAGGCTAACGGCATCTTCAATAGATATATGCTGCTGTATCTCTTTCTGAAATCTTGGGGATCTTTAATAACTGACTTTAATATTTATATATATATATTATTATATATATACATGTTACTTTGGAAAGTTATGAAATCACATGACCTCTGCAATATCTATCATTGCTTTTGGATTTAGTTGGCCATACATTCATGGCTCAGCTGTCAGAATGTCTCTTGTACTGTATGTGATTCATTTAGGAGTGCGTAAAATGATAGGTGCTGACGGAAATCTATTTTGTCAATTGACATACATCATACATAGTGTATATAAATGTCCACGCTGGCTAGAGCACAGGATAATATACAGGTAGTGGAGACAGTATGGTATGTGCATTTTTTAATTCTAAAGGATGCACTTGCTATAATTATATTATTTAGTACGTGACTGAGTGTAGCCAGTGCAAGCAGCTATGCCTGTTTTTCCACTTTAGTTACTTAATAATTATATCTAGTCTACACAATCTCATGCATTGTCATAACTCGTTTTCTCATCTCTCTGCTATCAGAGGAGAAGTAATAGGATTATGCAATATTGCACAATAAAAGCCTTTAGGCTCTCATCAGCTTTGCGATGTTACCCATATTAATATTTATATGGTTAGTGCTAATTATTTAGAGATTTTTCCTTCTACAGATCGTATAGCATGCAGATGAGGAATTAATTAAAATAGTTCAGTACTGGTGTAATTCACCAGTTAAATTTCACCCATATCCACCGTGGATATTTTCATAGATGTGACATGACTGGTACCAAAATTCATTGCCCATACACACAGGGTTTGATTCAGAGGTCGATGCAGACGCGGCGTCTATTGGCGGTCACCTATCTAAACTAGACGATGTGCGCCAATCCCCGTGTTTTGGTTTTGGATCTAGATTCATCTTTGTGTTTTGGTTTTGGTTTCAGATAAAAATCGATAAAAAAAGCTAAAATGTCTGAATCCAAAACCCAAGTTAGTTTTTTAACCGGCATCATATGCGGACCGGACGTCGGTTCGAACCAAGTAACATAAGTTAATCCGAAGCTCGACCCATATCTACTAGGAACCCCTAAATTCGGGTGGGTTCGGATTTCAGAAATCCGGACCCGCACATCTCTAGTCTAAACAGGAGGATTGCAATTTTTTTCACTGTTACTCGTTGTTGCAATGAGTACTTCATACGCTGTGCAAGAAGGGTCAAATCTCCATACAGTATTCCCCCATATTAAATCTGATGGGACATCACACAGGAGATCCATCTTTATGTTCTGAGAATTGTCAAACTGATTATTTTATGGAGTATGTAATATTATACTTTTCCCAGTACCACCAAGGTTGAAATGCCTGGATCTCTACTTACAATGCCAGACCTCTTCATACACCTCTTCATTACCATTTAGAGCCCACAAGGTTTATTTACTGGCATATCACAAAGGTGTAAGTTTGCAGTACACCAAAATAAACCAATCAGATGTTTGATTTCATTGTCTTACTAGAGAGATAAAAGCTATAGGTTGATTAGTTCTTAGGGCAGCACAGACGGTTAATGGTTAGCATTACTGCCTCACAGCACTGAGGTTTGGGTTCACTCCCCACTACGGCCCTAACTGTGTGGAGTTTGTATATTCTCCTTTTGCTTGCGTGGGTTTCCTCCCACACTCCAAAAATATACTGGTAGGCTAATTGACCCACAACATAAATTAACCCTAGTGTGTGTGATCATGTGATAGGGAATATAGATTGTAAGCTCCACTGGGGCAGGGACTGATCTGAATGAACAAATTCTCTCTGTAAAGCGCTGTGGAATATGTGTGCGCTATATAAATTACTGGTAATAAAGTGAACCAGGCCCTTTATTCCCTACCACATGCTCACACACATACACACTAGGGTTAATGTTTGAAATGGTGTAATAACTCTGGGCCTGATTCAGACCCGCTCGCAAGCGCTATGCGCACGCGAGCCCCGGAGCGAGCGCAAAAAGCACTCGCGCCGGTGCTCGCATCCATAAGGGGCGGCTGTTGATGTTGATTGACAGCTTGCCCCGTTTGGAAGGCAGGGCGGGGGGGGGGGGGTGGCTGGGCAAACGGAGGCGTTCCTGAAGGAACGCCTGCCATTTGGGGCTTGCGGCAACGAGACCCTGCCGCAAGGGTCTCATCGCAAGCTATGGTAACCCACAGCTATGCGAGCGGCCAGGAGGCCGCAACTAAAAATGCAAGCGCCCTCCCTGATTCAGAGCGAGCACTCGCTTTTTGTGAGCGCCTCTGAATCAGGGCCTCTGTATCTTGTGTGATGAAATATTTGTTATCGTTCGTAGTTAAATAGAATGATGTTTATTGAAGGAAAAATGGTGGTGTTAGGTGTGGTGTAAAGATAGAGGAAAAGAGGAGACATTAGGATACTCTAACTGTAATGCCGCGTACATGCTAGACAATAAAAGTAAACAATATGAACAAAAACGATATCGCTCAACGATATATATCGTTCATATCCTCTAGTATGTATGGCCCGAACGACCAATGGTGCGCGCTCCCGCGGGACGATAATGATGTCTGCTGTCGTCCGAACATGCAGATATCGTTTAGTGTGTATGCACTACGTCATTTGGTCAGCAGTTCAAGGGCAAACACTGACGATATCACTCATGGAGCATATCACCTAGTGTGTATGAGCCTTAAGTCTGCTGTTACTGAACTTTGGACCTGATTCAGACCTGCTCGCTAGGATGCGATCGCTCATAGCTGGCCGATATTTGCATTCTGCGCATGCGTATGCATCACAATGCGCGTGTGCAAACCACTGTGTCAGATCGGGAAGCGTTCGCTCAGCATAGACAGCCCAGTTGAATGAGTGACAGGAGAGGCCGTTTATGGGTGGTAAAGGGCAGGCCACTAGAAATGGGGGAGTGGAGGTACAAAAGCAGGAGTGCCTGTGTGTTTCAACACCGTTTCATAGGCGTGCATAATTAACAGGCAGCGTCATTGTACACGTTGCGAAGTGATCGCAGTGCTTACGGCCAGGTATAGTCAACCTCAAGCGCTGCGAGCACATCCAATGGTGCTCAATGTACCATTGTTTTCATGCACTTCCAGGAGATGATGTGCGCAAGTGGGGCGTCTTATGAATGGCTGGTGGGCGTCTGCATACACAATGTGATCGCTCGCCAAGACATAGTGGGCATGTTAATGCCTTGCCATGCGATCGCCTACCTTGCTGGGCGTGCGCAGGATTTACATACGCTGGGAGCGAGCGATCGCATCTTGTGAGTGGCTCTGAATCAGGCCCCTTGTCCAAATCACAGGAAAAGTGTTGATGAAACGTTAGGGCCCTTACCCAGTGCTACTAAAATGCATGTTTTAACAAAAATTTTTAACGCAAGTAAAAGCATATTGGGACTTATTCTGCATTGCACATAGGTCAAAGCTGCACGCAGTTGGCCACTTCTGTACACGACTCAGAATCAGGCCCATAAATTGGCACGGGAATGGAGCCCATTGGTTCCAAAGATCTCATACCCTCTGGCATATGCGATCAGTTTGTTTGTGTTTCAGTTTAATTGTTTATATACTGACTAGACCATTTACTTACATTGAGGATTAGTGTAGACCACTCCTATTGTCCTCCCTTTGGGTGACTGATGACTCAAACTGGGTACACACTGACAGATATATTGGCTGATCAATTGATCAGCCAATATATCTGGTGCCCGTCAGCCAGTGTGTACCAGCAATATGTCTTCGTTCACAGACATATTGCATCTGCTGTGCTGCACAGCCAATGGCAAATATATCTCTAGATATATCTGGCTATCGGCCAGTGTGCAGCAGAGATATGGCCAGATATGGCAAGGTCAACATCAGCATTAGTCCTGCACAAGCTGTCAGGTGCTTTTTTTGTGCCTCTGGTTTCTACCAGTCATAAGTCAGCCTAGGTTCTACTGCCATCTCTCCCATTTGCTTGTGGCCCTGATGACTATCTCCTACACAATCTGCTTCTCTAGCCAGGAGTCACAGTGACATGAGCTAAGGGTTGTTTTATAGTCTTGCAGGTATGCCTAATACTATCCTGGGTGCTATAGACTGCACACATTGGGCCGAGACCACAGGAGTGAAGTTTTTATTGATAGCTATTGTGCCTATTCTATTTTTTTTAATATATATTTATTGCAACCTACAGGTGATTCTGGCTATGGCTGTTTCTCCTAGCTACTCACTACATTGTTGCCGCACCAAACTCCTGCTGAGCACACATATAATAAGGCCCACAAATCCACTAGGTTTATGATAGTTCGCCCTTAGGTCCATAATATAATAAAATAATAATAAAAATAAATAAATGTCCATCTAAGGACCCCCACCAAAAAAATAATAATTATGCAATAGACAGTGAGCTGGTGGGGGTCTGGTTACCATCAAGTAACTTTCAGAGAACAGTGCCTGGGAGGCAGGTGCGGCAGTCTTTAGCTACTTCACATGTATTATTTCCCTTAAAAAAAAAAACAGTTAGCTTGGTGTAGTGTTGATATATGCAGCTTCTTAACATATGTGTTAAATAAACAAGTTTAAAAGAGCTTAAGTTTTCATGAAGAAATAACCACAAAAGTTTGGAAACATGTATTACTACAAAGCATCTTTACCAGCTGTTTGCGGGCATTATAAATGTTTTAATAATGACAACAACTTTTCACACATAATAAAGATACACACATGTACATTGTGCTTTAATTCCCTCTAATTTGAGGTAAGCATAAGTTTTAATTTTGTTGTAATGTGTTTTCTCCTAGTGAGTTGGGGTTACTTTTTAAACATTCAAACTCTCGAGTCTTTTAGAACAGTGGTCAACCATCAACGCTCCTGTCATCTGGATATAAATATTTATGGCACCTAATCTTTCTAGCTTCTGTAGCCACAAAAGTATATTTTATAGAATCAAAGTTAATTGTTTTGGCAGTCTCATGCTGGATGGAACGGATGCTTAAGCAGGATAAGCAGTCTTGTCCAGTGGTTCCTCAGAGACAGTTTTTGATTAATTTTAGCTTACTGAAAGAGAGCTGACATGTAGTAACGTAACAGGTAAGGTACGAAACATACGGATGGCAGTAGCGATGTTGGAGAAGGACTCATGGAATTTGTGTTTATATATTGAAGGAGCTGGAGTAGAGTGAGAGATTGGAGGTTTGGAAATACAACATTTACATAATGCTTCCAATTCACTTAACAGTTATTCTCGGTCAACATCATCTTTATACTTCTCATGTAACAGTTGTGCTCTGTATTTTAGTTCTTCTTCTGACAGTGAAGCAAATATCTTGAACACAGACTGCATGCTTGAAAATATCCAATTCAACTGGTTTAATATGACATCAACGATTGCCAGAATTGGCCTTATCATAGACCTCCCTTGCAGAAGGCACACTGTTGTTCTGATGAGTATTCATTAAATTGTTTTTTTTTTTCCTTTTGTAGTCTCTTTTCCTAAGGAACATGGCCGGCAAGTGTGATGGAATCGGTATGAAATACCGGCGGACGAGATGCCGGCACCCTGATGGTTCAAATCCCAACAGGGGAACAGTGAGTACTGTTCCCCTGTCCTATTTACCCCTTACCCTCCTTTTTTGTACCCTCATACTAACCCTCCGTATCCCGCACCCTATAAGTGCCTAAACCTATCCCTCCCTCCGTTAGTGCCTAACCCTACTCCCCCCGGTGGTGCGTGAACCTAACACGCCCTGTCTGGAACCTAACCCTAACCTCCCCTCTCCTGGAGCCTAACCCTAAGTCCCCCCAGTGCGCCTAAACCTAAACACGGCTGATACTCACCTTGCCCCGGTCTCCTTACAATCGGTATGCCGACTGCCGGGACTCCGGCGTCGACATTCCCAATCATGACGGGATTCCAGCGCCAGTGTTCTTTCGGTGATTGGGATTCCGGCGCCAGTGTTCTCTCTGTGATCTGGATTTTTACTTACCTGACTCCAGGGACCGGTGATCGGGCCTCCAGTGATGAGTCCGCTCCGGTCAGCTGGTCTCCCATAGTGCACTGCTGCCCGGTCATCAGGTGATCGGGTCCCAGTGCAGTATGGGAGATCACCTGACCGGAAGAATGGAGAACATAACCGGAGGCCCGGAGCATGCAGGTAAGTGTAATTAAGGGAGAGGGGGGTCGCGGGGGGGTCCGCGATAGCAGGGGGCAGGGATTAGCACCGGTGGGCGGGGCTTAGCGCCGGGGTGGTAGCAGCGGCGACCGGTCGGCACATGCACGGGCACTTAATCACGGTATTTTTTGCATAAATACCGTGATAAGGCTCCGAAGGGGATTCACAGGGACAGAGCTTTATCGCAAGCTCTGTCCCTGCAAGGGATTTGTAGTAAATCCCTGTGATATTGCTGGAATTCGCAATGCGAATTCAGTCATTAATATCACACTACAATCTGCATTCAATATGCGGATTGTAGTAAATAGAGCCCTAAGTGCTTGTTTGGCTTGGGCATGACAAGACCACCTTGTATTGCTCTGAGCTTTTACAGTGATGGATACATTTATTTATTAACAGTTTCTTATATAGCGCAGCAAATTCCGTTGCGCTTTACAATTTGAATCAAGATTAACATTATACTGGGTTGTAAAAGACATACATACATACATGACATACATAAGGGTAAGAGGGCCCTGCTCACAAGCTTACATTCTCCTCTATCGTTTGGTTGAGGATGAAAAAAAACACAAACAGCCTCTGCACCGTACCCCAAAAAGTCTGATATCATTGCTGAAACAGCTGCTGCATGTTTTCCAACCAAGCTTAATGTACATGCCGAGCACGGAACAAAAGTAGCTGTTATTTATGTTTCTGAGTTTTGCTTGCACTCCGCTATAACCTCCTGCCATGTTGCTGCCAGTAGCCTATCCCTGACCACAGCAGTTCATGATGCCCAGCCTATCCTTTCCAGTTTTATTTAGAATTTTTTCTGCAAGGTCTCCCCCAGTCTTTTGTAGTGATGGCTATGAAATTTATAAAGCTTTCCAGAATTTCACAGGTTCCATCTTCAGTAAAGTGAACATAACAAATTATCTGGAACAGTTGGTCAGTATGGGATACATCCTGTCATGACTGGGACTGAGACTACAGTCCTTACCGGTCTGGGCGCTCTGGCGGGGGCCGTCGGGCGAGGGTGCAGGATTTTAGAGATCAGCACTGGGCATAGAGAGGTTCCGGAGAGTGAGGAGTTCAATCTATAGACAGGTGAAAATGAGTGAGGCTGGCAGTGCTACCTGCTATTGAGTCTGCTTCACTTCATCCTTACCATTCATGAGTTATACCCCTCTGAGACTGGCTGCATTTCAGTACCAAAAGGCAATCCTACGGACACCATCCGACTCCACTCCGCGTCCAAGCTCAAGTCAAAGCGTGACACATCCGGAGTACTGTCAAAAAGCACAGAATAGTACTGTGACATTTTAATCTTCTTGAGAATTGTATTTCTCTACTACCAAGTAAATTGATAAACTCATTTTGTATCTCAGGAGACAAGTAACTGACAAGACAATGTTGGGAGCAGTGGATGTGGCCCAGTCTTACGTTGTTCAGCCCTTGATGGTGGCCCTGTGACTGACTACGATGGTACTGCATGGAAAAGAATAAGCGATTTTTGGTTTGGAATAGACATACGGTACAGTAGCTTGCAAAACCCACACTCACCATTACAGTAGGAACGTTTTGCTTTTATACATTTACCTTGTCCCTTCTCATCTGCTCTTTGTATGGCTCTGGATGGTGCCATTACAAAAACATCTTTGTCCCTATTAAAAAAAATTGTCAGTTTACCTGAATATCTCAGTTTTCCATCTACAGAAGTAGATAAGTAACTGTCTGCTTTTAGGTGTAACACATGTATGCAGGTTGTAAAACCATTGCGAACATATTTGAATAAAAACTTCACTAGGCCGAGGCGGCTGAGGGGATGGGTCTGAATCATGGACAATTATCCCATGGACCAGCTCAGGTGGTAGTAGTCCCCATCTCCGCTCCTCGTAGTCCAGGTAATCCATGGAAGGGGGCCGACAACTTGTCCTTGACTTTGCGTTTAAGGTCGGAGAACCACTTCTGGCAATGGACCTTAGACCACTTGAACTAGTCCACAGCTCTAACAGCTTGCATCGCCTAAGAACACATCTGTTGCTTTCTTCTGAGGTCTTAGCTTCTTAACATTACCCAGAATCACATCATAGTTAGGAAACCAATCACTGAGACCAGGGTCACGTTCTCATCATAAGAGAAATGCATGGTGTCAGAGGATGAGAACTAGCACTCCAAAATAAAGTCGGCTGGCACCATGCATTTCTCTTATGATGCTCAACCTCCTGTGCATCCTTGGTCCATATCGCCCTACCTGCTTCTACTCCTCACCCCCTCCATAAAAACACAAAACAGAAAAGACAGACAAGACAAACAAACACTTATAAAACTTACTTTAACACTACACTCCTTACAAGCACACTGCAGGCACACACAAATGAACACAGACAAAACTGAAATAATTATTGAACAGCAGACAAAAAGACTACACAAAAAAACACAAGGCAACTTACAGCTGCAATCAGAACTCAAGAGAAGCCCACTAGAAACTCCTCCAAATGCCATTCAAAGATCTCCTACTACCACCAGCCACATTACTTCACCCTATCAACATGTTGTGGTGCTTTGGTGAGTTTGATAGGATGTTTGTGATGTCAGATGAGCATGTGGTTAGTTATATCCAATTAAATAGCACCAAGAAGTGTTTGTCAGGTTTTGGTCGATGTCCATTTCAGGTGTATTTGCTGGTGGCATCTACCTGAAAATAATAAACCGACAAGACTTTTAGATTTCAAAAACCAAAGGGCATCGATGGCATATTTGAACTGTTGCTCAAAATCGATGCTTAATAATTACTTTTTTTGGAAACTGATCTGCCATCGATGGACATAGGTTTTAATTTGACAGTGAAAACAATACTTAGTGATTTAGCCCAAAGTGTTCTGCATGGAATTCACATTGTTACTATTGTACCACACATTGCACCTTAACCACATACATAGACATTGAACTTATGTTAAATATTCCCCCACATTCCCTAATCTCTAGTAAGAATGATAGGGCACTCTGAGCTGTATGATTCAACTGGTTGGTGTAAGTAGCATATACGTCAATACTCGAGATGCTTGGAATTTTCAAACTAATCTGTAAGTCAATAAAAATAAACTTGTTCCATGGCCACAAACATGTTAGCGGTATAATCATCCATAGACCCAGGTTTTCATTTTCAGTTAAAAATGTGCTGCATGTATATGCAATGTTCTCCCCAAAACTTCATCTAGTAGATAATTGGTATGACACCAGACATTTGCTGCAAAATATAACCAGTTATCTCAAGTATAATAAACAAAAAATGTGATGCAGTTAAATGACCCTGAGACTAAAGTATTCACCTATGAGCCAAAAATTATGACAACTCCTATTTCAAGCAAATATGGTCTCATAAAAATGGCACATGTCAAGGTCAGGAAATATTAGATGGTAAGCTGACATTAGGAGCTTGTAGTCGATGTGTTCAATGCAGAAGATTTGGTGAGGTGTAAAAACCTAAGTGACTTTGATAAGGGCCAGATTGCTATGGTCAGACATCTGGGTCAAAAACGGCAAGGCTTGTGGGATGCTCAAGGTCAAGGTCAGCCATGAGAAGTACCTACTGACAGTGGTCTGAGAATGGAAAAACCATGAACTTGGTACTGGGTGTCCAAGACACATCGATGTGAGAGACCAACAAAAACTGTCCTATCTGGAACGAAGCCAAGAGAAGTGCTACTGTGGCACAAATAACAGAAAATTGTAATGATGGTGAGTAGTGTGTCAGTGCCTTGGACATAGCTGCAGTCCATTCAGAATGTCCATGCTAACGCCTGTCCAATGTTGAAAGAGTGTACAATGGGCAAAACAGGACCTTGGATCAAAGAATCCCAATTTTGGCCAGAGCCTTTGCTCTCATGTGTGCATGCATATTCGTCCCGAATATCACTGGGAAGATGGTGCCGGGTAGGAGGTGGGAACCCGATTCCAAGCACAAGGTAAGATGCGGGACTTGTGGAGAGGGCCTGCTGCATGCAGGCCCCTGAGGTGTTAATATGTCCCTGGACAACAGTATTGCTGTGTGTATGAGCAGCTCCCTGCTGCATGGATCAGATGTCAGCTTAGAGAAGCATAACGGGCGCAGGTTGGAACTTTCATATTTTTCGTAGAGCTATACTTCATTACTTCGTGTGTTTCAGGAGAACTGGGCAGAGGGGGAGATGTAATGTTTATGGGTGGTCATCTTATATATGAAGAACTTCATTTTTTTATAGCATGAACATTTTTTTACCTACTTAGTTATCGAGCCCCAACATCATTAAATTGTATTTTGGATGTCTTTAAAAAGGTTGGTCTTAATGATGAGGGAATGGTATTCTACGGCTATTAAATATATTTTCTGTATTGTTCACTAATACTCTCTGTATTACATGGAGGTCACTAATACTCTGCATTTTATGATGGTCACTATGATGTTCTCTGCATTATACTGCACACACTATGATTCTCCCTCCATTATATGGTGTTCACTGTGATGTTCTCTGCATTATATAGCGATCACTGTGATGCTCTCTCCATTATACAGCAGTCACTGACATGTTCTCTGTGTTATACAGTGGTCATTGTGATGCTTTGTGCTGGATGAGGTAGTGTAGTATAGGCGGTAATACTTATCTTTGAGTCATGAGACAGCGTAGCCTGCATGCTCTCTTTTTAAAAGTGAAGACACCCCACCACCATGGAATAAATGCTTGCACCTTAATGTAATGGGTTTTGCCCTCATCCTGCAAACATTTCTTTACAATGTTAACAGGAGCGGCTCTAGAGGTTTGCCTGCAGCACAGTCCAAAATTTAATTTGGGACCACACCAACTGCCATTCCAAACGTCACTGGGCAGGACTCACTGGCAGTTGGTGTGGCTTCCCTATTTGAATTTTGGACTGTGCTGAAGCCACACCTCTAGAGCCGCCACTGAATGTTAACATCTATATTCAAACAAGCCAGCTGTAGGTGATGTTACATATCGTGCAGAAGCTCTTGAAAGTTAAACTTTTCCAGAGTTTGCTGCATAGCGGCACATCGCAGCCCCATAGAATTCTATTACTTTTTTTTAACACATGTAGCTTGCACTAAACCTCTGAAAATGGCAGCTTGGGGGGGTTTAACCGGATTCCAATCCGATTTGGCCTGCCAGCTCAACTACCTGACACCTTTCTGTATTATTTGGTGCTAATCATGTTCCATGCAAAGCTTGGCAAAATAGGCATAACGCCATTGAGGCTGCAGCAGCACCTGGAGACAAGAGATGTCCCTCAAGACTAAGCTCACATTAGTTATAAGAAACAATTAAGGAATTTAATACTTTCATGACATCTGTTTGCTAAGTGGCGGAAGGCATTAGTCATTTATTTTAACTGAAAGGAGTAAATAAGACTCCATGAAATCTTTGCATGATTGGCAATTTTAAATAGAAATAATGCAAAATGAACAAGCATTGCAAGGGAAACAGCACAGAAAGCCACGATGGGTCTCGCTGTGTGTGTGCCAAAGACTGAAGCGTAATAGTGTAACACTAACAGATGATATAGACACAGTGCCGAAGTTCCCTCACACTCATAACTTATGTAGACATAAACTAAAAAAAATCAAATGTCTTACTTTTAAATGCGATCCCACAAATGTCTCTATAAAGAGGTACTTACAAAGATTGCAATGGGACAGTCGGTGTCAATAAAGAAAATATTGGAATGTGTCATGTGGTTGAACAGCCTACAGATGTGTCCACATACATCTATCCTCCGTGCGCTACACATAATGTGGGATCTCCGTGTGACTCGGATGCAGATACACCCGCAGACGCACACAGAATATAGGGATACCGTATGTAATTTTAATCAGCAGAAGCAGCTCCTCCCTGCCTGCAGACCACTGCGGAGTAAGGTAAGGGGGTTGCGGAGGGGAGGGTGGGTAAGAAGTGCTGCTCACCTGCTCCAGAGAACCGGGTCAATGCTGACCCGGCTCTGGTGTGAACGGTGCTGACCCGGCATAGCCTTGGTCGGCGCTGCGGTGTAAAAGGGGGTCTGTCCCGGGTCTGATCCGGCTTGGAAACGTGTTCCAAATCCAGGGTCAGACCCGGGACTTTGGTGTAAAAGAGGTATAAGTAAGTTATACTTACCAAAGACAGGTGAGAATGACGCATTGAACGGTATCTTTAAATCCTCTCTTTCTCCTACTGTAGGTAAATTTCCACCCAGATATTCCCAGATCAGACAGAAGGCTGGTCCTGAGGGATATCTTTACATTTCTAAAGTGAACGGTGTTCTTCATAATTTATATAGCCACATGCAATAGGTCTGTATCTTCATGAACTGTTTTTAATTTCAGAAAATTATAAAAACTTGTTAAAAACATGGAACAATCCCAATTCCTATTCTCCTATATAGCTTCAGAGAACTTGGGCATCAAACTTAAAAAAAAAAGTTGAACAGCTTAAAAACCTTCCATAAATATAACATGTACCCATACCAGAGGGAGGACAACAATTTGTGTATAGCTCCTGGGTGTAATTGGGAAGCAACAGCTTCTGGCTGGTGTCCACTGCATGCAGTGATGCCTTCAATCCATTGTTCCCAAGTCTCGCTGTACAAAGTCAGAGTCAACGCGTTTCTCTCCTACCAGAAGTTTTCTTTAGACTATCTGTCAGGGTGCAAAGCAGCCTATTTATCTCTACCTTAGGTCCTTCTTAAATGGTGCTCCAACCAATCAGCTCCTAACTGTCATGTGTTTGAAAAATGACAGCAGCTGATTGGTTGGAGCCCAATTTGAGAAGGACCTAAGGTAGAGATATAGGCTGCATTCGCAGATATATAGGGGACTATTTACTAAGCAGTGTTATGAGACAGAGTGAAAAGTGATAAGGTGCCAGCCAATCAGCTCCCAACTGCCATGTCACAGGCTGTGTTTGAAAAATGACAGTTGGGAGCTGATTGGCTGGCACCTTATCACTTTCTTATCACTTTTCACTCTGTCTCCTAATGCTGCTTAGTAAATAGACCCAATAGTCTCAACAAAGATCCTGGTAGGAGAGAAACGCGTTGACTCTGACTTGGTGCAGTAATAAGTGATAACAAGAATATCACTCGTTGATAAATCTGGGCCTTAATTACTTAAAATATCCTCTGGTCTTTCAACATTCTGATTAATTACAGCATTCTCTGTAATTATACAATTTCAGTTCTTAGCTATGCTGTGGGCAAAGTTTTAACTTACACTATATATTAACCCATATGAAACATGAAATATGCTCTGTTTATAGCCATGTTTAAACTTGCCCAGAATATATTTAATAATGTCATATTGGGAATATATATGTCAGTTTGTTCACATTGTGCTTGATTAATGATCCATCTGAATAGTGTTAATTAGCTATCTTGAAATTGCATGTTTCTTATGGGTTAATATATAAGTTACATATCTGCCAAGAACTTAAGATGTATAAAGATTATGCTTGGCTACAGATATGTTGTTTCAAGCTTAAATGAACGCTGTAATTGATTAGAAAAGAGACACACCAGAAAGTAATTAATGTAGGGATAATTAGGCTGCTGTGCACACAGACAGAGAGTCTCAACAAAGGACCTGATAGGAGAGAAACGTGGTGACTCTGATTGTATGCAGCCAGACTTGGGATGGCATCAGTTCCTCCACCATTGTACCCAGGAGTTACATGCAAATTGTAGTTCTTCCTATATACAATAAAAAACATTTTGCACGTTTGATAAGTCCGTTGGAGTGCCGCCTGGTCCATTGGTCATGGACATTCGTTGGATATACTTACCTTAGGAAGGCACCACGGCAGTTGCATTTATTTGATCCTTGAGTGCCCCTCTACATGTTTGTGTATATATATATATTAGGGGTGAGCGGGTTCGGATTTCTGAAATCCGAACCCCCCCGAGCCCCCCCGATCCGAGTCCGATCCGAGTCAGGCTCGACTTTTCCCGCCTGACTCGGATCTGAAATCGAGGCAAAACGTCATCATCCCGCCTTCCGAGTCTCGCGGGTTTTGGATCCTATATAAGGTACCCGCGTCGGCGCCATTTTCTCACTCGGCTGTGGACAGTGAAGAGGGAGGGTGGGAGTTAGGGCTGTGTAGTGTAGTGTAGTGTAGTGTAGTGCTGCTGTTGTCCACTACTTCAAAGTCCATAGGGGCTGGCTGTGTTGTGCTGTGCTGCTGTTGTTAATAGGGGCTGTGTCCACTACTTCAAAGTCCATAGGGGCTGGCTGGACTGTGTTGTGCAGTCAGTTCTCCATAGGGGCTGTGTCCACTCCAAAGTCCTGTGCAGTGTCCCAGACCTAAAGGGGTGCTGTAGTGTTGTCCAGGGGGTGCTCTGTCCATCAGGGGTGCTCCCCCCAAGTGCTAAAAAAATAATATATTTTCTGTGTTTGTGAATTGTGTGCGCAGTAGCCGCACGTGCATCAACAAAGTAGTGCCAAGCGTGCGCCTGTGTCATAAGTAAAGGGCCGGCTGGCTTGACCGTTAAAGGGTGCTGTAACCCCCAAAAGTACACTCCAGTCCAAACCAAAAAAAAATTATTTTCTGTGTTTGTGAATTGTGTGCGCAGTAGCCGCACGTGCATCAACAAAGTAGTGCCAAGCGTGCGCCTGTGTCATAAGTAAAGGGCCGGCTGGCTTGACCGTTAAGGGTGCTGTAACCCCCGAAAGTACACTCCAGTCCAAACCAAAAAAAAAATTATTTTCTGTGTTTGTGAATTGTGTGCGCAGTAGCCGCACGTGCATCAACAAAGTAGTGCCAAGCGTGCGCCTGTGTCATAAGTAAAGGGCCGGCTGGCTTGACCGTTAAAGGGTGCTGTAACCCCCGAAAGTACACTCCAGTCCAAACCAAAAAAAAAATTATTTTCTGTGTTTGTGAATTGTGTGCGCAGTAGCCGCACGTGCATCAACAAAGTAGTGCCAAGCGTGCGCCTGTGTCATAAGTAAAGGGCCGGCTGGCTTGACCGTTAAAGGGTGCTGTAACCCCCGAAAGTACACTCCAGTCCAAACCAAAAAAAAATTTATTTTCTGTGTTTGTGAATTGTGTGCGCAGTAGCCGCACGTGCATCAACAAAGTAGTGCCAAGCGTGCGCCTGTGTCATAAGTAAAGGGCCGGCTGGCTTGACCGTTAAAGGGTGCTGTAACCCCCAAAGTACACTCCAGTCCAAACCAAAAAAAAAATTATTTTCTGTGTTTGTGAATTGTGTGCGCAGTAGCCGCACGTGCATAAACAAAGTAGTGCCAAGCGTGCGCCTGTGTCATAAGTAAAGGGCCGGCTGGCTTGACCGTTAAAGGGTGCTGTAACCCCCGAAAGTACACTCCAGTCCAAACCAAAAAAAAATTATTTTCTGTGTTTGTGAATTGTGTGCGCAGTAGCCGCACGTGCATCAACAAAGTAGTGCCAAGCGTGCGCCTGTGTCATAAGTAAAGGGCCGGCTGGCTTGACCGTTAAGGGTGCTGTAACCACCGAGAGTACACTCCAGTCCAAACCAAAAAAAAAAATTATTTTCTGTGTTTGTGAATTGTGTGCGCAGTAGCCGCACGTGCATCAACAAAGTAGTGCCAAGCGTGCGCCTGTGTCATAAGTAAAGGGCCGGCTGGCTTGACCGTTAAAGGGTGCTGTAACCCCCGAAAGTACACTCCAGTCCAAACCAAAAAAAAATTATTTTCTGTGTTTGTGAATTGTGTGCGCAGTAGCCGCACGTGCATCAACAAAGTAGTGCCAAGCGTGCGCCTGTGTCATAAGTAAAGGGCCGGCTGGCTTGACCGTTAAAGGGTGCTGTAACCCCCGAAAGTACACTCCAGTCCAAACCAAAAAAAAAATTATTTTCTGTGTTTGTGAATTGTGTGCGCAGTAGCCGCACGTGCATCAACAAAGTAGTGCCAAGCGTGCGCCTGTGTCATAAGTAAAGGGCCGGCTGGCTTGACCGTTAAAGGGTGCTGTAACCCCCGAAAGTACACTCCAGTCCAAACCAAAAAAAAATTATTTTCTGTGTTTGTGAATTGTGTGCGCAGTAGCCGCACGTGCATCAACAAAGTAGTGCCAAGCGTGCGCCTGTGTCATAAGTAAAGGGCCGGCTGGCTTGACCGTTAAAGGGTGCTGTAACCCCCAAAGTACACTCCAGTCCAAACCAAAAAAAAAATTATTTTCTGTGTTTGTGAATTGTGTGCGCAGTAGCCGCACGTGCATCAACAAAGTAGTGCCAAGCGTGCGCCTGTGTCATAAGTAAAGGGCCGGCTGGCTTGACCGTTAAAGGGTGCTGTAACCCCCGAAAGTACACTCCAGTCCAAACCAAAAAAAAAATTATTTTCTGTGTTTGTGAATTGTGTGCGCAGTAGCCGCACGTGCATCAACAAAGTAGTGCCAAGCGTGCGCCTGTGTCATAAGTAAAGGGCCGGCTGGCTTGACCGTTAAGGGTGCTGTAACCCCCGAAAGTACACTCCAGTCCAAACCAAAAAAAAAATTATTTTCTGTGTTTGTGAATTGTGTGCGCAGTAGCCGCACGTGCATCAACAAAGTAGTGCCAAGCGTGCGCCTGTGTCATAAGTAAAGGGCCGGCTGGCTTGACCGTTAAAGGGTGCTGTAACCCCCGAAAGTACACTCCAGTCCAAACCAAAAAAAAATTATTTTCTGTGTTTGTGAATTGTGTGCGCAGTAGCCGCACGTGCATCAACAAAGTAGTGCCAAGCGTGCGCCTGTGTCATAAGTAAAGGGCCGGCTGGCTTGACCGTTAAAGGGTGCTGTAACCCCCAAAGTACACTCCAGTCCAAACCAAAAAAAAAATTATTTTCTGTGTTTAGCCGCACGTATATATCAAATCGATATAACATAAATGGAGGACCAAACTTTCTCCGATAAAAATAAAATAGAGAAAGATCAAGAACCACTTCCTCCTAGTGCTGAAGCTGCTGCCACTAGTCATGACGTAGACGATAACATGCCATCAACGTCGTCTGCCAAGGCCGATGCCCAATGTCATAGTAGAGGGCACATACAATCCCAAATGGCAAAGTTCAGGAAAATGACCTTGAAAAAGACATTTAAATCAGCTGAAGAGAAACGTAAACTTGCCAATATGCCATTTACGACACGGAGTGGCAAGGAACGGCTAAGGTCGATCCCTAGTATGTTCATGACTAGTGGTTCAGCTTCACATGACGATGGAAGCCCTCCTCCCACTAAAAAAATCAAAAGAGTTAAGCTGGCAAAAGCACAGCGAAGAACTGTGCTTTCTAAGAAGATATCACAAATCCCCAAGGAGAGTCCAAGTGTGGTGGTGGTTGCGATGCCTGACCTTCCCAGCACTGGACGGGAAGAGGTGGCTCTTTCCACCATTTGCACGCCCCCTGCAAGTGCTGAAAGGAGCACCCACAGTCCACTTGCTGATATGCAAATTGAAGATGTCACTGTTGAAGTACAACAGGATGAGGATACTGGTGTAGCTGGCGCTGAGGAGGAAGTTGGCGAGGAGGATTCTGATGGTGATGTGGTTTGTTTAAATCAGGCTCCGGGGGAGACAGTTGTTGTCCGTGGGATGAAAAAGCCCATCACGGTCCTGCCTGGGCAGAAGACCAAACATTCCACCTCTTTGGTCTGGCAATATTTCTATCCAAATCCGGACAACAACTGTCTTGCCATATGTACCATATGTAAAGGTGAAATAAGTAGGGGTAGGGACGTCAACCACCTAGGAACATCCTCCCTTATACGGCACCTGCAGCGCGTTCATAAAAAGTTACTGTCAAGTTCAGAAACTTTGGCTAAGACCGTTGTCCTGTTGTATCCAAGCGCCTGCAAACCACACCGTCAACTCCCTCCTCGTCAATTTCCTCCTTAGTCAGGATCGGAAGTAGTCCTGCAGGCCATGTCACTGGCATGACTGACTCTCCTATCCGGGATTCCTCTGGAGGATCCTGCATTGCTACGCCTACTGCTGCCGCTGCTGCTGTTGCTGCTGCTGGGAGTCGTTCATCATCCCAGAGAGGAAGTAGGAACACCACTACTTTTACTAAACAATTGACCCTCCAACAGTCCTTAGCGAGGAGGATGAAGTACGACAGCAGCCATCCTGAAGCAAAACGTATAACTGAGGCCTTGACTGCTATGTTGGTGTTAGACGTGCGTCCGGTATCCGCCATTAGTGCAGTGGGATTTAGACAATTGATGGAGGTAGTGTGTCCCCAGTTCCAAATCCCGTCTAGATTCCACTTCACTAGGCAGGCGATACCGAGACTGTACAGAAACGTCAGAAAAAGTGTCCTCAGTGTCCTGAAAAATGCTGTTGTACACAATGTCCACTTAACCACGGACATGTGGACAAGTGGAACAGGGCAGACTAAGGACTATATGACTGTGACAGCCCACTGGGTAGATGTATCACCTTACGCAGCAACAGCAGCAGCGCCACCAGTAGCAGCATCTCAGAAACGCCAGCTCGTTACAAGGCAGGCTACGCTGTGTATCACCGGTTTCAGTAAGAGGCACACCGCCGACAACCTCTTAGAGAAACTGAGGGAAATCATCGCCCAGTGGCTTACCCCACTTAGACTCTCCTGGGGATTTGTGATATCTGACAACGCCACCAATATTGTGCGGGCATTACATCTGGGCAAATTCCAGCACGTCCCATGTTTTGCTCACACAATAAACTTGGTGGTGCAGAATTTTCTGAAAAGCGACAGGGGCGTGCAGGAGACGCTTTGGGTGGCCCGAAAAATTTCTGGCCACTTTCGCCATTCAGCGACTGCGTGCCGAAGACTGGAGCGCCAGCAAACACTCTTGAACCTGCCCCGCCATCACCTGAAGCAAGAGGTTGTGACGCGGTGGAACTCAACCCTCTATATGCTTCAGAGGATGGAGGAGCAGCAAAAGGCCATACAAGCCTATACATCCACCTATGACATAGGCAAAGGAGGGGGTATGCACCTGACTCAAGCGCAGTGGAGAATGATTTCCGTGTTGTGCAAGGTTCTCCAGCCCTTCGAACTTGCCACACGTGAAGTCAGTTCAGACACAGCCAGCTTGAGTCAGGTCATTCCCCTCATCAGGCTTTTGCAGAAGCAGCTGGAGAAAGTGAAGGAGGAGCTAAGACGGAGCGATTCCGCTCGGCATGTGGGACTTGTGGATGAAGCCCTTCATTCGCTTTGCCAGGATTCCAGGGTGGTCAATCTGTTGAAATCAGACCACTACATTTTGGCCACTGTGCTTGATCCTAGGTTTAAAGCCTATGTGGTGTCTCTCTTTCCGGCCGACACAAGCCTGCAGAGGTGCAAAGACCTGCTGGTGAACACACTGTCAGCTGAAGCGGAACGTGACACGTCAACGGCTCCTTCTTCATTTTCTCCCGCAACTGGGGCTGCCAGGAAAAAACTTAGGTATCCTAAGCAACCCGCTGGCGGTGATGCAGGGCAGGCAGGACCAAGTTTGGACATCTGGTCCGGACTGAAGGACCTGGCAACAATTTCTGACATGTCTACTGTCACTGCATATGATACTGTCACCATTGACAGAATGGTGGAGGATTACATCGGTGACAGCATCCAAGTAGGCATGTCAGACAGTCCATACCTGTACTGGCAGGAAAAAGAGGCAATTTGGAGGCCCCTGTACAAGCTGGCTCTATTTTACCTGAGTTGCCCCCCCTCCAGTGTGTACTCCGAAAGAGTGTTTAGTGCAGCCGGGAACCTTGTCAGCGAAAGGCGTAGGAGGTTGCTTCCACAGAATGTGGAGAAGATGATGTTCATCAAAATGAATTATCAGCTCTTCCAGGGAGACCAGCCTCCAGAAGGTACAGAGGGACCTGTGGTGGTGGATTCAAGTGGGGACGAGTTAATACTTTGTGAGGATGAGGATGTACACACTGAAGAGGGTGAGGAATCGGTGGATGAGGAGGATGAGGATGACATCTTGCCTCCGTAGAGCCAGTTTGTGCAGGGACACATTAATTGCCAGCTTGTTTTGTGGGGGCCCAAACGAACCAATCATTTCAGCCACAGTTGTGTGGCAGACCCTGGCGCTGAAATGATTGATTTGTTAAAGTGTGCATGTCCTGTTTATACAACATAAGGGTGGGTGGGAGGGCCCAAGGACAATTCCATCTTGCACTTCTTTTTTTTCTTTGCATTATGTACAGTTTGGGGCCTAGTTTTTCTAACTGCCATCCTGTCTGCCACTGCAGTGTCACTCCTAGATGGGTCACGTGTTTGTGCCGCCCACTCGTGTCGCTTAGCATAGTCATCCAGCTACCTCGGTGCAACCTTTTGGACATGAAAACACTATTGTGAGGTGTGAGGTGTTCAGAATAGACTGGAAATGAGTGGAAATTAAGGTTATTGAGGTTAATAATAGCATAGGAGCAGAGAAACCAACAAATTCTGTGATTTAAGCTGTTTTTATGCTTTTTAAAAAAAAAATACAGATCCAAAACACAAAACCCAGAACCCAAAACACGGAAGGGTGGTTTTGGCAAAACCAATCCAGATCCAAAACACGAAGAAAGATCCAGATCCAAAACCAAAACACAAAACACGAAAAGTGGCCGGTGCACACCCCTAATATATATATATATATATATATATATATATATATATATATATATAAAAAAAAGGCTTTTATCTGTTTAACTTTTTTTTTAAGTTTTATCATCTATTTCCCTGAAGCCATATAGGAGAATAGGAAGTTGGATTGTTATATGTTTTTGTAATTTTCTGATATTAAAAACAATTCGGGATCTGGTCACATGGTCGACAGTTACTATTTCGATATTCATAATGTCAACATTCACAATGTCACCATGGTTCAACGTGCCGTTAGGTGCCATGTCAACATTCTCAGAATGCAGACGGTCAGGGTGAGGCGCTGCCGGCAGGGGGGGAGGTTAGGGTCAGGCACTAGAGGGAGGGCTAGGGATTAGGGTTAGATGTAAAATACCTGCTGGAATGCTGCTCCGTGAGATGTCTTTGCCGGAAGGGCTGGTCACATGGCCACTGGGACCCGAATGACGCCGCTGGAGACGCCACTGCCACTGAGACCAGCTATGTGAACGCTGGGCCATTAGGTCAATATTCTATCACGTCGATATGCCATCCGTGTAGACGTGATTAAATGTTGACATGGTCACACTGTTAACATGCCTTAGGTCAACATTTCAACCATGTCGACATTCTCATGTCAACCTGATGCATGTCAAGATGAGAACTGTCGACGTAACGTACCACACCCTAACCCTATTGCATGCTTGTCTCCCTTGTGGCTATATTTGTGGAACACTTGGCCTGATTCAGCACGGATCGCTATTACAATCACAGCTCCGTAATCGCACGCAGATCTGCTGCAAAAATATGCTAATGGATGCAATCGCAAAGCCATCGCACAGCCAGCACAGAGACGCCCACTACCGTTATCTCACATCCATAATACCTCTCAGTCCTGCGTATACATCGGTAACATCGAGTAATATCGGCCCCTCACGCAGAATTGCAGCAGTTCTGACCTGCCGTAGAAACTGTAAGTCTTGTGAGTTCTCAAGCTGCGTATGCCGTCTCGGTGGCTAATTTATGCGCCTGCGTTTCTCCGACCACTCCAGTTGTCACTACCCCCAAACGCTCACAGCCTGTCACTCACTCTGCGATGGCTTTTATTCTGCTTGAGTGATCGCAAAATGATCGCAATGCTAACTCATGCATACGCATGTGCAGTACACACCATAGATCAGTCTGCTAACACTGTTGCAGTTGCGATCCGTGCTGAATCAGGCCCAATGTCCACTTTAGAAGATATCCCTAAAGACTGGGTGGAAATTTACCGAGGAGAAAGAGAGGATATAAATAACCATTCAATGCACCATTCTCACCTGTCTCTGGTGAGTACAAGTTACAGATTGAGTTTTAGATAAGAGAAACAAAATAAAAAAACCATGAAGACCTGTGTGACTGTGCTGGAAAGGACACCAGGCCTGATTCAGAGATGGACGGAAATGCAGCCCTGCAGTTCCATCCAGACACCTCCTTGCTGCATCTGCATGATCCCAATGCCTGAAGTCGCAGCCTGGGATCACCATCGGAACAATCGCAGCCATCTGTCATGATTGTTGTCCCTTTGGCTAGGCTGTGGTACTGTAGGTGAAGCTTACCACAGTCTGACCGGGTCATGGCAGCTTGCAAGGCCAGAAAATCCGTGTCCACCATTGCAGACCCTGGTCTCATCCCTCCCGGAAAACGGGGGCAACACCTCATTTCTGGGAATGCAGGCCGTCCCCCTTAACGCTTCTGCCTGCCATTCAGGCAAAGGCTCGGGGGTTCTCCATGCGTTATCACAGGACCCATTCTGCACCTGTGCACCACAGCAGGTACTGCGCACGTGCAGAGTAGAAAACATCGGAGATGTGCGCTAACCCTCGGAGTATCAGAATCAGGCCCACTGTCACATATACCTGAGCATTTATTTATTTTATGAGGGCAGTGCCACATCATTCCTCACATTTGTGTTTTTTAGTTATTGTACGAGTGTAAAGGGAAGTGGGTGCCTCATTATGAGGAAAGAGGCAGCAGCTCCATAGGTGACCTCATAGATTCCTTGTTGTACTGCAATATAACCTTACTTGGCGACTTTTTCTTCCCGGGAGAAGCCCAGGGAGGAGAAGCAGGTAGACGTGGTTGGGGGAGGGGGTGGACAAAAATGTGTCATTAAGCCTCACCCCCTCATAGGATTTCGCCGCAATGTTGCATATTTTAAATAGGGGGCCGGGCTATATGGCGCGATTCTCAAAGAAACGAGCCATTATGCCCCGTCCCCAGCGTACGGACCCACCAATCAGTACTAAGTGGGCAGAATGCGGGAGAAGTACCTACCCTTTCCGGAGATGTGGGGGTTACCCGAAAAATCGTGAGCCTCCCGCTAATTCCAGGAGGGTAGGCATGTATGAGTATAGCCTCTTCCTTTCAGCATGAGTACAATCCATTCATTAAAAAATCATGATCACTGGGTCTGTAAATAAGTGTCACTCCCAATGACTTGATTAGCTGCACAACTTGGGGATTTTAATTAGAAAGCTTTGAAGCAAGTTGAGACATTTTAGAATGGTTCATTATGTTAAAAAAAGTTACATTACACACGCCATTGATGCACAAATCCAGTCACAAGTTAAGCAATTGATTTGAATTGGATTTATTGACTAGACTTATTATGATTTCTTAGGACCCATTCTCCTTGCAACATTTATAATGAATGGCTTCTTTTATACCCCTTTTACACCAGAGCAAAAACCTGGGTTATTGCTGGGGCTACCCAGGTCGCAGCTCAGTGTAAAAGGGTCCCTGAAAAATAACCCGGGTCAAGTGACCTGTCAATCCAACCCAGGTAGCTTCCAGAGTCGGACCCAGGATGGACCTGGGTAATGGTACAGTGTAAACGGCGCAACCTGGGTTATCTGACCTGGGTCATGCCTAAACTGAGCTGATTGGTGGTTGTGTAGCAGTCACCTCCCACTTTTTATGACCTCACAAGTTTAGCAGGGCAGACCCAGGGTCAGTGTGAACAGGGCTGACCTGAGAATAACCCAGATTGATGGTGCTGTGTAAACGGTGTCTGACCTGGGTCTGACCTGGGTTGGAACCATGTCTGAAAACCCAGGTCGGACCCAGGTTTTTGGTGGAAAAGAGGTATTATGCTGCACATTGCCGCTTTTGTATCCTGGTGTTTTGTCAGTTTTATAGTTCACCTTTACTTAGGCTTGTAGCAGTCTAAGGTGCCCATTTATCAACGAGTTTCATCATATGCAACGAGTTTTATTATATGCAATGAGTTTTAAAACTCGTTGTGTATGATAAATGGTGCTCCAGCCAATCAGCTTCCAACTGTCATTTTTCAAACAGATGACAGTTGGGAGCTGATTGGCTTGAGCACCATTATCATACGCAACGAGTTTTAAAACTCGTTGCGTATGATAAAACTCATTAATAAATGGGCCCCTATGGCTGATACTGTAGAGCGGTGGGTTCCTTGAGAAATTAATGCCTATATTAGTCTGAAACAGAGTGGTATAGAGTAAGCTGCGTAATTAAGAAGCGGATACTGGGCCTTATTCAAAGATGGGCACGATGCCGATGTTTGCGCAGCTGGGCTATTATCAGAAATTGACTATTTTCATGCAGCGTAATTGACAGTCGGGGAACTTTGGGGGAGGTACCAGGGGAGCGGCAGCAAAAACGCAGACATGTCGCAACCATTTTGGGGGCGTGTCGCTACCTGCGATCCCATACACAGTAAACATGGCTCTGGCGACACAGTTTCCGCGGCCATTCTGCGTGACCGCAGTGTTACTCAGAAGGCCGATTTTCAAAGGATCTGCGACCTATCTGTATGCGCAGATGCTTGGATCTGTGAAGTCACCAGTGAGCGTCTCAGTACACATCAAGGCGTCTGCGACATTTGCAGATTTTTGCACATCCACGGTGTACACATACACTATACAGCAGTGGCAACATTAACATCTATCTATGAATCAGGCCCACTACCATTTTGTACCGTGTATCCAATCTTACACAGGACACATCCAAGTGTAAAGATACAACAACTACTAAACTCTCAGCATTTGTAATCTTCTCTATGCATCGTTGTACTATGCTGCATAGGGGACTACAAGTTAAGACTCTTAGGGCCATATTCATCATCAGTGTCTACAAAAGCAGGTGAAAATTAACATTTTCACCTACTTTTGTATAAATTAAGTGTCAGATGTTTTCATCATCTCGTAACGCATGAAACAGGGCTGTTGCTAGGGTTTTCAGTGCCCCTCTGCAAACTAAAACGTTTGTGCCCTCATATAGTTAGCATTTATAGATTTTTAATGTGGGAGCAAAAGGCTCCATTGGTAAGGTGACTGACTGCAAAGCATGAGGTGATAGGTTCAAGTCCCAGGTTCGACTGTATTTTCAATGAAGGCGAAGGTGAAGTACTGCAGCTTCTCCCCCCCGATAATTTCCACAGTCCCTATACTTTAGCATGGGGATGTAGAAATTATGCCATTCATCACAGTTTTTTTCTGAACCTGGTAGTGAAACTATATGCCATCCTGATGTAGTGTACAGCCCCAAATGTGCTCACAAGCTGTGTGCAGAGAAGAGATATTTTCAGATACCCCCCCTCCCTCCCTCGCTTTGTTCTCACTGTATCCAGCTCTACGACCCGTCTCCGGCTCCATCTCCGGTGTAGCCCCCTCCGGCCCCTGACAGCCAGCGACTCCCGAACCATGAATAATACCACTATTATATTTATTATGTATTTTTAAAAGGGGCAGATGATTTGCTGCTTTTTTTTTAGAGGTCTATTAATAATAGTTATTTTCGTTTTATAACCATTTCATCTTTAAAACTTTAAAGTGTGCCCCAAATAGAAATTTTTTGGGGCGATTCAATTCAGTGCGATCTTGAATAGCTCCGGAAAGGAGTCCCCGGAGCTGTAAACCCCCGACCAAGGGATTTCTAATGGTGCGAGCAGAAATTCGAGTAAACTAGGGCTGCGATGCTGGTTTCCTGCTTAGCACGAGCGCTAACAGCATCGCAGACAGTACTTTAGCGCTATATTCAATTTGAGCAGACCCGCGATACTTTTTCACCTCCCAGGACTTTTCACCTACTTCGCCTGCTTTGCAGGCAGAAAAGTATTGTGCGCATGCCCACGTATCGCCGTATTCAATTTGATATTGGACGAAAACGGGAAACTTAAACAAGCGGAAAATACTGTAAAATTTGGTGAAATCAGCATGACATCCCCCAAATGATGCTCTGACATGGGGGTTCCCTATGGAACCCCCCGATTTGGCTTGCTGAAGGTATTTGGTGTTTTTAAATGGGCTCAATAGCTGCTAAATAGCGTTTTTGTATAAGTGGTGCAGAACAGTATTCAGGAGTATTTTTTTGCAGAAAATAACTTTTCCCAGCAAATTTGGGTACTTGAAAATGGGGGTCAGCATATTTAAAAGTTGCTAAAGTGAAGTTGAAAAAATTGTGAAAAATCCACCTTCGCAAGCACCTGCAATCAAAAAAACACTTGGGGCATACTTGGGGACCCCCCCAGAGTCAAGTTCGCTAGTTTTTAAGTTTGTACCCCAACATGTTTTTTTTGCCCCCTTTTTCCAAGTAATTTTTTGGGGTGTCCTTAAGTGTTTTTTAATTTTTTTTTTACACAGATTACCTTTGGGGGACTGTCTCTAGGCTGCAGGGGTGTTCCTGCAACGTTGCACCCCAAACCCCAAATTCTGCACTTTTTTCCGCCTGCTATTCATAGGTGAAACTTTTCGCCTAGTACATTGAATACTGGGTAAATACAAAACAGGCGAAAATGACGTCATCAGTGAAAAAGTATTGCGGATCCGGACTTTTCGCCTCAAATTGAATACGGGCCTAAGTGCGGGGCGGGGGCACAGCGCAGTGAATTGAATAGCTCTGGGAACTGCCCAACGCTATTTAAATCGCACTGAATTGAATCACCCCATTGTCTTTTTAGCTTTTTTTTTAATGAGTAAATTATACATTTACCCATTAAATCTTTACTTGCTTTCTCCAAACTCATCCACGTTCCCCTTCACAATATTATGATTGTTCCAGGAGGTCGTAGTTCTCTTACAAGTGGGATTGAGGTAAGATCACTAACATTGGAAGCTCCATTCCTGTGACAGTTCCTGGTTATGCTATGCTTATAACCTTAGATGCAATTCCATGATCCTGTGAGACCAATGTCTCATTATAATGTTCTATATTATGATGGCAAATTATAATATGACCGTTACTCAATGTTCTATCATACCCAATTTATAATCATGAATTATTAGTTACTGTTTTGCAAATGATGGTTCCCAGAGCTCCACCCAAGATTAAAATCAGAGCAAAGTACAATCATAGGTCACCAACACCTAGATTTTATACATTATTTAAAAATGAAGATTTATTATTCAACAAAGAGCTATTTCTGATGGCTCTCTTTATCCACATGGAAAGTATTTGTCTGAACCACAACATTGTGCAATTCCCGATCATTTGTCTTGTGATAGCCCCAATGCTCCTACACAGAGCAATCTGGTTGCACGACAAATCACAAGCTTTGATTGAATGGTATATATCAGGGGGACTGCAGTACTGGGTACATCCCATAAGACTCTGCGGAGGTGGAGTCAGAGGAGCATGTGTTGAGCTCTGATTGGAGGAGCTCATCACATGCTCCTCTGACCAGTGGAGATCAGCAGCAGCGCAGTCTCATGGGAGTGACTGAGGCTGTGGCTGCTCTGCTGGCTGACTGCCTAACACCCTTCTCCTCTCCGAGCCAAGCTCTCAGCCCCGATAGCCCATCTTCCTGGATCTGCCACTGGTCAGCACTCATTGGGGGGAATTCAGTTGCTGGCACTGTGCTTTCGGTCATCACTGTGATGCCCATTTGTGCTCATATAGGACAGCTATGGTGCTGGATTAGGGGATGAAAAAATCAATTAGCAGCAGTAATTTACCATGGGTGAAAAAAGGGTGGCAGCCTCGGACTTTAACGCCCGCGGCTATTCAATTAGACCCCTTTTTTTAATTGTTTGGTAAATTACTGTGTTAACGCGCGTTAACCCATAGAATCTGGGATAAGTTCCCAGACAGGGCCGAAACTAGGATTTTTGTCACCAGGGGCAAGACAGTAATTTGGCGCCCCCCATGTAATTCCCCCTGCAGTAGTGCCCATATTATAATGCCCCCATAGTAATGCCCATATGTTAATACCCCCATAGTAATGTAGTAATGCCCCTGTAGTGCCCACCATACAGTAATGCCCCTGTAGTGCCCATGCTCCCATAGTAATGCCCCTGTAGTGCCCATGCTTTCATAGTAATGCCCCTGTAGTGCCCATGCTCTCATAGTAATGCCCCTGTATTGCCCATGCCCCCATAGTAATATCCCTGTAGTGCCCTTACAGTAATGCCCCTGTAGTGCTCATGCCCCCACAGTAATGCCCCTGTGGTAATGCCCCTGTAGTGCCCATGCCCCAATAGTAATGCCCCTGTAGTGCTCATGCCCCATTATTAATGCCCCTTATTGCCTATGCCCCCATAGTAATGCCCCTGTGGTAATGCCCCTGCCCCCATAATAATGCCCCTGTAGTGCAGCTTATTAAAAAAAAAAAATACTTACCTTGAACTCCGCTCCTGCATCCAGCGTCGCGTCCGGTCCGCCGGCTGCTCCTTGGAACTATGGGGGAGATGTCATGACGTCTCCCCCATAGTGCCCGTGGGGAGAGCCGGAAGCTGGAGTTCGGGAGAGAACTCCAGCCTTCGGCTCCGGCTACACCGCGTCGCTGCAGAGAAGGAGCCGGGCGCCCGCTGGTAATAAATATTACCAGCGGACGTCCGGCTTGGAGCCTCTCTGCAGCGTCGAGCTGGAGGTCACTGGCACCAGGTACAGCGGCTCACCCGGTGCACGTGCACCTCCAGCCCCCCCCTAGTTGCGGCCCTGTCCCAGACCTTTGTGTTAACACGGTTGCGGCACCCACAAACGGGCTATTTAATGCAGATTTCTTTTTGAGCCTGCTCAGGCTTGAAAAAAAATTCTCGTTAACTAAAGCTTGTGGGCTGCTTCGGCTCTAATTGAATAGCCCAGCTGCTTATCGCGGCTAATTCAATTCCCCCCTTAATGAGTTTATATACTGTGTGGCTTATGTTGCCTCACTCCCAAGATGCTTCACGGGGATATAGTAATAGATACAGCAACAACCATATGACTGATTAAGGAGATGACCATTAGCCTTAAGATTTATCACCTGCACTCCAGCTACATTCTACATAAATATCCCCATGGTTACATGTATTTTCTGAAAAGTGTCAGTGTATTTTCATCAACAAGTAGATCTTACTAACTGCTTTGGGGCTCATTTACTTTTCTATATAAGGGGTCTATTTACTAAGCAGTGGTAGGAGACAGAGTGAAAAGTGATAAGAAAGTGATAAGGTGCCAGCCAATCAGCTCCCAACTGTCATGTTTGCAAACACAGCCTGTGAGATGACAGTTGGGAGCTGATTGGCTGGCACCTTATCACTTTCTTATCACTTTTCACTGCTTAGTAAATAGACCCCTAAGTCAGGTTTCTGACACGCCCCTCAGATGTAGCAGTACACGTCCACTTTGCCGCCACGCTCATAGGTGTTGCTATCACAATCTCCCTGAAATGCTTTTTTCAAAAGTTGGCAAGTATAACATTAGTATGTCTGGAAAAAAGATTTTTGAAGAAATAAATTGGGGGAAGGGGGGTCAAAATAGAATCTCATCTAGGGCCCCATGAGGTCTTAATCTGTCTCTGCCTGGAGGGGTGCAGTATATTTGTGGTGGTGGCGTTTCTAACAAACAATGCTCCTGTTGGGTATTTATCATTTCCATTAACTATTTGTTTACAGAGTACTAAACTTTTCTACCCAGTGGCACTGGAAAGAACAATACAGAGTCACACAAACTCAGTAATAATGGTAACAGTCCATAGTGAGTAGTCAGATCAGCAGTCCAGGTGCATTGTGGGAAAACTTTCCTGTTGCTGGCATAGACTAGTGAGATAAGTCAAATGGCACATAGCAACAGTGGTTCCACAGCATATACTGAATGTATATTTGTACATGTATAAAAGGTGACTGTGTTCTGGTAATTACAATAATTGCATGAGAGAAAGTAGCCCTACCCTTTTATCTGTGCTGTTATGAAGGAATTAGAGATTCCGGGCTTTCTTTGCTACAGTTTTTAAGCATTTAGGGGTCTAGTTACTAAGCAGTGTTAGGAGACAGAGTGAAAAGTAATAAGGAAGTGATAAGGTGCCAGCCAATCAGCTCCCAACTGTCATTTTTCAAACACAGCCTGTGAGATGGCAGTTGGGAGCTGATTGGCTGGCACCTTATCACTTTTCACTCTGTCTCCTAACACTGCTTAGTAAATAGACTCCTTACTCTTACACTGGTCTTGCTGGCTGGGTCTCTCTCACTTTTCTCTGATTCCTGGGTTTAATCATTTAGCTGTATTTGTTGAATCACCTGTTCCGTCTCCTGCCCATGAAGCCTTTAGCCTAACTGCTGGAAAGTGTTTACCTGCTGCATTATATCTGCTCTGGCTCCTGAGCCCCTTGCATAATGAAGCCGGAGCCAGTCTCACCCTGGTTTGGTAAATTGGCACAATAATTCATAGGAATTTGTCAAACTTTTCAAACTGGTTATAAAAAAAACAACAAGAGAGTTGAATAAATTTGCACAAATTGGTTCAAGAAAAATTTTAATCATTTTGGCATTTTCTAATTCCAGATGGTCAAACTCAAAAGTTAACTTCAACTGCAGCACGACTTAAGGTGCGTACAAACTAGACGATTAAAATGAGCGATTGAATGATTACGACATTGTTGTATGGCTCAATAAGCGTTCAGAGATCGTGCACTATAATGTCGAAAACGACCAGCGATGCACGCTCCCGCTGGTCGTTTTCGACAACAATCATCGCCTGAACATGCAGGCCAAACTGCCGATCACGACAAGTTGGGCATGTTCGGGGATGAGGGAGGGTGCCTGCACTGATTGACATAACGTTCAGTGTAGGCACATTGGACTTCATTCAGAGTCGGTCGCGAGCGCTGATGCACTCGTAACCAACTTGATGGTTTGGCCTGCGCACGTGCAGCGGCCGCACTGCGCGTGTGCAAGCCCTGCAGCGACAGAGTTTCTCCGGAGCTCGTTACCAAAGGGGCGGCTGTCGATGTTGATCGACAGCTAGCCCCATTTGGTAGGCGGGCCAGGGAGGTGGTTTCCAAAATGGAGGCGTTCCTTTCCGAACGCCTACCATTTTGTGGGTGGCCGCACTGACATCATCAGTGATGTCAGTGGGGAGCTTCCTGCTCCATCAGAGCAGAAAGCTCCCTGGGGCTTACGAGTGCCCAGACCCAACCCTAGGGTCTGGTCGTAAGCCCCGATGGTCGCGATGGTGATCACCATCGCGACCAACAACCTGGTTGGTCGTTAAGCTGTGGGTGGTAACCCACAGCTTAATGATCGACAAGGAGGCGGCCGTTCAGGATGCTAGCGGCCGCCCCGATTCAGTGCGACCGCTTGCAACTAAGGACCGCCTCTGAATGAGGTTCATTATCCCACTGCACAGGAAGATGAACGATTGTACTATTACAATGTCGTAATCGTACAATCATTCCTCTATTGTCTAGTGTGTACACACCATTAGGGTGGATTCTCACCATGGCCCTAAGTGTGTGGAGTTTGTATATTATCCTTGTGTTTGCGTGGGTTTCCTACGGGTGCTCCAGTTTCCTCCCACAATCCAAAAATATACTGGTAGGTGTAAGAGATGTGCGCCGACCCCCTTGTTTTGGTTGTGGATCTGTATCTCCTCTGGTTTTGGATCTAGATTGATTTTGCCAAAACCACCCTTCAGTGTTTTGGTTTTGGACTTTTTCTTAAAAAATCATAAAAACAGCTAAAATCACATAAAATGGGCCTGTTTTTGTTCCTACAGTATCATTAACCTCAATAACATTTATTCCACTCGTTTCCAGTAAATTTTGACCACCTCACAGCTCACAATATTGATTTTTTCATCTAGTTAAGGGCCAAAAGGTTGCATCCAGCAAGCTGGCTTAAAACTGAGTGACAAATAGATTTGGGGACTGTGCAAAGATGATGGTTGGGGTACCCCTTGAGGATTGAAGAATTTATAGTTGATGATTGATACAGTCACTGACTGAAGTAAGAATTCATAGTTGATAGTTGGCACAGCCACTGGCTGAAGTAAGAATAGTTGATACTTGATAATTGGTGCAGCCACTGGCTGAAGAATTGATAGTTGATGCAGCCTCCAGGCTGAGTAGTAGTGGAATACAGAGCTATGATTAGGAAGGAACCAGTCCTGCAACAGCCTTGAGGGCTGGAACTTTTGGCGGGTTGCAGCCGTTACATCCTTGAGGGCTGGTAAGGAGTGATGACAGGTGGCCTTTGAGCCGTGAAGCAGGATGCCCCTTTTGGGCCATGTAGGAGCCTTGAGGGCTGAGAACTCTTGGCGGGATGTGGCCTCTGGGCCATGCAGCAAGATGCAGCCTTTGGGCTGTGTAGCAGCCTTGAGGGCTGAGAACCCTTGGCTGAATGTCACTGTAGTGCAACCTGTGCCGCAGGGTTGACACAAGCAGTAGTACACTGGCTTACATACAGTTGATGTTAATGTGCGGCTTGTGCTGGTACAATCGGCAGTATGCTGGCTTGTGTACACATGATGCTGCAGAGTGGCGGTGTAGCCAGGTTGACAAAAGCAGCAGCACACTGGTTTGCAAAAACTGGGTGCCGAGGTGCGGCTCGTGCCGCCTGGATGACACAAACGACAAGTAACTGAAGAGCGCACCGTGCCGCCTGGATGACACAAACGGCAAGTTACTGAAGTGCGCACCGTGCCACCTGGATGACACAAATGGCAAGTGACTGAAGTGTGCACCATGCCGCCTGGTTGACACAAACGGCAAGTGACTGAAGTGCGCACCGTGCCGCCTGGATGACACAAACGGCAAGAGAAAAACAACGCAGACTGGGGAACTGGATACTCGACTTGAACAGGAGACTGACAGCAGAACCCGCGAAAACATGTGTGAGCGCTATCACCGGCACCTGAGCAACGCATAAGCAAGGTAGAAAAAGGAGGATGCACCAATCCTGTTCCAGCAGAGGTGATGTCAGCCAGATGGCCACCCCATCAATTTCGTGGTTCCAAATTTTATTTAAAAAAAATGAAAGGGGCATGCAGGAGATGCTGTCTGTGGCCATTACAATTTCTGGACATTCATAAACCATAAAATTAAAAATGTCAGGGATCAATGCCCCAAACAGCACATAATGCAGAGAAAGGAGGTGCAAGATAATCAGATGTCATCATCATCATCCCCATCAGTGTGTACATCCCTCTTCTTCACACAATATTAATTCATCCCCACTGGAATCCACCATTACAGATGCTTCTGTACTTTTTTACTTAATTGTTGATAAAAGTCTTCCTCATGGAATTTGTAATTCATTTTGATGAACATCATCTTTTCCACATTCTGGGGAAGTCAACCTCCTACGCCCTTCACTGACAAGGTTCCCGGCTGTGCTGAAAACTCTTTCAGAGTACACACTGGAGGGTGGGCAACTTAACTAAAGCAAAGCCAGTTTGTGTAAGGGACTCCAAATTGCCTTTTTCCTGCCAGTAGTGAAACAAACCGTCTAACATGCCTATTTGGCTGCTATCCCTAAAATAATCATCCACTATTCTCTGAATGGTGACCGTATCAGACAAAGTCACAGTAGATATGTCACTCATTGTAGGCAGTTCTTTAAGACTCAACCAGATGTCATTAGGTTTTGCTGACTGATCTGCATCACCACCAGCAGTGGGTCTCTTAGGAAAATGTAGTTTTTTCCTGGCAGCTGCAGAAACTGAAGGAGGAGATGATACAGTGTCACGTGCTGCTTGTGCTGACAATTTTTTCACCAAAAACTCTTTTGCATCTTTTCAGATTTATGTCTGTCTGAAAGACAGACACAAGGTATGACTTAAACCTAGGATCAAGTATGGTCACCAAAATATAGTGATCTGATTTCAATAGATTGATGACCATTGGATTCTGGCAAAACAAATGAAGTGCTTGATCTACAAGTCCTACATACTTAGCGGAATCACTCCGTTTCTGCTCCTCCTTCAGTTTCTCCAGCTGCTTTTGGAAAAGTCTGATTAAGGGAATGACCTTACTCAAGCTGGCAGTGTCTGAACTAACTTCACATGTGCAAGTTCAAAGGGTTTGAGAACCTTGCCCAACACAGAAATTATTCTCCACTGCGCTTGACTAAGATGCATTCCTGCTCCTCTCCCTATGTCATAGGCTGTAGTGTAGTATTGGATGGCCTTTTTCTGCTCCTCCATCTGCCAAAGCATATAGAGGGTAGAATTCCACCTTGTTACTACGTCTTGCTTCAGCTGATGGCAAGGCAAATTCAACAGTTCTTGCTGGTTCTGCAAACTTTGACAGTTGCTGAATGTCAAAAATGGGCAGACATCTTTCAGGCCACCGACAGCATCTCCTGCAAGCCCCTGTCATTTTTAAAAATTGTTGCAGCATCCAAATTAATTGTGTGAGCAAAACATGGGATGTGTTAGATAGAATTCACCCATGTGTAATGCTCGCACAATATTGCTGGTATTGTCAGAAATCACAAATACCGAGGACAGTCCAAGTGAGGTAAGCCATATTGCAGTGATTTCCCTGAGTTTTTTTTAAGAGGTTCTCAGCAGTTTGCCTCTTAGTGAAACCAGTGATACATAAAGTAGCCTGCCTCTGAATGAGCTGGCATTTGTTAGATGCTGCTGCTGCTTTTTGCACTGTTGGAGGCAATATACCTACCCAGTCATATCTGTGGTTAAGTGAACAGTGGGCACAACAGCATTTTGGAGGACATTAATAAGGTTTTTTTTAATGTCCTTGTACAGATTTGGAATTGCTATTCTAGAGAAGTGGAATCTAGAAGGGACATGGTAACAGGGACACAGGATATCCATTAACTGTGTAAAACCCACTGCATTAATGGCGGATACTGGACGCACATCTAATTCCAGCATAGCTGTTACGGCATCAGTAATCCACTGTGCAGCTGGGTGTCTGCTGTCATACTTGTTCACCATTGCAAAGAATTGTTTGACAGTCAATTGTTTGGTTAAACTATAAGTAGTTTTCATCCTGGTCCCCTTCTGGAATGAAGATCTACTCACAGCAACAGCAGTAGGCGTAGCACTCAAGGATCCTTCTGAGGAACCATTTATTAGAAGAGGAGTCAGTTATTCTTATGGAATTGGATGCAGGACTACTTCTGATCATGAATGAGGATGTTGATGATGATGCAGGTGTTGGTGGTGGAGATTGCAGGCGCTTGGATCCAGATAGAATGGAGCAGCTAGGTGACACTGGACTTAATGTTGTTTGTTTTTTTTGTCCCCAAAGTTTCAGAATTTGAAATACCCTTTCCAATTTGATGAATGCGATGCAAGTGACGTAACAGGGAGGAGGTACCTAGATGGTTAAGGTCCTTACTTCTACTCACTGTTACATGGCAATGGTTACAAATGGCTTGGCAAAGATTGTCCGGATTTGAGTGGAAATAATTCCAAACATGAGATGTGGATATTTTGGCCCTGATTCAGAGCCGGACGCTCTGACCAGAGCGCTCGCTCTGAATCAGGGCCCACCTCCATTAATATGGAGCGTCCTCCTGGACGCTCGTATAGCTGTGGGTCACCACCCACAGCATATACGAGCGTGCAGGATGATGGTCGCGATGGTCTTGACCATCGTGACCATCGCCACTGCGAGCAGAAGCCTGCGGTTGAGTTTCTCAACCGCAAGGCCAGGAGTGATTTTGGCTCTATCAGAGCCAAAATCACTCCCACTGACATCACTAGTGATGTCAGTGGGGCCGGCTTCAGACGGTAGGCGTTCCCTTGGGAACACCTCTGTCTGGCAGGCATGCCCCCGGCACGCCCACCAAAGGGGGCGTGCTGTCAGTCAACATCGACAGCACGCCCCCTTTGATGAGACACTACGAGCGAAGGAAAGTCCTTCGCTCGTCGCGTCTCGCGCATGCGCACGATGGAGCTCCCTCCATCATGTGCATGCACAGTGCAGACCATCGACCCACTTGCGAGCGGACAGCCGCTCGCGAGTGGGTCTGAATGAGGGCTTTTGTTCCTTTGCCCAGGCATGGCAATAATGGGATTTTTCCCTCCATGGGCAACAACTTTTGCTTGATTTGCAGTTTTTAAACAAACATCCTCGGGATCAACATCCTCATCATCATCATCAACATCCTCATTATCCTTATTGTTATCGCCAACTACATAAATATCCTCTTCATCCTCCTGGTGCAATTCTACAAAAGCATCCTTGATTTCTATGTCAGCATGTTGACTTGTGCTGCTCATTCACACATTTGCAGAGGGCACACAAATGGTGGAAGGAGGATCCTCTGCAAGTACAGTATTAGAAAAGTCAGGCTCACACATGGCAACCGCGGACACACTTGGACTCTTCACGGGGATCTGTGACTTTTCAGAGCACACAGTTGGTTCCGATGTCTTACTCGTCTTAACACTTTTATTTTTTTTGTGTTTCTCCTACAAGCAGAAGGACTTAAATCATCACAACTAGAACCACCAGTCATAAATAAAGGCCATGGCCTTATCCTTTCCTTGCCACTTCGTGTAGTGAATGGCATATTGCCAATTTTTTGTTTCTCTAAAGCTAACTTAGCTTTAGATTTTTTTTTAACAAGGTAAAAGTTGATTTTACATGGCCTGACTTAAGCCCTGGTGCATCGGCCTTCATAGATGACGTTGACTGCCTTGCATCGTCATCATGACTCCTGTCGGCAACTACAAGACTGGTATGTGGATCCTGCTCTCCTGTCATTTGACTGTCCTCTATACTCACTGCGGTCTTGCAGGAGTGACACCAAGCAAGTATAGCGCAACTACGTTGCCGTAAATGAACCCAACCACACACTAAAAAATATTTTTAAAACTAGAGGATAGCACCCCTGAACAAGGCAGCAGCCCCTTGATAAATGAAACAGGCCACACCCCTGCGCAGCTACGTTGTTGATAAGTGCGGTAAATACACACACAGAAAAAAAAACACTTTTATTGATTTTTTTTTACACTGGGGGAGAGCACCCCTGAACGAGGCAGCAGCCCCTTGATAAAAAACATGGGCCACAGCCCTGCACAGCTAGCTACATTGCTGATAAGTGTGGCTAATGTCCACACACACACAAAAATAAAAACATTTATTAATTTGTTTCTTTTTTTTACACTGGGGGGAGAGCACCCCTGAACGAGGCAGCAGCCCCTTGATAAATGACACAGGCCACATCCTGGTGCAGCTACGTTGCTAAGTGTGGCTAACATGCACACACACACACACACAAGGAAAATAAAACACTTTAATTGATTTTTTTCTTTTTTACACTGTGGAGGTAGAGCACCCCTGAACGAGGCAGCAGCCCCTTGCTAAACAACACAGGCAGCACCCCTGCGCAGCTAGCTACATTGCTGATAAGTGTGGCTAACGCACACACACACACACACAGAAAACAAACGCTTATTAATCTGTTTCTTATTTTACACTGGGGGGGAGAGCACCCCTGAACAAGGCAGCAGCCCCTTGATTAATAACACAGGCAGCACCCCTGCACAGCTAGCTACATTGCTGATAAGTGTGGCTAACGCACACACACACACACAGAAACCAAACGCTTATTAATCTGTTTATTTTCTTTTACACTGGGGGGATAGCACCCCTGAACGAGGCAGCATCCCCTTGACAAATGACATAGGCCGCACTCCTGCACAGCTACATTGCTGATAAGTGTGGCTGATGCACACACACAGAGAAAATAAACACTTATTGATTTTTTTTACACTGGGGGAGAGAGCACCCCTGAACAAGGCAGCAGCCCATTGATAAACAACACAGGCAGCACCCCTGCGCAGCTTGCTATGTTGCTGATAAGTGTGGCTAACGCGCACGCACACACACACACACACACACACACACACACAGAAAAAGACCACTTATTAATTTGTTTATTTTTTTTACACTGGGGGGTAGAGAACCCCAGAATGAGGCAGCAGTCCCTTGATAAATGACACAGGCATCACCCTTGCACAGCTACATTGCTGATAAGTGTGGCTAATGTGCACACACACACAAAAAAACGCACTTTTATTGATTTTTTTTTTACACTGGGTGGATAGCACCGCTGAATGAGGCAGCAGCCCTTGATAAATGACTCAGACCGCAACCCTGTGCAGCTACATTGCTGATAAGTGTGGCTAACGTGCATACACACAGAAGAAAAACACTTATTGAATTATTATTATTTTTTGCACTCGGAGAGCATCCCTGAACGAGGCAGCAGCCCCTTGATAAACAACACAGGCAACACCCCTGCCCAGCTAGCTACATTGCTGAGAAATGTGGCTAACGAACACATACACAAAGAAAAAAAAACACTTATTAATTTGTTTATTTTTTTACACTTTTATTTATTTAGTAAATTTTTTTTTGCCACTTTGGGGGGGAGAGCACCCTGAACAAAGCAGCAGCCCCTTGATAAATGACACAGGCCGCACCCCTGCGCAGCTACATTGCTGATAAGTGTGGCTAATGTGCACACACACACAGGAAAACAAATATTTTTTTCACACTGGGGGTGAAGATGAAGAGCACTCCTGATGGACAGAACAGTGAGCACCTCCTGGACAACACAGCAGCACAGCCAGCCAGCCCCTATGGACAACAGATAGCCAGCCCCTATGGACAACAGCAAGCCCCTATAGACATTAAGCAGCCAACCCCTGACACAAGTGACAACAGTAGCCAGCCCCTATAAGCAAAGCGATCACAGCCCCCTCACTATCCACAGCCAGAATGAAAATCGCGGCGATCGTGTGGAACTTTTACACAATCCAAAATCCGCAAGAATCCGACAGCGGGATGATGACGTTATGCATCGTTTTGAGATCCGAGTCAGGCGGGAAAACTCGAGCCGACTCCAATCTCGGCTTGGAATTGAAAGTTCGGGTGGGTTTGTTTCTCTGAGAACCGAACAAGCTCATCTCTAGTACTGTAGGTGTGTATGTGCATGAGCATGTGGTAGGGAATATTTATTTTAAGCTCCACTGCGGCAGGGACTGATGTGAAATATTGAAATATTCTCTGTAAAGCGCTGCGGAATATGTATGCGCTATATACAGTAAATAACTGGTAATAAATTAATGGCAAACAATGAGGGCTGCAAATTTAAAACTGCAAATTCAAATCAGGGACTTGGGTTGATTTAATGGAAACCATGTTTAGACACGTCAAACAAGTACAGTATTCCTGATCTAGCTCTTGAACACTGATCATGTACTTTTGTCCATCAAAGATGATGTTTGTGCATGAAAGGTGATGTTTTGCTTCTTTCTGAGACCCAAAATTTGGCGGGAAAATTCAAACTAATCCGAGCCTGCACATCTTTAATTTAAACCCTAGTTATTGTTTTTGGAGTCCTTAACTACACTGATGGGGTAGCATGATGCACTAGTCTTGCTCTCCATGAAAATTTAAACACAAGCAGCAGTGTGATGTTCTGGGTTGTTTGTGGACCCGGGGTGGTAGCAGGAGCGATCACAGAAGCAGATTTGAAAATAAAACTAGGATTTAAGTGCTTGAGTAGACATATAATGGCAGTAAATAAAAGTCCAGGAATATATAAATGTGCACAAGAGTTCTGTGGTGGGAGTAAAAGGGTTAATGTCCAAGTAGAAACAATTAGAGCTGTCCAGGTGTGCAGGTAGTGAAACTGAAAATAATCAAACCAGGTATGCAGGGAGTGAACTGAAAATAAACAAGCCAGGTATACAAGTAGTGAACTGAAGCGCAGGATGTCAGCAGGCTCAGGCACTCAGGTATGGGCAAGGGTGATGGAGGAAGCGGGGTAGTCCAGTGGGAGCTAGGAGCTGACAGGCAGACTGGCAGACAGCGAATTCACAGGAACAGGAAAGCACAGAGAACTCCCTCTCAGCTAGGCTGAGATACACGTTGCACTGGCAAAGAAGGAAGGCACTGACCCTTCCTAAATACCCCATGCCATGCTGTTACTGGCCGGAGGGAACATGTGACTCACCAGGATTGGCCAGCCGGATCACCTGGCCAGAAGGCAAGATGGTGGCGCCCATGCCAAATGGAATGGAGACGCCGCCAGGCCTTACCAGCGCAGAGTGACAACAGGCCCGCACAACAGCGCGCGCAGCCAAAGCCCCCCGCCAGACACCAGCTCCGCCACCAGACAGTCCGCGCCACAATGACCTCACAGGTAACACTCGCCTAGCGCCATGCTGAAATACCCTGGCCGTGACAGTACCCCCCCTTTTGGGGTGGCCTCAGGACACTCACCAGGCTTCTCCGGATGGGCAGAATGGAATCTCCTGATGAGCGTGGGAGCGTGGACATCACAAGCATCGGTCCAGCAACGTTCCTCTGGACCGTAACCTTTCCAGTCCAGCAAATACTGTAGACGACCTCTGCGTAGACGAGAGTCCAAGATCTGGGCGACCTCAAACTCAACTCCTCTCTCCGTCTGGACTCGAGGAGAAGCAGGTAGAGCACTATGGAATTTATTCAGGACCAGGGGCTTCAATAAGGAAATATGGAAGGAATTAGGGATTTTTAGGTATGGGGGTAACTGTAGACGATAGGCCACTGGATTAATGACTTCTGTTATGGAGAAGGGACCGATGAAGCGTGGTGCAAATTTCATAGAAGGAACCCTCAGACGAAGATTCCGGGTGGATAACCAGACCTGGCTTCCAACTTGCATGCGTGGAACTATTCTACGCTTCTTATCGGCCTGGGTCTTATAGCGAGAGGATGCCTTCAACAAATCAGACCGTACTTGAGTCCAGATGGCAGCAAAATTCTGCACCGTGTCCTCCACGGCCGGAACATCGAAAACAGGCAGGCTTCGGAATTCGGGAACACGAGGATGAAGGCCATATACAACCTGAAATGGCGTTTGGTTAGTTGACGAGTGGTAGGAAGCATTATGTGCAAACTCAGCCCATGGCAGCAAGGCAGCCCAATTGTCCTGGGAAGATGACATGAAAATTCTTAAGAAAGTCTCTAGATCTTGATTAACTCTCTCGGTGGAGCCGTTGCTTTGCGGATGGTAGGCCGTGGAAAAGTTTAACTTCACTTGAAGAACAGAACACAAAGCCCTCCAGAATTTTGCAGTAAACTGCACACCACGGTCAGAGACAATTTCAGCAGGAAGGCCATGTAGACGAAATATGTGTTGGACAAACAACTGTGCCAGGTCAGGGGCAGAAGGTAACTTCTTCAACGTTATATAGTGGACCATCTTAGAAAATCGGTCTATTACAACCCAGATAGTATTGAAACCTTGAGAGACTGGCAGGTCTGTGACGAAATCCATGGAGAGATGCATCCATGGACGTGATGGAGTAGGTAATGGAAGCAATTCCCCAGCTGGAGCTTGTCATGATGATTTATGCTGGGCACAGGAGGAGCAGGAAGAGATAAACTCCATTATATCTGCCTTCATAGAAGGCCACCAATAGTGTTTTTTCAGGAACTCCAAGGTCTTCCGAGTGCCTGAGTGCCCTGCGAAGCGAGAGGAATGTGCCCAAGTGAGAAGCTGCTTCCTTAATTCCGGGGCCACAAATGATTTTCCCATAGGAGGCTGAAGTTGTAATGCGGCGAAAACTCTTGATTCCAAGACAGGGGTATTGCTTTGATTTTCAGATTGATCATCACAGAGGAGAGATCTCGATAGGGCATCAGCCTTCTGGTTAAGTGCTCCAGACCGGAAGGTCAGGGTGAACTGAAACCTGGCAAAGAATATTGCCCAGCAGGCCAAACGAGGACTCACACATTGGAGGTTTTTGAGAAATAGGAGATTTCTATGGTCCGTAAATACAGTAAATGGAAACTTGGCGCCTTCTAGCAAATATCTCCATTCCTTCAACGCCAACTTTACAGCTAGTAGTTCTTGCTCACCTATGGCGTAGTTCCTTTCGGCAGGTGAGAATTTTTTAGAAAAGAACCCACACGGATGGACTCAGTTGTCCTCATAACGTTGAGACAAGACTGCTCCCACAGCTTCAGATGATGCATCTACTTCCAACAAAAAAGGCCTGTCCAGATCTGGTTGTCGAAGAACTGGTGCTGAGATGAAGGCCTGTTTTAGAAGATGAAAGGCAGACTGCCTCAAGTGACCATTGGGCAGGATTAGCACCTTTGCGGGTCAAGGCTGTAATGGGAGCCAGCAGTGTAGAAAATCCCTTAATGAAGCGTCTATAATAATTGGCGAAGCCCAACAATCTCTGGATGGCCTTCAGTGTCTGAGGTCGGGTCCAATCCAGAATTGCTTGTACCTTCTTGGGGTCCATTTCTAAACTGGAGCCAGATATTACATAGCCGAGAAAAGGTACACTGGGCACTCCAAAGACGCACTTCTCCAGTTTGCAGTAAAGGTGGTTTTCTCTCAAACGGGTCAGAACTTCTTTAACATGTTCTTGATGTTTAGCCACAGAGGGTGAGAAAATCAGTATGTCATCCAGATAGACAACAACCGAAACATATAACAGATCCCGGAAAATCTCATTAACAAAACTTTGAAAGACAGCAGGAGCGTTACACAATCCAAAAGGCATTACTAAATACTCGAAATGTCCATCTCTGGTATTAAAAGCGGTCTTCCATTCATCTCCAGCTCGGATACGAATGAGGTTGTAAGCCCCTCTTAGATCTAATTTAGAAAAAATTACAGAGCCCTTGACCCTATCAAACAACTCAGTAATCAGGGGAAGAGGGTATCGATTCTTTACAGTAATGTCATTAAGGCCTCGATAATCGATACATGGTCTTAGACCACCGTCCTTCTTGCCAACGAAGAAAAACCCAGCTCCGGCAGGTGAAGTAGAGGGGCGAATGAACCCCTTTGCCAGGTTGTCCCGGATGTACTCGGTCATGGCTTGAGTCTCAGGCAAGGACAGCGGATAGGTACGACCGCGAGGTGGTATCTTATCAGGTATCAATTCAATTGGACAGTCCCATTCCCTATGAGGGGGTAAGATATTTGCTTGTTGTTCAGAGAAAACGTCGGCGAACATCTGATATTCCTTGGGAATGGCAGAAGAAACTAATGGAACTGTCTTCCTCACAGGTCGAATCTTTGGAAGACAGGATTTCTGACAGTCCATACCCCATGACAGAATCTGCATAGAACTCCAATCAATCCTGGGATTATGTTGACGTAACCAGGGTAGACCAAGAACAATTTCTTGAGAGGCCTCTGATATCACCAGGAATTTTAAGGACTCAGAATGAAGTGCCCCAATTCGGACCAATACTGGTTGAGTCTCTTTGGTGTCTATCCCGTTAGTTAGAGGGTGTCCGTCTATTGAGGTCAGAGAGATGGCATGGTTGAGAGACAAACAAGGAATCTGAAATCTATCTATGAAACTAGACGTTATGAAATTTCCGGCTGCTCCCGAGTCGAGTAGAGCAGTAGCAAAGACAGGTTTGGGTTTAAGATCCAAGGCTAGGGTAATCGTGAAATCTTTAATTTTTGGAGACGGGTTCATAACTCCTAACTTGATGTCTCCAGGGTCAGTTAGGATTTGGCATTTCCCGGTTTACGGGGGCAGGAGATCAGCAGGTGACCGGACTCTCCGCAGTACAGACAGAGGTTCTTTTGCATTCTTCTCTGATGTTCTTCTTTAGAGAGGTGTGTATGATTCACCTGCATAGGCTCCTCTTCAGTAGGGGAAGGAATGGGACGGGTAGAAATGGAGGGGGTAAATGACCTTTGCCGGTCAGTTCTGTTTTTTTCAGCCTGACGTTCCCTGAAGCGTAGGTCAACTTTGATACACAATGAAATCATGTCGTTCAGATTAGTAGGAAGCTCTCGAGTGACTAGATCGTCCTTTAGTCGGTCTGACAACCCATACCAGAAGGTCGAGGTGAGGGCTTCCTCATTCCATTTGAGCTCTGATGCTAAAATTTTAAATTGCACGGCATATTGACTGACAGGACGGACCCCTTGTCTCAGTGTCATGATGTTTGATGATGCTGATACAGTACGCCCAGGTTCATCGAAAATCCTCCTGAAGGATGACACAAAGCCTGCGTAATTATCCAGCAGCGGATCTGAGCGCTCCCAGAGTGGGGAAGCCCATTCCAAGGCCTGGCCGGATAACAGAGAGACTATATAAGCCACTTTAGTTCTTGCAGTTAGAAAGTTGTCAGGCTGCAGGGTAAAATGTATGTCACACTGATTTAGGAATCCTCGGCAGAGTTTAGGATTGCCGTCAAATTTATTTGGTAAAGGAAGACGTATTCCCAGACACTGATGCAGATGTAGATGCTGGTACTTCAGGGGTAGAAAAGGAAGTTTGCAAACTATCCTGTCGCTTGGACATCTCTTGCAGAAATTGAGCCATCTGATGCTGCATGTTTTCCAGATTTTCTAAACGACCAGAAATGCACCTGAACAAATCCACTCCTGACTCCTGATCCATGGCCGGCTCCATGGGGCCAGTGCAAACTGTGATGTTCTGGGTTGTTTGTGGACCCGGGGTGGTAGCAGGAGCGATCACAGAAGCAGATTTGAAAATAAAACTAGGATTTTTAATAAGTGCTTGAGTAGACATATAATGGCAGTAAATAAAAGTCCAGGAATATATAAATGTGCACAAGAGTTCTGTGGTGGGAGTAAAAGGGTTAATGTCCAAGTAGAAACAATTAGAGCTGTTCAGGTGTGCAGGTAGTGAAACTGAAAATAATCAAACCAGGTATGCAGGGAGTGAACTGAAAATAAACAAGCCAGGTATACAAGTAGTGAACTGAAGCGCAGGATGTCAGCAGGCTCAGGCACTCAGGTATGGGCAAGGGTGATGGAGGAAGCGGGGTAGTCCAGTGGGAGCTCGGAGCTGACAGGCAGACTGGCAGACAGCGAATTCACAGGAACAGGAAAGCACAGAGAACTACCTTTCAGCTTGGCTGAGATACACGTTGCACTGGCAAAGAAGGAAGGCACTGACCCTTCCTAAATACCCCATGCCGTGCTGTTACTGGCCGGAGGGAACATGTGACTCACCAGGATTGGCCAGCCGGATCACCTGGCCAGAAGGCAAGATGGTGGCGCCCATGCCAAACGGAATGGAGACGCCGCCAGGCCTTACCAGCGCAGAGTGACAACAGGCTCGCACAACAACGCGCGCAGCCAAAGCCCCCCGCTAGGGCCGAAACTAGGATATCTGTCACCCAGTGCAAGGCAGCAATTTTGCGCCCCTCCCTTCCCGTACCTGGATTTTGTCCTTGCTCCTCCATAAGACAGTGCACTAGTTAAACGTCCCTGGTATAGTGACACATACATGCTTGTTGCCAGGGGGTTCCATGCTCGTTGACAGGGGGTTTCATGCTCGTTGCCAGGAGGTTTCATGCTCGTTGCCATGGAATTTCATGCTCGTTGCCAGGGGGTTTCATGCTCCTTGCCAGGGGGTTTCAAGGGAGAAGATGCAGCTTTCAGCACCTTCTACCAGCACTTGTGCTGGCCTAACAGACACTAGAGGTCCAGTAGTTTCTGTCTCCTCCTTGGCGGTGGCCATTTTTGGATGGCCGTTTTCAGCAGAGTCCATGCGGACGGCTAGACCACATGGAATCTGCTGAAAATGGCCATCCAAAAATGGCCACCGCCAAGGAGGAGACAGACACTAGAGGTCCAGTAAGGACCTCTAGCATTTGTCTCCTCCTTGGCGGCGGCCATTTTTTAATGGCCGTTTTCTGAATCTGCAGCCCCCAAGCCACCGTGAGTCAGCCCTTTTTCACCCCCTGCATTTTGGCAAAAGGTGCACGTGCACCTCTAGCCCCCCCCTAGTTGCGCCCCTGCCCCCGCCAGACACCAGCTCCGCCACCAGACAGTCCGCGCCACAATGACCTCACAGGTAACCCTCGCCTAGCGCCATGCTGAAATACCCTGGCCGTGACAAGCAGTGGAGTAATTTCAAGTTCTTATTTTCTTTCCTGCACTCCATGGGGTAAATTTACTAAGATGGGAGTTCTATGTAAGAAGTGATGTTGCCCATAGCAACCGATTAGATTCTACTTATTTATCTAGCACCTTCTAGAAGATAATAGCTAGAATCTGATTGGTTGCTATTGGCAACATCACTTCTTATTAGAACTCCCATCTTAGTAAATTTACCCCCATGTGTTATTCTTAACTCTATTGCACACAGTGTCATGTAGTGAACTTATGTTTGTTTTTTGTTTATTTGGAATTAGATAGTGTAACGTGTTTTATCTTTAACTGAACCTATAATGCTCATGTGTAATTGTAGAAATTTTTCATTTATAAAAATGGCTAAGCATTCATTACATATAATACAAAGTTATGTTATGGCACCATGATTTATGCTCCATCATTTTCTTAAAGAAAAGCTTATTCTGTCCCTTTAGAACTACAAAAATAATAAAAAAATCCATATCTAGTAAAGATCTGCCTTTAAAAAAAGTGGAATAAATTCAAATATATATATATTAAAATCAATTAAGCAATATGCCAACTGTTTGATGAAAATAAATAATGCACAGTTCATAAAAAAAACAACATTCTTACATTTTGCGAATAACAAGTCTAAAGTACATTTATCATTTATTTGTGGAAATTTTGTGACACAGTCATCTTTAGGAGTTTATTTATATATGCGTACATAATAGCATTTTGTACCTGTCATTCGCTGGGTTGCTAGGTATTAAGCAGTGATTTAATTTCCTTTCTCTTCCTCTACCTTGCAATCTCTGTCCCCCTATACCTTCTCTCCTCTTTCCCCTTGTTCCTTCTATCTCCCCCTATTACCCCCTTATCTCCTGTCTTCTCTTGTTATTCCCCCTTTCCTAATGTTTTCTCATGTTTACTACCTTCTACCCTTTTTCTTCCTTCATTACTCCCCCTGTTATTTTCCACTTTCCTACCATCTTCCCCGGTTCTTCTCCCTTGTCACTATTCTCCTCCTGTTCTTCTCCCTTTCCTCTCATCTTTCCCAGTTCTTCCGAACCTTCCTCCTATTTCAGTGTCTTCACCCTGTTCCTCACGTCTTCCCCTATTCTTCTCTCTGTTTCTTCCCATTCTTCCCCTTTCCTCCTGTCTACCCTTGTTTTCCCTCTTTCCTGTTGTCTCCCCTGTTCTTCTCCCTATTTCTCCTTTGTCCCTGTTCTTCCCCCTGTTTCTCCCCCTGTTGTTTCCCCCTTTTCTCTCTGTTCTTTCCCCTTTCCTATATTCTTCCTGTTTTCCCCCCTCCTCTCCCTGTTCCTCCCCCTGTTCTTCTCCCTTTCCTCCTGTTCTTCCCTCTGTCCCTCCCTCTATTCTTAACCCTTTCCTCTATTTCTCAGTTCTTCCCCTTTTCTTACTGTCTCCCTGTTCTCCCCCCTTTCCTACTCTGTCCCTGGTCTTCTCCCTTTCCTCCCATCTCTCCCTGTTCCTCCCCATGTTCTGCACCCTTTCCTCCCATCTCTCCATGTTCTTCCACCTGTTACTCCACCCTTTCCACACATCTCCCACAGTTCTTTTCCCTATCCCCACCCTGTTCCTCCCATCTCCTCCTATTCTCTCTGTTCTTTGCCCCATTCTTCCAGTCTTTCCCTTGTTCTTTTCTCTATATCTCCTCTGTTCTTCCCCCTGCTCCTCCATCTTTGGCAGCACGTATAATACTGTAGATACTAATAAGTATAGTTCTGTGTTGCAGCTATGCTGGGATTTTCTCCTTGGGGGTGAGTGCACAGTTCAATCTTCTCCTCTCTGGGAGGGGGGATTGTTTGGTAGATTTGAGATATTTGAGAGAAAGAAGGCAGCGATGGGAGGAGAGAGGTCACAGAGAGAATGTAACAATGGATGGAGAGAGGTTATAGAGAGAAGGTAGGGATGGGAGAAGAGAGGTCATAGAGAGAAGGTAGCAATGGGAGGAATGAAGTCATAGAGAAGAGATGGGGATGGGAGGAGTGAGATCATAGAGAGAAGGTGGGGATGGGAGGAGTGAGATCATAGAGAGAAGGTAGCAATGGGTGGAGTGAGATCATAGAGAGAAGGTGGGGATGGGAGGAGTGAGATCATAGAGAGAAGGTAGCGATGGGAGGAGTAAGGTCATAGAGAAGAGATGGGGATGGGAGGATTGAGGTCATAGAGAGAATGTGGGGATGGGAGGAGAGAGATCATAGAGAGAAGGTAGGGATGGGTGGAGTGAGGTCATAGAGAGAAGGTGGGGATGGGTGGAGTGAGGACATAGAGCGAAGGTGGGGATGGGTGGAGTGAGGTCATAGAGAGAAGGTGGGGATGGGTGGAGTGAGGTCATAGGGAGAAGGTAGGGATGAGTGGAGTGAGGTCATAGAGAGAAAGTATGGATGGGTGGAGTGAGGTCAGTAGGTCAGAGAGAGACCTTATCTTCCACTGAGCCACCTTCCATATCTTGCTGCTCCCACATCCCCTCTAAAGCAGTCCCATTCAGGTCATACCTTTTTGCTGTATCCGGTCACAGCGTGGCAATGACAGTTTCCTGCTGATGCGCCACACTCTCCACCCGGCATCCTCTGCAGCTGCTCGCAGTCTCTGCGCTTCGGATGGGGGGATGTACTAAGCCTTGGAGAGAGATAAAATATAACCAATCAGCTCCTGTGATGTTACAGGCTTTGTTTGAAAAATGACAGTTAGGAGCTGATTGGTTGGTACTTTATCTCTCTCTCTCTCCAGATATATCTGCCATCGGCTGTGCTGCACAGCCATCGCATTATGTCTGTGAATGACGTCCTTTACAGATCTATTGTCTATACACCCTGGCCGACGTGCACACGATATATTGGCCACTCAAATAAACGCCCGCTATGTCGGCAGGTGTGTACCCAGCATAAAGAAAGATATGGTGGCACTGCTAAAAGCCATGGGGTACAATGATGTAAACCAGTTGCCATTTTACAAACACATTGTAGAGGGTAACACAGAAGTACAAGAAAATGACGATGAGAATACCTCAGTTGTTTATGATGGCTGAATGATATAATTGTGGAGAGAAATAAATATCATATGTTAGCAGAAAAGTGACCTTTCTTTTCACTTAAAAATAAACTATATAGAAGGAAATACTTGCTATTAAGTAACATAAATAATAGTTACAGTCAAACGTTCTTCGTAGTGTAATGGAACTACTTCTACATGTATTTTAGATTGAAGATCCATGCCAAAATGGACCAAATCCCAATTTGTTTGCAAAAGATAACAAATCCAGGTTTATTTGTTGAATAACTCCATAATAAAGGACAAATATCTTTGTGACGTATATGTAAATGTGATGTTTGGCATGAAAAGAATATATGAGCAGAGAGGTCACTGCAATTGCATTTTTTCCATTGCTGTAAAACATGTGCAGATGGATTTGGTTCCTTTTGGAAACAAGCTCCACATTTGGATCTAAAGAAAGGACACTTGTTTTCACAAAAAAAAGTTTTTGTTTCTATTTGGTTTTTAATTCTCTCACTCGGCTACATCACAGTGAGAGGAATATTTTTACTTAGTGTTTGTACTTTGGATGTTATTTATATGATTTTATTGTGGTAATTAAATGTGACTATAATTTTTACCTACAGATTGTGGGTTCAGTATTACACATATGACTAGGGAGAGGTGATGTGCTGTTCTGTCTGCTGTGTCCAGTTCTGTCTGCTGTGTCCTGGGCTGGTGCTGATCCATTCTGGGCTGGTGTTGTTGTGCTGTCTGCTGTGTCCATCTGGGCTGTTGCTGATCCATCTGGGCTGGTGCTGTCTGCTGTGCTGTCTGCTGCGTCCATCCGGGCCCAAGTTCTGGACCCCCCCCAAAAAATAAAAAATATATTTTTTTGTGTAATATATATTTGTCTGTGTGCGTGTCAGGCTTAACCGCACAATATCTAGCAAGTTGGCAACGCAACCTAGTGCTGCCTGACTCCAGTCGTCATCAATCTGTGCTCTGGGCCCAAGTTCTGGAGCTGGAAAAAAAATAAAAATATATTGACTTTTTTTTCAAATAATTGTCTGTGTGTCTGTGCCTGTTAGGTTTAGCTGCACAAGATCTAGCAAGTCGGCAACGCAACCTAGTGCTGCCCGACCCCACTCGTCATCAATTTGTGCTCTGGGCCCAAGTTCTGGAGCTGGAAAAAAATAAAACAGTGTATTTTTTTGTAATTTTTTTTCTGTGTGTGCACGACTGCACGTGTGTGAATTTTGTAACCGCACCTTGGCTACACTATTGGCGCTTGTGACACTGCTTCAAGACCGCAGATAATATAGAGGGCTGTCACATGACAGGAGAGCAAGGCCAAGAACCACATGTTGTAGCTGCCACCAGCAGTGCAAGGCCATCAACTTCCTTGTCCTCTATGAAGGCCCATGCCCCAGGGCTTAAGTCACGCCATCGATATGGTAAAGCTACTTTTACTGAAGTTAAGAAAAAAAAATTGAAAGGAAATTTGCCTTTAGATAAACAAAAAATAGGCAATATGCCATTCACTACATGAAGTTGTAAGGAAAGAATAAGGTCTTGGCATTTCTTTATGAAGACTGCTGATTCTGATAGCGCTTCTGCTTGTAGCAGTAGTGGTGGTGGTCCAATTAAAAACTTGAAAGTTGTTAAGACAGCTCCAGAAAAAAACAACTGTGTGCCGTGAGAAATTGAAATCACAAATCCCCGAGGAGAGTGCAAGTGTGGCCACGGTTGCCATGTGTGAGCCCGACCTAAATACTACTGTACTGGAGGATTACGAAGTTCCAACATTTGTGTGCCCTCTGTAAATGTGGGGAAGGGCAGTCAACATCTTGCAGACGTAGTCAGTGAGGATGCTTCTGTGGAATTACACATAGAGGAGGAGGATATTTTGGTAGTTGAAGGTGCTAAGGATGATGAGGATGTTGATGATGAAGATGTTGGTGATGAGGATGTTGATGCTGAGGATGTCCTTTGTGTAAGTAAGGCAACAGCTGTTGCCCATGGATTGAAAAAGCCAAAGCCCATTGTTGTCATGCCGGGGCAAAAGACAAAAAAATCCACTTCTCACGTGTGGAATTATTTCCACCCCAATCCGGACAACAGCTGTCAAGCCATATGTAACCACTGAGTGAGTTGAGGGAGGGACCTAAACCACCTAGGAACCTCCTCCTTGTTATGTCACTTGGAGCACATTCATCAAATATTAAAGTGTATGTCGCCAAGTTCCAAAACTCAAAACGTAGCAAGTCCAGTGTCACCTACCTGCTCCCTCTCTGTGAGATCCAAGCGCCTTCGATCTCCAACACCAACACCGTCAGCATCATCAACATCCTCTTTCGTGATCGGAAGTAATTTTAAAAAAACAAATGACTATAAAACAGTCCTTTGATAGAGGAAGTAAGTATAACAGCTGTAACCCAGTTTCACAGCGGATCACTGACGCCATGACGGCTGTCCTAGTATTATATAGTGAAATAATAAAAAATGAGGATGATAGTGTGGAGGAAGTTGGAAAAGGAGGATGAGGGGGAAATATGTGTCCTATCTGACGCTAATATGAATGTTGATGATAAGGATGTGGTTTGCGTAAATCAGCCACCAGTGGCAGCAGTTCTTGCTAATGATAAAAAGAAAGCCAGAAAAGCAACGTCTTGGGTGTGGAATTATTTTAATCTAAATTCTGACAACAGTTGTGAAGGCATCTGTTCCATTTGTAAAGCCAAAGTTAGCAGAGGAAGGGACGTTAACCATCTAGGCACCTCCTCCCTGTTACGTCATTTGCAGCGAGTTCATGCAATTTGTTTAACAAAATTATAATTTGTAAATTAATAACAAGCATTCCAGTGTCATCTACCAGCAGTTTGGACCAGCACATGCAATCTCCACCACCAACACCCTCATCATCAACCTCCTCCTTAATAATTGAAGGTAGTCCTTCCAAAAAATGTTTTGTGGGGGCCCAAACAAACCAGGGCGTTCAGCCACGAAAGTGTCAGTTCTAGTGGCTAAAGTGCTTGGTTTGTTAAACTGTGCATGTCCTTTTTAATATCCCAAATAAGAGTGGGTGGGAGGGACAATTCCATCTTCCACCTCTTTCCTTTACATTTGGCACAATTTGGGGCATTTCCGACTGACATTATTATTGTTTATTAAAACTGCCATCCTGTCTGCCACTGCTGTGTGGCAATGTTTCATAGATGTCCTATATTTTTTTAAACTGCCGTGCGTTTGTGCTGCTGCTCTGTCGCTTACTTTAGCCAGCCAGCTCGCTGCAGCCTTTGGCCTTTATTGGTGAAAAATAGTGAAATCAATATTGTGAGCTGTGAGGTGGTTAAAAATGCCTAGAAATGCCTTAAAATTATTGTTATTAAGGTTAATAATAGGAAAAAATAGGCCCAAATTATGTGGTTTTAGCTATTTATATCATTTTTTGGAAAAAATACAGATCCAAAACCAAAATCAAGCCCTAAAAACAAAACACCAAGGAAAAAAAAATCCAAAACCAGATTCAGATCCAAAACCAAGGGAGATCCAGATCCAAAACCAAAACACATCAGGAACAGTTAATTTGCCTGGTGGCAGAATAAATCAAAGGGCCCTCTCTAATTTTATACATCAGCTACTTGCATTGCCATAAGGGGTGAACCAGACGTGTAAATAAGTTTATTTGCTTCTTGTGAAAGTGTCTATTATCACTCTGCATGAGAGAACCTTTGGCGATGAAGCATACAGTGCATCTGGAAAGTATTCACAGCGCTTAACTTTTTCCACATTTTTGTTATGTTACAGTTATATTCCAAAATGGAATAAATTCATTTTTGTCCACAAAATTCTACACACAATGGGGTAGATGTATTATAGCAGCACTTACCATGCCGCTATAATGCTTCCTGCTTCGCCTCTTTACCGAGGCGAAGCAGGAAGCACTACTGATGAGATGTATGAATTTCTCATCGGCCGGAGAGGGGGAGCGTTAACTCCCCCCTCCAGCGCTATCCGCTAGAGACCACAGCGCAACAGCTTAGTGCTGATGCACTGTGTCTCAGTTCTGGATGGCTCCACTGAGTATGCGCGGGATCTCGCAAGTATTGCGAGATCCCCGCATACAGCGCTGTCCCTGCTGTGGGTATAGGGCAGCGCCAGGCTGTAGCTGTTGATAGCAACAGCTACAGCGGGTCGAACGGTCAGGCGATCTGACCGTTCATACATGGCTCTGGCTATCGGCGCTGCTATCTTGTAGATAGCAGTGCCGATAATGATAGGGGCGCATAGCGCCCCGGTCATTTACCGTCCAGCGCTGATACCGCTTCTGGGCTTCATACATGTCTCCCAATACCCCATAATGACAACGGGTAAAAAGTTTTTTGGAAATTTTTGCAAATTTAATTTTAAAAAAGCTAAAAAATCACATGTACATAAGTATTCAAAGCCTTTGCTCAATACTTTGTTGATGCCACTTTAGCAGCAATTACAGCCACAAGTCTTTTTGAATATGATGCCACAAGCTTGGCACACCTATCTTTGGCCAGTTTTGCCAATTCCTCTTTGCAGCACCTCTCAAGCTCCATCAGGTGGATGGGAAGCGTCTGTGCACAGCCATTTTCAGATCTCCCCAGAGATGTTCAATCGGATTCAAGTCTGGGCTCTGGCTGGGCCACTCAAGGACATTCACAGAGTTGTCCTGAAGCCACTCCTTTGATATCTTGGCTGTGTGCTTAGGGTCATTGTCCTGTTTAAAGATGAGCCTTCGACCCAGTCTGAGGTCAAGAGCGATATGGAGCAGGTTTTCATCCAGGATATCTCTGTACATTGCTGCATTCATCTTTCCCTCCATCTTGACTAGTTCCTGCCGCTGAAAAACATTCCCACAGTATGATGCTGCCAACACCATGCTTCACTGTAGGGATGTGCCTGGTTTCCTCCAAACATAACGCCTTGCATTTATGCCAAAGAGTTCAATATTTGTCTCATCAGACCAGAGAATTTTCTCATGGTCTGAGAGTCCTTCAGGTGCATTTTGGCAAACTCCAGGCGGGCTGCCATGTGCCTCCGTCTGGCCACTCTACCATACAGGCCTGATTGGTGGATTCTTCCTTCTGGAAGGTTCTCCTCTCTCCACAGAGGAATGCTGTAGCTCTGACAGAGTGACCATTGGGTTCTTGGTCACCTCCCTGACTAGGGCCCTTCTCCCCCGATTGCTCAGTTTAGACGGCCAGGGGGGTGGTCGGCAAACGCAGGTGTGCCTGTGCATTTGGACGGTGTTTCAGTATGGCATGCATAATTAAGCCCTTGTGGCAATGGACACAGCCTGAGGTCTACTTGCATACAGGAAGTCTCGCTATGTCTGCGGGAGGGTCAGGTCATTCACTATTGTGCATATGGGTCTGATGGTTCTCGATGTTACCGATGTTTCCGCTGTCTTACCAGGTATAGAGGACGTAAGTAAGGGGAAGTTGGTGGTATTATGTAGTGCTGGCGTCTGCTTATTCTGCTGCGATTGGAAAACATGCACTGTTTGGGGTCCTGAGGACCGAGTTTGAGAACCTGTGTGCTAAAGTAATGAGCAATTACTCTCCTAAATATCCACTTGTTACACTGTAGCTTCTGCTGTTCCCACTATAGTAATACTTAATACGTAGTTATCGTGCAACTGTCTCTGAGGTTCCTCTGGCTCAAGTTACACTGTATTCAGGTACTCTTTCAGACCCTGGATTAATTCTACAGAATGTAATTAGAGGTTTCCTCTGATATAGTCTAAAAGGTGAATATCTATAGTTTCTCTGGTATGAAGTTTGTTAATTGCTCCTCATAGACAAATGTCTATGTAATTATACAGCTGTGGTAGAACCGCTGTAAAGAGCACCACTAGTAGATAAATCCTCTAGTGCTCCTTATGATCCTGGGATATAAGCCTCTGTCCCTATAGAACCTCTTTGCTGCCACCAAGGATGTCTGTGTCTGTGTGAGTGCCAGGTATTAATTACTCTCAGCCCGACCAGCACTGCTGATGCCGTCCATCTGACACAGGAGCTGCCTCGCCTCTCAGTCTCTGGCTCTCCTTGGCTGCACCCGGACCGGCTCCCAATCAGCGGCATATAGCAGCAGTGATTGATGGCCCTGCAGCCGCTGAGCTCATAGCTGTGCACCGGCTCACCTCGCAACAAGCGCCCCCGGGCAACAGCACTACCACCTCCTCCCGCAGGGAATGCCCCCATCAGTGCAGGTCCCTCCGCTCCTCTCCGCTGCCGGGACCACCTGCTGCAATGCCGCCTCTCCTGCCAGACAGGGTGAGTACTTCTGTCTCACCTTCTTCCCCAGCTCTGGCTGGGCTCTCTCTCCAGATCTGCCCCCCTGCGCCCGGCAGTTTATTGCCACTCACAGGCTGCCCGGGTCACAGGAGGGCAGGCACTGGAGGGAGTGATCAGCAGACTGCTTCTCAGCTGCTGCTAACAGCTGTTATATATCCTCCCTCTCACCGGATGTTCTTTTCCTGACAGGAACCAATTCACTCCCACCTATATTACTCCGCCACTTTTCCTCCAGTGCATCCAACACACTGTAGCACATCCTCACCACAGAGATAAAAAAGTTCCACATAAATTGATATGGTAATACATTAAATACATATATCATGAATTGTGACTATACATTTACCTCATAAATTGTACATATATAAATATTACATAGATTTATAAGTACAGTTCTTATTTTAACCCTTAACCAGGGTTACACTTACTACCTCACATACAAGGGTATTCAATATGTGTGCGATAAGTCCGTTTTTGCGTTAATATCGCACCTATGACGTCATTATCACAGGTTTTACTTTTACACCGTATTCAATTTCAAAGACTTATCGCAGGTTCGAAAAGTCTTTGATAAAAAACGGGGATAACTTTTCACCATTGAATAGGTGTCGAAAAAAAGTGCAGAATTGGGGTTTAGGGGTGCAGGCTTAAAAAAAATAGCCTGCACCCCTGGGAATGACATTTAAAAAAGAACTGTGTAAAAAAAAGTTTAAAAAAAATAGGGACACCCCAAAAAATTAATTTAAAAATTGGGGTAAAAAAAAAAAATGGGAAAAAATTGTTTAAAAATAGGGAAATAGGTTCAGGGCTATTCTGCAAGTATGCGGCAGGTGTTTTCTAGAATAGATTTATAGCGGCAGGTGCACAATTGCAGAATTTTTAAAAACTTACTTTAGGGACTTAAAAATATGCTAGTACCCATTTTCATGTACCCCAAATTTGATGGGACCACTTAAAAAAATGAAAAAAATAACCTAAGTGCTCTTCTGCATCACTTCTTCAATGTCGGGAAAAAACACCTGCTGCGGCTATTTAAATCCCCGACTTTCATTTAAAGGCTAAAACGGGGGTACCCATAGTGATCCCACATGTTTTTACAACTTTAGGGGGGTCCTACAATTTTTTGAAGGAAAAATTCATAACTTTACGCAAATCCAACTTCGCAGGCTCCCGTTTTCGTTAATTTCATATTGAATACGGGGATAAGCGGGCGCGCGCCCGATATTTTAACGCAGGTAAAATCTCCGATATGAAACGTAAACTTCGACAGCGAAGTTTATGTTTCATATTGAATTCCCCTCATAGTAGGGTATTACAGTAACGAGACAGGAAACCAGGCAATTAACATGTGACAGGACAAATGCAGAAATGTAAAAGAGAGATGAAGTGGAGAAGTTGCCCACTTCAACCTTTAAGATTCTAAGGCCCCCATTTACTAACTAGTTTTATCACTACAACTAGTGATAAATTTCACTGTGTATGATAAATGCTGCTCCAGCCAATCAGCTCCCAACTGTCATTTTTCTAATAGTTGACAGTTGAAAGCTGATTGGCTGGAGCACCATTTATCATACACAGTGAAATGTATCACTCGTTTTGGTGATAAAACTTGTTAATAAACGAGGCCCTAGCTGTCATATATCTAGCACAGTCTATAAAATGACAGTTAGAAGATCAATTTTATCTCTATCAAACATTTGATACATCTCACCCACGGCAAGTGCAGTAAGTAGCAATCAGATGTAGTAGTTGGAGCCCTTTCACCATCACCGTCAGGCCTGCACAATAAAATATGTTTTCCTGGTGCAGCAAGAGTGACAACATGACACTGAGAGACAAAAGAGCAGCCTTGAAGAGGAGCAGGCAGAAGAGACAGGCAGGGTAAGTGCTGGCTGAAGCTGAGAGACAATGGGGAGAGGAGTGAGGCTTCTGGAGAGACACAGGGGGATGAGGTTGCTGAAGAGACATGGGAGGCAGTGGAGGCTCCAGAGGTGTGGCTGCAGTGCAGTCCAACTGCCTTTTTAAATGCTGCCAAACTTCGTTGGCCGGTACTCACTGGCATTTGGTGTCGTTTTCCTATCTGAATTTTGGACTGCACTACAGCCCCACCTCTGGAGCCGCCACTAATTGGAGGTGAGGCTGCTGGAGAGTTAAAGATGCACAGTGTGGGGTGGGGGGGTAAAGGTGCCCATACACGGTGCAATAAAGCAGCCGATCCGACGGATTGGTATGATTTGGCTGCTATATCGTACTGTGTGTGGGCATGATATCGGACAGTGCGTGCTCCCGTGGAGTTGTACATCGCACCTCCAGATCTTACTGCATGTTCAGTTGATCTAGGGATGCGATGTACGATCCCATGCATCGCTATGCCGGGGGAGGGGGGTGCCGGCATGTCGGGGGGTCGGGCAGCGAATCGCTCCGTGTGTGGGGACCGCCCGATATGTCAGCCATCGGATCACAAGTCACAGTGCAAGATGCCTATTGCACCGTGTATGGGCGGCTTAACGCTGCTGGGAGAGACACAGGGGAGATGAGGCTACAGAGAAACAGTGGGGAAGGGGCTGGAGATTATCTGCAACTTTCAAGATTGGAAGGAAAATAATGGGGCACAGTGATCTTCAATAAGACACCAATTCTAAAGAAAACGTATTACCGATACAAATTGTGTCAACTTGGCAAATACAGTTTAATAAGATAAAATAGTGTGATCAGGTAAGTTCACATTTTGCCCTATCCCGAAACCTCTGTTACTATGTAGTATCTAGTTGAACCTCTGTTGTATTATGATCCAAACAGGCATCTTCCGGACCATGTAATCTCCTACATGAATAGTGAATACCCACTGAAGACGCCATCTGCCCTGGGAAGATCAATTTCTTCAGCGGTTCCCCATTGCAGAGAAATCACCATATACAGTAGGTAATAAAAAATTAAAGCCAACTTGCCTGTTCCCACTGGGAAGGATGTCATGGGGGACCCCCAAAAACATGAGTTCCGGGACCCAAGATTTCTATTGCCAGCCCTGTTACAGACAGCAGCCACCGAAGCTGTGAGTAGATGACTAGCAATGGATCAAAACACATATATCCTGTATAAAGGGAATGGTATTGAAATACCAAATCCCGACCGCGGAAACCCTAACCCTCCCCTACCCCACTAACCCTCCCTTAGAAGTGCCTAACCTCCCCGAGGGGGGTGCCTAACCCTAACGTCCCCCCGGTGGTGCCTAACCTTAAACCCCCCCCAAGTGGTACCCTAAATATAATTCTCCCTGGGGGGTGCCTAACCCTAACTCCCCCAGTGGTGCCTAAACCTAACCCCCCCTCATGGCACCCTAAATATAATTCTCCCTGGGGGTGCCTAGCCCTAACCCCCCCAATGGTGCCTAACCCTAACCCCCCCTCTCCACAGCCTAACCCTAACATTCCAGGTGGGGTGCCTAACCATAATTTGCGCCTGGGGGTGCCTAAACCTAACCTCACCTTCCCCGGGGACATGAGAATACTTACTTGGCCGTGGACGGTCCGGATTCCGGGGGTATAAAGTGTGTATATGCAGATAAGTGTTGCAATTTAGATACATTTTCAAATCAATCTAGAAGTAAAGATGGGGAAAAAAAATTCTCTGGAATTTTTTTTTTTTACAGTCTGTTTCCTTTGTTAGAATTAATAATGGTACCGATGGGTTTTCTGTTTGAGTCATCTTTAAACATTCCTTGGATTGCAAGCTCAGCTATAATTTCTAAAACCTCTGGAGGAAACAGTAATCTGTTAGCAAGGAAATATAACTCTTCACTTTATGGCGATACTAGCCCTACTGTGGCTTATGACATCAGCTCCATCATCTGCGATGATATCAGTATTATTTAAGATTTTTTTAATAAATTGCTTTATTAACCCGATACAGCGCAGTGGAGATAGTTATCGCAACAACGCGTTTCTATGGACAGCAGCAAACAGCACACAAAGGGTGGCTTTACGCCGCACAATCACTCTAGCAGTAGAGAAGAGAATGGCAGAACGGGGTATAAATGAAAAACATCTGCTTTATTTTGCATCAGGACATCACAAAAGTCAAAGATTACATTTCACCCATCATGTCGCCGGAGACTTAGTGGGGATTCGTTAAAACAAACATTTAAGAGGCTGTGATTTGCAGTTCCTGTCTAGTGCTACAATTACAAAACATAATTGAGAAACTGTGTTTAAGAAAATGGGAGAGAGAAAAAACACTTTTAACTAAATCTACTAAGTAGATGAGATTTGTCTGACACATTGTAGGTGAAAGTCTTAATGATGGAGAACCACAGGAGCAGGATGTAAATAATTATAGGCTGGAGAGACGCTATAAGTAGTGTCTGTTCTCTCTGTGTTCTCAAAGCAACGGTGAGAAAAGAAGGACTGTGATTCTGTCTTATAGTATTTACATACAGAGAATAATGCATCTGTTATAGTATGCGCTGGGGCAGATGGATGTGCGCAGATACCGTTCCGTGTGCTTCACCTTGCTTATAGCTACTTTCAGAGCCCAGTCTGGGCTAGCGATGGACATAGGGCCTGATTCAGACCCGCTCGTGCACGCATAGCGCTCGCAAGCGGGTCGATGGTTGGGCAGTGCGTGCATGCGCGATCCCCGGAGCGAGTGAACAATCACTCGCTCCGGGGCTTGTAACAAAACGGGCGGCTGTCGATGTTGATCGACAGCTCGCCCCGTTTTGTAGGCGGGTCGGGGGGTGGCTGCACAAACGGGGGCGTTCCCGAAGCTATGCGAGTGGCCTGGCGGCGGATTTAAAAAAAAAAAATCCGCCCTGATTCAGAGCGAGCGCTCGCAAATAGCGAGCACCTCTGAATCAGGACCATAGACAGCTCTGCCATTAATGACCAATGGTTTTAAACTATCCGGAGAAAACTATCGATGATTGAGTGCTGTACATGTATAGACATTGGACATCGGACCAACACCATCAATGCTTTTCTTTCAACATTGAGCGCCGACGTTAGTGGTGCGGAAATTGTGGCTGCACCATCGATGGTCAGTGGTCATCGCTAGTCTGGGCAGATGAAGTTGTCCCGCTCTTAGCTGGCACAGTTGTGGTGTGTGCTCTGTATTCTCTGTGCCAGACTTGCACTACGCTCTCAGCTCATTGTGCTGCCGAGAAGCCTGATTCCGAGATTTACACTAATGCCATCGCAACTGCGACCTCTCACGGTTCGCAATTGTGAAAATAGAAGCCTGCCCACTGCTGCCTTCTCATATCCGTCCCACGACGTGCAACAGCGTAAATATGGTGAACATCGAGGCAGAGGGAGCAGCTACGCAGCCTCTAAGTGAAGTCTGATCTGTCTCATACACTGAGTCTCTCCTGACACCATAGAGCTCTGCGCTGCAAAGGCTAATTTATGCATGTCCATGAGACGGCGTGTTAATGGTCAGACATGGCTGCTCTTCCTTAACCACTCCCCTGCTACCTCCCCCAAACGCTGACTACCTGTCACTCACTTTGACAGTGAATTCTCTGTGCGAGCATAATCGCAAACCAATTGCTGCACATGCACGGTGTGGCTTTTGCGCATGCGTAATGGTTAACTATCGCTTAATCTGCGTAAAAAATGGGCATTGCATAGATCTCGTGATCAGGCCCAGTGTGAGCTGTCTTCCTCCTGTGTGCAGCACTGGCTGTTTGAGCTGTGCAGTGAGGTACTCTACATGGCAAGCTCTTGGTGGTGCTGAATTCAGGGTCTGATTCAGACCCGCTCGCGAGCGCTCGCAAGCGGGTCGATGTTGGGCCAGTGCCATTGGAACAAGTGATGTCAGTGGAAGTGCTTTTGGCTCTGATAGAGCCAAAAGCACTCCAGGGCTTGCGGCAGACGAGACCCTACCTCAAGGGTCTCGTCGCAAGCCCGATGGTCGCAATGGTCTTGACCATCGCGACCATCTTTTTGGCCGCTCGCTATAGCTGCGGGTGGCCACCCACAGCTAAGCGAGCGGCCAGGAGGCCGCTCTAAAAAAAGAGAGGGAGGGCACTGATTGCGAGCGCTCTGAAAGAGCGTCCGGCTCTGAATCAGGCCCTCTGTTTCCTCTGATTTTTATTGTTTTTACCTCCTGTACCACTATACCATCATGGTGCCAGGGGGCAATAAGGGGCCCATTTATCAAATAATATTTGCGGCATATACCCTGAAAACACCATTCCAGGGTTTGGCCCGGTAGGTATATGCTACATTCCGCAGAAATTACCGAGAAGGAGTTTCTCCGGAGTCCTCGCTGGCAATGACCACTGTACATTTGTGGTCAGCAGATCACGCATGTTCACAACAGCCACGGTTCCTGAAGGAGAAGTGAAACCATCACGGTTGCGATCATTTCACTTTTTTACACATCGCCAGGGCGGCTCGTGGAGGTACTTTAAGCATGGAGCCTGTGCAGGTCGGTTTTCTCCTCACAGCAGGTGGGTGGTGCGGGGGAGCGGCTCTATGTCCTCATCATGGCCCCGCCCCCCGCTGTACAGATCCGATATTACAGGCACTGTAAAGCCAGAGAGGCAAGGCCACAAAGACTCTATTCAGCGCGAATTGCGTCATTGCCCGCCCCGGATTGCCCACTCTTGCTCAGTTAGTGGGCAGCCACGGTGGGGGTGCGGGCCCGGCGGCAGCTGGTTCCGGGAGACTTGTCTTGTCTTCCGGGTGGTCGGGAGCAACACCCGATTTCGGGCGAGTAGGTAAGCATGGCATACGCCATTATTAACAATTATCACAGTGACTATCAGCAGCACTAGCTGGCCATTTCAATATGGCTGAATGCGTATTGACCCCTCCGGCTAACGGTGCTGACATTGCTGCTATATTCATGAAGTCACAGTCATCTGTTTTGACATTTCCATTTGGACTACTGCAGGAAAGAAGATTCTTATTGGAAAACAGATGGATTTAATTTAATTCAAGTTTCTATGTGTGTTTTTTTTTTTTTTTATTATTGTATTTGTGTCTGTATTTAATTACGTTTTATGTTAGACATGCGATCTTTGCTTTTATTAATAGCACTGTGAAGACACTATTCTCTTTTGTGTATATGACAGCGGCGTATCTGTACTGGATGCAGGGAGCGGGGTGCACACGGGCACCCATTTCATTTACTTACCTGCCGGCTGCTGGCACAGTATTTCAGGAGAGAGTGATGAGAGGGTGGAGACAGAGAGAATCTGTCACATGCCTCCTGACGGAACCGTTTAGATGTTACTAGTAAATAGTTGATGCTCCACTTGTGCATATACTGTATAAACATAGAATGTCTCATGCACAAAATTAGTGTGGAAATCGCATACATATAGATAGTTCCAGATAAGCAACAGACATAGGTACAGGTTAGTGAGGCTCTTGGTATCACAGGCTATAGCCACATTTATTATACCTGTGTCACAGAGTTATTTTAGACAATTGCCTAGATCAGGCAGTCCTGCTCCAATAATATCAGCGGACTTCCGTATGTTCAGCTTTACCGCCGTTTCTGACAGCGCCAGACTTTTTTTTTTTTTTTTAAACCATCGTTTTATTGTCATTTTTCATAGAAAGGAATAATAGCTTCTCAAATGAAAAAAAAAAAGGAAAAATTTCAAACATAGAGAAATACATGTAGTAAGGTGGGACACTAAACTTACGAAAGGGGAGGATCACTGCCGTTGCAGGATAAACAAAAGTAACCTTTGATAATCTATAAATCAGAGTGGGTACGACCTCAAAGTTGAGAACTGTCCAAGGGGTCCAACCTTTCTGGAGTGTTAAGTAAGATAACTGTAATATGCTCCATATGGAACTGATCAGGGAATTAAATGGGGGAGGGATCTGGATTTTTCCAAGTCAGGGTGATCGGGCATTTGGCTTTGTTAAGGTGTGATGGATGAGCTTTTGTTAGTCTAAGAACATTTAAAAGGGGTCTAAGAAGGAGAGAGAAAAGTTAGCTTGGCAGTGTAATATTGGTGATAGTGTTAAGTACATGTACACTACCTTGGACCGGTGAGAACTAATGACTGGGCAAGACCACCAAATGTGTAGTAGGGTACCAGGGAGCCCGCATGACCTCCAGCAGAGGCTAGAAGTATCAGGGAAGATAGAGTGAAGGCACGTCGGCACTCAGTACCATCTGAATAAAGCTTAAGGGGCCTATTCATCATCATCACTTAATTTTTACATAAGCAGGTGAAAATGTAATTGTAAAATTAAGTTATCGGGCCATTCATTTAAAAGATAAAGTAGGAGATATCACATTTCTCTGGCGGAATGGACCGCTGTCCCCTTACACTAGTATGGGGACAGAATCAATCAAGCTCAGAAAATACAATATTTTCGGAGCTTGACTGCGGTAGCATTCGCCATATGCTCCCGATACCCACTCCTTCCCTATGGGAAGGAGTCCCAGATAACGAAGAGGGATCCTTTAGAAATCCTCCGTCACTGTCCGGCTCCTACCGTTAGACGTCTGGCTCTTGTGCGCATGCGTGACCTGTAGGAGCAATGACAAAAGGAGCAGTGAAGCTGCTGGCCGGGACAGATGATTTCACATCATCATCATTGCTCTGGAATCCGTGGCTAGTTAGAATGTTAATTCTCTGGGTCCGTTTGCACCCCAATAATTAACATCATGAATAGGCTCCTAATTGCTGACATCTCTATCCCACACTAACCCCAGGTGTATTGAAGAGTCCCCCAGATGAAGTCAGATAAAGGGGTCTATTTACTAAGCAGTGTTAGGAGTGAAAAGTGATAAGGTGCCAGCCAATCCGCTCCCAACTGTCATTTTTCAAACACAGCCTGTGAGATGACAGTTGGGAGCTGATTGGCTGGCATCTTATCACTTTTCGCTCTGTCTCCTAACACTGCTTAGTAAATAGACCCCAAAGAGATTTAACTGGTAGGTACCATAAATCTTGTCTGCTTCTAAAATATAATTGGTGATATAATCTAGATTTTACTATAACTTAGATTTTCCCTTCACTTATATATTGGGGGACTCTGGGCCTGATTCAGACCCGGTCGCAATCGCTGAGCGCTCGCAACTGGGTCGATGGTGGCCCACAGTGCATGCAAACGACGGAGCTGGCTCCGTTGTGCGCATGCACAAGACCCAGCTAGCGACTGGCACTCCATTGCTCCGGGTCTCGCACCAAAGGGGACGAGCTGTCGATGTTGAGTGACAGCTCGCCCCGTTTGGTGGGCGGGCCAGGGGGGTGGCTGCCCAAACGGAGGCGTTCACATGAGAACGCCTGCCGTTTGGGGGCGGCCCCACTGACATCACAAGTGATGTTAGTGGAGAGCTTCCGGCTCTGTTAGAGCCGAAAGCTCTCTGGGGCTTGCGATGGGTGAGACCCTACCACAAGGGTCTCGTCGCAAGCCCGATGGTCGCGATGGTCTTAACAATGGCGACTATCATCCTGGCCGCTCGCAATAGCTGTGGATGGTCACACACACCTATGCGAGCGGCCAAGAGGCCGCTCCAAAAAAAAAAAGCCCGGCCCTGATTCAGAGCGAGCACTCTGTCAGAGCGAGCGGCTCTGAATCAGGCCCTCTGTACAAGATTGCCTTATAGTTCTTTTTCTACATTATTCTCTTTTTTTATTGAAAGTTCATGTAAATCCAGATATAATAGATGTACACTGTATGTATGATAGCTGTAACTCAGCAGTATTGCTATGGCTTCTGTGACATCATACACCTATTCTGTGACATCACAGTGCCTCATCCTGTAACAGTCTGTCTACAGTTGCTGCAATTTACAGTTACTGGCCAGGAAGGAGGAAGGTAAGTCCTACATAGCAGGGTATGATGGAGGTGGGGAAGGAAAGCAGAGTGCAGTGTATTAGGCAGTGTATTAGGTTGAAAGACAGGACAATATAGAACAGGAAATATATGTACAAGGATACATAATTAGGAGACGTACAGGAAGGAGTAACACATTTAGGAACAAAAATTCATAATGTAGTATTAGAGAAATCAAGAGGGCAGTATGGATGATAAACACACAGAAAGTAGCTGGAAGAACAGAGACTTATATCATGGACGAGGAAAAGACAGGAGAACTATCCACGTGTGACAGTAACAGAGGACTGTGCAGAGTGAGGAGGGCTGGCAGAGGGATCATTAGTAAGACAATGGGCTGTGAGGAGGGACAGGGTGATGGAGTGACAGACCGGGGCAGATAAATGTATTTGTAGCGGTGTGGTGTGGGGGTATGATGAGAGCACAGTACAAAACATAGAGACTCGGGTGAAGGGAGTGGACAATATAAAACATGTAGATGGCAGCCAGCATATATAGATGTGGGGGAATTAAACAGGTAAGCACAATACAGGATACACAAATCTGGGGAAGGGGAGTGGGTACAATAGTGGACATACAGGATGGGGTGCATAAAGCAGGACATACAGATCGGGAGCATGTGGGGCATCTGATGGGCTTATACGGGCCACATGAGAAGCACCTGGACCTGGGGAGACTATTTTTCTCTGTTCACTCCCCCTAAGCCATTGATCTGGAGATAGTGACATGCCTGACCTTTTTATAATTGTACAAAGTATATCCTAATGATGAAATGGGACAAAATAGTATAGACTAGACTTGTGAAATAGAGCTGTAACAAGCGATTGTATCTTTGACAATGCAAATATTAAGGGCTCCATTTATCATACATAGGGGCCTGTTCATCAACACTAAAATAAAGTTTTTAAGAACATTTTCCTTAATTACCGTTATTTTAGTATTCATGAAGACACTTAACACAGGAGATATCACTGATATCTTCTGATTAAGTCCACCTGCGTTAATTTCTACACTCCCCATACATTAGTATGGGGATATGGAAATTAGGCTATTCATCAAATTCCGAAAATTATGTTATGTGTTCTCCCGGCAGAAATTATGTGTTCTCCCGGCAGAACACAGTAAAGTTTAGAAAACAATAAAACGTTTATTTTTTTTCTAAACTTTACTGTGTTCTGCAGGGAGAACACATAATTTCTGCCGGGAGAACACAGTGTCAGCTCAGCAGACGGAGCCTGAGGTGGCGGCAGCGGCCAGATAAATGGGGGATAGGGGGGAGGTGAGGGGAGGGGTGGACAGAATTACCGCGGCTGTAGGCAGTACTACGCATGCGCTGCTTTTACGGATGTAACAGCGAATGCGCAGCACTGATTATGCGGTATGGTAGAGTAGAGAGGGAAAACTATCTATTTCCCGAAAAAGCTGTCATTGCAAAAATGACAGCTTTTCGGAATAGATAGTTATGGAGAGGAGGAATGATGAATTCCTCCGGTAATTAGGTAGAGCTCCATGCGAGATCTAAACCTAATTATCTCCAGAGAGTTTTTAGTTGTGATGAGTAGACCTCATAACCCTTTTAGCACTCGCTATTTAGCAATCTATCTAAAATTATCACTGTTCGCTCTTGACATCTTTAGATGACTCATTCGCAGACTATTAACATAGAGATTTTTCCTCTCCAGAACCACATCAATGTTTACAGTTTGTCAATCTGCTTGTTCTTTACACTAACAATGTCTTCTCCTCTCTTTCCCCAACTGCTGATCTTTGGTAAGTATTGGAAAGTATTGAACCTCTTCCTTTATCTATTAATACACCTCTTAATGCCCTGCGGGAAGGGCGATCCTGAAGCCATGGTTCCCCAGAGGTTTCCTCCACAGGGGGTTTTTCCTCTCCTGAGTGCTGAAGGATGACTCTTCGTGAGTCTAGAGGTTGCCCTAGTAAGAGGCTGTTATGCTATTATGAGTGTCTCCGGCTCACACCCCTGCATCTCTCCACTCTCCGGCTCACACCCCTGCGTCTCTCCGCTCTCTGGCTCACACCCCTGCGTCTCTCCGGCTCACACCCCTGCATATCTCCACTCTCCGGCTCACACCCCTGCGTCTCTCTGGCTCACACCCCTGCGTCTCTCCGCTCTCTGGCTCACACCCCTGCGTCTCACCGGCTCACACCCCTGCATATCTCCATATGACACCCCTGCGTCTCTTTAGCTCACACCTTTACGTTTCTTTAGTTCACATCCCTGGGCATCCCAGACAGGGTGTGACCCTTCTGGGTGCTGCGAGACTAGCTAGGGCCGGCGCGTCCCAGGCAAGGTGCAGCCACACTGGGTGCTACAAGAGTAGCTAAGGCCTGTGCGTCCCAGGCAGGTTGCGACCACTCTGGGTGCTGCGAGACTAGCTAGGGCTGGCGCGTCCCAGGCAGGGTGCGGCCACTCTGGGTGCTGCGACACTAGCTAGGCCCGGCGCGTCTTTCCAGTGTACACCTGCATTTCTTCAGCTCACACCCGTGTCTCTCCAGCTCATGCCCCTGCATCTCTCCAGCTTAGCTCCCTGCATCTCTCCAGTTCACACTTCTGCGTCATTCCGCATAATAAATTGTATTTATGGTTTAATAAATAATAAAAAAATTATTTATGTATTCATTGACAGAGTCTCTATTCTTTACTGAATACTACTTTCACAGAGTTCACAAATTACTACTGATATGATTGTTACTCTACTGTGCTGCTGGTTCTCCTGAGCAGCTATATAACAGCTAGACACATTTATATTCTATATTTAGCAGCCTTGGGGAGTTACTTAATAAGTGTCAAGTTGTACCTACACTTCTGTTCGTGCTTATACCATATATTTAAAAGATCAGTGCCCTTTTAATTATTGGGCATAAACAGGAACAGAAGTGTCGGATTCGTCATCCAAAGCAACCAATCAGCTTCTGTCATTTATCTAGCACAATATTTGAAATGACAGTTAAAGCTGATTGGTTGCTTTGGACAACTTAACCATTTTATCTCTCTCCAAGGCTTGATACATCTCCCCCACAGTTTTATATCCCCCTTTCACTTAATTAGCAAGTACAATTATTATTTTTTTTAAAATCGTATGTATTTTATTCATTTTCAAAGAGGCAAAAAGCAAACAAAATACAATTATTACAGACTGAGAAAATACAATGGAAATACAGACATAGACAAATTAGACAATACAAAAGAATCCTTGTAGGAAAAATATGCAAAAAACACAGTGAAAATGTGCTATATGAGCAAAAAGTTCACCGAAGTGTAACAATTGAAAACAAACATTATATATATATATATATATATATATAATAAAGAAATAAATAAGTAAATAAAACAGATATTATGCAAGTGCATTGGCAACCCCCTCCCCCCATAAAAAAATAAATAAAAAAATTACATGCCTTCGGGTGACTACCATAGTGAAATGTGTACCATAGAGACCACACTTTGTGGAATTTGGGTAAAGCCCCCCTGACCGTATACAGGTATCTCTCATGGTTGACAGTTTCATTAACTAGTGAGACCCAATCCATAAAGACCGGAGAATAAGCCTCTAGCCACTTCCGTGCTATAGCAAGTACAATTATTATTATTATTATTATTATTAATAACAATGTCACTGTCTTGGGAAATTCACAGTATAAAATAATGTAAAAATAATAATAATAATTTTATTTATATAGCACTGTTCTTCAATAAGTCTCAAGGTGCTTAAATAGGGGTTTCTATCTTCAGATCACTTAATTTAAACAAAATCTGGTGAAAATTAATATTTTCACCTACTTTTGTATAAATTAAGTGTCATGGCCATTCATCATTGCTGTAACGCAGGAGATACCACTCATATCTCATGGTTACAAATTTGTCCTGATAATTTCCACAGTCCCCATACTATAGTATGGGGATGTAGAAATGATGTAATTCATCAGTGACAGTGGCTGTATGCCATCCTAAGATGGCGTGCAGCCCCCGAATCTCTTCACAAGTTGCCGATTACACGGCAACTTATGCAGCAGAGGGATCTTTTCAGATCCCTCCCCGCTGTGTCCCCACTGCCTCTGGCTCAGTGCACACTCCACTGGCTGCCACCGCTGCACCCCCTCCCTGCTGCCCAGCAAAGTGCGGCCAGGCAGGTAGTCAAGCGGTCCAAGGGTGCACTGGGTGCCCAGAGTCTGCTGCTCACCTGTGCCCACCCTACCTCCTGCCCACAGCCTTCATCCCCCACTGCACACAGAATCTTAGCTGGACGAAGACCCTTCAGGACATTGCCTCCAGCAGGCACACACCAACAAGCAGCCGCAGACATGAGCTCAAACCCCGCCGGCTATTATCATCCCTGCCCGCTGTCTTTGGCTCTCCGGCACCACCTCAATCCCTTCTTCCGTGCGTCCTTGGTACCTGCAGCCTGCATGTCGGAAGAAACACTGGCAGGCTATGAGGAGAAGGCTGCGGCAGGTGGGTACAGTGATGGGACTGTGGGGACACTGGCAGGGGGTACGGGAGAGAGGGCTGTGGGACACTAACAAGCTCACCTCTGCTGCTTCTGTCCGGCGTCAGCAGCGGCTCCTCTCCTCAGTGGATCACCATCTTTGCCTCGGTCCATCCTTCCCAACACACACTATGGCCACTTCAGCAGCACACAGCACACACTCTGGCCTCATAACGGGACACTTGCTGTGTAATGAAATGTGTATTTAAAGTGTATATACTGTATATATATGTTCTTATATAATATAGATTTTAAATACACAATTCACTGTACTGCAAGTGTGTGGTCAGCCTAATCAGTGCATGCGCAGTGTGAGGTAAGTCCTTACAGACACCTCAGCTGCAGAGGAAAAGGATCATTTTTATGAAAAGCTGACTCCGGAAAAATAGCAGCTTTTTGGAAGTGATACTTTTCTCAAAGAGGCATAAGTGATAATTATGTAATGATGAATAGGCCCCTAAATGAGTTATCTTTAATTCTGACTGAGATGGAATGCTTAGCTACAGTAGGTTTGCTCTGATTTTAGACCACCCCAGTGCCCCTCTCCCAGGCCAGCTCATGAGAATCTTTTAGTGGCCGGCCATACGATAACAGGAGCTGATAAAGGGACAATATTAAACCTTTGGATGAAACCTCTGGTCTGTAAACTGATTCCAGCATGGAAAGCTGTGGTAGGGAGCGGGATCTGGGGGTAAAAGTATCTGATCTGTAGGTATTGGAAGAAGCGATCCTGCGGGAGTGAAACCAAAGAGGAGAGGGATGTAAAATTAAGGAATGATTGTAGCGTAACACGTTGGATTGGGAACAGAATATTATGTTTGGTTCAATGATAAAACTGTGCTTGAGATTGGCTGGGAGTGATCTAGGGGTTGTTCCACAAGGGAGTCATATGGGAATGAGAGGACAGCAAATGGAAGGTGCGAGTGTAATAATCCCAAATTAACAATAAGAACCTAATAGTTGGAATTGAATGAACCTTTATGGATTGAGAGTGGGGGGATCCACAGAAGGGAGTATGGGGAGTATGGGGAAATACAGCAAGCATGTTGCTATGGACATCCAGATACTCGTATGAGGGGTGAATGCAGTAGAATGCATTGGGTAAGATGTGACACACCGTAATAAGTAATGATATAGAGGCTACCAAGCCACCATCGAGGTGTTTTTTATGCCAGGATCTTTCTTATCTAATGACATTTTATTTTATTTGTATGTCTCTGTCGCAACTCTCGGGTGGGTAATGAATGCAAACCCGTATTCGGGATTGGTGAGACCAATAACTGAGGCGCGGAGTCTAATGTGGCGGCGGTGTTCACCAGGAACGCCCGCAAGGAGGTATGGACTTAGCTGCATCCAACACGCAGGTTGCAGGCCTCAGACTAGGTTCGCCAATACTGGCGATGGTGAGCTCTGGGTGGAGCGGAGACAGTGGCGGATCCAGGGGGTAGGGGCGATCAGGACGATCGCCCCCCGTAACACAACTGCAAAAAAACAATTATTTTCTTCCTCCATAAGGGGGCGTGGCCATGGACCCACAATTAGGCCACGCCCCCTTGACCCAGCCGGCTCTTTTCAAAGACACGTGCTATGTGTCAAATGCTCAGGAAGAGCTGAAGAGCCTTAGGAGCAGGAGCAGTAGAACTGGAAGAAAAAGGAGCAGTCCAGCTGCAGAAATGAAGATAAATTGGAGGGGGCCAGGGAGCGGGTTGGTTGTTGAAGTTACTCGGGGCTGGAGGCTGGAATGACAGGGCCCAAGAGGGGAGACAGGATGACAGGGGCCTGGAGGGGAGACAGGATGACAGGGGCCTGGAGGGGAGACAGGTGGCCGGAATGTTGAGGGCTGGAGGGAACAGGAGGCTGGAATGACAGGTGGCTGGAGGGGACACGGGGCTGAAGGCTAGAATGATGAGGGGCTGGAGGGGATAGGAGGCTGGAATGACAGATGGCTGGAAGGGACACATAGGGCTGAATGCTGGAATGATGAGGGCTGGAGGGGACACGGGGCTGAAGGATGGAATGACAAGGGGTTGGAGGCTGGAATGATGGGGGCTGGAGGGTACACAGAGGACTGGAGACTGGAATGACAGGGGACTGGAGGGGACACAGAGGAGTGGATGCTGGAATGACAGGGGGCTGGAGGGGACATAGGGGGCTGAAGGCTGGAATGAGAGGGGGCTGGAGGGGACACTGGGCTGAAGGTTGGAATCACAGGGGTCTGGAGACTGGAATAATGTGGGGCTGGAGGGGAAAGAGGGAGCTGGAGGGTACACAGAAGGCTGGAATTACATGGCTGGAGGGGACACAGAAGGATGGAGGCTGGAATGATGGGGCTGGAGGGAACACAGGGGGCAGGAGGCTGGAGGGGACACGGGGCACATTTCTGGTTGAACCTCTGTTGTATGATGATGACATTGATTATATTCCTAGTTTCCTACACAAACCGGCATCTTCTGGACCATGTGATCTTCAACGTGAATAGTGACTACTGATTGAGGACACTGTCTGTCCACGGAGGATCAATTTCTTGAGTTTCTTGAATTTCTTGAGTGAGTTTTTATTTAATACACACAAAAACAGTATTGATTTTTTTTGTCCTTTTAAGTGGGGCACCAAAGGAATTTTCATCCTGGGCTCTACTCGATCTAGAACCGGCCCTGATATGACACACAAGGTCCCCCTCTTACAGGTGACTAAAACCAGATTAATGAGGAGTCTGAGGACACAGGCGACACGTACCTCACTCCCAGGGGTCCCATTTGGATCCATGATGATGGACGGATCATTGATGTGGTGGCAAGCACATCCTTACCACCACTGCATATACACACACACCGCCCCCCCTAAAGCAAGAGTCTAGATGTGACCCTGAGCGGAGAACACGTACAGCGCAGTCCAGGTCAGAACCAAAAAACGGACAAGACGGTACCAGGGAGCAGACGTATGCAGGTCATGGAGGATAGCAAAGGTCAAAACCAGAATAGCAAGTGCAGTACCAGGGAGCAGACGAAATCAGGTCACGGACAAAGCCAAGGTCAGGCACGAGCAATGAGGTCATACACATGAACAATGGAGTAAGGTTTGGGAGCCTATGCTCTGGCACAGGAGTGCTCCCCAGGACTCGCTTAAATAGGTAGGGCTTGAATTTGGCGCCTTCTGTGACCCCCTAATGGTGTGCTTGGCCCTTTAAATTACTCACAGGTCAGTGCGCGCGCCTCCTGGGAGCCGCGGATGCCTGCACATTAAAGCCGAATACCGGGAGAGGAAGCACTGAGGATTCCCTGCTTGCTGCCCCGCTGCAGACCAGCAGCGCTTGACCCGGTAAGTGTACGCCGGGGTCCAGCGCACTGTGACAGTCTCATAAAATTATGTTAATTCGAGTTTTGCATTTACTACTAACATTGTTCTTTCGGTACACTACTGTGGGGTATAATTACCTTATTTACTGGGAAGCACACCTGGTACATATGCTAGTGTTGTACAGCTCGACGTATCTTGAGATGGGGGCGTCCTTTTCTGTTTCTATGTTCATGGCACCCTATACGCATCTCAATATGTGGCAGCCCTCATGTGTACATCTATAGTCATCATCATCAATGTGCACTTGTACCCCAGGGGCGCCAAGGGGGAGGAAGCAGGTACTCCTTACCTGGGCAGGGTGGAGGGGCCCCTTGCCCGAGTCAGTAGCACGTCGGGCAGGAAGAGAGAGGAGACTGCTCCCCCCCAGCACAGCACACGCCGCTGTGTTAAGCTGCGCAGGGTCCAGGGAAGCTGTTGAGCAGCAGCAACAGCCTCCTCTCTCTCCATGCAAATGTTATGGGTGGTGGCCACCCCTGGATCTGCAGCTTGGCCGCCCCCTTTTTGCAAAAAAAAAATAAGGTGGAGGCGTGGCTAGGCCTCCTCAATTTGGTTTTGCCCCCTCCCATTACCCAGGCCCGTGAATGCTCGACAGTCCTGCTTGCACCTATCCTGTAATAGGTGCAAAATATACTGTACACCAGGAAACAATTCTGCATAGCCCAATGTTGCATCAACACACCCTCACTGAACCCTGCAAGAGAATGTCCCATTACAGCCCAGTTACTTACTTCCTCTTTGCTCATAACTATAGATGCAAACAAAAAGCATATGACTCTGCATCACCTGTCCTGTACATGTGTCTTACTGTACCTACTTTTTGGGAATGTGCGGAGGACTTTTCCAGGTAGTCCCCTGCATCCCCGAAATAATAAGTGGATCTTCCTAGTGAAGTGGGTAGGATGGGGAGATAATACCGGGAATCGCGGCTTCATAGAAATGGGGTGGGGCTAAAAGTACCCAACCTTAGTCGTTTTAGCCCCTAATGACGTAAAGAGCCCGGTCCTGCCCCCAAAGTGATATTGCATGTTCTTGCTGAACTTCTCCTGGAGAGGAGAAATAAAAAGTCTCAAGTATGACATGTGTGTCTCGATTTCTGGAGCATGTGCTGCGCAAGAACACGCAAGATACGCTCCACAAAAAGAAGTGTACATTTAACTCTGCTATCAGCAGTTGATTCTACCGGCGCTGTGACAGGTTCCACATCTGCTAACTCCTTTGCCCTCCCCATCCCATTGCATTCCATTAAATGGCTTATCGGCAGATGCCAGGTTGCTGCATACTTGCCGACAATCTGGCTGCCCCTTCCGGGAGGGAGCAGCCAGATCGGCATGACTGGGGGGCGTGGCCAACAAACGGGGGCGGAGCCGGCCAGTGGATGAGAGTTTGCGGGCGGGGGGGCGGAGCCACGCAATCACGTCATTTTGGCAGGCAGTGTGAAGCAGGGGGCGGGGTCAAAATGACGCGATTCCACGTAAATCGCGTCACCGCCGTCCTCCGCTGCGGGGCTTTACATGTAAGTACGGGGGGATAGGAGGGGTCGCTGGCAGCCGGGAGGATTGCCTGCCTTCCGGGGAGGTCGGGAGCGGCACCCGATTTTCGGGAGGCTCCCGACCAAATCGGGAGGGTAGGCAAGTATGGGTTGCTGTCTTGCTCAGCCCTCTAACATACCAAGTCATGAACAATAAAAACATGACACAGATATTTTAGTGTTACATTTGCTCATCATTTATAGATAACAGAATAGAGAGGGTAGAGAAAATGGTGGCAGGGAAAGGGGGGCGTAACAGCGTCAGACTATTGTGCCCTTCAATCCTGCAGACCTGCAAAGGCCTCAAAGTGTAACCAAGAGAGGGCATCATCCTGCCCTCAGAGCATAACTCCATTCCTACATATCATGCCAAGCAAATAAAACCCATTCGACTAGATGGTGACACTGGCCCCAGGATAGGGGATACCGGCCAAGCCCTACTGAGAAAGAATGTATAGCAGCAGCTATGCACCAGTAATTAGCTGATCTGCCGATACCCACTGTAAAACAGAAAAAAGACAACTCACAACCCAGGGACCAACAGACTAACAGGTTTATTTACTAAGCAGTGTTAGGAGACAGAGTGAAAAGTGATAAGGTGCCACCCAATCAGCTCCTAACTGCCATCTCACAGGCTGTGTTTGAAAAATGATAGTTGGTAGCTGATTGGCTGGCACCTTATCACTTTTCACTCTGTCTCCTTACACTACTTAAAGCTCTATTTATTAACATTATTTTTAGTAAAATAAAGTGAAAAAGGGTGTTTTCACACCCTTTTCACATTATTTTAGTTTCACCTGTAGTCATTACAGGGCAATTGGAGTAGAATTAGTAAAATTCTACTCCAACCCCTAGGTATCACTTATTTTTAGTAAAGCAGATCGCATTTCCCATAATTGTAATGGGAAATGTGATCCGACCATAGTTACTAAAAATAAATTGTAAAAAAATACCGGGGAAAGCCCTGTGATAATAACGCCACCTGGAGGTGGCGTTATCCAGGGTCTCCACCGGTTACCGGGCTCCCACTCTGCTCTAACGGGGAGAGCAGAGGCGGGAGCCGGTACCAGTAATCAGCTATGTGGTCTAAACAGACCGCAAGCTGATTGCTGCAAAAAAAAGAAAAAAAAATGTAAACATTTTTTTTTTTACTTACCTGACTCCAGGGACCGGTGATCGGGCATCCGGTGATGGCTCCTCTCCGGTCAGCTGGTCTCCCATAGTGCCCTGCTGCCCGGTCATCAGGTGATCGGGCCCCAGTGCAGTATGGGAGATCACCTGATCGGGAAGCCCGGAGAAGATCACCGGAGGCCAGGAGGAGGCAGGTAAGTGTAATGAAGGGAGGGGTCACGGGGGTCCGCGATCGTGGGGGGCGGGGCTTAGCATCGGTGGGGGTAGCAGCGAAGGTGGGTCGGCGCATGCACGGGCTCTTAGTCGCTGTATTTTTTCCGAAAATACCGCGACTAGAGTGCGGATGGGATCCGCAGGGACAGAGCTTTATCGCAAGCTCTGTCCCTGCAAGGGATTTATAGTAAATCCCTGTGATATTGCCTGAATTCGCAATGCGAATTCACTCGGTAATATCACACTACAATCCGCATTCAATATGCGGATTGTAGTAGATAGAGCACTACCAAAACTGCCAGTGGAAAATGCAGTATTGAAGGAAAAAACATCTAGCCACAAATATATATTTATCTGTATATAGATATAGAGTGACACTGTGTATATACTGTGTGTATGTGTGTATATATATATACATACCCCTTATACAGTGCCCCCAGTTGTGGTCCCCCTATGCAGTGCCCCCAATTGTGCCCCTTACATATATAACACAAGACAGACACACTATCCTTACCTGAATCCCAGCTCCTGCGCCTGCCACTGCTTTGTCCTCCCGCTCAGCACTATGGGAGAGACATCGTGACATTTCTCCCATCACCGACTGCAATTGCCGGAAGCATCCATTCAGTGCTGTGAGATATAAAATGCACACTCACCAGTGAAGCTTCCAGGACTTGCACTCCTTCACAAAAAAAACAGGCATAATGCAGTTATAATGGTTACATAATACAGACAAATGCAGAGGCCTCTTATACAGTGCCCCCACTAGTGGTCGCCCCTTATATAGTGCCCCTAGTAGTGCTCCCCCTATGCAGTGCCCCCAGTAGTTCCCCTTATACAGTGCACCCAGTAGTGATCCCCCTATGCAGTTCCCCTTATACAGTGCCCCCAGTTGTGGTCCCCCTATGCAGTGCCCCCAATTGTGCCCCTTATACATATATAACACAAGACAGACACAATATCCTTACCTGAATCCCAGCTCCTGCGCCCGCCACTGCCCGCTGCTTTGTCCTCCCGCTCGGCACTATGGGAGAGACATCATGACATTTCTCCCATCACCCACTGCAGTAGCCGGAAGCATCCATTCAGTGCCGTGAGAGGGCTGGGGGAAGCCCAGCTAGTGAGACTCCCCCCAGCCTGACGTTATTTGGAGGCTGTTCCAATGTAATTAGGCCACGCCCCCAATTTTGGTGGAGGAGCGCAACACACTCGGCCGGCACAGGGTGCTTTTAGCCCTGGAGCCGGCCCTGAGTAAGAAATTACTAACTGGCGCCGGCAGCGGTATGCTTGTTACTGTGTAGTGCAGACCGCACTCACTGCAGCCAGGTACACACATTGTCTAGGGCTCTATTTATTAACATTATTTTTACTAAAATAAAGTGAAAAAGGGTGTATTCACACCCTTTTCACATTATTTTAGTTTCACCTGTAGTTATTACAGGGCAATTGGAGTAGAATTAGTAAAATTCTACTCCAACCCCTAGGTATCACTTATTTTTAGTAAAGCAGATCGCATTTCCCATAATAGTAATGGGAAATGTGATCCGACCAGAGTTACTAAAAATAAATTGTAAAAAAATACCGGGGGAAGCCCTGTGATAATAACGCCACCTGGAGGTGGCGTTATCCAGGGTCTTCCCCGGTTACCGGCCTTCTGCCCTGCTCTAACGGGGAGAGCAGAGGTGGGAGCCGGTACCAGTAATCAGCTATGTGGTCTAAACAGACCGCAAGCTGATTGCTGTAAAAAAAAGAAAAAAAAAATTGAAACATTTTTTTTTTACTTACCTGAATCCAGGGACCGGTGATCGGGCCTCCGGTGATGGCTCCTCACCAGTCAGCTGGTCTCCCATAGTGCACTGCGGCCCAGTCTTCAGGTGATCGGGTCCCAGTGCAGTATGGGAGATCACCTGATCGGGAAGCCCGGAGAAGATCACCGGAGGCCAGGAGGATGCAGGTAAGAGTAATGAAGGGAGGGGGGGTCGCAGGGGTCCGCGATCGTGGGGCGCGGGGCTTAGCGTCGGGGGGGTAGCAGTGACTGTGGGTCGCGGCAAGGGATTTATAGTAAATCCGTGTGATATTCACTCGCAATGCGAATTCTCTCGGTAATATCACACTACAATCCGCATTCAATATGCGGATTGTAGTAAATAGAGCCCTTAGTAAATAGACCCCAGAGGGAGAGAGGATGGAAAGCCCAACTCCTAACCCTTACATCTGATAGGATAAATAGACATTAGTCACTGCCAACCGTCCCAATTTCGTGGCACAGTCCTACTTATCGGCACTGTTACCCCATCCCCCCCTTGTGCCGCAGTGTCCTGGAGTAGGGAAAGTTGGGTGGCTATTCATGCCCCCAGTGTGACAAAAATGGGGGATGTGACTGGTGGGTACAATATTTCACGCATGGTCACACATTCTACCATGAGGCCATGGCCTTTTACAGATGTGCTTGCCATAGCCATTATTTATTAGATGTGGTAGGGTAGGGTATAGATCCCCTTCAGTAGATGTACCTGAAAGTGACGTGGAGTGAGGGCGGAAGTGCGGTTCTATGTCCATAAAGGCCACCAAAATAAGAAATTTGTCCCCTCGCCGGCTCGCTGTGCTTGCCGCTCTTCGTGCAGGTTTGAATTCCCCCTCTATGGGGCATATCCAATTAGCCACGGGGGTTTACCCCGCGGCTAATTATCGTGCAGGTCAGGATTCAGTTAGCGGGTGTCAGGCTTTACCTCGCACCTCATGTAGGTGCGTGGTAAAATCTGCATGAGGCTGCCCTATTCGGCCTCGTGTGAGCATTAATAACACACTGATTCCGCAGTTCTCGCGGAATCAGTGTGTTCTCGCGTGGAAGTCCTGTTTTTTGACGCGGGGAAAAAGCTATTTTATTGCATAGCTTAACCCCGCACCGCGGGACTTTCACCCCTCAATTACTCACGGGAGAAGTCCCGCGGGTAATTGGATATGCCCCTATATCTATGTGGGTTAGTAAGGAATAACGTCAGGGTACAGCTATGGAAGGGGATCTATCCACTACCGATTTGGTAGGCATTCAGCAGTCAGATCTTAAGTATATAATATACTTTCTCTGTTCGCTTACTTGGGCTGACTAAGTCTGCTGAAGAGGTAAATAAGACTATCAGGGTTGCCACGTGATTGGTACACGGGGTTGGCTTAGCCAAGCAGGGCCGTAACTAGGGTAATGCGACCAGTGCCATGGCACAGGGCACCGCAGGGCAGGGGGAACTGTTTGGGCCTGTCAGTTGTCCTGTTTATTATCATTCTCACTTGTAGCTTCCTCTTCTTTTATCCCCATCATCTCCTGGTCTTCCCTATCTCTTCCCTGGCCCTTCCCCATGAGGTCATGGCCCTTTTTCATGTCCCTATTTAAAAATTGGGAGTGGGGGGCGCCAATGCTCTCTCTGGCACAGGGCACCAAACAGTATAGTTACAGCTCTGTAGCCAAGCACACGGACCTGGCGTTGTCCTATCGTGTGCCCTCTGCAGCGCCACGTTGGGGATGTGGTTACTCCTACATGGCAGGCTCAGGTCTGTGCCCAGTACTATGTACCCATCCAGGTCCCCCATCTCGGTGCCACTGAACACTATCAGCTAGCAGGTGCTGATAGGGTTAAGGTGGCCATACACGGCACGATATAAGTGCCGATCCGTTGGATCAGCACGGTACAGGTGCTATATCGTGCCGTGTATGGGCACTATATCTTACCTGATATCGTGCTGCGCGCTCCCGCTGGATCGTATATCGCAATCCCCAGATCTTCCCGCAGGTTCATCTGATCTGGGATGCGATGTACGATCCCATTCAGCTGGAGGAGGGAGCAGGCATATCGTGAGGTCAGCGGGGACCGCGCGATTGCTGGCGGTGACAGCACGATCCGTCTGCTGATGGATCGGCAGTCGCCCTACACGGTGCATAGCACCGTGTATAGGCACCTTTACCTTCTGATTTGCAGTACAGAGAATAAAGTGAGAAGCTATTATCCAGTGATCCAAGTTTTTTCTCTGACCGTAAAACAGCACACAATGTATCCAGATAAGATAGATGCTCCCTTTAGAGCTGTAATAAAACAGAAATTGAATTGATGAAAACATTTTACAGTATGTCAACTATTGCAGAGTCTTAGCTATAAAAAATAATAAAAAGCATAAGGATGTTTACATGAAAAATAAAAAGTAGTAAATGGGAGTAATAAAATGACATTACTTGGCCCTGGTCCCAAGACCTACTGTATACACAGTGGTACCCTCATTTATTTTTAAGTATTTTATTTGATTTACTTACTGAAACTTATTTGATTATTTAGCTGTTGTTTGACTCCAACATAGAATTGTAATAATATACTAGGGGTGTGCACCGGCCACTTTTCGTGTTTTGTGTTTTGGTTTTGGATCTGGATCTTTCTTCGTGTTTTGGATCTGGATTGGTTTTGCCAAAACCACCCTTCCGTGTTTTGGGTTCTGGGTTTTGTGTTTTGGATCTGTATTTTTTTTTAAAAAAGCATAAAAACAGCTAAAATCACAGAATTTGTAGGTTTTTCTGCTCCTATGCTATTATTAACCTCAATAACCTTAATTTCCACTCATTTCCAGTCTATTCTGAACACCTCACACCTCACAATAGTGTTTTTATGTCCAAAACGTTGCACCGAGGTAGCTGGATGACTATGCTAAGCGACACGAGTGGGCGGCACAAACACGTGACCCATCTAGGCGTGAAACTGCAGTGGCAGACAGGATGGCAGTTTGAAAAACTAGGCCCCAAACTGTACATAATGCAAAGAAAAAAAAGAGGTGCAAGATGGAATTGTCCTTGGGCCCTCCCACCCACCCTTATGTTGTATAAACAGGACATGCACACTTTAACAAACCAATCATTTCAGCGCCAGGGTCTGCCACACAACTGTGGCTGAAATGATTGGTTCGTTTGGGCCCCCACAAAACAAGCTGGCAATTAATGTGTCCCTGCACAAACTGGCTCTATGGAGGCAAGATGTCATCCTCATCCTCCTCATCCACCGATTCCTCACCCTCTTCAGTGTGTACATCCTCATCCTCACAAAGTATTAACTCGTCCCCACTTGAATCCACCACCACAGGTCCCTCTGTACCTTCTGGAGGCTGGTCTCCCTGGAAGAGCTGATAATTCATTTTGATGAACATCATCTTCTCCACATTCTGTGGAAGCAACCTCCTGCGCCTTTCGCTGACAAGGTTCCCGGCTGCACTAAACACTCTTTCGGAGTACACACTGGAGGGGGGGCAACTCAGGTAAAATAGAGCCAGTTTGTACAGGGGCCTCCAAATTGCCTCTTTTTCCTGCCAGTACAGGTATGGACTGTCTGCCATGCCTACTTGGATGCTGTCACCGATGTAATCCTCCACCATTCTGTCAATGGTGACAGTATCATATGCAGTGACAGTAGACATGTCAGAAATTGTTGCCAGGTCCTTCAGTCCGGACCAGATGTCCAAACTTGGTCCTGCCTGCCCTGCATCACCGCCAGCGGGTTGCTTAGGATACCTAAGTTTTTTCCTGGCAGCCCCAGTTGCAGGAGAAAATGAAGAAGGAGCCGTTGACGTGTCACGTTCCGCTTCAGCTGACAGTGTGTTCACCAGCAGGTCTTTGCACCTCTGCAGGCTTGTGTCGGCCGGAAAGAGAGACACCACATAGGCTTTAAACCTAGGATCGAGCACGGTGGCCAAAACGTAGTGGTCTGATTTCAACAGATTGACCACCCTGGAATCCTGGCAAAGCGAATGAAGGGCTTCATCCACAAGTCCCACATGCCGAGCGGAATCGCTCCGTCTTAGCTCCTCCTTCACTTTCTCCAGCTGCTTCTGCAAAAGCCTGATGAGGGGAATGACCTGACTCAAGCTGGCAGTGTCTGAACTGACTTCACGTGTGGCAAGTTCGAAGGGCTGGAGAACCTTGCACAACACGGAAATCATTCTCCACTGCGCTTGAGTCAGGTGCATACCCCCTCCTTTGCCTATGTCATAGGTGGATGTATAGGCTTGTATGGCCTTTTGCTGCTCCTCCATCCTCTGAAGCATATAGAGGGTTGAGTTCCACCGCGTCACAACCTCTTGCTTCAGGTGATGGCGGGGCAGGTTCAAGAGTGTTTGCTGGCGCTCCAGTCTTCGGCACGCAGTCGCTGAATGGCGAAAGTGGCCAGAAATTTTTCGGGCCACCCAAAGCGTCTCCTGCACGCCCCTGTCGCTTTTCAGAAAATTCTGCACCACCAAGTTTATTGTGTGAGCAAAACATGGGACGTGCTGGAATTTGCCCAGATGTAATGCCCGCACAATATTGGTGGCGTTGTCAGATATCACAAATCCCCAGGAGAGTCTAAGTGGGGTAAGCCACTGGGCGATGATTTCCCTCAGTTTCTCTAAGAGGTTGTCGGCGGTGTGCCTCTTACTGAAACCGGTGATACACAGCGTAGCCTGCCTTGTAACGAGCTGGCGTTTCTGAGATGCTGCTACTGGTGACGCTGCTGCTGTTGCTGCGTAAGGTGATACATCTACCCAGTGGGCTGTCACAGTCATATAGTCCTTAGTCTGCCCTGTTCCACTTGTCCACATGTCCGTGGTTAAGTGGACATTGTGTACAACGGCATTTTTCAGGACACTGAGGACACTTTTTCTGACGTTTCTGTACAGTCTCGGTATCGCCTGCCTAGTGAAGTGGAATCTAGACGGGATTTGGAACCGGGGACACACTACCTCCATCAATTGTCTAAATCCCACTGCACTAATGGCGGATACCGGACGCACGTCTAACACCAACATAGCAGTCAAGGCCTCAGTTATACGTTTTGCTTCAGGATGACTGCTGTCGTACTTCATCCTCCTCGCTAAGGACTGTTGGAGGGTCAATTGTTTAGTAAAAGTAGTGGTGTTCCTACTTCCTCTCTGGGATGATGAACGACTCCCAGCAGCAGCAACAGCAGCAGCGGCAGCAGTAGGCGTAGCAATGCAGGATCCTCCAGAGGAATCCCGGATAGGAGAGTCAGTCATGCCAGTGACATGGCCTGCAGGACTACTTCCGATCCTGACTAAGGAGGAAATTGACGAGGAGGGAGTTGACGGTGTGGTTTGCAGGCGCTTGGATACAACAGGACAACGGGATTTAGGTGTCCCTGGACTGCTTACGGTCTTAGCCAAAGTTTCTGAACTTGACAGTAACTTTTTATGAACGCGCTGCAGGTGCCGTATAAGGGAGGATGTTCCTAGGTGGTTGACGTCCCTACCCCTACTTATTTCACCTTTACATATGGTACATATGGCAAGACAGTTGTTGTCCGGATTTGGATAGAAATATTGCCAGACCAAAGAGGTGGAATGTTTGGTCTTCTGCCCAGGCATGACCGTGATGGGCTTTTTCATCCCACGGACAACAACTGTCTCCCCCGGAGCCTGATTTAAACAAACCACATCACCATCAGAATCCTCCTCGCCAACTTCCTCCTCAGCGCCAGCTACACCAGTATCCTCATCCTGTTGTACTTCAACAGTGACATCTTCAATTTGCATATCAGCAAGTGGACTGTGGGTGCTCCTTTCAGCACTTGCAGGGGGCATGCAAATGGTGGAAAGAGCCACCTCTTCCCGTCCAGTGCTGGGAAGGTCAGGCATCGCAACCACCACCACACTTGGACTCTCCTTGGGGATTTGTGATATCTTCTTAGAAAGCACAGTTCTTCGCTGTGCTTTTGCCAGCTTAACTCTTTTGATTTTTTTAGTGGGAGGAGGGCTTCCATCGTCATGTGAAGCTGAACCACTAGTCATGAACATACTAGGGATCGACCTTAGCCGTTCCTTGCCACTCCGTGTCGTAAATGGCATATTGGCAAGTTTACGTTTCTCTTCAGCTGATTTAAATGTCTTTTTCAAGGTCATTTTCCTGAACTTTGCCATTTGGGATTGTATGTGCCCTCTACTATGACATTGGGCATCGGCCTTGGCAGACGACGTTGATGGCATGTTATCGTCTATGTCATGACTAGTGGCAGCAGCTTCAGCACTAGGAGGAAGTGGTTCTTGATCTTTCACTATTTTATTTTTATCGGAGAAAGTTTGGTCCTCCATTTATGTTATATCGATTTGATATATACGTGCGGCTAAACACAGAAAATAATTTTTTTTTTGGTTTGGACTGGAGTGTACTTTGTGGGTTACAGCACCCTTTAACGGTCAAGCCAGCCGGCCCTTTACTTATGACACAGGCGCACTCTTGGCACTACTTTGTTGATGCACGTGCGGCTACTGCGCACACAATTCACAAACACAGAAAATAATTTTTTTTTGGTTTGGACTGGAGTGTACTTTCGGGGGTTACAGCACCCTTTAACGGTCAAGCCAGCCGGCCCTTTACTTATGACACAGGCGCACTCTTGGCACTACTTTGTTGATGCACGTGCGGCTACTGCGCACACAATTCACAAACACAGAAAATAATTTTTTTTTGGTTTGGACTGGAGTGTACTTTCGGGGGTTACAGCACCCTTTAACGGTCAAGCCAGCCGGCCCTTTACTTATGACACAGGCGCACGCTTGGCACTACTTTGTTGATGCACGTGTGGCTACTGCGCACACAATTCACAAACACAGAAAATAATTTTTTTTTGGGTTTGGACTGGAGTGTACTTTCGGGGGTTACAGCACCCTTAACGGTCAAGCCAGCCGGCCCTTTACTTATGACACAGGCGCACGCTTGGCACTACTTTGTTGATGCACGTGCGGCTACTGCGCACACAATTCACAAACACAGAAAATAATTTTTTTTTTGGTTTGGACTGGAGTGTACTTTGGGGGTTACAGCACCCTTTAACGGTCAAGCCAGCCGGCCCTTTACTTATGACACAGGCGCACGCTTGGCACTACTTTGTTGATGCACGTGCGGCTACTGCGCTCACAATTCACAAACACAGAAAATAATTTTTTTTTTGGTTTGGACTGGAGTGTACTTTCGGGGGTTACAGCACCCTTAACGGTCAAGCCAGCCGGCCCTTTACTTATGACACAGGCGCACGCTTGGCACTACTTTGTTGATGCACGTGCGGCTACTGCGCACACAATTCACAAACACAGAAAATAATTTTTTTTTTGGTTTGGACTGGAGTGTACTTTCGGGGGTTACAGCACCCTTAACGGTCAAGCCAGCCGGCCCTTTACTTATGACACAGGCGCACGCTTGGCACTACTTTGTTGATGCACGTGCGGCTACTGCGCACACAATTCACAAACACAGAAAATAATTTTTTTTTTGGTTTGGACTGGAGTGTACTTTGGGGGTTACAGCACCCTTTAACGGTCAAGCCAGCCGGCCCTTTACTTATGACACAGGTGCACGCTTGGCACTACTTTGTTGATGCACGTGCGGCTACTGCGCACACAATTCACAAACACAGAAAATAATTTTTTTTTTGGTTTGGACTGGAGTGTACTTTCGGGGGTTACAGCACCCTTAACGGTCAAGCCAGCCGGCCCTTTACTTATGACACAGGCGCACGCTTGGCACTACTTTGTTGATGCACGTGCGGCTACTGCGCACACAATTCACAAACACAGAAAATAATTTTTTTTTTGGTTTGGACTGGAGTGTACTTTCGGGGGTTACAGCACCCTTAACGGTCAAGCCAGCCGGCCCTTTACTTATGACACAGGCGCACGCTTGGCACTACTTTGTTGATGCACGTGCGGCTACTGCGCACACAATTCACAAACACAGAAAATAATTTTTTTTTTGGTTTGGACTGGAGTGTACTTTCGGGGGTTACAGCACCCTTAACGGTCAAGCCAGCCGGCCCTTTACTTATGACACAGGCGCACTCTTGGCACTACTTTGTTGATGCACGTGCGGCTACTGCGCACACAATTCACAAACACAGAAAATAATTTTTTTTTGGTTTGGACTGGAGTGTACTTTCGGGGGTTACAGCACCCTTTAACGGTCAAGCCAGCCGGCCCTTTACTTATGACACAGGCGCACGCTTGGCACTACTTTGTTGATGCACGTGCGGCTACTGCGCACACAATTCACAAACACAGAAAATAATTTTTTTTTTGGTTTGGACTGGAGTGTACTTTCGGGGGTTACAGCACCCTTAACGGTCAAGCCAGCCGGCCCTTTACTTATGACACAGGCGCACGCTTGGCACTACTTTGTTGATGCACGTGCGGCTACTGCGCACACAATTCACAAACACAGAAAATAATTTTTTTTTTGGTTTGGACTGGAGTGTACTTTGGGGGTTACAGCACCCTTTAACGGTCAAGCCAGCCGGCCCTTTACTTATGACACAGGCGCACGCTTGGCACTACTTTGTTGATGCACGTGCGGCTACTGCGCACACAATTCACAAACACAGAAAATAATTTTTTTTTTGGTTTGGACTGGAGTGTACTTTCGGGGGTTACAGCACCCTTAACGGTCAAGCCAGCCGGCCCTTTACTTATGACACAGGCGCACGCTTGGCACTACTTTGTTGATGCACGTGCGGCTACTGCGCACACAATTCACAAACACAGAAAATAATTTTTTTTTTGGTTTGGACTGGAGTGTACTTTCGGGGGTTACAGCACCCTTAACGGTCAAGCCAGCCGGCCCTTTACTTATGACACAGGCGCACGCTTGGCACTACTTTGTTGATGCACGTGCGGCTACTGCGCACACAATTCACAAACACAGAAAATAATTTTTTTTTTGGTTTGGACTGGAGTGTACTTTCGGGGGTTACAGCACCCTTAACGGTCAAGCCAGCCGGCCCTTTACTTATGACACAGGCGCACGCTTGGCACTACTTTGTTGATGCACGTGCGGCTACTGCGCACACAATTCACAAACACAGAAAATATATTATTTTTTTAGCACTTGGGGGGAGCACCCCTGATGGACAGAGCACCCCCTGGACAACACTACAGCACTCCTTTAGGACTGGGACACTGCACAGGACTTTGGAGTGGACACAGCCCCTATGGAGAACTGACTGCACAACACAGTCCAGCCAGCCCCTATGGACTTTGAAGTAGTGGACACAGCCCCTATTAACAACAGCAGCACAGCACAACACAGCCAGCCCCTATGGACTTTGAAGTAGTGGACAACAGCAGCACTACACTACACTACACTACACAGCCCTAACTCCCACCCTCCCTCTTCACTGTCCACAGCCGAGTGAGAAAATGGCGCCGACGTGTGTACCTTATATAGGATCCAAAACCCGCGAGACTCGGAAGGCGGGAAGATGACGTTTTGCCTCGATTTCAGATCCGAGTCAGGCGGGAAAACTCGAGCCTGACTCGGATCGGACTCGGATCGGGTGGGCTCGGGGGGGTTCGGATTTCAGAAATCCGAACCCGCTCACCCCTATAATATACATAAATCTTTTTTAATAGTGTTTCTTATAACTTTATGTTGTGTGAATGTGCATGTCAGGGGCAGCTGTTTTGTATTCGGGACAGTTTTGGGCTGGCCCCTTTTAGCCGATCAGCATTAATGTGGGAGCTCGGGCATCCATGCCACCTCCCTGCATAATTTTCACCCTAAATCAGTACAGACGGTGTAATGGTTAGCGCTACTGCCTCACAGCACTGAGGTTATGGGTTAGATTCCCACTGTGTGGAGTTTGTATATTCTCCCTGTGCTTGGGTGGGTTTTCTCTGGGTTCTCCGGTTTCTTCCCACACTCCAAAAATATATGGTAGGCTAATTGGCCCCTCCACAGAATTGACCATAGTACATATGTGTGTGAGCATGTGGTAGGGAATATAGATTGTAAGCTCCACTGGGGCAGGGACAGATGTGAATGGTAAGATATTCTCTGTAAAGCGCTGCGGAATATGTGTGCGCTATATAAATAACTGGTATAAATAAAAATAAATAAATTATCTGCTGATCCTCAAAACCCTCCCCCGCCCACGTCTCTGTTTAACTCCCGAACACCTTGGCTGCTATTGGTCCTGTGGCTACAATGCTTATAAAAGGTAGGGATGCTGTAAATGTAAAATAGAAATCAGTTCAACATTCAATCAAGCTTAAGGGGCATATTCAATACTTATCAGATGCCAGACCTTATCATTACAATTTATTATCATTACTATTCGCGGCAATCAGAAATCAATGATTTCCGGGATGCATTAAAATACATGAACAGGGACAGGGGCCCTGAAAGAAGCCCACCCCCAGGGCCGTTGAGAGCCTGGCCGTGTCCGGGTAATGGAGGGGGCGTGGCCTAATTGTGGGAGGCGTGGCCACGCCCCCTTGAAAAAAAAAAGAAAAAAATTATCACTTTTGCAGCACTGCGCTCCGGGGAAGGGGCACTGTAAGATCCCCTCCCCGGTGCTAAGCAAGGGGGGGCACGATCAGTGTAATCGCTCCCCCCCCCACGGCCATAGGAGACAGCAGCTGCGAGCAGTCTCACACAGCGGCCCAGCACAAGCTGTGTGCTGGGCTGCTGTGAGGGGGGGGGCGACGCCAGACCCGGGCCCCTCTAGCAAGCCCGGGCCCGGGTAAACTGTACCCGCTCCCCCCCCTCTCGGCGCCCATGCCCACTCCGGCAGAGTGTTAGAAGCAAAGTGATTGCTGATCCCCTAAATGTACCATGGTGGGATAGCAGCAGATATTTCTGATTTCAGACTGCAGCCATAGCCCCCTAGGTTTCTATGGGGCTTGTGAAGCTGGGCAGATTTTCCAAGCTTCAGAACCCTCCCCAGCCGTAGGAGCAGCACATACATGGTCAGTAGACCGCGCATGGGCAGGAGTCCCGATGCCCTATGTGTACATCACAGGGACGGGCTCCTTTTGGTGCCACTGTCCCTATATGTGCTATTTAATACATTTGGGCGGCATTATCGCATACTGCAATGAGATCATGGGCCCTAATATCACGCCCAGAACGCTTTGAGCATGTGAATATTGTGAAAAGGAGAAATTAGGAGGAACGCTTGACAGGGATTTAGGGATTAAACCATGGAATGGGCTGGGGGTAGATAATCACTTAAAACATTAAGGGGTCTATTTACTAAGCAGTGTTAGGAGACAGAGTGAAAAGTGATAAGAAAGTGATAAGGTGCCAGCCAATCAGCTCCCAACTGTCATCTCGCAGGCTGTGTTTGAAAAATGACAGGAGCTGATTGGCTGGCACCTTATCACTTTTCACTCTGTTTTCTAACACTGCTTAGTAACTAGACCCCATAATGCATTGGCACTGGGGCAACAAACAGGGACAGGTGTATTTTTGCAGCAGTCATGTGACACACCAGCACCTGCACATAGGTGGCCTCCAATACACTGTTTATGTGGCTTGGGAAGAAAATTGATTCTTTCAGAGGAAATCTAGCAAAATGAAATCTTGTGCAATCACTTATTTTCATTTTTTGGTTTCTAATTAATTTTGACAAATGGCTGGATTCAATTCAATTGTTGAGTACTTTGTGTTGATTATTGTTCGATTAACTCCATTTTGGTTCCATGTTGTAGTAAGTTAACAGAGCAAAATGTGAAAAGCACTGTGCACAGAACAATTGGGGTGCTGTATTATTTTGCAGCTAACTGGGTAGATGTATAATATGGTTTTCCAAAGGATTGTATTCCGTGCTGGATACCTGTCAGTCGGTCTTTTTTATATGCAGATCAAGGACGCGATGGAAAACTGGGGACTCTATTCCAGGGGGATTAATTAATGGCCTGTGTTATATCCCATGCAATTATGTAATTATATGCTGGTCATTATTTTCATAGGGTGCTGGCTGCTAGGAGTGTAAGGAAACAGTGGTACTGTAGGTGCTCAAACAAAAGGTCAACCTGGTTTCGAGGGACCTTTTTCCTGGAGCTTTTTCAAGCTTCTCGCTCTGTTTGTCTAAGACTAATACCCCTTTTACACCAGAGCTAAAACCCTGGTTTTTGAAGGGTTAACCCGGGCAGCTCCCTGGTTGGATCGCCGGGTCGAGTGACCCGGCAATCCAACCCAGGTAACTAGCAGGGTTCAACAAGGGCGTAGCCCGTGAAACCCTGCTTTGAGAACAGCACACTCCGGGTCACGATGACCTTGAGGGTGCTGCTAGCTGGCTGATTGGTCCGGCTTCAGTGGCGCTTGGAGATGACGTCATCTCCAAGCGACCACTTTCACTCCGGAAAAGCCGGGTCTATGCAGACCCGACTCCGTTGTGAGCGGCACTGACTCGGGAATATCCCGAGTCGGCATCGGCAAAATTCTGGGTCTGATCCGGATAGGAACTTTGGGCCTGATTCTGACCCTCTCGCGAGCGCTGAGCGCTCGCAAGCGGGTCGATGGTGCTCTAGTGCACATGCGCACGACGGAGGGAGCTCCGTCGTGCGCATGCGCGAGACCCAAATAACGACGGGGTAGCCGTCGTTATTTGGTGGGCGTGCCGGGGGCATGGCTGCCAGACGGAGGCGTTCCCATGGGAACGCCTACCCTTTGGGTCCGGCCCCACTGACATCACTAGTGATGTCAGTGGGAGTGATTTTGGCTCTGATAGAGCAAAAATCACTCCAGGGCTTGCGGTCACCGAGACCCTACCGCAGGGTCTCGTCGCAAGCCCGATCGTCAGGATGGTCTTGACCATCGCGACCATCATCATGGACGCTCGCATAAGCTGTGGGTGGTAAACCACAGCTATGCGAGCGTCCTAGAGGCCTCTCCAATGTTAGGTAGGAGGGCCCTGATTCAGAGCGAGCGCTCTGGTCAGAGCGTCCAGCTCTGAATCAGGCCCTTTGTTCCAACTCCAGGTCAGACCCGGAATTTAGGTGGAAAAGGATTATAAGAGTGACCCTTAATACCAAACAAATGATTTTGCCAGAAAGAGCACAAATACAGTAACAGATATATTTGATTATTTCCTATGAACAGTCTTTGCTGAGTGTTTGAATGTGTATAACGCTGCCATGTACTATTGCCAATGTTTATCTAAGAGAAAGTTAGACGAGCCCAACAAGCATAAGCATGGCACGAATAAATAAGATAAGGTAATCTCTGTGCTTTTTAGTTCTAGGAATTGTTTAGTATATCTAGATGCTTTTTAGGAAGTGGCCTTGTGCAGAGCAGTTACACTGTGGCCCTGTAAATACTGATAGATTGCAGCAATACTGTAATGTGAAAAGTCAATGCATTTTATATCCTAAGCTGAGCCAAAGAAGGTTTGAATGCATCAGTGAATCGTACAGGCACATTAAAGGACAGGAGGAGATTGATCAAACCATCTACAGAGGACAAGTGGGGGTGTTACCCAGAGCAACCAATCAGATTATAGCTAGCGTTGATCTAGTATGTTCTATAAAATGATCCAGTAGCTAGATCCAGATTGGTTGCTCCACTCGTATTTAGAAGGTGTGATAAATGTACACAGACTGAGGCACACTATTTGGCAGGGCACCAAACCACCCAACATTCACAAGTTGGAAATTGTGTGCACAGGAAAGACACATGCTTGAAAAAGAGGCACAGCCGTGCATAATTGGGGCGCGTTTTCGGCCATCATGGGGCAGGGCCGTCATGTCCCCATTTCTTATCGTGTTGGGGGCATGCCCTGCACTCCCCGAGCTGCTGGGCTGCCCCTCAGCCTCTATCTGTATTGTGTGGATGCCCCACAGCATCCATTCAGATAGAGATCCCTTCCAACCTTTCCCCCTTGCTGGACACTGCAATCTGTGGGTGGGACTGTGCCCAAAAACCAGGACTATCCCGCCAAAAGAAGGATGGTTGGGAGGTATGAGGCTCAGCTGTGCCACAGTTCAAAACCATGTACTTTTGTATCCACTAGAGATGTGCGGGTCGGTTTTTCTGAAATACAAACACACCCGGACATAGGGGTTCCAAGTCGAATCGAGTCCTATTTCAGAATCACTGGGGTTCCGAGTCAAACCAAGTGCCAGCTCGGGTCTGCAGTCAGTTCGGAACTCAGATTTACAAACCGAACTTGGGCCTTGGATTGCATGTAAACAGGTCCAAATTACTTGATTTATCAATTTTTTTTTATCGATTTTCATCGAATTTTAAGGAATCCAAAGCAGAACCAAAACCGAATCCAAACCGACACTTGAGGGTGGTTTTGGCAAATCCAAAATCGAAACACGATGATGAATTAGAACCAAAACACGGGGGTCTGCGCACATCTGTGGTATCCACAAATCAGCCTAATGTGATCAGTGGCTTCTGCTGACCATGACTACTTGGATCTTCTCCTTGCATTGCCCACACGCAACACTTAATCGCCCACTTTCTCTTTTTCTCATCCGTACAGATGTGTCTGTGTGCGATAAAGAGCCACTTAACAGACTCGTATCCATACATTCTTCAGCAATGTATCAATGTGTTTCAGCTACTATATTTAAACTAATTATTACCTGATTATAGTCATAATGATACTGGGCGGTACAGTTTTATTGCTGTTATGCTAGTAATCTTGGCCAGATTATTAATTCCCGATAATTACTACCTGTCTTGACCTTTTCAATGTTCTACAAACTGTAGTACTATTTCTGCTGCAACTGTCCCTAGGGGGCCAGATGTACTAAGCTCTGAAAAGTGAAAAACTGGAGAGTGATAAACAACCAGCCACTCAGCTCCCAACTGCCATGTTACAGGCTGTGTTTGAAAAATGACAGTTAGCAGCTGATTGGCTGGTGGTTTATCACTCTCCAATTTATCAGAGCTTAGTACAGCTGGCCCTTTGTCCATGTTTTAAAAACCCGCATCTGCATTAAACAGCTGTTGAAATGCCAAATCATTCAAATAAATCACGGGTTAAAAATTAGAGATGGGTGGTTCATTTTTACTAGGTTATGTTCGTCTCTCAGAAACGGCATCTTATTTCCTATCCGGGTCTCAGGTGTTTTGGATATCCAATAAGATAAATCTGAACTTGCGATAAAGTTAAAACCGAACCAATCATCTCTATAAAAATACATAATTCCCCAGTTTTATCTCACATTTCCCAAGTAAGTGAAAACTATTTAAATGTTGTCCTTTCAATCTACAAATCTCAGGATATGTTGCAGAACATTGTGGAAACCCCTTCTGAGGCCTAAAAATGTATTTAACTTCTTTTGTTTGATTTAGAGCATATGTTCTAAAACTCGGTCCTCAGGACCCAAAACAGTGCATGTTTTCCAGGTCTCCTCTCAGAGTCACAAGTCTTAGGGGTATATTTACTAAGGTGCGGGTTTATAGAAGTGGAGATGTTGCCCATAGCAACCAATCAGATTCTACTTAACATTTATCTAGCACCTTCTAAAAGATAATAGCTAGAATCTGATTGGTCGCTATGGGCAACATCTCCACGTCTAAAAACCTGCAGCTTAGTAAATATACCCCAAATAAATAGTTCCACTTGTGGATCTTTTAAAATGTATCGGTGAGTAATGAATACACCTGTGCACCTGCAGGATGACCTGCAAAACGTGACCTGTGTGGGGTCCTGAGGACAGAGGCCCTGATTCAGAGCCGGACACTCTGACAGAGCGCTCGCTCTGAATCAGGGCGTGTTTTTTTTTTTTTTTATGGAGCGGCCTCCTGGCCGCTCGCATTGCTGTGGGTTGCCACCCACAGCTAATGCGAGCAGCCAGGATGATGGTCGTGATGGTCAAGACCATCGCGACCATCAGGCTTGCGACGAGACCCTTGGGGTAGGATCTCGTGGCCGCAAGCCCCAGAGAGCTTTCCGCTCAAACTTGTGATGTCAGTGGGGCCGCCACCCAAACGGTAGGCGTTCTCATGGGAACGCCTCCGTCTGGGCAGCCACCCCCCCGGCCCGCCCACCAAAGGGGGCGTGCTGTCATTCAACATCGACAGCACGCCCCCTTTGTTGTGAGACCCGGAGTGACGGATTGCCCGTCGCTATCCGGGTCTCGCGCATGCGCACGACGGAGCCGGCTCTGTCATGCGCATGCGCTCTGGGCCACCATCGACCTGGTTGCGAGTGCTCAGCGCTCGCGACCGGGTCTGAATCAGGCCCAGAGTTTGAGAACCACTGTTTTAGAGTAATATAAGGTCATTTAAAAATTGAAGCAAAGATATGTGCTTTTAATTTGGGATGTGCCGGTTGTTAAGGTTTATAGTTGTTTATTTTGCCTAGTTGATGATATTCTTGCTTTACTCTTTAAACAATTATGTATGAGTTTTAACTTTGGTATGTTATCATTAAAAGAGGTGTATGACTTACATGTGATGGCTGAAGTGCCTCAATGTGTATGGGTGACTGCAACTGTGTGGTTTAAATACAATGCTGTACAATTTAATTAGTTAATTGTTTGGACGTGTGACAGCTTTGTAGGTTTATAGGGATAGATTCAGCATTTGGAGCAATCCTGATAAGGTGTAGCCTGCCTATTTAAATGTATATATTTTAAGTTCAGAATTGACCATGAAATGATCGTAAACTCTGCGTGTGTGCAAAAAGATATGATACAAGCAACAGCAGAATAACACAGCCACTGACAATCAAATTACACAATAAAACATGTTATTCCTTACAAACTGCCCTATAATATAGCATAATACATAAGCAATCACAGCTCACAAAATAAAATGTAATATATAAAAAATAATAAAATTATTAGAAGCCAGATGAAACTCAACACTTAACAAATGGCCTAAAAAGTCCTAAATTCACAAAATCCAGAATCAACTGTGGCCAAAGAAGTGTTATTACAGATGTAGCCCCCGCCATCGTTACTGCTATGAAAGCACATTGCGGCATGGATGGAGTGACTAATATGCCCATGTCTATGGTATACCCTCGTCTATGGTATGCACGTGCACGCCATAGACGGCAGTGGGGAGAACGCTACCATATGCCGCGATGCGTGATGCTGTGTGCGCGCACTGTGCCAACGATGACGGCAGCTACATCTGTAATTTATATTATAGCCTGGATTTTGTCTGATAGCATTGGATAAAATGATAGTAATTATTAGCATAGGAACTGGTCAGACAGTATATGGGCCGCATTTATCAACGAGTTTTATCATAAGCGACGAGTGATAAAACTGGTTGCGTATGATAAATGGTGATCCAGCCAATCAGCTCCCAATTGTCATTTTTCAAACAGATGACAGTTAGGAGCTGATTGACTCGAGCACCATTATCATACGGAACAAGTTTTATAACTCGTCGCGTATGATAAACTTTAATGATAAATAAGGCTCTTAGGGGCCTATTCATCAACACTAAAATAACGTTTTTAAGGACATTTCATCGCAAAAATGACAGCTTTTCGGAATAGATACTTATGGAGAGGTGGAATGATGAATTCCACCTATAATTAGCTAGAACTCCATGAGAGTTCTAAAGCTAATTATCTCCATTGAATTTTTACGTTTAATGAATAGGCCCCTTAGTATCATTAATATCGATAATCTACAAACACCAGTCACTGGTTAGATCACTAAAACATGTTAACATTAACACAGCACTAACTGGCACCCCAAATACATAACAACCAGATTAACGTATAAGCGATATTAGAGTCTGATACCTACCAGCTGCTAGTAACAGTCCTATTGCACAGTCGACACAGGAGAATACATCATAAGTATAGATGTGACAACCAGCATTTATCCAATAAGTGGAATGAATTCCTCCATGTCTTTATTTTGCAGTACGAAACAATCCAAAAAGATTTAGCTAATGACGCATTTTTCCATCTTGTTATTGCCCGTTTCATCAGAGGATAGAGCCATGTATCACTCAAGTACGTATTTAAATGTCTGCGAGCCAATCACTTTAGTTTTTGAATAGCTGTATATTGTGCTAAACAAAACTCATTGTTATCCCTAGGACAAACCCAAGTGTGCATGCCAAGCCTTGTTTTGAGTTATCAACCGATGATCTAGGCGACCGGCCACCTCGCTTTCTAAAGTGGAAATAGAGTGGATCTCCTTTCCATACCATGCACCTCTTTCAATGCCCTATCTAGGAGGCAATTAGGATAGCCCTGATCCAGAAAAAAGAACTACACATGGCCAAAGATTATCAAATGATTATCGAATGATTTTATAATGAGCTCCAATTAATCCCAGGAACAACAGAATGTTGTATGATACAAAATTAAGTGTATGTTTTATAATGCAAAATTTTATTTTCACAAAGCATCAATGCCCTTCAGTTTAAACAATATTGCTGCTCAGTACACAACCAACAGAACACATGCTCACTTATCTATAACACACATAAATAAATGTCTGTTTATATATATATTACACCGCTCATACGTGCTTAACCTCCAAACCACACTGCACGTTTCATGCACATCAATAAAGAATATAAATACATATTAATTTATATCCTACCAATATATAAGAACACATACTTATCCAAAGAACACAAGAAATAAACCAGGAAAGTGCATTGCTAGCTCAGTTGAGAATAAAAATGAAAAGCCACCCTCAGTTACACTCATAAGTCTATTACGACTACCTGATAGACAGGTGGACACAGATTTGTGATGTGAACTTGCTACAACTGCAAAATTCTCTACCACAACTCCAACACAAATTAATGTAAGCCGTGAAACATGCAAGGTCAGCGCTATAATTGAATTGCATGAAATGTTCTGATTTTATTTGTAGATATCATGCGATGTCCACAGAAGAGTAGAGGGCCTGATTCACTACGGATTGCTATTGCGATGGCAGCTGCGATTACGTACGCAGGTCTGCTGCGAAAATATGCTAATGAATGCAATCGCAAAGCCATCGCACAGCCAGCATAGAGATGCCCACTACCGCTATCTCACATCCGTAATACCTTGCAGTCCTGCATATACATCGGGAACATCGAGTAACATCGGCCTCTCACGCACAATTAGAACAGCTCTGACCTGATTCAGAAATTGCTAACCTCATCACACGCAGTGAGTGCTGAAGCTGCATATGCGACGCAGTGGCTAATTTATTCACGCCAAGTAACGGCGTTCAAATGGTCAGACACGCCAGCGTTTCTTCGACCACTCCCCCGCCACCCCCCCCCCAAATGCTGACCTCCCGTCACTCCGCACTTGCATAGAACCTGGCTGGAATATTGCAGATACATGAAAGGACCTAACGGAGACATTGCTGACCGCGTCCAAATAAAGCACTCTGCTGGTGCACGGCTAAAGATTGGAACTGGGTCCTGCACCTGGAGCCAGGTAACAGCAGAAGTAGCAGCAGAGCTACATTTTAGTTGGGACTGTTCACAGTAGTATACTTATTAGCCAGAACTGTGGGCTGTGAGACTGTTTATATTATTTATCTCTGGAGCGTTTTTCACATTAGCACTTTAATGAGGGGACAATCTTTCTTGTGGAGTTATTATTATTATTATTAATATTATTATCCTTTATTTATATGGTGCCACAAAGGTTCAGCAGCGCCTTACACAGTACATAAATGAGCACACAAGAAAAACAGTTATTAGCCGTGCAATACAATGCAGGACAAGGACATGGTTTATAGACATAGCTGCATAACTCAAGCAGCAGGACATAAGCAACCAGGTGTTAGGTGCCGTTGTGGGGAGTTAGGAGTAAATTATACTATAAGTAGGGGGAGGAGAAGCACATGAGGGACGAGGGCCCTGCTCATGAGAGCTTACATTATAAAGGGGAGGGGCAGACAGACAGGGGCGACACTGATGGGGTAGATAGTGAGGAAGGAGCATGGAGCAGTGGGTTAGGATATGAGCTGCGGAATGTGTGTGTTATATAAGATGACCTGATGTTATGTCAAAAATAAGTCCTTCATTCATCTATCTCTATGACAGAAAATAGATTTTGATTATGTGTTATTTACATGAGATATGTACAAAATAAAGTTGTAGCACTTTAATTATTGTGTGTTACATTTTAGCATCTAAGTTGACTATATACCAAGTAACCGTCTGAAGTCCAGTATTTAGATTAAGGATTAAGATCTTCTTTATATTTTTCATTTTATTCCCCAGTGGAATCAATTCTTTGTTTTATTAAATGTGATATTATTGTAACAATGTTTTAGATATGTGCAATTGATATACAAGATATGATATATAATTCAGTTAGATTGATGGAATAAAATTGTTCTATTTTTTTATAACTGTGTCTTGGAATTTATAGTTTCTGCCATATTGGGTTAATTTATTTGATGAGCGCTGTACCATTTTTTCTATTGGTTGTTGGGTCTTTTTGAGAATAAAGTTGTGTACTACACGGTACGATTAAAATGGACAATATAAACGATATCGATCATATCGTTATCGTTCATATCATTTTTCGGTGCCCAATGACCTGCGATGTGCAGGCACGTATGGACGATAACGATATCGTCCAGCACCCGGGCATGCAGGCCAACCTGGTCAATATCGACCAGGTTACTATAGGGACCCGCGATCGTTGATCGTGGATCGCTATAGTCGTTGGTGAGTTGGTTGTGTGCTGGATGATCGATATCGATCGTCCAGCACAACCGGGAGATCGAACAACGATATCGTTATCGTTGTCGATCATCCAGTCTATACGCACCATAAGTCTACACAGACTCTAAAGGTAACTGCTGCTAATATAATTGGAATTTAATTTAGATTAGCACCTGAAGGAAGGAACTTGGGCCCTGATTCAGAGCCGGACGCTCTGAAAGAGCGCTTGCTCTGAATCTGGGCGTTTTTTTTTTTTTTGTGCAGCCTCCTGTCCGCTCGCATAGCTGTGGGTGACCACCCACAGCTATAGCGAGCGGCCAGGTTGATGTTCGCGATGGTCAAGACCATCGCGACCATCGGGCTTGCGATGAGACCCTTGTGGTAGGGTCCCGATTTGACCACCCGTAGGCCACTTCGGCCCACGCGTGGAACAGCGGGACAGTACTGTCCCGCTGAAATCTGGATGTTGGGGAGGGGTGGCGCCCCTGTTCGACCGAACACCCCTAGAGCCGGCCCTGTTGTAGGGTTGGCCACTGGTCATTCCCGTGGCACCCTGCAATGTAAACGGTGCCATCCGGGTCACGATGACCTGGGTCATGCCGCATGCCGCCCAATTGGCCGGCGTCAGTGGCACTTGAGGAAGACATCATCCCCAAGCATCCACTGCAATTCCGGAGGAGCCGGGTCCCTGCAGACCCGGCTCCAGTGTGAACGGCTCCGACAAGAGAATATCCTGGGTCGGCGCCGCAGTATGATAGGAGTAAGTACCGGGTCTTATCGGAATTGAGAAGGATCTTAAAATTTTTGTCTTTAAATATAAAGATTCTAATGTCATCACTGAGCAAGAAGCAAAATATACCATTATGAGATTCCTAGATAGCTCATCGATTATGTGGTCCCAAAAATACATAATGATGTAATCAATCTCCTATAGTGTCTGGGATGGATCTGTATAACAGCAAATTTATCACACTTCATAGAGCATGACCTCCAACCAGAAGTTATTACAATTAAATCATACCTGGAGGACACCACAGACGTGATCAATAAACGGAAGCCCATTAAATGGGAAGGGGGGATGGGGGATATCAATTAGCTACTGTACTGCTGATGTTAATTCCCTATATACGATTATAGATCATAAATTAGGACTGGATGCAGTGCAGTCATTGTAACTAAGCAACAGGAATACAAATAAAAGTAATTTTATAAGTGATGGGAGTTTATATTGGAAAATAATTTATTTTGATGGAAGAACAAATATTATAAGCCAAACATAGGCAATAATAATAATAATAATAGAAAAAAAACAGATTTGATGATAATGGTGCTGACGTAAGACAGAGAAAGAAAGAGTCCATGTATATCTCATCTTGCTTTTGAAATGTTCATTTTAACTGAATTGCCCACATGCAAAACTTAAATTTGTTCCTCTTTCTACGCTTAAACAACCTACAAACCAACACTGCAATGTAACTATATCGCAAAAGCCTCACTAAGCACTTAGGGCCTGATTCAGACCAATATCACAGGGATTTACTATAAATCCCTTGCAGGGACAGAGCTTGCGATAAAGCTCTGTCCCTGCGGATCCCATCGGCACTCTAGTCGCGGTATTTTCGGAAAAAATTCCGCGACTAAGAGCCCGCGCATGCACCGACCCACCGTCGCTGCTACCCCCCACTGACGCTAAGCCCCGCCCCCGTGATCGTGGACCCCCACGCCCCCCCTCCCCCCCGTGCCCCCCCCTCCCTTCATTACACTTACCTGCATCCTCCTGGCCTCCGGTGATCTTGTCCGGGCTTCCCGATCAGGTGATCTCCCATACTGCACAGGGGCGACCGGGCCGCAGTGCACTGTGGGAGACCAGCTGACCGGAGAGGAGCCATCACTGGAGGCCCGATCACCGGTCCCTGGATTCAGGTAAGTAAAAAAAAATTTTTTTTTTTTTTACAGCAATCAGCTTGCGGTCTGTTTAGACCACACAGCTGATTACTGGTACCGGCTCCCGCCTCTGCTCTCCCCGTTAGAGCAGAGTGGGAGCCCGGTAAACGGGGGAGACCCTGGATAACGCCACCACCAGGTGGCGTTATTATCACAGGGCTCTCCCCGATATTTTTTACAATTTATTTTTAGTAACTCTGGTCGGATCACATTTCCCATTACAATTATGGGAAATGCGATCTGCTTTACTAAAAATAAGTGATACTTAGGGGTTGGAGTAGAATTTTACTAATTCTACTCCAATTGCCCTGTAATAACTATAGGTGAAACTAAAATAATGTGAAAAGGGTGTGAAAACACCCTTTTTCACTTTATTTTAGTAAAAATAATGTTAATAAATAGAGCCCATTGTCCCCACATGAAAAAATACAAACACATTGCCCCACACGGGAAAAAAAAATCATATACATTGCCCCCACAGGAAAAAAATCATTGTCCCACACAGGAAAAAATACATCTTAGCCCCCACATAAAACAAACACATTGGCCCCAAAAGGAAAAAAAACTCATACTGTACATTAGCCCCCACAAAATAAAAAACAAAAAACATTGGCCCACGCAGAACAGAATAAAACACATTGGCCCCTACAGAAAACAAATACATTGGCTCCAACAAGAAAAAAAAAAACCATGTTGGCCCCCACAGGAAAAAAACAAACAAATTGGCCCCAAAAGGAAAAAAAAAATCATACTGTACATTAGCCCCCACAGAATAAAAAAAAACATTGGCCCACACATAATAGAATAAAACACATTGGCCCCTATAGAAAACAAATACATTGGCTCCAACAAGAAACAAAAAATCACATTGGCCCCCACAGGAAAAAACAAACACATTGGCCCCTACAGAAAACAATAAAACACGTTGGCCCCCACAGAAAAAAACAAACACATTGGCCCCTACAGAAAACAATAAAACACGTTGGCCCCCACAGGAAAACAAACACATTGACCCCAAAATAAATATAAAAGACATTGGCCCCCAAAGGAGAAAAAAAACAAACTGGCCTGAATAGTGTGGATAATGTATGTCCCTGGGTTGGGGGGACTGTGTCTAAAGGGCCGTGGGAGGTAGGGTAGGGAGTGTATGACCCTACCTATGGGGGTTGGGGGTGTTGTAGGGTGGATAGCGTATGTAACCGGGGCTGGAGGGTGTGGTGAATAGTGTATGTAACCGGGGCGACTGGGGGGTGTGGTGGCTAGTGTACTTCTCTGGGGCCAGGGAGCGGGCAGGTAGTGTATGTCCCTGAACTGGGGGGTACTGTATATATAGGGGGCCTGGGGGGATTGGTCGGGTTACAGGTATGTTCTCGAGGCAAGGATAGTGATTAGGGTGGGCCAGGGGTTAGGGTTGGTTAGCGTATTACCCTCCACCAGAGTCAGCACTTGGAGCACAGCTCCATATACTCTGAGGCTGCTGGGTGCAGAATGGGAGTAGTAGAAGCGGGAAACAGGGGTCAGGATAGGAGAAGTACTGAGAAGCAGGGGTCAGGATAGGAGGAGTACTGAGAATCAGGGATCTGGATAGGAGTAGTGAGAAGCAGGGGTCAGGATAGGAGGAGTACTGAAAAGCAGGGGTCAGGATAGGAGGAGTACTGAGAAGCAGGGGTCAGGATAGGAGGAGTACTGAAGAGCAGGTATCAGGATAGGCGGAGTACTAAGAAGCAGGGATCAGGATATGAGGAGTACTGAGAAGCAGGGATCAGAATAGGAGGAGTACTGAGAAGCAGGGATCAGGATAGGAGGAGTACTGAGAAGCAGGGATCAGGATTGGAGGAGTAGTGAGAAGGAACTCACCGGGAAGAAATCCTCTACTCAGCTCCCGGGTCCAGGCCAGTGGTTCACTACTCTCTTCCTGGGGAGAAGCGAAAGGTGTCTACTGACTGCTGAGGGGTTAATGTAACGGTCAGTAGACTACAGAGTCCAGGGAAGCAGTAGGGAGACTGCCGCTGACGCCACGTACCACTGCTCTGTAGGGGCCCAGCATCATGTCTGCTGCTGGTGCACAGGCACACCTCACTGGAAGGAGAGGAGACGCGCCCTGTTGCACTGCGTGGATCCCACTGTAACATTCACGGAGGCAGGGGTTGGACATTGTCAGGCATCGGAGGCTGTGGGAGGGGACACAGGAGCCGGGAGTTTCTACTTTGCATTCCACAGCAGAACGCAAATTACGGAGGTGCAGCAGGTGGCCCTTGTACTGCAGACTCATGAATCTGCCTGGGACTGACAGGCAGTGTCAACCATCCCGACAGTGGCGGCCCTAGTGCATTACAATTGTATCGGCCCAGAGAGCATATGCCCCCCGGCCCAGCCCGCCACTGACTGCGCCTCATATCAGTCATACTGTCCCAACATCAGTTGTAAGGTGGCGGGGTTGGTGGAAACATGGTCAAATATTGATGTGCGTAGTGTGATCAGGTTTCTGCATCTAAATGGCACATCAGCAGCTGAAATTCATCGCCTACTTGTCGATGTGTAAGGCGATAACGTCATGTCACGTAAACAGGTTTGGGCATGGTGCACTGCCTTTGATAACCACCACACTCAGCCAACTGCACCCGTGAGTTCTTATGGCTACCTTTAGGATTATACAGGACCAACCTCCCTACAGTCCTTACCTGGCACCAAGTGATTTCCATCTCTTTGGACTATTGAAGAAGCACCTGGGTAGAAGACGATCCACAACAGACTGTCAGGGATGCCAAGAGCCGCCACTGACGGGGGTGTGGCCTAATCACGGGAGGCGTGGCCATGCCCCTTTATGAAAAATAAATAAATAATACTATTGGCGCTGCGAGCCGGGGCGAGGGGCGCTGTAAAGCCCCTCAGCCAGGCGCAAATCCAGGGGGGGAGAAGAGGAGACAAATCCACAGGCGGAGGAGAGGAGACTGCAGCTGCGACTGCTCAGAGGCATTGAGCAGTCTCCCTGCTCCCACTGCAGCCCAGCACACAGCAGCGTGTGCTGGTCTGCTGACCGATAAGAGGGAGGAGGGGGGGCAGCATCGTAAAAAAAGAGAAGGCAGAATTAGGATGGTCACTATTTATCGGTACAGAGTGTGCATGGTATGCACGGGACACCCGAGTAAAGTTTGTAATTTGTAGAGGTCACTTCATCTGATACTAAAGAATCATTTAAGATAAAGGAATTTATGACATGTAACGGTAAAGATTGAATGACCAATCAAATTACAGTATAGAGGGAAGAACTTGAGAACTTTGAAGGAAGATGGACGTAACACCTCAGAAACATTAAGAAATATTTTAACAATCTGCATCTAATCATTATAAAGAAACTCACGATTGTTCCATTAACTCTATCAGTAAAGTGTGCGGTATTAAAGGAGTGTAGGGTAACTGGAGACAGAAAGGGATCGAAAACTTTTTTCGAGCTAAACTAGAAATGAAGCTCATCTACAGAATAATTGAAAAACATTACACCCTCAAGGATTAAATAGAAGTTTGGCAGAGGAGTATTAGTAAAGGGAAAAAGACAGAAGGTCATATTTATCATTGTACCCTGGCCCTCGTTAATTAGGTATTCAACATGTCGTGAGTTACGGCATCGGATATGAAACTAATGGAACAATTCAGTATTTCTGGTATGGAGGCAGCTGCTCTGAAAATCTACTGTCCCCACGAGCCTCAACCAGTAATTAGTAACCACCAGTGCTGGACTGAGACTTGAAGGTCCCACAGGGGGACTGCAGTGGTAGGGGTCCAAGATTAAGGGGTGTGGCCAGCCACCACAGGGGGTGTGGCCAGCCACCTCAGTGGCAAATCTTGGTGTAGTTTCCATAGAAACAAGCCAAGCTCACATGTTCATCAATGGTCCGGTCTCCAGGTAGCCTAGAATGGTGATGGGGCCCCCAGACAGAGGGGCCCACAGGGGAATTCCCCTGTACCCCTGTGGGTCAGTCCATCCCTGGTAGCCACTGTGCCAAATTGGAACAGCGATATCTCCTGTGTTGTCACAATGCTGAATAGGACTGTTACTAAAATAATGTGGAAACTACAGTTTCTGCACATATAATGGACCTTTCCAGCTTAATGAAAAGGCCCCAAAAAGAGAATTTAAAACAAAACAAATAAAATAAACAAAAAACAAGCCGTTGGATATGTTGAAGTAATTATATATCAGATTACCTAAATAACATTTTTGTTTTTCACTGCAAAGTGGTTGTAGTCATACTTATCTACTCTCTCTCAGAACATCAGAGAGATTCATGATTTTTCAGGTAGGTCCCCAGACCCAGGAAGAGTGAATGGATCTGCTGCATCCTGCCGACTTCCTAGTGTAGAGTAATACTGGGAATCGCGATGTAATAATTTAGCAAATAGCGTCATATTGGCCCCTCCCTGCCCCATCATGGCTGTATTATACTGTGATGGGGCTGGAAACAGACGCACCCGACCCCGCCGCCTCAGTGGCCAGCTGCAATTTTTCTCCCCAGTGTAAGTGTATAAGTGGGCAAGTATGCACCTACACTGGGGAAGGATTTACCCTACGATATTGTGGACATAAATATATTTACTACAGAAAAGGTGGTTCTTAAACTCTGACAATTAGGAGTAGATAAGTCAGCTGATCCCGATGGTACATATCCAAGAGATTTAAAAGAACTAAACATAGTATTGTGTAACCCCATTAACCAAACTTATTTCCAGCAGCTGCTGACAGGTGTAATTCCAGGAGATTAGATAAAGGCAAATGTAGCTTGAATACAGAAACAATGCAGCAGAGAAAAGTATGATAATCATAGACCTGTAAGTCCCACATGCGTAGCAGGGAAAGTAATGGAATCCCTTTTTAAAAGCACTTGTTGACTATTTGTAGTTCAACAAATGACAGTACAAGATGCAGCGTGCACAGGGGCGTAGAGAGGCCGGTGGGGCACGGGTGAAGGGGTGTGTCCTAATTGTGGGAGACATGGCCACACCTCCTTAGGATTTAAAAAAAAATATTTTCAGTGCCGCCCAGTGGCACTGCATGCTGGGGAAGGAGGCTCTGTGAAGGGGGTTTGTGCTGGGCTGCTGTGATTTAAGAGGGAGGATAGGGGGGCAGCTCTGGACCCGGGCCCCCAGCCGGGCCCCTCCAGCAGCCTGGGCTCGGGTAATTAGTTCCTGCCCCCCCCCCCCCCTCTCGGTGTCCCTGAGCGTGCATTCCCTGCTGGTAGACCATTTATTTATTTATTATATATTAACAGTTTCTTATATAGTGCAGCATATTCCGTTGCGCTTTACAAATGTAAACAACATTAATAGAACAAAACTGGGTAGTAACAGACAGACATAAAGGTAAGAGGGCCCTGCTCGCAAGCTTACAATCTATAGGGAAATAGGTGTTGATACACAAGGATAGGTGCTACATATTGCAAATTGGTCCAGCCAGATAGCAGACGTTATTGGTGAGCTGTATGATACAGTCACACAGGAAAGTTGGCCTAGTGTTAGGAGGATGTGAAATTGAAGAAAGAGAAAATATGTGATGATATGTGTATACTGTAGGAAGGGAGTTAGAAAGGGAAGCTGAAGATGAAGGTTATGTGGGCGGTTCTGGAATCTGATAAGCTTGTCCGAAGAGCTGAGTTTTCAGGGAACGCTTGAATGTTTGGAGACTAGCAGAAAGTCTTATTGTGCATGGGAGGGCATTTCACAGGGTGGGTGCAGCCCGAAAAAAGTCCTGTAACCGTGCATGGGAACAAGTAATGCGTAAGGAGGAGAGACGCAGATCTTGTGCAGAGCGGAGATGTCGGGTTGGAAGATATTTTGAGATAAGTGAAGACATGTATGTGTGGTTTGGTTAATAGCTTTATGTGTGAGTGTAAGTATTATATATTGAATACGGTAGAAGACCGGTAACCAATGGAGGGACCAGCCACTCAGCTCCCAGCTGTCATGTTATAGGCTGTTTTTGAAAAAAGACAGTTGGGAGCTGATTGGCTGGTGGTTTATCACTCTCCAATTTATCACTTTTCAGATCTTAGTACATCTCGCTCAATGGATCTTACTGAGATTTTGATAAGGCTGCAATTCTTATAATACAATGACACATTGTCACCTCTGGTGACTCTTGGCAATGGACTGGGTCTAGAGAAATCGGTGCACTCTATTAGAGGGGCAGTGGTTCAGTTACTTGTTGGAGTAGGGCCATGGACCCATTAAGCATGGGTCCCTGTAGCTGCATTGTCCCGGTTCTTCCTTATTGCCCCAGTCCAACATTGCCCAAACGTATTGCCTGAGTGCTTCACAAACGATGACCATCATTGGCGTAGAAAGGAAGTGAGAAAATCACTCATCAGTAATAAGGCAAATGTATCCTTTCTAGCATTTCAGAGCAGGACCCATTACACTATGACAAAACGGTTATTTCGCATTCTGGGCCTGATTCAGAGCCGGACACTATTTGCGCTTGCTCGTTTAAATTGAGCGCTCGCTCTTTGCGGTCTATTGACGCCTCTATGTCTGAGCGAGCGAACGAAACATGCGCTCGCTATTTTGTAAAGACGCCCCCTGGCCGCTCGCATCCTACGTCATCTCCGCTATTTTTTAGATTAATCGAGTACATCGACCAGCGTATGAACTGCTTGCTATTCTTGGGGTTGGTTTTTGCTACCACAATCTTGCGAGCATTGCTGGCTATAAAATAACCCAGTGACGTGGTCAATGATGCTGCTGTATTAATTATGCACACCCATAAAACGCCCGTTTTGACCTTTAAGCACGCCTGCGTTCGAAAGGCATATGAACTGCTCGCAGTGCTTGTGGTTGGATTTTCCTACCGCAATCATGCGAGCAGTTCAGGCTAAAAGTGAACCAAGTGACGTGGTCGATGACGCTGCTTTGTTAATTATGCACACCCTTAAAATGCCCGTTTTGACCATTTGGCACGCCTGCGTTCGGATCTCCACTCCCCGTTTTCAAGCACTTTCCCCTGTTACCACCCACAAATGCCTCATCCTGTCACTCAAATTAGCAGGCACTCGCTATTTTGCGAGCGCTCGATTTCCGATCGCACTGACTGGTTGGCGCATGCGCATTACGACCCATACACATGCGAAGATGTGCGAACATCGCTCGGAGCGAACGAGCGGCCACTTACGAGCGGCTCTGAATCAGGCCCCCTGACCGCAACAAACCATGTCAGAAATGTACATGTGATTAAAAACAAAATTAGAGAAGACAGCTCCCTGTTCCGAGCAGCTAAACTTGCTTTAATATGGAAAAACAAAAGTGGGATTGAAGCATTACATGAAACCTTTAAAAAAATGTAGCCCCTCTAGATTCGTCTACAAATGATATTTCACCATTACAATGTTTTTATGACAGCCGTTTGCGTAACTTCTATGACTATACACTATTTTCTTTAAGCGATCGAGTGGAGCTGTGTATAATCCGCATGCAGAAATAGGCAGTCTTGCCTGCCAGCAGCTACATTAGGAGCCCCTCAACCAGAGTTATCATGCAGAGCTTTGTGAAAGTTTTACAAGACAGCTCTGCAGCTCTGTCTTCTATGGCTCTAATTCAAACCATCTTTAGACTCACGCACAGAATTGTCATTTTTTACTTTGCAAAGAAAAAACAAATGAAAGAAAATAGAAGCTTTTTTTTTCCTCACAGGCATGTGTCAGCTATTTACTAAGTGCAGAAGGTTTTCATTTAAAGGAACTTAGGCCCTCATTCAGAGCCGCTCGTTAGCGGCAGTACGCTCGTTCCGAGCGATGTTCGCACATCTGCGCATGCGTACGGGTTTTAGTACGCATGCGCGAACCAGTCAGTGCGGCCGAAAATCGTTTGTACGCTATATAGCGAGTGCCTGCTATTTTGAGTGACAGAATGAGGCGTATGTGGGTGGTAACAAGGGAAGGTGCTTGAAAACGGGGGAGTGGAATTCGAACGCAGGCGTGCTTAAAGGTCAAAACGGGCGTTTTATGGGTGTGCATAATTAATCCAGCAGCGTCATTGACCACGTCACTTGGTTTTTTTAAACTCAGAACTGCTCATAAAATAGCGGTTGAAAAAACCAACCACAAGAATAGCGAGCAGTTCATACGCTGTACGATGTACTCGATTAATCTAATAAATAGCGGACATGACGTATGGTGCGAGCGGCCAGGGGGCGTTTTTATCAAATAAACGAGCGTATGTTTTGCTCGCTCGTTCAGACTTAGAGGTGTGAACAGACTGCAATGTGCGAACGGATCATTTGAATAGCCACCCCTTGTTTTTGAACGAACGACCGCAAATAGCGAACGGCTCTGAATCAGGGCCTTAGTCTTGTTTTCTGCAGACTGACTTTTTATACATTTTATATACCTTTCTTTTATACTACAAAAAAACCTAAATATTAATATGCTGCTTCTGTAGGACTAGACCCCATGGCACAATACCCATATTTATGCTTTGAATTAATTTATTGTAACCGTTGACAAAATAGTGTGCAGTATAATAGAATATGGTGACAGTATTTCGTCTAGCTTCTGTAAAGTTTTTTTTATTGAACCTTCTTGCAGTGCCTGCTGCTCGCTAGACTGTTTCTGTCAAATAATCAACATACCTCGTAGTAAAGCCTTCCTGTCCATTTTATACATGTGATACATTATTATTATAATACAACGGATTGTAAGAGTGGCCTGCCAGCATGGGTGGGTCTAATAATGGGAGCATGGTATGGTATGACACAATGGGAGTTGTGGCCAAGGTCATATTGATCTGCAAATGCGCAGTCAAGGAGGCAATAGTCATCTCCCTAATATATTATACATTATTGTGGTCTGCCCCAAAAAATTAAGATTCCTTTAATCTTTAGTCACCTAATTGTACCATTACTGAGTCACAGGGACATTGGTTCTGATAGGAGCCCATCCCATCGATCAGTACTAAGAAGTAAAGTGATTGCATATGTGATCACTTTACTTCCTGCTTCGGACCCCAGGTGCGGTATTACACATGTACTGATGTCCATCGGTACATGTGTGAGTGGACAGCTCCGGGGATGGATCCTTCAAATCCTCAATCGTTAAAACTGGCGATACCATAGCTGTTCGGAATTTGGTGCCGGCATTTAGACCGTTGGCATTCTGCACGCCATGATGCCGATTACATATCTTCACCATATATACTATAATATGCCCCTAAGTATTGTTATAGTCTGTACTAAGGGATAGCATAAAGCCATATATAAAATATGCTTACCACTTCATTAGCTGCATTTAGAGAACATATTTGAGGTTAGAGGGACTAGAAAAAACACTGCAGTAGGCCAGCAAAAGAGACATACATCCTACATGATAATAGTAATGCAGAGATCTCAGTTACATACATTTGCAAACATATGGTAAGCCTCCAGCCATGGCAAGGCGTCTCTGCTCTGGTGGTCCTACACTGCAAGATAATAGCGCCACTTTTGGTCATACATTTATGTGTTTCTAAATTAAGAGCTTACTCACCTGGAGGCACCCCAGGATCCCCCAATAAGTCACTACAATGCTCAGAACACCCTCTAGCTCCTGACCCCTTACGTGCCTCCCAGAATAGTGATACACAATTTATTGGACCATCTAAAGTGCATGTAAGGGAGGGGTTATTCTAGACAAGAAAAGACAGAAAACATTCCCCCAGCATACCGCAGTGAGCCAGCAAAAGAGAATTACGTCTTACATGATAATAGCAATGCAAAGATCTCTGTTGCATACATTTGAAAACATATAGTAAGCCACCAGCCAAGGCAGGGTGACTCTGCTCTGGTGGTCCTACGCTACATGATAATAACACCACTACCTTTGACAAAGTAGTAGTTTAGGCCCATAAAAGGCATGTACATTGTTTTAATGGTTTCAGCAAAATATTTAATCCCATTAGATAAACGAAATGACTGTATAGGAGTGGAGAGGGTTAAACTTCCTAGGCTGGGGGCAGACCAGTGTGAGGAATCATGTGATAATTAGGGCCAATGGGTTTTTAGGGTTGTAGGTTATAGCAGGGATATTAGAGATTGTTGGAGGCGGAGTCAGCCTCTTTTGTTCCTGTCTTGGGAATGGGTAAGTGCTCTTACCTGAGCTCTGTTATATTTTCTTCATAGCCATCCTTCTGTTTTTCTTTCCTCTTCTTATCTTTGTTCTTCACCTTCTTCATCTATCCCTCTCTCTCTCTGCCCTCCCCCACCTTTGCGCTCTGCATTTTCTAACAATCCTCTTAACCCTTATAAGGACTGTGACCCCCCCAAATTGGTAGCATGCCCCGCCCGCACCGCTCATCGCGGATCCCCGCCCGTTACCGGGCACAGGAAGAAGGCCCAGGGAGTTCTGGGGAGGCTCCTGCCTCTCAAGAGGGAGCTGAAGGGGCTAGCGCAGTTAGTGAGCCCGCGGGAGGGCAGAGCTGCCGCGATTAGGGCGGTGAGCGCTCGCCCCCCGTGGGTTCAAAGGTCACAGGCGCACACGCGCACCGCAAGGAGGGCTGCTAATAGCCCTGTTAGTGCCCGGAGGGGCAGGGGGGACTCCCCCACAGTTAATGAAGTGGGGAATGTCGAGGTGGGGGAGATGGACAGCCCTGGCAGCACATTAGGGGCTTTGTCAGTCAGGGAGGCAGGCAGCCATTTTAGGAAAGGGAGAGCTGATGAAAGGGGGGCGGGGCTTGCACTTAATATGGAGGATGATTGGCAGGCTAGTCAGCAATCAGCAGACAGGGCCATGTCTGGGGCAGCAGCTTCTGGCTATGTGGATACTCAGGTCCCTAGTGGGGGTGCAAGTCAGTCCTTTGACCCTGCAGCTTTTGCGGCCATGATGTCATCAATGACATCTGCTTTTGCTCCCATGGTTGCGGCATTGGCTCCTAGCCAAGCAGATAGTGAAAGGGTGGATCAGAGGCAGCGTTCAATTTCTGCTACTCTAGGGCCAGCGGTAGATCAGTTCATGCAGGCTTGCAGGGCTATGGGCTCCGCTGCGGCTCAGTTGGCAAGACCAGAGGCGTCTGGGGCTGGTGCGGCTGTGTCTTCTCCTGCTGTGTCGACCGTGCCCAGGGTTTCGGCCCAGGGGGCGGCTTCATCGTCTGTTTCAGATACTACTGAGAGCGAAGCTATGGAACAGGATTTCAGCGTCGAGGAGGCTTCATCATCGGTCGTGTCCGGGAGGGAGCAGTCCGGATCGTCAGGTGAGATCTCAGAAGATGATGATGTTGCTGACTCTGCCTCCTCTTCTTCCTCTGTCTCTGACTTGTCGTCGACGTCTTCTTCTCTGGCTTCTTCTGTCAGCAGCGCGAAAAAGGCGCGGAAGAGGGCTGCTAAATATGCGCGCAAGGAGGCGGATAGGCGGGATAAGCGGGCTAAGCGTCAGCGTCAGAGTAGTAGCGCGCGGAAGTCCAAGAAGCGTCAGCATCAACCAGGTGTGGTGCATTGCGACAATACAGCAGTATTGCGGGGTCTGCGCGATTGTTGCAAGAAAAAAATCAGGAAGGGCGATTATGTGGACATGTTCATTTTAACTGAGCAAGCCAAAAAAGATTTCAAGGCAGCTAAGCTTAAAGGCGGGGTGGGGTTGGAAGCTTTTCGTTCCTATGATAACTGGCTTGCTGGGTTTTGCGTATTCGCAGCATGCTACTTGAAAGATCGCCCAGGGGAGCACCTGAACGTAATAAGGTATATCCACCTGATTCATGGGATGCAGCGTAAATCCAGGGGCAGTGCCTGGAGAACATGTGATGAGGAATTTAGGCGCAAGCAGGACGGATCCAAGCGCTTAGATTTTGGGTGCAAGAACGTGGAAGTGTGGCTTGACGTCACGCAACCACCAAAAGGTGGAGTGGAGGATTCTCGGGTAGGCGGGGATACTCATAAGGGGGGGTCTGGGGCGTGGCGCCCGAGTTCTGATCCCTCCCCGGGGCGTCGACAGACGGGCCCCGGTCGGCTTTCTGCGCAGACACCTTTTAAAGGTAAATGTTTTGCCTTTAATAATGCCTCCTGTTCCCAGGGCCAACGGTGTCGTTTTCGACACCTTTGCTTGCGTTGCAACGGATTGCACCCCGCCTCTAATTGTTTCAGGTTGTCAGCCCAACAGGGATCCAAGTCGGGAGGAGGAGCTATTCCCAAAGCGGGAGGTAGCGCAGGCGCTAAATAGGGCACCAACCCCTATCCGTTTGGATGCTATGTCCAGGTGGCTAGGGTGGTACCCTAATAGGCAGGACGCTAAGTTTTTGTTTTTCGGGTTCAAGTTGGGTTTTCGTTTACCAGTTATAGGGGAAGTTCGAGTCGGTTCCCCGAGAAATTTACAATCAGCTCGACTTTTTCCTGACGTTCTTCAGTTAAAAGTCGAGAAAGAGGTTCAGTTAGGACGTATGGTGGGTCCATTTGCGCATCCTCTAATGGGGAATCTGATTCTTTGCCCAGTGGGGGTGGTGCCTAAGAAAACTCCAGGAAAATTTCGGCTGATCCAGCATCTGTCTTATCCATTGGGGTCCTCCGTTAATGACGCTATACCTCCTGAATTCTGTTCAGTGAGGTATCAGTCCTTTGATGATGCTCTCAGTATCGTTAGGGCATATGGACGCGGGGCCCTCATGGCTAAGATGGATGTGGAGTCAGCTTTTCGTTTGCTTCCTTTGCACCCCGAATCGTTTAGGTTCATTGGGGGGGAATACTTCATAGACAAGTGCTTGCCTATGGGGTGTTCGATTTCCTGCGCATACTTTGAAAAATTTAGCACTTTCCTTCATTGGTGCGTAGAGTTTTCTTGTGGGGGTCATGGGATAGCGCACTATCTCGATGACTTCCTCTGCGTGGGGCCCGCTGGGTCAGAGCGTTGTAACGAGTTTCTTGGTTCCATGAGAGCGCTGTTTTTTCATTTTGGAGTACCTGTGGCAGACGAAAAGACAGAGGGACCCCTCTCGTGTTTGTCATTTTTAGGTATCGAGATTGATACCTTGGCTGGATCCTGTCGGCTGCCGCGCGATAAAATTGACAAATTGCGAGATTCCATTTCAGAGTGTTTGGTTGCGCGCAAAATTTCGCTCAGGCAGGCCCAATCACTGTTGGGTTGTATGAACTTTGCCTGTAGAGTTATACCGATGGGGAGGGTATTTTGCAGAAAGCTAGAGAGGGCCACAGCGGGGGTTTCCAAACCTCACCATTTGATCCGTTTATCGTCAGAAATAAAGAGAGACCTGGAAGTTTGGGTTTCCTTTTTGGCAGATTTTAATGGGATCAGGATATGGTTATCCCCTCTGGTGGGCAATGTCGATTTGCAGCTTTTCACCGATGCAGCAGGATCCTGGTGCGTCGCAACTTGGCCGGAGGAGTGGATTCGTGCAGGTTTGACAAGAGATATGCTGCTCTTAGAACTGTTCCCAATAATGGTCGCCTTGGAGGTCTGGGGCGAGCGCATCTGCAATCGCAGCATTCTGTTCAGATGTGACAATCTGGGCGTGGTGCATGCGATAAACGGGCAGCGAGCAAAGTCGTTGCTGGTTTTGCGTGTGCTAGCGCAGCTGGTGCTTGCCTGTTTGCGCCATAATGTGCTGTTTCGAGCTCAACACGTACCCGGAGTTGACAACGGGATTGCCGATGCGCTGTCCAGATGTCAATGGGGTCGGTTCCGTACATTGGCTCCTGATGCAGAGACTGATGGTGTGCTGTGCCCCTCTTATGTTTGGCAGGTTATCAAGCCGGACTGGAGGGGTTAGCGGAGCTGTCTATTGCACCAAGTACCCTCAAGGCTTACCGTCGGTCTTGGGAAGAATGGGAAGTTTTTTCCCGTAGCCAAGGCCTTGGAGGTAAGGGTCAGCATCAATTGATGCTTGCTTTTATTTGGCAGCTGTATGTATCTGGCAAATCGAGAGCGGTAGTTTCACGGTACCTGGCAGGTATTTCGTTTTTCTCCAAATTGAAGGGAATCGCTGACCTTACAAGGAGTTTTGTCATCACAAAGGCCTTGAAAGGTTGGGCGCGCGCTGAGCCGGTTAACCCCGATAAAAGACGGCCTATAGACATTTATCTGTTACCGTCCATTCTAGGAGCGGTTGCGGACGTGGCGGCCTCCGGTTTCGAAACGCTTTTGTTTAAGTTAGCTTTTTCCATGGCTTTTCATGGTGCTTTCCGGGTGTCGGAATTGGTTGCTCCCTCCAAGTGGAGGGATTCAACTATGCTGCGTTCGGATGTGAAGGTGGGTGAGAGGTCCTTGCTGTGCAGATTGTGTCGTTCTAAGACCGATCAGTTAGGCAGGGGTCGCTGGATAACATTGGTCCCCTCGGCGGATTGTCGAATTTGTCCGGTCGGCTTGGCCACTCGTTATGCATCTGTCAGACCCTCAGCGGAGGGCTCATGGCTGATGCATGGCGATGGGCTTCCGCTGACAAAATTTCAGTTTAGTTGGATGCTGCGGCGATGTCTTTGCAGCGTGGGCCTCCCACCAGGGGAGTTCGGCACGCATTCGTTTCGAATTGGTGCTGCCACTTCCGCCGCTGCTGCGGGATTTCCAGAGTCACAGATTCAAGCTCTGGGCCGATGGAAATCAGCCAGTTATAAGCGTTACATTCGACCGAATCATTGAGGTTAATGTTGTGCATGCACGTTACATATGGTTTGTTATGTTTTACGAAATGTCATTGGTCCTGGTCTTGTTTGTTTTCCCCTGTCTTTCCTACTCGGGGACTAGCTACTCGCCATTGATTTCAGTGGGAGTCTGGAGAGTTTTGACGATTTTTTTTACCTGATCTGACGGATTTAATTCGGCTATTTGGTTTATAATTACAATTATATGTCCCTCAGCAGGTTTTACGTTTTCTCTCTGGTCGAGTTCACTTGTGTTATCCGATATCTCTCCCAAACCCCCCCCCCACTCCCCCCCCCCCTTCTTTTTTATTTTAACTTATCCTCTTGTGTCTTCATGTTGCTTCAAATTGGCACAGAAGCTTGTTGATCTTTAAAGATTCAAATCAAAATTTTTTCTTTTTGGCAGATCCTCAGTGATATGTTCCCCGTTAGATATACATGATTAAATATGCTAAAATTTTACAATAACTTAAAAGGGTTTTCTTTGTTTTTCCCTCATTATAGGAATGGCTTTTGATGATTGTACTGTATGGATAATTGGCCATTCATTTGTTTTTTGGGCGGCTAGGTTCATGCAGGCGCAGGACGCGCCGTTGTTTCCGGGGGCTAGTGGAGTTAGATGGATAGGGGTCAGAGGTATGTTGTGGGAGAGCCTTAAGCCTAAACTCTTGCAGCAGGTTCAGCGGTATGGCTTACCGAGAGTCGTGGTTATTCATCTAGGCGGGAATGATTTGGGCAAGAGGACATCTCTGGATTTAAGGCATGCGGTGGTGGAGGATTTGGGTCAGATTATAATGGCATGGCCAGCTTGCACAATAGTTTGGTCTTTCATGGTCCCTAGATTGTGTTGGCGTGGTGTGGTTGACGGCAGAGCCATTGATGAAGCCCGGAAGAAAGTGAACTTTACGGTTTCAAAATTTGTGTTGGAAAATGGTGGGGCAGTGGTCAGACATCCTAGGATAAAATTTCGGTATACTTACCTTTTTCGGTCTGACGGGGTTCATTTAGCGGAGGAAGGTATGTTTATTTTTCTTGAGGATCTGTTTGAGGTTGTGGTTTCTGTGCGTTAGTTCTATGGTGGCGGTGCAAGGTTTCTTTTGGCAGAACCTTGCTTTTGGCGGGAAAGAACGGCAGGTTACCTATTAGCACTGTGAATATTTGTTTACTCATTGTTTTGCTCACCTTCGTTGACTCATAAAGTCTGCTGGACCACCCTGCCGGGGGCAGCATCATCACCTTACCGGGTGGGTAGTCAAGATAGAAGGCTTGAGCGTATTGTGTTGTGGTTGGAGTGTTTATAGTGTTAGGCTTGGGCTGTTGTTGTTTGCCGTTCTTTCTTTGCCACCATATTTAAATTAATTTAATTAATATAGTAACTAATTCATTATATGTTTTTAAATAAATAGCTAACAAATTCTGCCAAATACAAGTCTCCGTGTCTTTATTTCAATTAAGTATGTTATTGTCACTGATTCACACGCAGGTCAATCCTCAGACGATGGGAAGTTTATAGATGACTTTGTAGCTCCCCCATTACGCTCGTATTCTGCCCAGGGTAACCTTTGTAGTGCACCCAAAATGGATGCCTTGCCTGGTACAAACGTGGGCAAGATAAATAATCCTTTGAATTTGATCCAAAATGGCTGCTTCAACTCTGTATTATGTTCATGGTTTTCTATATTTTCTGCAAATCCATTCCTCTGTATTATGTTCATGGTTTTCTATAATGTCTGCAAATGTATTCCTCTGTATTATGTTCATGGTTTTTTATATTTTCTGCATTCCATTCTTCTGTATTATTTTCATGCTTTCTATATTTTCCATAAAGCTAAAGCTCTGTATTATATTTATGGTTTCTTTAAGTGCCTTTTGTCCTTTTGAAGAAAAGAACTATAGAAATAAAATTATTATTATTTTGGTACTTAAATTTGTGTTTCTTTTTACTAGTATTGTTAACACATTTTTATAGAACCTATTACATGTTGTACAGTAATTCATGTTATTGGGCAATTTATTACGTTGGTTAATTCTGACACACAAACGTTCTAACTTTTAAATGAATTATCGGAAAATAAAGTGTTCGTTCATTATTGTATTTCATCAAGAGCACAATTATTATTTTTCTCTCGTGGCACAAATCACTGGGTAATTTGAGCAGTGAAGTAGAATACAAATACCTGTCATATTATTGGCAGCAGATGGAACAAGTCTCGACCGAAGCAAAGTATTATGCAAGAAAATATGTGTTACATAAGGGTACGGGAAACTATCAACCAAAAAAGGAGCTTGTTAATCAGGTTGGGTTCCTCAAGACACAAAGGCAACAGTGCTTGAATGATTAATTAATGTGTTGTATTCAGGGAAAGCCAAGAAACTCTACAAGGTCATTTGGGGGGAAGTACGACATACAATGGGGCTAATGTCGCAATCCAAAAACCCGCCTTAAACCAGAAAATAATCAGAACTCAGAAGTAATAGGAATATTACAAAACAATGAAAACTATAGACAATAGTAAACAGTAATTTGAAACTATAAATAATATAATAAAAATATTTAAAAAAATACATTTATACATATGACCTCATCTCTCCTCACACTCCTGTCTGCCCTCTTCGCTCCTTAAATGCATGCCGTCTCTCTCGCCTAAAGATTTTGCCCGTGCTGCTCCCTACCTCTAGAATTCTCTTCCTCTCCCTATCAGACTCTCTACCTGTCTAATAAACTTCAAAAGGGCTCTCCAAACTCACTTCTTCATCAAAGCCTTCCAGCTCTCATCCTAACCCACTGCACTTTACTCCTTCCTAGGGTATTGCTGTAATGGGAGGTATTGCTGATTGCTGTAACATGGAGGGACACTGCTGTAATGTGGTGGGGGTATAGCTGATTACTGTAATGTGGTGTGGGTATAGCTGATTACTGTAATGTGGTGGGGGTATAGCTGATTACTGTAATGTGGTGGGGGTATAGCTGATTACTGTGATGTGGTAGGGGTATAGCTGATTACTGTGATGTGGTGGGGGTATAGCTGATTACTGTAATGTGGTGGGGGGTATAGCTGATTACTGTAATGTGGTGGGGGTATAGCTGATTACTGTAATGTGGTGGGGGTATAGCTGATTACTGTAATGTGGTGGGGGGTATAGCTGATTACTGTAATGTGGTGGGGGTATAGCTGATTACTGTGATGTGGTGGGGGGTATAGCTGATTACTGTAATGTGGTGGGGGGTATAGCTGATTACTGTAATGTGGTGGGGGTATAGCTGATTACTGTAATGTGGTGGGGGTATAGCTGATTACTGTAATGTGGTGGGGGTATAGCTGATTACTGTAATGTGGTGGGGGGTATAGCTGATTACTGTAATATAGTGGGGGGTATAGCTGATTACTGTAATGTAGTGGGGGGTATAGCTGATGACTGTAATGTGATGGGGGGTATAGCTGATTACTGTAATGTGGTGGGGGGTATAGCTGATTACTGTAATGTGATGGATAGGAGGGTATTGCTGTAATGAGGGTATATAGTTGTAACATGGAGAGGCATTGCTGTAATATGGAGAGGCATTGCTGTAATGTGGAGAGGCATTGCTGTAACATGGAGAGGCATTGCTGTAATGTGGAGAGGCATTGCTGTAATATGGAGAGGCATTGCTGTAAAATGGAGAGGCATTGCTGTAACATGGAGAGGCATTGCTGTAATATGGAGAGGCATTGCTGTAACATGGAGAGGCATTGCTGTAATGTGGAGAGGCATTGCTGTAATATGGAGAGGCATTGCTGTAACATGGAGAGGCATTGCTGTAATATGGAGAGGCATTGCTGTAACATGGAGAGGCATTGCTGTAATATGGAGAGGCATTGCTGTAATATGGAGAGGCATTGCTGTAATGTGGAGAAGCATTGCTGTAACATGGAGAGGCATTGCTGTAATGTGGAGAGGCATTGCTGTAATGTGGAGAGGCATTGCCGTAATGTGGAGAGGCATTGCCGTAATGTGGAGAGGCATTGCCGTAATATGGAGAGGCATTGCCGTAACATGGAGAGGCATTGCTGTAATGTGGAGAGGCATTGCTGTAATGTGGAGAGGCATTGCTGTAATGTGGAGAGGCATTGCTATAATATGGAGAGGCATTGCTGTAACATGGAGAGGCATTGCTGTAACATGGAGAGGCATTGCTGTAACATGGAGAGGCATTGCTCTAACATGGAGAGGCATTGCTGTAATATGGAGAGGCATTGCTGTAATATGGAGAGGCATTGCTGTAACGTGGAGAGGCATTGCTGTAACATGGAGAGGCATTGCTGTAACATGGAGAGGCATTGCTGTAACGTGGAGAGGCATTGCTGTAACGTGGAGAGGCATTGCTGTAACATGGAGAGGCATTGCTGTAACATGGAGAGGCATTGCCGTAACGTGGAGAGGCATTGCTGTAACATGGAGAGGCATTGCTGTTATGTGGAGAGGCATTGCTGTAATGTGGAGAGGCATTGCTGTAACATGGAGAGGCATTGCTGTAATATGGAGAGGCATTGCTGTAACATGGAGAGGCATTGCTGTAATGTGGAGAGGCATTGCTGTAACGTGGAGAGGCATTGCTGTAACATGGAGAGGCATTGCTGTAACATGGAGAGGCATTGCTGTAATATGGAGAGGCATTGCTGTAACATGGAGAGGCATTGCTGTAATATGGAGAGGCATTGCTGTAACATGGAGAGGCATTGCTGTAATATGGAGAGGCATTGCTTTAATATGGAGAGGCATTGCTGTAACATGGAGAGGCATTGCTGTAATATGGAGAGGCATTGCTGTAACATGGAGAGGCATTGCTGTAACATGGAGAGGCATTGCTGTAATATGGAGAGGCATTGCTGTAACATGGAGAGGCATTGCTGTAATATGGAGAGGCTTTGCTGAATATGGAGAGGCATTGCTGTAATATGGAGAGGCATTGCTGTAACATGGAGAGGCATTGCTGTAATATGGAGAGGCATTGCTGTAACATGGAGAGGCATTGCTGTAATATGGAGAGGCATTGCTGTAACATGGAGAGGCATTGCTGTAACATGGAGAGGCATTGCTGTAACATGGAGATGCATTGCTGTAATGTGGAGAGGCATTGCTGTAATATGGAGAGGCATTGCTGTAACATGGAGAGGCATTGCTGTAATATGGAGAGGCATTGCTGTAACATGGAGATGCATTGCTGTAATATGGAGAGGCATTGCTGTAACATGGAGAGGCATTGCTGTAATGTGATGAGAAGTATAGCAGATTAATGAGAGGTATTGCGGATTGCTGTAACATGGAGAGGCATTACTATAATCTGGGCATACTTGCCTACCCTCCCGATTTGGTCGGAAGCCTCCCGAAAATCGGGTGCCGCTCCGGACCACCCGGAACACTAGCCAAGTCTCCCGGAACCAGCAGCAGCCAGCCCGCATCCCCCATTGCTGGCCACTTAGTATGCAGTGCGGGGGATCAGATGACGCGATTCGCGTTAAACGATGACCCGCATGAGCTGCCACGCCCCCCCCGCTTCGCCCACCTGCTGTGTACAGAGGGCCTGATTCAGAGCCTGACGCTCTTTCAGAACGCTCGCTCTGAATCAGTGCCCTCCTCTTTTTTAGAGCGGCCTCCTGGCCGCTCGCATAGCTGTGGGTGACCACCCACAGCTATAGCGAGCGGACAAAGAGATGGTCGCGATGGTCAAGACCATCGCGACCATCGGGCTTGCGACGAGACCCTTGTGGTAGGGTCTCATCTGCCACAAGCCCAGGAGTGCTTTTGGCTCTATCAGAGCCAAAAGCACTCCCACTGACATCACTTGTGATGTCAGTGGGGCCGGCCCCAGACGGTAGGCATTCCCATGGGGACGCCTCCATCTGGCCAGCCACGCCCACCAAAGGGGGCATGCTGTCACTCACCATCGACAGCACGCCCCCTTTGTAGCGAGACCCATAGGGACGGCTTGCCCGTCGCCATCCGGGTCTCGCGCATGCGCACGATGGAGCCGGGTCCATCGTGCGCATGTGCACTGGCCCAACATCGACCCGCTTGCGAGCGCTCAGAAGGGAAGGGACAGCCTAAAGGTAGGCATGTTTGCATCTGGGGTGTCGATATTATTGTTTTCCTTATGATTATTATTATTTATTATTGTACTTTATGTTATGATGCCACAAGGGTTCCGCAACGCCTTACAAATTAGCAAAATAAGAAAACTGTGACTTACAATACAAATCAATGGAGGACAAGTACTTGATTTATAAACATTGCTGCATCCGTAAAACACTCAAATAAGCAACAGGGCGGCAGCAACCAAAGGTTTGGTGACATTGTAGGGAGTATAAGATAGTGTAAGTAAGGGAAAGGAGAAACACATGAGTGAAGAGGGCCTACTCGTTAGAGAGTATAGTCTAAAAGTGAAGGGCAGACAAACAGGGGTGACACAGATGGAGTAGACCACAGTGAGGCCAACTATCACTTTAAGGGCTCCATTTACTACAATCTGCATTTATGATGCTGTTGTAGTGTGATATTTCTAACTAAGGGCCTGATTCAGAGCCAGACGCAATTAGAGCTCGCTCGTCCAGAAAATAGGGGTGGCTATTCAAATGAATCGTTCGCTCTTTGCGGTCTGTTCACGCCTCTAGGTCTGAACGAGTGAACAAAACTTGTGGTCGTTTTTTGAAAAAATACGCCCCCTGGCCGCTCGCATCCTACGTCATGTCCGCTATTTATTAGATTAATCGAGTACATCGACCAGCGTATGAACTGCTTGCTATTCTTGGGGTTTGTTTTTGCTACCACAATCTTGCAAGCATTTCTGGCTATAAAATAACCCAGTGACGTGGTCAATGACGCTGCTGTATTAATTTTGCACACTCATAAAACGCCCGTTTTGACCTTTAAGCACGCCTGCGTTCGGATCTCCACTGCCCGTTTTCAAGCACCTTCCCCTGTTACCACCCACATACGCCTCATTCTGTCACTCAAAATAGCAGGCATTCGCTATTTAGCGAACAAACGATTTTCGGCCGCACAGACTGGTTCACGCATGCGTATTACGATCCGTACGCATGCGCAGTTGGGCAAACATCGCTCGGAGCGAACGAGCGGCCGCTTACGAGCGGCCGCTTACGAGCGGCTCTGAATCAGGCCCTAAATTCGCATCACATGGATGTACTAACATCAGCATGCAGGGACAGAGCTTGCGATAAAGCTCTGTCCCTGCGAATCCCCTTCACATACTTTTCACTGTGTCGTCCGCAAAAAATACAGTGAGCACATGTCCGCCCATGCGCCGCCGGCCGATGTTACACCACCCCCACGCGATCAACCCTCCTGTGAACTCCTTGCAATCCCCCCAGGAATTGCACCCCCCTTCCCCCAGCTTACACTTACCTTTGTTGATCGGTGATGTCCTCCGGGGCTCCGGTCAGCAGGTCTCCCGGCCTGCACTTTGACCCTGGTCAGCTGTTCTATGCAGCAGCTGACCAGGGTCACAGTCCAGGAGCTGGGAGACCAGCTAACTGGAGTCCCAGAGGACATCACCGAAGCACCGATCCTCAGTCCCTGGAACCAGGTGGTTTTTTTTCTAACTATTTATTTTTGCGGTGATCAGCTTGTGGTCTATTTAGATCACACAGCTGATCGCAGCGGCTCGACTCCCGGCTCTGCTCTGCCTGTTAGAGCAGAAAAGGAGTCGGGGAACCGAAGGAAACCCTGGATAGCGCAATCTCCAGGTGGTGTTATTTTCACAGGGCTTCCTCCGGTATTTTTTCACAATTTATTTTTAGAAACTCTGGAAAGATCACATTTCCCTTTACAATTATGGGAAGTGCGATTTGCTTACGAAATATATGTGATAATTATGAATTCTACTTCTACTTTACAAATTCTACTCCAATTGCCCTTTAGTAAATTTATGTGGTGCTTAATGTGAAAAGGGTATGAAAATGCCCTTTTTCACTTTATTTTAGTAAAAATAATGTTAATAAATAGAGCCCTAAATGAGCTGCAGAGTACAGTGTATGAGGGCTCTATTTACTACACTCCGCATTTAGAATGCAGAATGTAGTGTGATATTTCCAACTGATATATCGCTGCTACCCATCCCCACGATTGCGACCCAACCTCCAGCACCTGCGCCCACCCCCCCGGTGACCCCCTTTAATTTTACTTACCTCCGGTCATCGCTGTGCCGGTGATGTCCTCCTTCCGGGGCTTCGGTCAGCTGGTCTCCCATCCTGCTGACCATCAGCTGTTCTATGGATAACACCAACTCCAGGTGGCGTTATTATCACAGGGCTTCCCCAATATTTTTTCACATTTTAGTTTTAGTAAATCTCAGGCAGATCGCATTTCCCATTACAATTATGGGAAATGTGAATTGTTTACTAAAAATATGTGATAATTAGGGCTTGGAGTAGAATTTTACAAATTCTACGCCAATTGCCCATTATGAAAATGTAGGTGAAACTAAAACAATGTGAAAAGGGTGTGAAAACACCATTTTTCACTTTGTTTTAGGGATGAGCGGGTTCGGATTTCTGAAATCCGAACCCCCCCGAGCCCCCCCGATCCGAGCCGGATCCGAGTCAGGTTGGAATTTTCCCGCCTGACTCGGATCTGAAATCGAGGCAAAACATCATCCCGCTGTCAGATTCTCGCGGGTTTTGGATCCTATATAAGGTTCCCACATCAGCGCCATATTTCACTCCGGCTATGGACAGTGAAGAGGGAGGTTGGGAGTTGTGCTGCTGTTGTCGTCCATAGGGGCTGTGTCCACTCCAAAGTCCGCAGGGGCTGGCTGGGCTGTGTTGTGCAGTCTGTTGTCCATAGGGGCTGTTTCCACTCCAAAGTCCATAGGAGCTGGCTGGGTCGTTTTGTGCTGTGTCCCATAAAGGGGTGTTCTGTCCATCAAGGGTGCTCCCCCCAAGTGCAAAAAAGAAAAAAAAAATCTGTTTGTGTGCATTGTAGCCGCACGTGCATCAACAAAGTAGCGCCAAGTGTGCGCCTGTGTCATAAGTAAAGGGCCGGCTGGCTCATCTGTTGAAGGGTGGTGTAACCCCCAAAGTACACTCCAAAAAAAGAAAACATTTTTTTCCTGTGTTTGTGACTTTTGTGCGCAGTAGCTGCACGTGCATCAACAAAGTAGCAGCGCCAAGGGTGCGCCTGTGTCATAAGTAAAGGGCCGGCTGGCTCGTCTGTTGAAGGGTGGTGTAACCCCCAAAGTGCCTGAAAAAAAAACAAAAAAACATTTTTTCTGTGTTTGTGATTTGTGTGCAGTGTCCCATAAAGGCTGTAGTCCTAAACGGGTGCTGTAGTGTTGTCCGGGGGGGTGATCTGTCCATCAGGGGTGCTCCCCCCAAGTGCAAAAAAAAACATTTATTTTATTTCTGTTTGTGTGCGCTGTAGCTGCACGTGCATCAACAAAATAGCGCCAAGCGTGCGCCTGTGTCATAAGTAAAGGGCCGACTGCCTCATCTGTTGAAGGGTGGTGTAACCCCCAAAGTGCCTGAATAAAAAATCAAATTTATTTTTTTCTGTGTTTGTGACTTGTGTGCGCTGTATCCACACGTGCATCAACAAAATAGCAGCGCCAAGCGTGCGCCTGTGTCATAAGTCAAGGGCCGGCTGGCTCGTCTGTTGAAGGGTGGTGTAACCCCCAAAGTGCCGGAAAAAAACAAACAAAACTTTTTCCGTGTTTGTGTGCGCCTTAGCCGCACGTATATCAATATCACATTAATGGAGGACAAAAATTTGTCTGATAAATATAAAATAGCGAAAGGCCAAGAACCACTTCCTCCTAGTGCTGAAGCTGCAGCCACTAGCCATGACATACTGTAGACGATGAAATGCCATCAACGTTGTCTGCCAAGGCCGATGCCCAATGTCATAGTAGAGGGCATATAAAATCCCAAATGGCAAAGTTCAGGAAAATGGCCTTAAAAAATAAATTTAAATTGTCTGAGGAGAAACGTAAACTTGCCAATATGCCATTTACGACACGGAGTGGCAAGGAACGGCTAAGGTCCTCCCCTATGCTCATGACTAGTGGTTCAGCTTCACATGACGATGGAAGCCCTCTTCCCGCTATAAAAAGCAAATGAGTTAAGCTGGCTAAAGCACAGCAAAGAACAGTGCGTTCTAATCCTAAGAAGATATCACAAATCCCCATGGAGAGTCCAAGTGTAGCGACGGTTGCGATGCCTGACCTTCCCAATACTGGACAGGAAGAGGTGGGTCCTTCCACCATTTGCACGCCCTCTGCAAGTGCTGGAAGGCGCACCCACAGTCCACTTGCTGATATTCAAATTGAAGATGTCACTGTTGAAGTACAATAGGATGAGGATATTGGTGTAGCTGGCGCTGAGGAGGAAATTGACGAGGAGGATTCTGATGGTAAGGTGGTTTGTTTAAATCAGGCACCGGGGGAGACAGTTGTTGTCCGTGGGATGAAAAAGCCCATCACGGTCATGCCTGGGCAGAAGACCAAACATTCCACCTCTTTGGTCTGGAAATATTTCTATCCAAATACGGTCATCAACTGTCTTGCCATATGTACCATATGTAAAGGTGAAATAAGTAGGGGTAGAGATGTTAACCACCTACGAACATCCTCCCTTATATGTCACCTGCAGCGTGATCATAAAAAGTTACTGTCAAGTTCAGAAACTGTGTCTAAGACCGTAAGCAGTCCAGGGACACCTAAATCCCTTTGTCCTGTTGTATCCAAGTGCCTGCAAACCACACTGTCAACTCCCTCCTCGTCAATTTATTCCTCAGTCAGGATTGGAAGTAGTCCTGGAGGCCATGTCACTGGCATGACTGACTCTCCTATCCGGGATTCCTCGGGAGGATCCTGCATTGCTACGCCTACTGCTGCCGCTGCTGCTGTTGCTGCTGTGAGTCATTCATCATCCCAGAGAGGAATAAGGAACACCACTACTTCTTTTACTAAGCAATTGACCCTCCAACAGTACTTTGCGAGGAGGATGAAGTATGACAGCAGTCACCCTGAAGCAAAGCAGATAACTGTGGCCATGACAGCTATGTTGGTGTTAGACGTGCATCCGGTATCCACCATTAGTGCAGTGGGATTTAGACAATTGATGGAGGTAGTGTGTCCCCGGTACCAAATCCCATCTAGATTCCACTTCACTAGGCAGGAAATACTGTGAATGTACAGAGACGTCAGAAAAAGTGTTCTCAGTGTCCTAAAAACTGCGGTTGTACCCAATGTCCACTTAACCACGGGCATGTGGACAAGTGAGACAGGGCAGACTAAGGACTATATGACTGTGACAGCCCACTGGGTAGATGTATCACCTTACGCAGCAACAGCAGCAGCGTCACCAGTAGCAGCATCTCAGAAACGCCAGCTTGTTCCAAGGCAGGCTATGCTGTGTATCACCGGTTTCAGTAAGAGGCACACCACCGACAACCTCTTAGAGAAACTGAGGGAAATCATCACCCAATGGCTTACCCCACTCTCCTGGGGATTTGTGATATCTGACAATGCCACCAATATTGTGCGGGCATTACATCTGGGCAAATTCCAGCAGGTCCCATGTTTTGCTCACACAATAAATTTGGTGGTTGCGAATTTTCAGAAAAACGACAGGGGCGTGCAGGATATGCTTTGGGTGGCCCGAAAACTTTCTGCCCACTTTCGCCATTCAGCGACTGTGTACCAAAGACTGGAGCGCCAGCAAACACTCTTGAACCTGCCCTGCCATAACCTGAAGCAAGAGGTTGTGACGCGGTGGAACTAAACCCTCTATATGCTTCAGAGGATGGAGGAGCAGCAAAAGGCCATTCAAGCCTATACATCCACCTATGACATAGGCAAAGGAGGGGGTATGCACCTGACTCAAGCGCAGTGGAGAATGATTTTCGTGTTGTTCAAGGTTCTCCAGCCCTTCGAACTTGCCACACGTGAAGTCAGTTCAGACACTGCCAGCTTGAGTCAGGTCATTCCCCTCATCAGGCTTTTGCAGAAGCAACTGGAGAAAGTGAAGGAGGAGCTAAGATGGAGTGATTCCGCTCGGTATGTGGGACTTGTGGATGAAGCCCTTCATTCGCATTGCCAGGATTCGAGGGTGGTCAATCTGTTGAAATCAGACTATTACATTTTTCCCACCGTGCTCGATCCTAGGTTTAAAGCCTATGTGGTGTCTCTCTTTCCAGCCGACACAAGCCTGCAGAGGTGCAAAGACCTGCTGGTGAAAACACTGTCAGCTAACAGCTACTTCTTCATTTTCTCCCGCAACTGGGGCTGCCAGGAAACAACTTAGGTATCCTAAACAACCCGCTGGCAGTGATGCAGGGCAGACAGGAACAAGTTTGGACATCTGGTCCGGACTGAAGGACCTGCCAACAATTTCTGACATGTCTACTGTCACTGTATATGATACTGTCACCATTGACAGAATGGTGGAGGATTACATTGGTGACAGCATCCAATTAGGCATGTCAGACAGTCCATACCTGTACTGGCTGGAAAAAAATTTGGAGGCCCCTGTACAAACTGACTTTATCTTACCTAAGTTGCCCCCCCCCTCCAGGGTGTACTCCGAAAGAGTGTTTATTGCAGCCAGGAACCTTGTCAGCGAAAGGCGTAGTAGGTTGCTTCCACAAAATGTGGAGAAGATGATGTTCATCAAAATGAATTATCAATTCTTCCAGGGAGACCAGCCTCCAGAAAGTACAGAGGGACCTGTGGTTGTGGATTCCAGCAGGGACGAATTAATACTCTGTGAGGATGAGGGTGTACACAACACTGAAGAGTGTGAGGAATCAGTGGATGAGGAGGATGAGGACGACATCTTGCCTCCGTAGAGCCAGTTTGTGCAGGGACAGATTAATTGCCAGCTTGTTTTGTGGGGGCCCAAATGAACCAATCATTTCAGCCACAGTCGTGTGGCAGACCCTGGCGCTGAAATGATTGGTTTGTTAAAGTGTGCATGTCCTGTTTATACAACATAAGAGTGGGTGGCAGGGCCCAAGGACAATTCCATCTTGCACCTCTTTTTTTTCTTTGCATTATGTACTGTTTGGGGCCTAGTTTTTCAAACTGCCATCCTGTCTGCCACTGCAGTGCCACTCCTACATGGCCCACGTGTTTGTGCCGCCCACTCGTGTCGCTTAGCATAGTCATCCAGCTACCTCGGTGCAACCTTTTGGCCTAAAATCACTATTGTGAGGTATGAGGTGTTCAGAATAGACTGGAAATGAGTGGACCTTAATGTCATTGAGGTTAATAATAGCATAGGAGCAGAAAAACTTACATATTCTGTGATTTATGCTTTTTTCCCAAAAAATACAGATCCAAAACACAAAACCCAGAACCCAAAACACGAAAGGGTGGTTTTGGCAAAACCAATCCAGATCCAAAACACGAAGAAAGATCCAGATCCAAAACTAAAACACAAAACACGAAAAGTGGCCGGTGCACACCCCTAATTTATTTTAGCAAAAGGAATTTCATGGGAATTAATGTGTTAAATAACAGTGCTACGTATACTCCTAGAAAACTCCGGGAAAACATTCTAGCTGCCTCCACCCAGAGGCGGCAGGTATGCTTTGGCCTTGTGCTTAGGATCATTATGCTGCCGAAAGGTGTTTTCTAGCAGACTGAAGTAAGTTGCCTTGTAGTATCTCCCTGTATTTTGCACCCATATATGAATCCTTATTTTTTAACAAGATGCCCAGTCCCTACTGAGGAAAAGCAACCCCACAACATGAGGCTGCCATCCCCATACTTCACTGTTGGGATCTTGTTTGCTGAGGAAAGGACAGCGCTAGGTTTGCACCACACAAAGAGCTCTATTTACTACAATCCGCATATTGAATGCAGATTGTAGTGTGATATTTTCGACTGAATTCGCATTGCGAATTCAGGCAATATCACAGGGATTTAGTACAAATCCCTTGCAGGGACAGAGCTTGCAATCCCATCCACACACTAGTCATGGTATTTTCACAAAAAAATACTGTGACAAAGTGCCCACGTATGCACCGGCCGGCCGCCGCTGCTACCCCCCCGGCGCTAAGCCCCGCCCCGGCGCTAAGCCCCATCCCCCACGATCGCGGACCCCCCACTACCCCTCTCCCCACCCGGGACCCCCCCCTTAATAGCACTTACCTGCATGATCCGGGCCTCTGGTGATGTCATCCATCCGTCCGGTCAGATGATATCCCATACTGCACTGGGACCCGATCACCTGATGACCGGGCCGCAGTGCACTATGGAAGACCAGCTGACCGGAGGGGAGACATCACCGGAGGCCCGATCACCGGTCCCTGGAGTCAGGTAAGCAAAACATTTTTTTTTTGACATTTTTTTTTCTTTTTTTTACGGTAATCAGCGTGCGGTCTGTTTAGACCACACAGCTGATTACTGGGACCGACTCCCGGCTCTGCTCTCCCCGTTAGAGCAGAATAGGAGGCTGGTAACCGGGGGAGACCCTGGATAACGCCACCTCCAGGTGGCGTTATTATCACAGGGCTTTCCCCGGTATTATTTTACAATTAATTTTTAGTAACTCTGGTTGGATCACATTTCCCATTACAGTTATGGGAAATGCGATCTGATTACTAAAAATAAGTGATACTTAGGAGTTGGAGTAGAATTTTATGAATTCTACTCCAATTGCCCTATAGTAACTAATATACACTATGTGCCACTAGTTCCTTTTTCTTTTGTTCCCCTCTAAATTCCCATCCCCTATTCGTCGCTTGCATTTATCATTATTGCTTTTGTTATGAGTATTGAGTCAAATTCAGAACTGCTAATTCCAAATTACAAATGGTACTTATCTAAATGTGCTCTGAATGTTCTGCCAATGGCTCCTTAAAATAAGATCTTTCCTGTGCTGTTATCAGTCTGCTTGCTTTGTTATGTCTGTTTGTCTCTACCAGATTAAAATAAAGGATTGGAAAATAAGTCAACTTTGAGAGGGGAGTTCATTAATGATCAAACGACATCTAAGATGCGACATAAAGTAGAAAGGCCAGCAAACTCCATCAAAGAGATAATACACGTGTTTGTGTCCAAAAAATATGTACAGCCATGGCCAAAAGTTTGAGAATGACACAAGTATCGGTTTTCACAAAGTTTGCTGCTTCAGTGTTTTTAGACCTTTTTGTCAGATACTACTATGGTTAAGTAAAATTATAAGCATTTCATAAGTGTCAAAGGCTTTTATTGACAATTACATTAAGTTTATGTAAACAGTCAATATTTGAAGTGTTGACTCTTCTTTTTTTTTATAAAGCATCTCTGTTACCTAGGAGACTGCATGCTAATTCTTCGAAATGTTAAGCCTCCTTTTACTAGCACAGCAATAAACACGTTTGCATTCAGCAATTGTACTAAGGCAGTTACGACCAAAGCAGATATAAATCAGTACTGTAGAAACAATTCAGTTACTTCTCCATTATTTAACTTATATTCTACATAAGTGTAATACAAAAACTATGCTACCGTGGAATTCTTTTTTTAATTTTTTTAAATACATAGTTTTGTTTGTAATTTTTTTTTTTTTTTAACAATTTTTTAAAACATAGGGCCTGATTCTGAACAAAGGGCCTGATTACATGCAAATTCAAATGCAGCTGCAACTAGCAAATTTTTTTCACCTTGAATTTACTTTACCTTAAATTCGTCGGACGCATCTCGGTCGTTTCTCACCATCCGTCAGATAGGTGTTACTGGGTGGCAACTGGACGCCAACTGAGAGAAGGTAAGAGAACCCTCTCTTGGGCCTTTAATGGATATGTAGCCAAAGGTACAGTATATTCTGAGTCGTGCTGAGCGGATGCTTGTTTCAGTCTTATCTCTTGCACGGGATAGCTGTAAGTGCTGCTCTAGCAGACGGAGGGCATGTGGTAGTGATCGGGGCTACATACAGAGAAGTGAGAACATTCGCAGAGATCCAATACTGGTGGATTAGACTTACATCTGCGTACCAGTGTTTGGAATTACATCAGAGGTGCATACAGTATGACCTAGAATCAGCTTCATAATCTCCATCATTTTGATGCCCTGTGCCAGAGAGATCATCAGCGCCCCCCCCCCCACATCATTCTTTAAAGGGCGTGGACTTGCGGCACTTCCCTGTAATGCATACCGAAAAATAAGCCAGACATTAACACAGAAGACCTCATCTACCAATATTGCCCACCAACACTTTTCCCTATGGCCCTTATGTCTGCATTCCCAGTACCTGCACCCTTAAGTCTGTGCCCCAGGCCAGGGGCTGGCTAGCACATTTTTTTCCTGGGGGGCAAGCACAGACTACTAGCCCATGAGGAGTGGCCTGTCCTTGCATGCGTTAAGCATTAAAATAAATGACTATCTTCCACAACACAAAAAAAAAAATAATCCCAGCCCCCACCCTTGTTAAATTTAATGACTATCCCCATCCACACTCATAAATAAATAGCCCTGCACCCTCCTCAGTTAAGAGGCTTCCTCTCTCCCTTCCCTTTGCACTCTCCGGCATCCAGCATTACAGATGTCAGTAGAGCCTGTGGGCTTGTGTGAGCCGTGGCCAGCGTCCCATGAATGCTCAGGCCACACCACATTGACCACACATACGCGGCCTGGGGCAGCAGGAGAACTGCACGGCCGATGGAATCATGAAGGTCGGCCCGGGGGGGCACAATCCCAGCTTACCCCCTTCCCCATGCAAACTGCCACCAGGCACAGGGAGGAGGAGGAGGCGGCAGCAGCACAGACTTCATGGAGAGGAGGATGGAGAAGGAGGCGGTACAAGGAGGAGAAGGCACTTTGTGGAGAGACGTCATGACGTCTCTCCCCGCACACAGTACAGGATACGGGACAAGCAGAGCTCCGAGTGAGAGAGGGTGCTGCCTGGGCGTACCGCTACGTAACATACATCGCTGGCGGGTGCCCGGCAAATACAGATGGTGGTGATAGCCAGTTCCGCCCATGGCATCCGGCATTCTGTGCAAGGGCACCGGCCACACCACCCTAGTTACGGCCCTGAACTCCATACTGCATGTTTTATTTATTTTTTTAAATGCTGTTAATGATTTAAACCTAAAAATGCCTAAATAATGTGCAGTATTTATACATCATAACTTTTGTAGAGGTTTTAACTTCTGATATCAACACTAATTAAGCTGCAGCATAACTATTGAAGGTGGTGCGGTCAATATCCCGACCGCTGGGATTCCGGCGGTACCGATGCTGGAATCCCGACACTAGTCAGAATACTGGCGTCAACATCCCAACCACCAGGTAAGTACTGGGGTTAGGGTTAGAGGTTAGGGACTAGGGGTAGGGTTAGGGTTACGCAGTAAGGGGGAGGATTAGGTTTAGGGTGCAGGAAAGGGGAGGTTAGGTTTAGACACTAAGGGGGGAGGTTAGGTTCACGCACCAGGGAGGGAGGGTTAGGGTAGGGATAGGGTTAAGATACTGACCAACAAAGTGTCAGTATTCTAACCCAGGCTTGCCTACCCTCCCGATTTGTACGGGAGCCTCCCGAATATCGGGTGCCGCTCCCGACCCCCCGGAAAGGCAGGCAAGCCTCCCGGCTGCCGCCTGCCCCCCCCCCGTCCACTAATAGAGATCCCTGCAGCGGCGGGGGGTGATGACGCAATTCGCGCTGAATCACGGCCCCGCCCCCTGCTTCACAATGCCTTTCATTTTGGCATTGGGAAGAGGGGGCGGTGCCACGATGACGCGATCGTGCGGCCCCACCCCCAATACGGCATCAACAGGCATTCAGCTCCCTCCCGGAAGGAGGGAGCTGAATGTCGGTAAGTATGTTCATCGGGATTCTGACCGCTGGCATCCGAAAGCCGGCATCTTGTATGTATTCCCTTTTAAAGCAGACATGTTACTTAAGGTCATATGAGGACCTGCTTTGTTTAATCAAGGATTACTAAGTGTGGGCACATGCAGCATATATAGCAATATTTTTCTGCATCTCCTAAAATAGACATTACATTTAGTTCTCATTCCAGTGATTAGCACATAACAAAGGAAGAGGAAAAGAGTGGGAGATTTCTTACACAATAGGATGTCTCCTTTCATGTAAAAGCTCCATGAAGGCAAACACTTATTGTAGAGCTGTCACTCGTTTTAGACATGGTAAAACACAACATGACAGTCTAAAAGGTTAGGATAAGTGTTCGCTCATCTAAAATAAATGAAACATTTATGGTCTGAATTAGGGGTGAGCGGGTTCGGTTTTACTCGGATTTACTCGGTTCTTATCGCCACTTTACCGCAAATTCGGATTTATTATATTGGCTATCCAAAACACATGATAGGCGATAGCCAATAAAATGCCGTTTAAAGATCCGAGTAAATCCGAGTAAAACCGAACCCGCTCACCCCTAGTCTGAATACATATTGTCGCAGCACTAAAGTAAAGATAGCATGTTTAGCAGGTAATGTCACTTCCTACAATAAACATACACATATAGGACCTGATGCGGATTTTAACTTCAGACCGCAGAAATCTGCTTAGTTTTACAGCGCAATATGCAAAGTGGTATTTTGAATCACGTTAACTTTTTGCTTCTTACACCTGTATAGACAGGGGCAGGCAAGTTACTTACCGCCAGGAGATACTCATGCCATATAGGTGGCCTTAAGTCTTCCCTACAACAACTAAATCCCAGTTATCATTACCCAAATAACCTGTAGTACAGAAATGTAGAGTGGATTAACCAAAATCACAGGCAACATAGTCCTGATAGGAGTCCAATGAAGTCTAATATGAGAAAGATACTCACAATGCTTAAAGTATATACAAAAACAATAAGAATGAACTACAAAGATAGTCGCAGTCAAATAATATTCTTGTAAACAAAAAAGGAAAATAATTAACAGTCTTTTTGAGGGGACCTGTGGCGTCTCTTTTCTTTGCATTATGTGCTGTTTGGGGCATTGCTGCCTGACATTTTTAATTTTATAGTTTTTTAGCTGGAGTTGCCCGGGATTTTAAGAATGTTTGTTTATACATCATCCTCCAACAAACCTCTCCTTAGGCAGGCCTCACGAAAAGTGTGACAAATTTCCCCATCCACAGTCCTAAGGTCTTCGAAGAAAGTAGGACCTGTAACGGTGTAAAGCAAACTTCGGAGATAGAAGCATTCAAAATTTGTTGGATGTACAGTGTAAACACGGCCAAGAGCTTTTGTTGCTCTGATACCAGGATGACCATCTACAGTGACTCCCTGTTTTCTGTGCATAAAAACTTATTGGCAGCTCACAGCACAGCAGGGTCCTTGCAAAGTCATAATTTTGACACAATTGGAAGAAAGAACTGAATGTTGTTGCATAATTTGGTATAGTCAGATAGCTGAGAATGCAGGCAAAGCCTGGTAAAGCTCTCTTCAATAATAAACATTAAGACCATAACAAAACATGACAACACAAAACACTCGCTCCGAGGCCCTACCCAATGAGCGTACAGCAAAAATTTTGTTTTTTAATTAATTAAAAATTAACAGTAATTAATTTCACTTTCAAATATTTTTAGTTGCCTCGGCCGTGTTTTAATACGCTCGTATGTAAAATTTCACGATCTTGGCTTGTAAACTGTGGATTTGTATGGAAAAACAGAAGGACAAATTTTCGCTTTTACATAGTAGATTAAACTGCCATCCTGTCTGCCACTGCAGTGCCACTCTGTGCCATGTTGGAAGCTGAACTGCCACATGTTAGTGCCGCCCACTGCTGTCGCTAAGCTTATTCAGCCAGCTAGCTCAATGCAACCGTTTGGCCTAAACTGGATGAAATCAATATTGTGAGCTGTGAGGTGGTCATAATTGACTGGAAATGACTGGAAATAAATGTTATTAAGGACAAAAAGAGGCCCAAATTATGTGGTTTCAGCTGTTTTTATGATTATTTTGAAAAAATACAGATCCTAAACCAAAACCAAAACGCGCAAGGGTGGTTTTGTAAAAAAAAATCCAGATCGAAAACCTTGAAGGAGATACAGATCCAAAACCAAAACACAGGGGTCGGTGCACATCCCTAGTTTGGAGTATAATTTTCCGAATTCTACACCAATTGAACTTTAGTAATTTTACGTGAAACTAAAATAATGTGAAAAGGGTGTGAAAAACCCATTTTCACTTTATTTCATTAAAAATAATGTTAATAAATAGGCCCCCTTGTCTGCTTAAGCTCTCCAATTAAATACACTGCGATACGATAACCCAGGCACCGATGAATAATATGTTACCGCCTTCAATTCCTTCAAGATGGGAAGAACTTTTATATACAGTACATTACCGGGGAGCGGAACTTAGGGCCTGATTCACTACGGATCGCAACTGCGATTGCGCATGCAATCGGCCGCAGTGGAGTGTGAACACTCCACTGCGATCAGGACCCATCGTAGAGTGATTGACAGGAAGTGCCGTTTGTGGGTGGTGATGGGGGGGGTCTGTGAAATGCAGGCGTGCAAGGGCGTTTGAACGCCATTGCAGGGGCGTGTATAAATTATGAACTGCCATATGCAACTTGAGTACTCATAGCGTGCGATGAGGTTAGCAATTTCTGAGTAAGTTTAAACCTTGTGCAAGTGTGCGTGAGGCTTGATTGTACTCGATGTTACCGATGGTTTTGCAGTCTCGCTAAACACTACGGATGTGTGTAAGGTAAGGTGGGTGTCCCTATGTAGTGCTGTGACGTCATAGCGATCGCAATGGATTAGCATATCATCGCAGTCAGACTGCGTGCGTAATCGCAATTGCGATCTGTAGTGAATCTGGCCCTTATTTCTGAGCAGAGACAAGTGGGACTAATAATGTAGGCGGGCCATTCTGCTTTTCACCGGTGCTACACCATCTAAGCACAGTGGACCTCATTCAGAGTCGATCACTTGCTGCAAGCGATCGCTCTGAATGAGGGCGGCCACTTACTTTTTTAAGTGCCGCCTTCTGGTCGATCGCTAGGCTGTGGGTTACCACCCACAGCTCTAGCGACCGACCAGGGTGATGGTCGCGATGGTCATCACCATCGCGACCATCGGGGGTTACGACCAGACCCTAAGGTTGGGTCTGGGCTCTCTTAAGCCCCAGGGAACTTCCTGCTCTGTTTGAGCAGGAAGTTCCCCACTGACATCATCAATGATGTCAGTGGGGCCGCCCCCAAATGGCAAGCGTACTGTCTGGAACGCCTCCATTTGGCCGGGCATGCCCCCGGCCCGCCCAGCAAACGGGGCGAGCTGTCAATCAACATCGACAGCTCGCCCCGTATGCTACGAGACCCCTAGCAACGGAGTGCCCGTCGCTAGCCGGGTCTCGCGCATGTGCACGACGGAGCCGGCTCCGTCGTGAGCATGCTCTGTGGGGACCATCGACCCGGTTGCGAGTGCATCGGCGCTTGCCACCGGGTCTGAATGAGACCCAGTGTTCCTAATCGGAGAGCAAGCAGGGAAAGCTGCAAGCGCCACAGAATATTACTCACCGCACCTATGTGATCTGAGCACGGTGTATTTCATTGGAGAGCCTAAGTAGACAGAGGATTATAGCCAGGACTTTGATAGTTCATTGCAAATCAAACCTAATATTCACTCCTCATATTGCACCTGTTTAATACTTATGAATAATATGCCATTGACTCTGCTATAAATCATAAATCATATACTGTTTATTCTCAGTCTCCCACCGGATTACTTTGCCTTTTGTTTAGTTTGTTTTATCACTAGTGCCGCCAACTGAACTTTTATAATCTGGATTACAGAGATATATTATAAAAGAAACATCAACTGTATTGTCTCTAATAATGATACATAGGACCTGATTCAGAGATGTACACAAACCCGACCCACACCCTCCTGACTCCCCTCTCCTTGACTTACCTGCTCCGTGGTCGATCCCTCCCCCCCAATTGCTTAGTTGGCAATTCTGGGACCTTGGTAGACAATTATATGACCTCGGTGCAGGAGCTGGGCCCCCTAAGCCTTTGTGCCCCATAGCAATGGCACCCACTGCACCCACTACAGATAGTGCCATGCAGTAGCGTCACTGGGGGGGGTGGGCCGCACCGGGTGATACCAAAATAGCAGAGCTACTCTGCTATTTTGGTGTTACCCCCTTGGATGGTGTCACCAAGCAGCTCCTGTGACAAAGGTAATGATTGACGCGTGCATGCATGCGTCGTCCACACTATGGATCTCATTCAGACCCAGTCGCCGATGCGTTCACTGCGCGTGCACAAGCCCCGGAGCGAGAGAGAAACTCTCTCGCTCCAGAGCTCTCTACAAGAGGGGCGACTGTTGATGTTGATCTACAGCTCACCCCGTTTTGTAGGCGGGGCGGGTGGTTTCACAAATGGAGGCGTTCCTTAGCAGGAAGCTCCCTGGGGCTTGCGGTTGCCGAGACCCAACCTTAGGGTCTCGTTGCAAGCCCCGATGGTCGCGATGGTGTTCACCATCACGACCATCAACCTGGTCAGTCGCTAAATTGTGGGTGGTAACCCACAGCTTAGCTAGCGACCAGGAGGCCGCACTAAACAAAAGGAAGCGGCCGCCCTCATTCAGAGAAAGCGATCGCTTCTTGCGACCACCTCTCGATGAGGGCCTATGACTGTGTCCTGGGGCATGCCCAACAGCTTCTGGAGTGCTGGGCAAGCCCCCAGTATGGCGAGAACAGGGACCTGACTGCATGCCCCCAAAACGTCATCCTACAGGGGGCGTGGCTTCGTGACACCAAATCCAGTGACGTGACTGCGCCCACGCTCTGCATGGTTTAAATTAGAGGTTTTTATCAATGGATAGTGAATGTCGGGCAGCATAAATATATATTTACATGCATAAATAATAAAAGAAATTTAAAAATCATGATTGGTAAGTAACTGGTAGATATTTGTCTGTATTTGCTATTGTGTTTCCTATATTTACAGTATCTACATATTGCTACGCAAAATTTGTTTTCAAAATAAATATATGTTTACTTTGGTAATGATGCTAGTAGTCCTCATTTTACATAATGCACAATGATTCATATGACAAGAGTGATTAGTTTAGTTCAGCAATTTGCACTAAACAGTCTTCTCTGTCTACAACAGGATGCCCCCAGTTTACATTTCTTGGCAGAATAATGAGCTCATGAGGATAGTAACACTGATCCAATAAACCCTTCCTGTTATTTTATATATCCTTACCATTCCAGGGCTGCTCCTAAACAGTTTCTCCCTTTGTAAAAGTTTAGCCTGGCAACAGAGCATATTATAGACAGGCCTTTATAGGGATATGCTAGAAGAGCACTACTCCAGGTTTACAAAATAAATGTGGATGAAGAACAATCTGTATATACTGTTCAGTCTTTTAGGATAGTTCAGTCTTTTAGGAATTCTAAACTTTTCCCAATTGTCATTTACAGGACTGAAATGATGACTGTTACAGATCATCATGTCCATCCGTTGGGTGGTATAGATGGATACTGAGTGACACCAACCTATGAAGACATCCTTACTCTCTGCCTAGTCTTAGCGCAATCCTCCTTTTCCCTGGGTATACTGTATGAGGTAGCTTCATGTGGAGCTAACACAAACATTGGCGTCCAATTACAGTTGTCAAATGAATGGACGCCAGACCATCTGTCTAAAACAATAATCACATTTGTGGCATAGCTTCGCTCATTCACAGTTCTTGGGTGCGTACATCACAGTTGAAAACCACGGCATCATTTGTCCACAGAGTTGACACTTTATACTGATTAAGATTGTCACTCTGCATCTCTCTCCATGTTCAACACTACAATTATTTATTTATTAACAGTTTCTTATATAGCGCAGCATATTCCGTTGCACTTTACAATTGTAAACATTAATAGAACAAAACTGAGTAATAACAGACAGATATATAGGTAGGAAGGCCCTACTCGCAAGCTTACAATCTATAGGGAAATAGGCATTGATACACAAGGATAGGTGCTATATATTGCATTTTGGTCCAGCCAGAATGCACAGTTTCTTGGTTGGCTGCATGATCCAGTCACGCTGGAATGTCGACCAAATGTCATGAGGATGTGAGAGAAAGTCGATGAGTGAGATTGTGTGTGGACTGTAAAAAGGGATGTAATTAGATATGGAAGCTACGAAGGTTATATGGGAGGTTCTGGAATCTGATAAGCTTGTCTGAAGAGGTGAGTTTTCAGGGAACGCTTGAAGGATTGGAGACTAGAGGAAAGTCTTATTGTGCGAGGTAGGGCATTCCATAGAGTGGGTGCAGCCCAAAGAAAGTCCTGTAACCGTGAATTGGAGCAAGTAATGCATGGGGATGAGAGATGCAGATCTTGTGCTGAGCGGAGAGGTCGGGTTGGGATATATTTTGAGATAAGTGAAGAGATGTATGTTGGTGTGGTTTGGTTAATAGCCTTATGTGTAAGTGAAAGTATTCTGTAATGAATACGGTAGAAAACCAGCAACCAATGGAGGGACTGACAGAGTGGGGCAGCAGATGATGAACATTTCGCAAGGAAGATAAGCCTCGCAGCTGCATTCATAATGGCTTGTAATGGCGATAGCCTGTTTTTGGAAAGACCAGTAAGGAGGCTATTGCAATAGTTAATGCGGGAAATAATAAGTGCATGAGTTTTTGCAGTGTCTTGTGTGAGATATGGTCGAATTTTGAATATGTTTTTTAGATTTATGTAACATGATTTTGAGACAGATTGAATGTGAGGAACAAAGGACAGTTCAGAATCAAGGATGACACCAAGGCAGCAAACTTGTGGGGCAGGGTGGATGGTCAAGTTATCAACAGTGATAGAGAGATCAGGTTGGTAACTGTTATTGGCCGGTGGAAATATAATTCATTCTGTTTTAGAAATATTAAGTTTCAGGTGGCAATATGACATCCAAGATGAAATGGCAGAAAAACATTCAGTGACACAGACCAATACAGATGGTGGTAAATCTGGGGAAGATAGGTAGATTTGAGTATCATCTGCATACAGATGGTACTGAAATCCAAAAGAGTGGATTAGTTTGCCAAGAGAGGAGGTATAGATTGAGAATAGCAGAGGACCTAAGACAGAGCCTTGCGGTACTCCAACTGATAAAGGTAGCGAAGAGGAGGCAGAATCAGAAAAACGAACAGTAAAAGAGTGATCAGATAGGTAGGAAGAAAACCAAGAAAGAGCTGTGTCCTTAAGACCTAGGGATTGCAGTGTTTGTATGAGAAGAGAGTGGTCAACAGTGTCAAAAGCAGCAGAGAGATCTAGAAGAATTAGGAGTGAGTAATGGCTTTTAGCCTTGGCAGTGACAAGCTCATTTACTACCTTAGTCAGTGCTGTCTCTGTGGAGTGTTGGGAATGAAAGGCGGACTGAAGTGGGTCCAATAAGTTGTGTGAGTTAAGAAAGTGTGTGAGGCGGGTGTAGACAAGTCTCTCAAGTAGCTTGGAGGGGCATGGGCACTGGGAGATAGGACAGTCATTTGAGAGAGCGTTATGGTCAGAATTTTGTTTTTTCAGAATGGGAGTAATCACTGCGTGCTTGAACAGTGATGGAAAGTTGCCAGTAGAGAGAGAGATTACAGATTTTAGTTAGGGCTGGGATATGTACAGGATACAGAACTTTACTGATTTGTGAGGGTATAGGATCTAGAGGAGAGGTAATAGAGCAGGAGGATGAGAAGAGTGTAGATACTTCATCTTCGTTTGTGAGATCAAATGAAGAGAATGTGCCAGAGGGTTCAGGTAGGGAATTGAGCAGGTCACTAGCTGAGGAAGAGCCTACCATTTTGTTTTGGATCTTATCAATCTTGTCCCTAAAATAGAAAGCAAGATCTTGTGCACAGATAGTAGCAGGTGGTTTGGTTGATTGAGGGGTAAGAAGCAGTTTAAATGTATTAAAAAGTCACTTGGGGTTAGAAGCCTGAGCAGAGATTAGAGATTGGAAATATGTTTGTTTGGCAGTGTCCAGAGCAGTACGATAAGAGTGGTAGATAGTTTTATATGTGAGGAAGTCACTTGGAGTATGAGACTTTCGCCACTGACATTCAACTTTATGTGAGAGTTTTTGTAGATGCCGTGTTAAGTTAGAATGCCTTTTTATTTTGCCTGCTCTCGGGCACTTGAGTACGTCTCTCGGCACACTCAAACTAATTTTCAACAGGGGCCCCTAATAATGAATAAGCCTGTTCAAAAACACATGCAGAAACTAGCCCATTAAGGAAAATGCAATAGTCCCCTAGAGGTAAATTTACTAAAAGTCGCAATTGGTTCCATTTAAAATCCACCAAAATAGAACCAACATCCGCACTCAATTGACCACAATGTTTCTATGCAAAATAGATAATTTACTAACAGTTGATGTTGGGTTCCATTATGATTTCGATGGTGCATTGATTTCTATTTGAAGTTCTAATCATAAATAAATACCAGACGTCGGCGCTTAGTAGTTTCACAAAATACGATAAAAAGAAGTCCTTTGTTGTTGTCTCTCCATGGGTGGTCCATATGTAAATAGATATAAATAAAAAACAACTATTGGTATCGTATTGGAAAACACTAATTATCCTTTCAATATCCCATAGAGACAATTTTCATCTGTACATGTTCATTAGTAAATCACATGTTGCTTACATGTGGCATAGTAGCTACCCTTCTGTAAAGGTTTCTTTATGGATTATTCAAATGCCCCTATGTGTAATGACATCCCAAATGTACTATACACATCTAGGATAGTGGCTCACATGTATGGGTACACCAAGTAGGTTCTTTTAAATACTGTAGGTGCTTACATTAAGTTTACTTAAAATACTCAGGATCTCTGCACATCAAGGTATCATTTATGCCAGTGTCATCCTATCCTCAGAGGTTAGACAGAGTCCATATGTAAAGAAATGCAGGGGGATTTCATGGTGTAGTGTTTTCAAAATAATTTATTTAACACCAAATGAGATAAAGTTAAAAAGAGTGCACTAATACCAGATCTGCAGAAGCGCTCCTGGTCAACACTATACACGGACGTCCGGACATATAAATGGCGCACAGGATCAAGATCCCGACCTGGTACACAGTGCCAAACCACCGCTGCCCAACCAACGCGTTTCTACCCCGACTGGCGTCTTCTTCAAGGTATGGTAGCAGCGGTTCAGTGAGTCTCTTAAGTCTCTATTCCCTAAGAGACTTCGGCTGCGGGGTGGGTGGGTTAGGCTTAGGCTGTGGGTGGAGGGTTAGGCTGCGGGACAGGAGGGTTAGGATTAGGCTGCGGGATGGGTGAGTTAGGGTCAGGCTTGCCTACCCTCCCGATTTGGCCGGGAGCCTCCCGATTTTCGGGTGCTGCTCCCGGCCCCCCGGAAAGGCAGGCAAGCATCCCGGAAGCCTCCGACCCTCCCGTCCTCCCCCCTGAAAAGATTAGAAACCCCCGCAGCGGGGGAGCCGGTGACGCGATTCGCGCTGAATCGCGTCATCGCGGCCCCGCCCCCTGCGTCACACTGCCAAAAATAACGGCATTGTGAAGAGGACGCAATCGTGCGGCTCCGCCCCCGGCTCCACCCCCAATGTACCACCAACTGGCTGGCCCGCCCCTGGCTCCGCCCCCAATGATCGCCCCCCCTCCCCGCTGTTAGCTGACAATCAGCTCCCTCCTGGAAGGCTGGAGCTGATTGTCGGCAAGTAAGGTTAGGTTTAGGGGGAGGGTTAGGGTAAGAGTTACAATACATTAAAAAAATCTGTCAAGATTCTGACTGTCAGGATGACGCTAACAGTTTTTATGACTATCGGCATCCTGGCAGTCGGGATTTCGTATCCAACCTGTAAAAAAGTAGGGGGCACTGTATAACGGTAAAATAATATTAAAATGTACTTAACAATTAGTTTTTTTGGATGATTATACACCATAGGATTACAAAAATATTATATGTTCAGTCATTTTGGGGGGGCATAATGCACAAATTAAAGTTGCACTACCACCTAGGATCATTTTTATGCCCCCTCCTCCTAGTTTCTTCTCTCACAGTCCCGACCTAAAAAATAATGGGTGAGAATGGAAAGACCAATCACAAGCTGCAAATTGTGGCTCGTGACTGGCTCACCCAGCCACACACATGTCTCTGCCTCTATTCACCAGTGCCGTAACTAGGGATTCGCGAGCAGTGCCGCAGCACAGAGCACAGGACCCTGTGGGGGGGGGGCACCATTGCTGCGCCACGGACCCTGCGTGTGGCTTTCAGGATGCCTGGAATGACCCCCTGCAGCCACTATTAGCCTGTGGAACTGCCCGGACCATTCTTAGGACACCTTGGGCAGAACCGCCCCCTGGGTGTGATTCATGACATCACGGGTTTAGGGGGCAGGGCTGGCACAGGGCAGCATAGAGCCCCGTCACGGCACTGTTATTCACTGCTGGTAAACAAAATGAATTTGCCGGCTTAGAGCCAGCAGAACCATGGGAGAAGCGACTGCATTAGCTAGAGGTAAGTGCCCCCTTAGGAAAATATTTTTCTAGTTGATAATGCAGATTTAGGACTGTATTTACCATTTAGCTTTTAATCAACTACAATACATTTTTAAATGTGGAAGAACCCAGGAGTTTTACAAACCCATTCACAGGTATGTTCACAATACGTCCAGAGCCTCTTTTATGAGCTTGAGAGAACAATCTTCTATGTATCTTCTGCGCAGTCATCAAAGACTCAGCAGAGTAATTGGACACTAATTACTGGTTGTGACATCCATTGTAAATCACATGTACATTTCTATCTATTTCGAAACTCATTTGCAAAACCTCAGTAAAGCGTTACGGGAAACATTTTTAAGACAGTCGGAAATGAGCTGTGATAGAATAGGAAAACGAATTTCACGGACTGGAGAGATTTAGTCCTTGATTACGTTTTACCATATAATTGTATTCCTGTCATTTTTTTTTTTCAAACAATATCTCAGGATCCACTTTTTGGATAATTTCCTGACGTCCTTTCCAGAAACAGAGCAGAAAATAGATGAGGACAAAGTCACAAACTGAACAACGTGTTGTCCATTAAATTGCCTTAAAAGTTTGCCTGGGGCTCCCTAATTTGGAAACATAAAACCGGGACACCCATAGAACACTATACTTTTAAATGACAATTGCAGTGTAAGTTTATAGGCGAGGAGGAATAACACAGTGGCTAGGGACATGGACTGATATTGATATGTGCTAGAGATCGAGATCTGAATCTTAGTATCAGTTACTTGTGACTTCGGTCTTATCACTAGAGATATACTGTATAAAGCCATTTAAATTCTATTTGCCATAATATGACATATACTTCACTGAATACACTCTATAGCAAGAATCCACCAGCGCGAATCGCAATTCACTTAACTCAGCTTCGTTCCAGGCATTTTCTATTGGCAGAACCTACAGTGTTGATAGGTGTCATCGGTATACACTGGAGGTTAATCCACATGGCAGATAACTTAGCCAGGCTTATTGCTTATTAACAGGCAGATAACAGGATGCAGGGTAACACAGGGTTAATGCAAGAATGCAGATACAGCAGTAGGAGAGAGATCCAGCCCTGACCTTCAGGGTTACTGCAGGTTGTGTGTAGATGGAGTAGCACACACCTGTATATGGTGGCAGTGGCTCTTTAACAGTAATCGGTGGTGACACGGTGGGGTTACAGCGCACAACATTCCACATTTTGGATGCTTTTAAATGCATTATAGTCCACATTTCTGCAAAATAGCATTCAGCACATGTGACGTTTTATGGCTTAGACCGGCCATGATGTTTGGTTCTGAACGACAAATCAATTGCACCATCGTTATCTTTTGAATTAAGAAGACCTAAAGGTACGTACACACTGGGCGATTAGGAAAGACAGTACGATTAAGACATTGCAATCGTACCGTCGTTCCTGGTCCCCTGCAGTGCCTACACTGAGCAATCAGTCGTTCAGTGTAGGCGCCCTCCATCATTCCTGAACATTTCCAATCTGTCATTAGCGACAGATTGCCCTGCATGTTCAGGCGAACGACAATGTCGGGAACAACCAGCAGAGCGCGCATAGCTGGTCGTTTCCGACATAAAAATACACGATTTGTGCACAATTACTGAGCGATTGCACGATTACAATTGCAATCGATCAGTAAAATTGCCCAGTGTGTACGCACCATAACTCACACAGATGGAGCAAAGCAATTAGGTGCGATTTTGCATGAGAAAGTTTGTTTTATGAAACTCACAAACATTGCACAAATGTGCGCTTCGGAAAAATGTGAGATCAAATTAGAAATGCCTGTTCACGCTACTCGCGGCGAGGGTTATTGAGTTTTCTATGGCATGTGACTTGAGAGAAGTGCATGAAAAAGTGGGAACACCATCCTGGTCCTCAAAAAAGTAACAACTTCATTAGCAGGATCATACTGTATACAATAGAAGTCTGTTAGTGGGCATACTGGAGGTTTTTAAAAGGTGGCCAATGGCTGATTTGTGCATTTTAAAAAAAATATATAAAAAGTAAACATTTTCATTTAATCTACCTGAAAAATATTTTGATTCTGGGTGCCTAAACTAACGATAAAGTTGATTTTGGGGTAATCCAAAAATAACATGTACTTATTGGGTCAATTAAGCTAACTGAAATTTTCCAAAGCCTAATTAGTCATTAGAAGGGAAGGTGTCCAAGGGATTCTGGACTGTATCCCGACATTTTTACCTTACAATAAAGATTTTCCCGGTATGCAATCAGGAAGCCGGCTGACGTAAGCCCGACAGCCGGCTTCCCGACTGCTTTATCCCGGTGAGGGTTAAATGACAGGCGTCCAATTCTAGACGCCTGTCATTTTACCGACGACAGGAGACCGCATGCAATTACAGCCCCTCTTTGATTGTACACAATACAGTGTCCGTCTGAGAATTGGACCTTGTATTCATTCTTTTTCAGTACACTGATGGCAATTAGATTGGTTCCGAGATCTGGTGCAAATAGTACATCTTCTATGTCTGTGATAACTGTTTAGCTCTAGATCCTCAAGCACACAGCAAATGTTCTGACTATTGCAGCATTTAGGACTTTACTGTATCTCCTATTCCACAGATGTTTGCAGGATCACATGACTTTAGTGACTTTAACCAACTTTCATTACAGGTAAAATGCCCTATGGCTCCTGGGTCCATGTAGCAGCAATTTTTGTGGTGCTTGTCAGCTACATTTAATGCTGACTCAATACTTCTGTCATGCTTGCATGACGACACTTGCTCTACATTCTGAGGCCTTTTATTCCACCTTGTAACAATAGTAGCACCTGTACTTGGGTTTTTGTGCCCTTTGATAATAGAATAGAATTGTCAGCATTGGTCTCAACAGGGATGCACTTATGTTGCTGCAGTAGCTGGGCCTCCATTGATAGCTTGACAGTGCATGGTGCCAAAACTTGTACTAGAAAATCATAATCATAAGGTTTTGTAGAATCGCTTTTGCAACCTCCTCATGACAGAAAGCGTGAGTCAGCCTTAAATGTAGCCAACACAAATAAGTGGAAACCGCTACCTCATGACAATCATGAAGTTAATTGCTAAGATACAGACAGCATCCTATCTATATATTCATTCATATTCTTGCATACACTTGGCTTAGTGTTATACAGAGTGCACCTAAGGTTGATTCATCTCATGAAACCATTGTCTTCATAAGATGTCTGTAATGCTTCCCACATTTCTTGTGCTGTCATCTTCCCATGAATGATGAAATACATGTACCGTTAAACATATAGACCTCATGGTTTTATCTACATTATCTGGGTTGGGGTGCTCCCCAAGATAATTGGTGACTTTCCACAGCTTCTCCTGTTTGAACTGCAACTGCATGGAAAATTTCCAGGTGGCATAGTTTTCTGGGTCTGTTAACTTGGTAAAACCCATTCTAGCCCCTGTACTGTTCAATTTTCACCCTTAATATGAATAAAGGACTTTTGTTGTTACTCACACATATCCTTCTATTCCTGTTGCTGCAGCCACTTTCTCATGGTGTCAGAATTCTTCACACGCTGCTACATGGGTCCATGACCATGGCAGAACCTATGGTGGTGTCAGCGGTGTGCGGTAGAGGATAATCCACATGGCAGATAAATTAACCAGACTTATTGGTTTATTTACTGGCAGAAAATGGATGCATAGTGACACATGGTCATTGTAAGTACTGTATGTACATACAGTAGTAAGAGACAGATGCAGCCCGGAGCTTCAGGGTTAATGCAGCTGGTGGTGTGTGTAGATGGAGTAGCACACTCCTAATATGGGATTAGTGGTTCTTTAACAGTAATTGGTGGTGGCACAGTTTTTGATGCTTCCACTGTGTGGCACAGTCTCTGGTATATATGAAATTCTCCAGGGTACGTCCTCTTCCTAAGGAGGATAGACAGAGAAGATGCATGGAGATGCTGTACAGTAGCACATTTGGGATCCAGGTCAGAGTCGTGACAGTTATGGAAATCCGGCAGTGCCTGGCATGTAAACAGAAGGGAGACAGCCTAGAGTTCTCCCCTTCCAACGTGTTAAAATAACCCTAAAAAATTAACGAGGTAATTTGGTTTTGCGCTAGTGTGTTTTTTTGGAATGCCCGGCACGCGTCATGGTGCACTCCGACCACTTGGTTTTTGAAGATGCGGCCAGTGACTAACACAATGGCTAGAATTCTGGTGAGATGGAGAAATTTCTAGATTCACACTGATGAGGGGAACATTTATCAAACCTTCTAAAGAGGACAAGTGTACAATGAAGTTAGGTGCATGGTGAACCACTGAATCTGTGCTGTGATTGTGGGATCCGCACAAGCAAGTTTAAAAAGTGCTGTAACCACACCTATGGGCTCTCTGAGGATACAACCCAGGTCGGGCTGTGGCTGCCAAGCAGGGCAGTAGGACTGGAGGCCAGTGGGGCATACATGCTAGAAGCAGGCGGGACTGAGACTTTGGGGTAAATTTACTAAGATGGGAGTTCTATTAAGAAGTGATGTTGCCCATAGCAACCAATCAGATTCCGGGTATTATCTTCTAGAAGGTGATAGATAAATGAGAAGTAGAAGTAGAAACTTCTTAATAGAACTCCCATCTTAGTAGATTTACCCCTTTGCGTGAAGTTGTGTGCAGACTACAGTAGCTGCCCTTAATAGTTAGGGCTGAAGATCTTAGGTAGTGTTCCTTATTTTCTGTTACTGTATGCTAACAATATTAAAGCATCATTCTGCTTGTGTTAGCCTGAACAAGCTTTTGGAGACCCTTATTTGAGCACCCAAATACAGCACCACTGACCACTCTACTGTGCAAAACACCTAAGATCATCACATTATGGTGGAGAATGTAAACAATTGAGATCTACACAGATATATGTGGATTGTAACAGCAGCTTAATGGATAATACGGATGATTTCTGCACAGCACCAGTTCATGGAGACAAAAGGACTCACTTACATGAAGTCCAGGGAGGTGGTGAGTGACAAAAAGCCTGTTGAAAAGGAATGGCGGATCGATTCCCGTCAGCGGCAGCCCGACATCAGCAGGGTTCCGAGCAGCGGAAGGCCGACAGCGCTGGAAATCCCGATCGTGGATAGGTGAGTATCTACTAACCTAACCTAACCCCCCTAACCCTAACCCTCCTTAGGAGTGCCTAACCCAAACTTCCCCCCCAAGTGCCTAACCATAATCCCCCCTTTAAGTGCCTAACCCTAACCACCCCCTTCCCCGCTGTCTAAACCTAAGTCCCCCGGGGGGTGCCTAACCCTAAGTCCCCCCCCAGGGGTGCCTAACCCTAACCCTCCCTCCCCCTAGCCTAACCCTAACCCTCCCGGGGGGGTGCCTAACCCTAAGTCCCCCCCGGGAGCCCTAAACCTAACCCTCCCCCCCCCACGGCTGTCCGCTCGCAGCGCCCGGCATCCCTACGATCGGGATGCCTGGCGCCGGTCTCCCGGCATCGGGGAAATGCGGGCGTCTACATCTAGATGCCCGGCATTTCACCCATGCCGGTATATGACAGTCGGGAAGCCGGCTGCCGGTATTTAGGCAGTCGGCTTCCCGATTGCTTCCCGTTTAAAAGGTGTTGTTTAAACAGAAAGGTTAAAATCAAAAGAAAAAAGGATAGAAGTGCAGAGCACTCCCTAATTAAGATGAAAAATATACAACATTTTTTTTTACTTATCTTTGTAATAGCCAATTATGTCTCCCCTTATTGACCTTCCGCGAATGGTGTAAGTATTGTATTAAAACACACAACATGCAGAGACAACAAAAAATGGAAAGAATATAGTGCAGATAATTCCACAACAATGTTGTACATGGATAATAGTAGAGATGAGCGGGTTCGGTTCCCAGAGAACCAAACCCACCCAAATTTAGCATATCCGAGTTGATCCCGCCTTACTCGGTTCTCGAAACTGAGGCAAAACCATAGAGATGGAAATCTCATGGTTCGGGAGCTTTCGTCTCTATGATCAATGTAGTATATAAGGGACCACGCAACGGACGCCATTTCCACTCCGGCTGTGTAAAGTGAACAGGGAGGGTGGGTAGTGTAGGGCTGGGAGAGGTGCTGGTGCTATCTGCTGTGTCCTGGGGTGGTGACTGCTGATCCATTCTGGTCTCTGGTCACGGTGCTGTCACTGTCACTGTGCTGTCTGGTGATCCATCTGGGCAGTCTGCTGTGTCCTGGGCTTGTGCTGTGTCCATCTCTGGGCCCAAGTTCTGGACTCCAAAAAAAAAAAAAGTAAAAAAAAATAAATCAAAGTGTCTTTAAATTTTTATATTTTTTGTGTGTCCATGTGGCGTTAACAGGCTTAACCACAGTAGTGCACAAGAGCCAGCCAGCAACGCACATTGCAGCCTTGTGCTGCCTGACTCCAGTCGTTCTAAAAAACCCCAAAACAATAAAAGTGTCATATTTTTTTCTTGTTTGTGTGGGTGGGTTTTCGCCATAACTGCTGTAGTGCACAAGATCCAGCCAGTAACGCAAGTTGCAACCTTGTGCTGCCTGACTCCAGTCATTCTAAAAAAAAAATACAATAAAAGTGTCATATTTTTTTCTTGTTTGTGTGGGTGGGTTTTCGACATAACCGCTGTAGTGCACAAGATACAGCCAGTAACGCACGTTGCAACCTTGTGCTGCCCAACTACAGTCGTGATCAATCGTTACTCTGGGGCCATGTTCTTCTGGAGCTGACAAACAATATAAATCATCATTTGTCGTTTTTTTCTATTATTTTTGTTTGTGCGCATGACTGCACGTGTGTGAATTTTGTAACCGCACCTTGGCTACACTATTGGTGAATGTGACACTGCTTCAAGACTGCAGAAAAAATATGGAGGGCTGTCACATGACAACTTCCTCGACCTCTAGGAAGGCCCATGCCCCAGGGTTTAAGTAAAAAAAAATGAAAGGATATTTGACTTTAGATAAACAAAAAATTGGCAATATGCCATTCACTACATAAAGTGGCAAGGAAAGGAAAAGGCCTTGGCTTTCTTACTTTATGAAGAAGACTGCTGATTCTGATAGCCCTTCTGCTTGTAGTAGTAGTGGTGGTGGTCCAATTAAAAATGTGAAAGTTGTTAAGACAGCTCCGGAAAAACCAACTGTGTGCCCTGAGAAATCGAAATCACAAATCCCTGAAAAGAGTGCAAGTGTCTCCGCGGCTGCCATGTGTGAGCCCGACCTAAATACTAGTGTACTGGAGGATCCTCCAAGTTCCAACATTTGTGTGCCCTCTGTAAATGTGGGGAAGGGCAGTCAACATCTTGCACACGTAGTCATTGAGGATGCTTCTGTGGAATTGCACATGGAGGAGGAGGATATTTTGGTGGATGAAGACGCTAAGGATGATGAGGATGTTGATGATGAAGATGTTGGTGTTGGTGATGAGGATATTGATGCCGAGGATGTCCTTTGTGTAAGTAAGGAAACAGCTGTTGCCCATGGTTTGAAAAAGCCGAAGCCCATTGTTGTCATGCCGGGACAAAAGACAAAAAAATCTACTTCTCACGTGTGGAATTATTTCCATCCCGATCCGGACAACAGTTGTCAAGCGATATGTGCCCGTTGCCATGTAAAAGTGAGTAGAGGGAGGGACCTAAACCACCTAGGAACCTCCTCCTTGTTACGTCACTTGGAGCGCATTCATCAAATATCAAAGTGTACGTTGCCAAGTTCCAAAACTCAAAACGTAACAAGTCCAGTGTCAAATACCTGCTCCCTCTCTGTGAGATCCAAGCGCCTTCGATCTCCAACACCAACACCTGCATCATCAACATCCTCATTCGTCATCGGGAGTAGTCCTGCTGCATCCAATGTTGGTATTCCAAGCATGATTGACTCCTCTCCTATCCGTGATTCCTCAGAAGGATTCTTGATGACTACGCCTATTGCTGCTGCTGTTGTTGCTGTCAGTGGATCTTCATCCCAGAAGGGGACCAGGAGGAAGACTACTTGTAGCGTATCCTCCAAAAAACAATTAACTGTTAAACAATTGTTTGCAAGGGCAAACAAGTATGACAGCAATCACACAGTTGCACAGCGGATTACTGACACCATAACAGCTATGCTGGTATTAGATGTGCGTCCAGTATCCGCCATTACTGCAGTGGGTTTTCAACAGTTAATTCAGATACTGTGTCCTCGCTACCAGATCCCTTCTAGATTCCACTTCACTAGAAGAGCAATTCCAAATCTGTACAAGGACATTAAAAAAAATCTTATTAATGTCCTCAAAAATGCCGTTGTATCCAGTGTCCACTTGACCACTGATATGTGGACAAGTGGGACAGGGCAATCTAAGGATTACATGACTGTGACAGCCCATTGGGTAGGTGTATTGCCTACAACAGCAACAGCAGCAGCAACATCTCCCAAAAGACAGCTGATACAGAGGCAGGCTACTCTTTGTATAACTGGTTTCACTAAGAGGCATATCACTAAGAACCTATTAGAAAAACTCAGGGAAATCATTGCTAAATGGCTTACCCCACTTGGACTCTCCTCAGGATTTGTGATTTCGGACAATACCACCAATATTGTGAGAGCATTACATCTGGGTGAATTCCAACACGTCCCATGTTTTGCTCACACAATTAATTTGGTGGTGCAACATTTTTTAAAAAGTGACAGGGGCATACAGGAGATGCTCTCGGTGGCACGCAAAATATCTTGACATTTTAGACATTTTGACGACGTCTAGTCGAAGATTGCATGACCAGCAGGTACTGTTAAATTTGCCCTTCCATCAGCTTAAGCAAGAGGTAATAACTTGGTAGAATTCTACCCTCTATATGCTTCAGCGGATGGAGGAACAGCAAAAGGCCATCCAGGCCTATACAGCAGACTATAACATAGGCCGTGGAGGGGGAATGCACCTTACTCAAGTGCAGTGGAGAATAATTTCCGTGTTGTGTAAGGTTCTCAAACCCTTTGAACTTGCCACACGTGAAGTTAGTTCAGACACTGCCAGCTTGAGTCAGGTCATTCCCCTCATTAGACTTTTTGCAAAAACAGCTGGAGAAACTGAAGGAGGAGCTGAAATGGAGCGATTGCGCAAAGTATGTCGGACTGGTGGATCAAGCCCTTGATTCACTTCACCAGGATCTAAGAGTCGTCAATCTATTGAAATCTGAAAAATATATTTTGGCCAGCATTCTGGATCCTAGGTTTAAGTCCTACCTTTTGACTTTTTTTCCAAAAGACCAAAATGTAAAACTATGCAAAGTGCTGTTGGTCAAAAAATTGTCAGCTGCAGCCGCATGTGAAACGACTTCATTTCGTCCTTCAGTTTCAACAGCTGCCAGGAAAATAAATCAATTTTCCTTACAGAATGCCTGCTGGTCATGCAGATCAGTCACCCAAAAATTACATCTGGTCGGGCCTGAGAGAACTGCCTACTAGTGACATGTCTTCTACCTTGACTAGGTGTGATACGGTCTCCATTCACAGAATGGTGGAGGACTATTTCAGAGATAACATCCTAATAGACATGTCAGACAGTCCCTTTCAGTACTGGCAGGGAAAAGAGGCAATTTGGAGTCCCATACACAAACTGGCTTTGCATTACTCAAGTTGCCCACCCTCCAGTGTGTACTCCGAAAGAGTTTTCAGTACAGCTGGTAACCTTGTCAGTGATTGGCGTAGGAGGTTACTTCCTCAAAATGTGGAAAAGATGATGTTCATTAAATTGACTTACAAATTCCACGAGGAAGAGCTCGACCAACAACTACATCAAAAAATGACAGAGGTGCCTATGGTGGAATCCAGCGGGGATGAATTAATCTTGTGTGAAGAAGAAGATGTACACACTGATGGGGATGACGAGGATGATGACAACTTGTAATGTAAAGCCAGTTTGTGTATGAGATTATTTTCTTTTCCATGTCCAAAGCAAATTGGCAGTTTGTTTTATGGGGGTCCAAACAAACCAATCATTTCAGCCACAATTGGAAGTCCTTGTCGCTGAAATAATTGGTTTGTTAAACTGTCCTGTTTTGTATACAACATAAGGGTGGGTGGGAGGGCCCAAGGACTATTCCATCTTGCACCTTTTTCCTTTCCATAATGTGCTGGTTGGGGCATTGCTGCCTAACATTTTAAATTAATGTTATGGTTGGTTTAGGAACCAATAATTTATTTTTAAATTAATTTATGATCAATTTAACAGCCAAGGGCTGCAACCAATGAATTGTTTTTAAATTAATTTACGATCAATTTTACACCTGGCTGTCGCTGTCATCGGCATAGCTGTGCAGGGGTGCTGTGCTCCTGTCTGTCAAGGGGCTGTTGCCCCAAATAATAAATAAACAATTTTTTTGTGTGCGTGTCAGCCACACCTGTCATCGGCATAGCTGCGCAGGGGTGCTGTGCTGCTGTCTGTCAAGGGGCTGCATGAATATTGCAATGAAAACTTTTTTTTAAGTTATTGGGTTACAAAAAGTTTTTTTTTTAATCTTAAACATAGCAGAAATGTTATCCTAACAGCTTATAAAGTTATATGCTCTAAAAAACTAAAGCCTATATTTGTAAAAAAACTAAAGCCTAATTCAGCCAAAAGAGAGACTGACACCACGGCTAAACATAAGAGTCACCTTCTGGATGTGAATTGTCTCATTTGCATGGGGAAAACACAACCCTCAGATGAGATGGATCTCAGCCAGTGGACAATATTGAAATCACCATTAAAAAGTCACAATGGAAGACCACAGTGTGGAGAATCTTTCTTCAGTCAGGAGAGGCCTCAGAGAACATGAAAAAAGATGCTCTAGGTGCTGAACTTCAAGGGATTTCTCCATCATGTTCTGCAGTGTAGAAAGGTTTCATTCACATGTTTTCTATAAAGCAGTTCAAAGTTACAGCCTTCAAAGTGTCTGGAAATTCCTGGCAAAGGTGGGTGTTATATATAGCCAAAGATTATTACAAGCAAAGGATTCATCTGTCCGGAATCTGTCTGGGAATTCATGGATCGTATTTGTCCTGAATGCACTAAGACATCCAGTTCTGTCACTGTGTTCTGTAGCCCACTTTATTCCTACCTGAATCGCAAACTGAAATACGGAATAGTAAGTACAGACAACATGGAAGCCTTTGTTATTCCACTGCCTCCATGCCAATCAATACCTCCCAGACTACACCCACTGGGGGGACCAGGTCTTGATAATGACCATCCCCATTTGTTGCTAGGCCTTCTTCTTCCAAACCATCATTCCTAGACTTCCTGTCCAAAAAGGGTAAGCAGGGTACAGAAGAGGAGCTAGATGTCCCCAATTACATTTTTTCTATCATAGATGATGTGGAGAGATAAAAGCTTCAGATGTTGGACTTTGAACAGGGGCTCCCACCTATTTGGCTTCCGTCCAGAGAACAGAGCTCTGTTCCTCTGGAACTGTCTATGCCTGAGCTGATAGGTAGGTAGTCTCTGTCTGTAAACATCCTTCAGGAGATGGCAACCCAGAATAACAACAACTATAATAATGTGGCTTATACTATAAAAGAAGAATTTCTATGAATACATTATGATACAGACTCTAAAGTGATTTATGATGATCATGATTAGATACTAGTTTTTGATTTTCAGGTTTAGAAATGTTTTTTCAACATATTTTATGTACAGACAAAGTTTATTCTTGAAATCTTAATCCTGATTTTTTTATTCTATAGAGTTGGCCTATGCTGTATTCAGATGGCTATTTTAAGAATGAAAACATACAAGAGATGGAGATGAGATATTGCAAATGTATCACATGTATGTTATAATGTGCTTATCTAAGGGTGGAACTGTGGAAGACTAATTTACAAGAAACATATTTACATAATTCCATATTTATAAATTGCTGTATGCTGTATAATGAATATGGCTTTTGTACAGCCATTTAAATGGAGAAATTAGGTAGGGTTCCTTTAAAACTGCTCCCAAGGGAAACTGTTTATCTAACAGAGTGTACAAGAGCTTGTCCATTTATGTATAATTGTGCTCAAGAGAAACACTTGGACCAAATATAGGGATGCAGCACAACATGAGCATCTCTTAAAGGAATTTAGTTTCATTTTCCTTGCCGAAGGAAATAAGACCATAAGAGCAAACTTTGTCTATCTCATAATATCAGTGGGTGTACAGGGGCCGTATTACCTGAGGACTGTAATGAAAGCTATAAAGCCTTGATAATCTAATCAATTGTTGTTTGCTGCATCAACCCTGAGAGACATGTACTCCCAGATAAGGGCTAGATCTATTTATTTAATTAATTCATAAAATAACAAATTCTAAGTACTCTGGATTGAACTTTATTACTATATGCAACAATGGAACACCTGATAAAATGTAGACTTCTACAGTGTCCACTGATAACCAGCCTGATCCCTTAACAGCAACATACCCCATATGGCCAACTCATCATAACATGACACCCAGTTTGCAGCCTCCTCTTCCTTATGACACTAATCCAGTTGCCATGGTTGATAAGTCAGCCACGTGTGGTCCACCCAATTTTTGGCCTTCTACATTCAAAGTTTCTAACATTCACATATCTAAGAGAAGTGGACAGTGGGAACATTGGCAATTTGAAGGCCACTAACTGTCCCTGTACAGGTCGGAAAATTCCGTTACAGAAAAGAAGGTTTGCAAAGGATTATTTAAGTCAATTGTCTATTTATTTTTGGAAAGCACGCTTTCTGGTCCACTTCTGGGATGAAAAAAATAAACTCCCAGCAAGCAGGCATGGCGCAGCCGCACAACGTAATACTTAAACCCTAGGTCTGAAATGTTGCATTTGCTGCTCAGTTCCGCTTGTTCACAATATATCTCATATGGTTAAGTGGACAGTGGGAACAACGGCAGTTTGAACTATGTTTTTTTTTATGTCCCTCTACAGGTTCGGAAATGCCAGTTTATAGAAGATTTGCAAAGCATCATTTAAGTCATTTGTTTATTTATTTTTGGAAAGCACACTTCCTGGTCCCCTTGTGAGCTGTGAGGTGGTCAAAACTGACTGTAAATGAGTGGAAATAAATGTTATTGAGGTTATTAATACTGTAGGAACAAAAAAGGCCCATTTTATGTGATTTTAGCTGTTTTTTTTATTTTTTAAGAAAAAATCCAGATCCAAAACCAAAAACAAAACACGAAAACAAAACACGGAGGTGAGGTTTTGGCAAAACCAATCCAGATCCAAAACCAGGGGAGATCCAGATCCAAAACCAAAACACAAGGGTCGGCGCACATCTTTAGATAATAGTAAGTAACCATAAATCGAGAGGTTTACAACTCTCATAAGCTATGCAGTAAAATATTTCCACATATATTGTAAAAGATTCTACTTTCTCAAACATTAAGAAGAAATCACTTCAAGTCATAAATTGCAGAAATTAAAAGTTTAATACATTTCAAGATAGAGCCCTTATACATGAATTAGGATCAAATGTCCAAAGATATACATTTAAAGACACCACCATAGGTGAAGTTGGACTTGTACCAGGATCAGGTCATAACAGAGCCTGTAATCAGCTGAAGAGATGTTCTAATACCCAGGATAAACCTCAGCCTTCTTCCAGGGACATATTCCACACTGATTCGGGCAAGGTATCAACGTTCCCCTCTATAGCCAACATGTTTCAACCTTTCCAAAGGTCTGTATCTAGGCAATGAGAGTCCTACTACCAAGGCCTCCTTATATCCCCTTATCAATTAGTGCCTGATGTCTGGGAGGAGCCATCTTCATTACAATATAAATAATTAAAAAAATACAGATTCAATTAGTCTCATATCAGACAATCTATTTTAACTATACATGTATCATCATATCTATCTAAAAAGTATAAAAATTAAAGCTTTTAAAATGTTTGATCAGCGACAATCACCGGAAGTCGCCGGACCCGCTACTTCTGGTTCATGGAAACCTCTGGATATTATGCAAATGTAACTAAACGAATAAAGTTGGTTGATGGGTCCATAAGTTTCACAACTTCCATTAGGCTTGATATTAATGCCGTCATCGCATCACCGGAAGTGACGTCTCACTCTCTATGTATGTTAGAATTAGTAGGAATTCAATCATCCAAGTCACATTACCAGAAGTGATATGCCGATATACCAAAAAACGGACGTTATGCCACAAGGCTCACAATGCACTCTCGATTTTTGTAGTCTTATACATCCATATTCAATCTTCCGAATAAACATTATTAAAATATGCACTGCTCGTTTTTTCAAGTAGAATAGTTTCCTTAAATGAGTTGGCATGTACAAGTTTCGTTTTTGTAAATATACTGTAAAAGAAATCCAATCATCGTAAAATAATCTCAGTATCCCAAGGAATCATAGTTGCCATTTTACTGTTGGAAAGAGGGAATTGTGCAATTAACACATATGTAAAAACATATATTTAAAATTATTTACATTTATATATATATATATATATATATATATATATATATATAGATATATATATATAAAAATCCTGAAAAAAGGGCACTCACCCACAAGAGACAACACAGCTATCACCACAGGTAGCTGTGTTGTCTCTTGTTGGTGAGTCTTGATAAAGGTCCTGTTGGACCGAAACGTCGACGCATGATCCTATGATGAATTAAAAGAAGAATTCCTTTTTATACATTAAGTGGTGAGTGCCCTTTTTTCTGGAATTTTCTATTTTTTGGGCTATATGCCTTTAAAGGAGCACCCCTAGACACTACATGTTTGGTTCAGTGTGCAGTCATTTGTGATGTATATATATGCATGTCTTTCTAGACCTTGTGGCAATGCTCCACTAATCTAACTTTTAATGGTCTCAAGTTTCTCCCAATATAATACCTATCGCATTTGCAACCGATATAATAAATGACATTTTTCGAATTGCAAGTGGCAAAATCTGTAATAATTTGATTTATACCATTTATCTGAACACATTTCCTTTCTCCTTTAATAGATTTATACATACTACACTGACCACATCTCTGAAATCCTTGTGTTAAAATACTTCCTTTCCTTCAGGTGGAGATAGGGCATCCTTAACAATTTTATCTTTAATATTCTTAGCTCTCGGTATATGAACTTAGGTTTGTCAGGAAGAAATGGTTTTAAAATTGGATCCCCTTTCAAGATGGACCAATGATTTTTTATGATCCATTCTATTTGTTTGTACTGTGAACTAAATTATGTCATGAAAGACAAATTAAAACCCTTATCTACCTTTTCAGTCTGTTTTTGTTCCAATAGATCCTCTCTATTCAGATTATTGCACTTTGCCATGGCCTTCTCGACTTTGTCCTATTTGTATCCACTACTATACTTTTAAACTGTTGCATCATACTTGTTGGTTGTTCCTTAAAGACTTTCTCATCCAAGCAATTCCGTTCGAGTCTCTGTAATTGACTAACAGGAATTGAGTCCAGCCAATTTGAATGATGACAACTGTCTGCTTCTAAATATGCACCAAATCTGTAGGTTTTATATAGTTCTGGGTCAACAATTTACCGTTTTGTACATTAATAGTCAAATCTAAAAAGTTTACCATAGTATCACTAACTTCAAATGTTAATTTAATATTATAATCATTTTGATTTAAAACATAACAAAAGCTATCCAAAGTCTGACGATCCCCTTTCCATACAAATAAAATATCATCAATATATCTAGCTCAGGACACCAGATTCACCCCGAAGATGGTATTGTTACACACATGTCTGGTTTCCCACATACCCAAAAACATGTGACATATCTTGGGGTGAACTTGGTGCCAATAGCTGTGCCTACCTTTTGTAAATAAATTTAAAATGGAAATAATTGTTATCTAATATAAAACTTACTAATTTCTTAAAAAATTTCTGAAGTTCTCTATTAAGATCACTTTTTTCTAAAAATAGAGTAACTGTTTCTAGACTGAGCTCATGTTTAATGATTGTTTATAATGAGCCTACATCAGCCGTGATTAAGAAGTCATCTTGCCGGTCAATATTTTTTTTATAAATTTAATACGTCCATTGTGTCTTTAAGATGAGATCTATTATTTAAAAGTAAAGGTTGTAAAAAATGGTCTATAAACTCTGAAAGATTTGGATTCACTGAATTAACTCCGGATACATTAAGTCTTCCTGGAGGGTTTAAAACATCCTTGTGGACCTTCGGTAAAATATACAATACGGGTATAGTGTGTTCCTGGTTGATAATAAATTTAGATATAGCCTCTGTTAATGCAGTTATTTTTACATAGCCAGTAACCAGAGTGATTCAATTATTCAAAATGTTGTGTGTAGGATCACCTCATAATGTCTTATAATATCTTATATGTCTCGATATCCATTAATTGTCTCAAGCCTTCCTTTTTTCGTATTTTACACGGTCCATGAGCACAATACCCCCCCTTTATCCGCTGGTTTCACAATAACTTCTTTATTATCATTAAGATTTTTCAGTGCTTCACTTTCTTTTTTTATTAAATTACAGGTATGTCGAATTTTACTCTTGGGTAATTCCTCGAGGTCCCTTTGTACCAATTTGCTAAAGGTTTCTACAAAATTTCCTCATATGCATATAATAGAAGACAGATCATGGTTTAAAATGTGTTGAGGAGCTTTGTTCTTCATCAATATTTGATTCTCCTTCAGTCCTTAATGCAAAAAAATATTTTTAAAGTTAATTTGCATACATACTTCTGTAAGTCCACAAAGCCTTTAAATTTATTCAAACTTGCTGGTGCATATTTTAAACCTTTCTCCAGCACTGAAACTTCATGAGTGTTTAACATATGGTTAGTTAGATTAAATATCTTTACTTTACTGCTTTCTATTGAATTTTCATTGACCACTACTTTTTAATTTTTAAACACCTTATTCTTTTTTTTTCTTTTCAATTTATTCACCTTATTTTTCTTATCCCCCCCTTTTTCCTCTATGATTTGGAACATTTAATAATCTTGGGAGCCTCTTCTCCCCTGACCTAAAAAAAGTGGTTCTCGTTCCCTATCTAGGGGTTTGAAATCGATTGGTAGTGTGGATCAAATATCAATCTAACTCCCTATTTTCTTTTCTCCATCTCCTTTTGTGAAAATGGCGCCACCATATATCCACCCTGGAGAAGAAAGAAACTGTTGGGGATGATGGGGGGTTCTCCTATAGTCCATATCATTACACCACTTTTTTTGCTTATTCCTATTACCATTAATAGGTTCTCTTAATTATCTTTTTACAGGGGTTCTATTATTATACCATTTCTTGTGCTTTCTTTCAAACCCTCTGTAATTCCTATTATTTTCTGAATGATTTTCAACTCTTTCCTGTCTTGGGGTGATATACCTATCTATATTAGTGTCATCCAAAGCATTATTCTTTTCTAATACTTCATTTTTTTCCCTGTAAAATTTCTTAATTGCCCCATTCATTAATTCTTTCTCAATCCTCCTCAAATTCAACTCTATCTCTTTCTCCATATCTATAAAGTCATCTAGTTCTGAGAAGGGTGTAACTAGTGATTTTAATACTAATTTTTGGAGCTCTACTCATCTCTCTTTTATTATTAAATGCATTAATTCAAAAGAACAATTATTTATAATATTGTCCCATTCCCTTTGTACACTTCAAGTCCATAGGGATCAGCTGGTGTGCTATATATTTATCTATGGTAGTAACCATTTTGGAAGATGAGGATCTAGAGGGGCTAATGAAAAAATTGGAACAGAAACTACTAGCAGAGATTTTACTCTCTTTTAGTAGTTTCTGTTCCAATTTTTTCATTAGCCCCTCTAGATCCTCATCTTCCAAAATGGTTATCAAACATTATCTTTCTATTCTCCCTTACGGAAAACATAATGGCAGCAAAAAAAAGAACAAACACCTAAAACAGATACCAATACAATATACAAATAACAGATAAGTGGCAATATTCAACAATTGCGCCTAGGCTGCTCTAGTGAGACTCTTCTAAAGAGGAGGTATCCTACTTTATCTCTCAAAAACTTAAAATCAAAAGAAAAAAGGAAAGAAGTGTCACACCTGAGCGCCCCCTAATTAAGAAGAAAAATATACAAAAAATGTTTTTACTTATCTTTGTAATAGCCAAGTACATCTCCTCTCCTCTTATTGACCTTCCGCAAATGGTGTAAGTATTGTACTAAAACACACAACATGCAGAGATAAAGAAAAATGCAGATAATCTAGTGCAGTACATGGATAAAAGTAATTAACCATAAAACAAGAGGTTTCACAAGCTATGCAATAAAATATTTTCACATATATTGTAAAAGATTCTACTTTCTCAAACATTAAGAAGAAAATCACTTCAAGTCGTAAATTACAGAAATTAAAAGAAAAGCTCAATACATTTCAAAGTAGAGCCTTTATACAGGAATTAGGCTCAAATGTCCAAAGATATACATTTAAAGACACCAACATAGTTGAAGTTGGACTCGTACCAGAATCAAGTCATAACAGAGCCTATAATCTGCTGAAGAGATGTTCTAATATCCAGGATATACAGGAAAAACATCAGCCTTCTTCCAGGGACGTATTCCACACTGATTCGGACAAGGTACCAAAGTTCCCTCTTTGGCTAAGTTATTATCTCTTCAACTACCCTTTGGTAAGTTAAGTGGTTTTTAGAGTGAATATTATGTATCATATTTTTATATATATTTTTAATATATATTCATATATATTAATCATTTTATATATGTGTTTTTATATATGTGTTAATTGCACAATTCCCTCTTTCCAACAGTCAAAATGGTGACTATGATTCCTTGGGATACTGAGTTTATTTTATGATGATTGGATTTCTTTTATATTTACAAAAATGAACTTGTACATGCCAATTAACTTAAGGAAACTATTCTACTTGAAAAAATGAGCAGTGGATATTTGAATAATGCTCATTCGGAAGATTGAATAAGGATGTATAAGACTACATATTCCACAGTGCATTGCGAGCCTTGCGGACTAACTTCCGACCCATAGAGAGCAATCTTTTGCAGACTCAGAGCGGGTTAGAAAGTGCAATGAAACATGTCATCTTGCTGCAACTGAGAAAAAGTGCCACTTGGAAGTGGGAAAAAGCAAAGAAGGAAAATAAATTTGGCCTACACTCTTAAATTTGATTATGGCTATGTTGATATGATTGTTCCATTTACAAGTGGTGGATCAAAACTACAAAACTACCCAAAAGAACTTGTTACAGAAATTGAAATTTACATATGTACCGTAAGTGGCTGGCGCTATGTTCCGTGTGAAGTCTAATGATAGACCCAGAATGCAGCCAGGAACAGCAGAAGCTTTCAACAAGGCCCCTCAAAAGGATAATTGTATTGTGAAGTGGTTCCGGCGCTTCCTGTGATCTAATGAAAATTTTTTCTTTTTTGTATTTTTCTCCAAAAAATATATGAAAAAGAAAAAGAAAATATATAGTGTAAAACCGTAACAATGTTTAATAAATAGTGAAAGGCTGATATAAACTCACCCTTTAGAAGTAAGTTGTAGATGTTGGACCCAATTTTCACCGTGGTCCTGCGGTGGTTGCAGAATGCAACGTTGGCCTTTAAGGTGAGGTCTTCAATTCCTCCCACACATAGTGTTGTAAATGGGGAAATAAATACAACAAGCCTCCATGCTACAGATCAATTTACCCAATCCAAGATCTTACACAATATGCAGTGTACTCACCTTAAATGGGATATATTATACGCCTTGGACATTCATTTTCTCATCCCGATGTCCGTCGATATATTACTATGGGTCCTTATACCCAGTCCAAAAATAATTGTGGATATAGACTAATTTCTTTATAAAACAGTAATTTATTTCTTAATCTGTATATGATAAAAAGGTCTTAGCGGTATGTAGTTAATTTCACCAGATCTTTTGACATACAACAATTTCTGTTTAAATGAAAATTTTAAATATATAAAAATGCAAAAATCAAAAAATAAATAAATATAGCAAAGATAATTCCAAATCTTAAAAGTAGAAAAAGGAGAAATGAATGAGTGGAGGATTCTAATAATGAATACCTAGCAACATGTTTCTCAGTTCCTATGTCTGCTTCCTCAGGCTGGACCAGCCGTCTCTACCCCTGTGTAAAGCGGGGTTGCTGGATAGTCACACATGCAAGGTTGGAGCTCCTACTGTTAAGGGACGTCTCTTGGTTGGCAGTATGCCACTTGATTTTTGAGTTTATTATTATTATTATTATTGTTATTATTATTATTATTATTATTATTAATATTATCCTTTATTTATATGGCACCACAAGGGTTCCGCAGTGCCTTACAAAGCACAGAAACACATGAGCACACAAGAAAACAGTTATTAACAGTACAAACAATGCAGGACAAGTACATGATTTATAAACATTGCTGCATAACACTTAAATAAGCAGCAGGGTGTCAGCAACCAAGTGTTAGGTGCCGTTGCAAATGAAAATAAAAGTAAGGCAAGGAGAAGCATGTGGGGAAGAGGGCCCTGCTCGTGAGAGCTTACATTCTAAAGGGGAGGGACAGATGGGCTAGATAGTGAGAAAGGAACATAGAGTAGTGGGTTTAACCCTCTTGCCGCTTGAAGTGGAGAAGGTGAGCAGGATAGATATGCTTCCTTTGCTGGGTCCCTTTCATGAGTGGCAGCACCATAGTGGAAGAGTATCTATCCCACTCACCTATTCCACTTCAAGCGGCAAGAGGGTTTAACCTAAAAAATCAAGTGTCATACTACCAATCAAGAGACGCCCCTTAACAGAGGGAGTTCCAACCTTGCATGTGTAACTATCCGGCAACCCCACTTTACACAGGGTAGAGATGGCTGTCTCATCTATGGTGATTGTACAGAGATGCTAGTGATCACTACGTGGAGCTAGTCGCAGCAGAGAACGGATCTGGGACTCCCACACATATGCTGCAAGGGTAAGCAGCTCTATATAAATACAGCTACAAGTAATATCTTTTTAACTAAGTGGAGTAAACATTACTTTTGTTGCTACGATCCAACAGAGATACTGTTACAACCTGTTTGTGGAATAATCCAGTTCACTCAATGAATTTTTTTATCATACACAACCTCCATTTAATATAATTGTGATACAGACTTTTCAAGAAGATTAATGAGAGACATACACATATATATATATATATATATACAACAAATATTTTTTCACAAATGATGGGATATTGAAAATTCCTCCCTTTTTTTCTGTTCTCTCCCTTTTTATTTTTTTTAATTTTTTATTATTGGATAAAGGATACATGTTTCTATTTTTTATTGATTTATATATATGTGCCATCTGCTAGCCAATGGTCTCATATTGAAGATGTTTAACATATTGTAATCTATATAACAAAGTTCTGCCATTAATAGTTATGTTTTAATAAATTATATTTACTACATACTTTTTGAGGGCAAATCAGATTGATATAGCGCAGTTCATACTGAAAAAGAAAAAGCTGCAAGGCTCACATAGGGAAGTTCCAATTCTAGAGGGGAGTCTGACATTATAGAAAACTACCAGATGTCCATTGGTAGTCAAGGTTTAGTCCAGGAGCCTGGAAATGGTCCAGGTCTAGTCCAGTGCTCCACAGGGAGTCCATGTTCATTCAAGGTCAAGTTCAAACGGAGTCCAGAACTGTTTCCGTTGTTTGCACACTATTATTTATTTATTAACAGTTTCTTATATAGCGCAGCATATTCAGTTGTGCTTTACAATTGGAACATTAATAGAACAAAACTGGGTAATAACAGACAGATATATAGGTAGGAAGGCCCTGCTCACAAGTTTACAATCTATAGGGAAATAGGCATTGATACACAAGGATAGGTGCTATATATTGCATTTTGGTCCAGCCAGACTGCAGAGTTTCTTGGTGGGCTGCATGATCAAGTCACACATGAATGTCGGCCAAATGTCATGATGATGTCAAAGAAAGACAGTGTGTGAGGTTATGTGTGGACTGTGAAAGGGGATGTAACTAGACATGGAAGCTATGAAGGTTATGTGGGCGGTTCTGCAATCTGATAAGCTTGCCTGAAGATGTGAGTTTTCAGGGAATGCTTGAAGGATTGGAGCCAAGATGTAAGTCTATTATGTTCCAATTCAATTGTTCAGGGTTTTCTTTAGTACTATTATTTTACAGACTATAGAGGAGAGTCATGGGAGAACAAGTCAGATCTTGGATCCATGTTTCAAGAGTCTGCCATGTTTCCATAACTAGTTAGTGTCCACGTCAAGTTAGAGTAGCCCACTGCAAATGGCACAGCACAATGCACAGAGCTAAACACTAGTAAGCAATAGTACTGTGGATCACCTCAGCTTTCTGGTCTTAGATTACCCTAAACTGCCAGGGCTATTACCCACCTCACCTTTTACACCTATATATGCTTATTATTATTTTTGTCTTCAAATGGAATGTTATTATTCATCTATTTTATTTTATTACAAAGAAAATCATTATTTTTCTTTGTCATCATGCTGTAAAGACTTCCAACTTTATATGCCTCATGGTTTAATAAGTTTACACTCGAGCGCTGCGCAGGTCACCGGGGAAATGGTGCTGCAGACATTTTCCTGACGATTTCCCTACTGAGCATGCACAAAGCGCCATTTTGCTGGTGATTTGGACATGCTGCTACTGCCGATGCGGAACTCTGGAGAGGTGAGTATTATAGAAATGGGTGCAGGGTGCGCGGTGTGGGCCACCTGGACCCAGGGGTCCGTGTGCACCATACACCCTGTTGGTACTTTATCTCAGTTCACTTTATTAGTGTTATGGGAAAGTCATTAATTGGGTGATCATAAATAGAAATGTGTAGTCTATGCAGAGCAGTAACTAGTTGGTAAATCCATATTGTTTCATTTATGTACCATTTAAGGAGATACACACTATTCAAATAGGAAATAATTTAATGAGTCACCTCATAGGTGACAAGGGACAGTGCATTAATAGCACTTAATATGGTACAGAAGACAGAGTACTACAGCACTGGTATTGGTATATGAATTGTAGTATAAGAAAAACACCAAAAAGTGACCATAAATATACAATATACAAAACGTACCGTGTAAGGGACATTATATACTGTAGATCCAATCAAGAGACAATAAAAATGACAATCACAGCACCAGGTATCATGTAGCTTCTATTAGGGGTTGTGGGTGAAGAGTGATGTTTTAGGTATCAAAAGCTGTGTCCATATAAATCTCTCTGTGTAGGTAGTATGCCATGGAGTTCTTGAAAAGTTAAATCTGGTTGCTGAGCAAGGCAATTCATTGTATGAAGATATTTAGATGGATGTACTCATTTAGTCATTTCGGGGTCACTGTGTTCAAATGATGGATTCATCATGCCTCCATCCTCAAAAGGATTAGACCTCAATCACCACCCCTCCTGGGTGGGGGGCCGCAGTCAATGATCATATGAGTGTGGATATCTGGTGTCCAAAGTTTTGCAAGTGGGTGTCCACTGATTTATCTGAAGTGCCATTTGCATAGGCTAGTCGTAAAGATGACCGGTGTTGTGTCATCTGTTCATGGAACGTTCGGGTCGTCTTCCCTATGTACATTAGGCCGCAAGGGCATTTCAGGGAAGGATATAACGTGGTCCAGCTTGTCTGTATAGTCTTGGATTGTTTATTCATTCTGTATAATAAGTCTTTGAGGTTAGGACCTCTCCTTACTCCTAGCAATGGAGGTTGATGGCCCAGGTTACCCAGATTGGGGTCAGTTAGCTGGAATGACCAGTACTTTTTTATTGCCTTCTGTGTCGTTTTGAGGTTTGTATCACATTTCACCCCAAGGATCATTCTTTCCTCCTGTGTTGGTCTTTTCTGTCGTGAGTATTCATTTCGGTACAATCTTTTTGCCCTGGTGAGGCATCTATTTATGACATTGTCACCTTAGTCCCATTGTAGGAAGCATGCCATTTTGAATACGTTGTATGTTGTGATATGTGAGGAAAAATGACAATTGTATTTTAATGGATGCACCTATTTAAGAGTAGCCATTTGGGATCTATCCACTCACATTGGAGGATCATACCCTTCGAAAAAGTCTGTTCAGGACGAAACACGTCATTGTCTCCTAATTTTGGCATCTAGACTAACAGGGTTTCAGGATTTGATATATTGTGGATCTTCCTTGGTTGCAGAAGTAGGAACTGGAACTAAATCTATTTCCTGTTCCCTTAGTATATTCAGATTATGTAACAATCAAGCTTTCTTTTATTGGTATCCAAGGATGAGTCCCTGTCTCTGAGACATCATTTGATACATAAATGACCAAAATATTTTTTTTTCCCCCCATTTATTTGAAAGGTAACAAAAGTGTTTTTTGTTGTTATATGTCTCTAATACATAAAGGTAAAAAACAAAACAAAAAAACAAACATGTTGCTAACAGCGCGTTTTGTGAAACAGTCAGTAACCGTGAGGGAACCTTTCCTTAGATATGAGTAAGTGCGCAGTGAGCAAATTATGTAACTATGGGGTACACAGAGCTGAAAACATACTGTCATACTGTCTCTACTAAAACATAATTATTGTAACATATTTACTTTTGTTTATTAAATATGCCCCCACAAACAACGAAAGGGGCAGTCCCACTCTGATATTTACTACACTGTTAGTTGAAGTTTAAATCTTGCACACACTCAGCCATGCTCAAGCACCCTGCAATATGTCTATACCCAGGGCCGAAACTAGGGTTTTTGTTACCCGGGGCAAGACAGTAATTTGGCGCCCACCAGCTCCCCCCCACCCCCCTCCCCGGTAATTGCCCCATAGTAATGCCCCCTGCAGCAGTTCCCCCATAGTAATGCCCCCTTCAGCAGTGCACCTATAGTAATGCCCTGTACTAGTGGCCATATGGTAATGTCCCCATAGTAATGCCCCTGTGGTGCCCATATGGTAATGCCCCTGTAGTGACCAAATAGTAATGCCCCCTAGTAATGCCCCTGTAGAGCCCCCTGGTAATGCCCCTGTAGAGCCCCCTGGTAATCCCCCTGTAGGTAATGCCACTATAGTCCCCCTGTAGTTCCCCCTATTAATGCCTCCGTAGTGGCACATACACACAAAAAATAATACTTCCCTTAAACCCCGCACCTGTGACTGCCGCCATCGGGTCAGCCGGCTGCTCCTCGGAACTATGGGAGAGACGTCATTACATCTCTCCCATAGTGCCTGTGGGGAGAGCTGGAAGCTGGAGTTCAGGAGAGAATTCCAGCCTCCGGCTTACGCGGCGCTGCAGAGAAGGAGCCAGGCGCCAGCTGGTAATAACATCTCAGCGGGCTTCCGGCTTGGAGTCTCCCTGTGGCGCCGGGCTGGAGGACCCTGGTGGCGGGTGCAACGGCGCACCCGGTGCACGTGCACCTCCAGCCCCCCCCTAGTTGCGGCCCTGCTATACCCCTGCGTGGATCAGCTTTCATTGAGCTCTATTGTAGAGCTATGGATGGACTGGGGCTCCGACTGGGGCTCCCAGTGCAGTGAGTTGATTTATGAGTTAGTAACTTAATACAGGCATAAACATTAGGGCTCCATTTAACATAAGCTAACAAACTGATATACAGTAATATTATGCAAAACTTTTTTTTTGTTGAAGTTACATGGAATAAAAACAAAAAAATTAACTCTCTTTTTCATGTAATTCTGTTTGCTTGGGAGTGGTGAAAAGAATAGACAAATCTTTAATTTGACATTGATTCCCAATAGCAGTTTCAATTTATTAACATATTACAGGACTTTCAAAAGACACCCCATCACTCTTGTGTCCTCGCTGAAACTGAGAATAGGTGTGTGTGTGTGTGTGTGCGCGTACATGCGTCTGCGTATATATTACAGATTTAGGTTTTGATTCTAAATCATCGTCGTGTTTTGATTTTGGCAAAACCACTATCAAGTGTTACGGTTCGGTTTTGGTATATTATAGTATCTTAAGCATTGTTACTGTTTTTGCCATATTACATTCCATTTGATAACGTTCTACTGCTGTGTTCTTAAAAAATAAATGTGCTAGCTGTCCTTAGTCACTTCTAAACACTACATGACTGAAATACAGGGAATGGTTTGGATATTGATAACTATGGTTAATTTAAGGTTGATGGTATTTTTAGATAAGTCAGGGAGTAACGGAAGTCTTCATTGTAACAGGATCAGCTCTTGTATCAAACCTTGGTGATGGCAGATTAGTCTCTGAGGGGCCTATTCATCATCAAAAGCTGCATGGCCTCCGATGATGAAGTTTTGAACTCACTGCGAGGGATACTTAAGTATCCAACTCACAGCGGGGGAAATATGACACCGGAGCAATTTATCATTGCTCAGTTGAGGGGACAACTGCTCCGAAAAGCAGTTGTCTCCGTGGTTAGTATAGAAGTTACTTCTGTTGCTGCGTTACTTACCTGCTCCCCGTTGTCCTGGCTACGCATGCGTGACCTTGGGGAGGTAGTGAGGAGGCGGCGGATGGATCCACTCAGATCCCTCTTCGCTTCCCCGGAACTCCCCTTTTCATAGGAAGGAGCGGGGATCCGAGAACAAGCGCTATCTGAAGATGGCGCTTGTTCTCGGCAGCAGACTCCGAAAACTTATAGTTTTCGGAGTTTGCTGAATACAAACGGGGTCCTATTGGATCCCTGATGATGAATGGCCCGGTAACTTAAGTATGCATTTCCGCATGGTTACCGGGCCATTTATTGATGGTGAATAGGCCCCTGTATCACAAGTTAAACCCCTTTATCAGAGGCCTGTGAGGAAACCACTTTTTGTATATATAAATAATGTGTGTTGCTCAGCTGAAGAGGGGTAATGATGTGGATCTTGTAGCCAAATATGGTCTGATGCACTGAAGGGGGCAATAGGCTAGGCAAGTCCAAATATTATCTGAGTTGTTGTACACACAGAGAGCCCAGGTAATGGAGCTGAGTCAGTATACAGGGAATCTACAACAGAGAATCCACAAGGTAGCACAACAGAACTCCAGATAACGGAGCCGGGACAGTACACAGGCAATCCACTATTACAACAGACAGAGGGGCAGTCAAATGGAAGACTAAGAGTCAGTAACTGATGTGACACATAAAAGTGGGGTTCACAAAGTTCCAAGACATGGAAAGTAATCACCTAGCACTGAGTACCAGGCGAGATATAAATTTATGGTAATAGGGGGCATGGCTCCAAGTTCGGACAGCTGCTTCTCCATCTGCACTCCCAAGCAATGTCACAGAAGACGCAGGAACCACAGCTTATGGCCAACTTCATAAATGACATGCCCCAAACCTTAGAAGAGGATTGCGGAGCCGCTCAACACATCACTGTGGGTGCTGTACAATATGTGACAGTGAGCTTATAAACTTGGCAGCATAGCTGACAATCAGTTCTTAGTGGTAGAAATTCCCTCAGGTATATGCAGTGCCAGTTTGGGAGAATTCATGTAGTCAGATGGTCTACATGTCATCTTAAATGTAACACAAATGTATTTTTTGTTCTTATAAAGTCTGCTGATAAAGATATTAGTCACATTTAATTGGTAGTCGTTTGTGAACTTACCTTATTAGCAAATGCTTAAAAGCATTTTCATTCTTACAACAATTGATGCTGCCAGTTGTTTACCAGACAGGACTTATCGATTAGAGTTCTATTCCTGATAATAAAACAAAGATGTTCTATAATTATGATAGTAGGGAAAGCATTAGACACTACAAAGAAGAAATTGGTCCCATGTGGTAGAAAGACCCTTCTCAGCAGTTGTTCTCCGGATCTCTAGGTAAACAACGGTGATAGTTTGGGCAACAAATGAAAAAAAAGTCTTTAAATATCTGGAGAAAAACAGCATGGGGATTTGACTTGCAGCCAAGTAAGAATTGCTGTGATTCAATGTTAGTAAAAGATAAAATAATGTGTTTTCTTCAGCAAAAAAAAAAATGTTGTTCCCTACTCAAAATGATGGATGAGACGATTGGCTCTGGGCTGCCAGGAAGCGAAAGAACTGCGCTGACGTGGCCCTTTCACAGCTTCATAGGTAACAGCCTGACGTTAATACTATCAATGGATCAGTGTATTATTTTACAGTATATAGTGTGCTGCTAAAATAATTAGTATATGATATGGAAAGCAGATGTCCCTTGTGTATTTTGTGGCATGCAGTGTGACCAGCATGCATTGCATTGGCTAACTCATGAATCATGGTTGTTGCACACTGTTTTATCACAAAGGTTCCAGAGCAATGAGATTTACTGCTCAAGCTGTAACATCTGCAGTTCTGTATCACACTGCTGGGTAGTGAAATATAGAATAAAAAAAACAGGTCCGCTCCAGGCCCCAGAATGGTACAAATCATTCTGATGTGCTCTCTCCTGCTAAACGCGTCGTGTAGTGCATGATAAACTGTTAGTGCCCTCATGCATCAAACAGAACCATCACTGAAGCCATAAGTCTTAAAGACTTTCATATGCTTTCCTTATATTTGTAAGTCGATAGATCTTCTGTGTTTTTTTTTTTTTAAACTTTGCTGGAGGAGATAAATGTTTTTAATCCACCTATTGGTTGATTATTCTTATCATTTGCAATAATATCCTACACCTATCCATATACCCACTTAGCCTAAAAAGAAACACACAGAGGCGTTTTATGTCTTTTTATTACTCTGATTGCAAATTCAACCAATATTCTGCTACCTAAGAGTGCTTTTTTTTAAAGTGATTTTTAACTAATGAAACGACACAAAACACCATCTGGTTTTTAACGGGTCATTATCTAATTTCTTAATAAAGCAAAGTACAATAAATTATAGGATAAATGTGCTCATGCTAATATAAGACACTGATAAGTGATGGACTGATCAGGTAAGCCATTTATAATGAGTGACTAATGATTAAATAATCCCCCAGTTTTGTTTTGCGATAAGGTTTATACCGCTTTTCCACCAACATCCCGGATCCAGCCTGGGAAACTGAACCTGGTTTTCAAGCTGTGTCACGGCGCTTGAACCCCATTTACACCGCAGGCTAGACCTGAAATATTGCCAGCATTTGGAGATGACATCCAAGCGTCAGTAAGCGGCTCTCCCTAGGCTGTGAATGGGACCTGGATTGAGTTTCCACTGAGCCTTACCTGGGTCTTTCATGTGTAAAACCCTGCTGGAGACCCAGGAAGGAATGTCGGGTCAGTTTACCCAGGATTTTTTTTAGGAGCCGTTTTCATTAAGCCGTGACCTGGGTTGACATGGCAATAGCCTGAGTTTTTGCGGCAGTGGAATAAGGGTATCATAGTGAGATTAAGTAAAAATATGTTTAAAAAGATGGCATACAAAATTACATTGGCCTTTCAGACCTTAGTCTCCTTTTATCAACACGTGTGAACTGTGGATTAGATTTAGCAGCCTGAAGTAGTCCTGGAATCTGACCTGGCAGTCCTGACGGACCTGCTGGTCTTTAAGTATGGTGTAAAATAATAACACAGTAACGTGCTGCTATCAGATGTGCACTGTCTACAGCCATCGGCTCTCTTTTAACAGAAAGACACTCATGCTATATTAAAAACGCACATATAATTCTCAGTCAAGTACACATACTGTAGTTCAAACTTCATTCTAAATCAAACCCTCAAACTGCTCCTAAGTGAGAATTAATCTTATTCAATCTCTGATACTGGGCCTGATTCAGACCTGCTCGCAAGCACATAGCGCTTGCAAGCAAGTCGATGGTGGGCCAGTGCGCACGCGTGCGCGAGACCTGGAGCGAGCGCAAAAAAGCACTCGCTGCGGTGCTCGCAGCAAACGGGGCGGCTGTTGATGTTGATCAACAGCTCGCCCCGTTTTGTAGGCGGGGAGGGGGGGTGGCTGGGCAAACGGAGGCGTTCCTGCAGGAACGCCTGCTGTTTGTGGGTGGCTCTACTGACATCACTCGTGATGTCAGTAGGTAGACTTCCTGCTCTATTAGAGCAGGAAGTCTACTGGGGCTTGCGGCCATGAGACCCTACCGTAAGGGTCTTGTCGCAAGCCCGATGGTCGCGATGGTCTTGACCATCGCGACCATCACCTGGCCACTCGCATAAGCTGTGGGTGGTCACCCACAGCTATGCGAGCGGCCAGGAGGCCGCAACTTAAAAAGCAAGTGCCCGCCCTGATTCAGAGCAAGCGCTCGCTTTTTGCGAGCGGCTTTGAATCAGGCCCACAGTGCTTAAATTGAGCTTTACTTTCATACTAGCCCTCATTCCATCTGATGTAATATAATATGCATCACTCCCATAATTGTCCTCAAACTGCATCCAAAGTGAGCTTAAAATTTCCACTGCCACTTGCTGCATAAATTTGTGCTCACTCTGTTTATTTCCCAATTTATTTTGATTGATTGATATTTTCAATGTTACAGTTGACACGTGGTGTTGTCTGTCCTGCATGACGAGTCTAATCCCCACTCTCTCTTTGTCTGGGTCAGGAGCTGAAAAAGAAATCTGTTTTTGTGACAGGAATCAGGAATTGACATTGATTACAGTAATGCTTCTGTGTCACACCAGCAATTTCTTAGATAAGGTTTTGCAAAGCTCAATTTAATGGGAAACTAGATGTTTTCCCCAACGCTGCGTCGGTTGCTTGTAATCCTTTTCTTTCCCTCTTTCCGCCTGTCTCTTTCTTTCCTACTTCTTCAGTACCTCTCTTTTTGCTCCTCCTCTCTTTCCCCCTCTTACTCCATCTTTCTCTTGCCCATTAGCTGTCTATTGGCGGGATGTACTAATGCTAAAATTTGGTCAAAACTGCAGTTCTCAAAGGTTTGACTTTCCATAGCTTGTACCCGATAGGCAACACAATTTATAGATGGCATTTTGTTGGCACTGAAATTGCTCTGTATCCAGTCTAAGCATCGCATTGTCTTATTACATCCAAAATAAGATTCACATTCACTAGCAGTGGTGTCTTGTCATTTTTGTTTTATAGAAAGAGCAAATTTTTATGAAGAACATCAAAGTTATTTTTTCCTTTCTGCGTTTTTATCTCAAACTTTTAGATTGTCTTTTTTTCTTTTTTTTTTTTTAGCTCTAAAGAATCCATAATAAATAAAACATATAATTTACAGTAATTGTAGTTTTAATCTGCTTTCAGTGTACAGCCAAGGCAATGTGCGATCTGTTTACACAATCAGTCTTCTGTTGACAGGCCTCACAATGTCATGGTAAGTAAATAAGGTAACAGCCCTTGACCTGCTTTTGAGAAGTTTAATGTTCTTCACTGTGCTGAACAAGTCAGGCAGGTTTTTCTCTCGTGCCAGTCTCCTTACACAGGATACTATATCTAGTACAAGTACCGTTGCAAAGCCGCAAAAGGAATATCTTGTGCTTTCATTTGTAAAGAGCATGACGGAATTTTTTAAAGGTAAAAAAACACCAAACGTTTCTATGAGTTCTTGTATTTTTCGGCACGGCCATGTAGAGCAATCCTTGTAAATGTGGTAGAACTGAACATGATATATCATCCTGTGCCAAGGCATGTGTTGCCATCATGAAAGTTGTTCTCTTAACAAAAATCAGTTGCAAGTGTCATTGAGCTGAAGATATGGGAGCAGCTGCTGCCTGTGGCTGGTTTGCCTTACTGCATAACACCAAGGAGGCACCAAGGAGCCACTAGCGACAGTCACACACGGTAAACATTTCACACACCCATGCTTGCCAGCGTTTTTTAATTTATTGTCCCTTTGATATATCCTTATGAGACTGCTTCAGATACTGGAATCTATAACACCTACCTGAGCAGGATAACTATTTCCTCTTGAATTATATAATTTATCTATGGACAACAGTTGTAAAAACACTTTATTTTTTTTTAAAACTTTTTATGTTTCAAGAATTCCAATAAGCTTCAGGATCATCTTAGTTATAATAACTGGAGTCCTCTTTTTGCAGCGAATCGCGATAGTATCAGGACCCCCTTGCAAGTACTCCTCAGCTGCAGCAATCCCACTCCGCCTCCAAAAAGATTCCCATATTTTATTAAAAAAATAAAAGATAAAAGCCAGGATATGAATATAGGGAATCGGTATGTCACACCTTGACAGTTTGGGATGCTGTCTGTCAATAGACTGACAGCGGCATCCCAATGCCTACAATCCCGACAGGGGACCGGTAAGTAGTGCCCCCCTGCCCTATTCACACCCTAACCCTCCATGTAGGCTGAGTGAAACAGCCTTGGCAATGGTGGGACACAGCTTGGTCAGTGGATGGAGATAGGAGAAAGTAGAGATCCCAATGCGGAATAGAAAAGGCAGGGTCTTTGGTATCAATGTTGCACTTAGTACGGGTTACCTTGAATGAAAGATAAGGTGATGGAGAGGGGGAGAAGCTAAATGAGATGATGGTCAGAGAGAGGGAAAGGGGAGTTAATGAAGTCAGGCATGACTCAGTGGTGGGAAAATATTAGATCTACAGTTGGATGTGATCACTGGAATGGGAGGGGAGGAGGTCCATTGAGTAAGGTCAAAAAGGAAAAAAGAGGGAGAATAGTTTGGAACCAGCGACATCCATTAAATTATGAAGTGGGATATTAAAGACACTCAGGATAAGGGATGGAAGGTCTGGGAAGTGGGGCAGCAACATGTCAAAGTTGTCTTAGAGGACGGTAGATAACAGTTACATTGAAATTAATATGTTGATAGAGGAAGACTGAGTGGACCTCAAACAAGGAGAAGGAGAGTGAGGGCTCAGGGGGTAGCCCGAGGAATTTGCTACTAGGGGAGAGAATGATATGCATAACACCATCTTGTTGGTTGTCAGGACAAGTGGTGTGTGAGAGACCCCTGAATGTCAGAGCAGTGGGGGAAGTGGTGTTGGATGAGGAGAGCCAGCAGTGGTGGCTAGGAGCTTAATAGGGTTGGAGATGAAGTCATCAAAAGGTTTGTTACAAAGATATTACAGAAGGGAAGTGAGTGACAAGTGGGAATGGGGATGAGGCTGTTAGGGTTGATGGGAACAGGAAAGTGGTTGGGGGGGAGTTAGACAGGAAGAGTATGGGGCATATTCAATTAGCCACAGGGTTTACCCCACGGCTAATTATCGTGCTTGATGTAATTCAATTAGCGGGGATTGCACGCGCGGGTGTCCCCGAGACCCCGCACGCGAGTCCCCGCTGTCGGCCTTTACCTCACACCTCATGTAGGTGCGAGGTAAAATATGCATGTAGCTGTCCTAATCGGGCTCGCGCTAGATGCTATAACACACAGTGTGTTCCCGCGTGCGACATAGGCGTTAACGGCGCGGGGAAAAAGCTATTTTATTGAATAGCTTAACCCCGCGCCGCGGGACTATCAAGCCCCAATTACTCGCGGGAGAGGTCCCGCGGGTAATTGGATATGCCCCTGTATGTATAAGACATAATGCAGGTCCAGAGAAGAGGATGTGAGAGTCATAAGGGTTAGAAGGGTGAGCAAGTGGCTTGGAATTGGGGTGAACAGATGGATGTATGCAGGCATAGCAGATTAGGGACACAGAGAGTGAGCAAAGGAGTTGGAAAGAATGAAAGGCAGAGAGAGAGGAATAGGGGGGAGGGGATAGAGTAAGGAGGGGGAAGAGATGGAGTAACGAGGGGGAGGATGTGGCACTGTGAGGAGGGTAACAGTAGGGTTGGGGACAGTAGAGAGAGGGTTTGGGGCTAGAATATGGGAGTAGTAGTAGTAGTGAGGGAGCTGAGTGGGGGAAACAGGGTATCATGGAAACAAATAAGGTAAATTGGCAGCACAATATGACTGTACACAAATAGCAATAGATGGGAGATTGATAATGCTTAGCAGTAGATGCCATTAGAGTACATTACACAATAGATGGCAGCAGATTAAATAAGTAGAAAGTAGACAGCTTAATTACACAGTATACAGGACAGTAGAAAGATTGAATTTATGAATAGATAAGACAATAAGTAATGTGGTAGGAAACAGAAAGCTACAGTATGTAGTATTGAGAGGCAGAAGTATAAATTAACTATATAAATTGTACTAAAGGGTTAATGGCAGCAAAAACATTTTTTGCTGAGCTACAGAATAATAAACTTTCAATACCTACTGTAATGGGTCCAATTCATCTAGCTCCCAACCCCAATAGCAAAAGTGCTGCAGTAATAATAGGATTCCTCATTGATGACACATGCACTACAAAGACGATTTATCAATGGGTAAATAATTCTAATACCAATAAAAATGGACTAAGAGGAAGACGTTCACCCGATCCAGTATCCTGCCTAGGTCTCTGTGCATGAAATAAGAATGCTTTTATGTGCCCATGAGCAGAATGGAAATGTGTATATTCACAGCCAGGGCTGGCTCTCGGGGTGTTCGCCCCATAGAGGGCACATCCCTCCCAACCATCCTGATTTCAGCGGGACAGTACCATTTTTTGGGCACTGTCCTGTAGTCTCGCTCTGGCAGTCAGGAGGTTGGGGACCCCCACAGCCGCAGCTCTGATTTGCTAAGCTGAGCGTGGCGGTGTCGGATTCCAGAGAAGCTGAATGGAAGCCACAGGCATGCACGCGGTGTCCATTCAGTGCAGGGAGAGGGCTGGGGGCAGCCCAGCTATTGACGGAATGCCAGGCTCGCCCCCAGTCTGACCTGAAACAGGAGGTGTGCCATACAATGTCATCCAGGGGGCATGGTCTATGTTCATTAGGCCACACCCCTTTTTGGTTGAATGCAGTCCTGATCCTGCACAGGGAGCGGCTGCTCTTGGAACCGGCCCTTTTCACAGCATACAAAAATTGATGTATGTCTAACACTACTGTGGGGTCTCTGTACTAAGCCTTGGAGAGAGATAAAGTGGATGGGGATAAAGTACCAACCAATCAGTTCCTCACTGTCACTTTACAGTCTGGCTTTGGAAAAAATACAGTTAGCAGCTGATTGGTCGGTACTTTACCTCCATCCAGGGACAGAACTATGGGAGACAATGGAGGCGCCTGCCGCCGGGCTCCAGCTCTGAAGGGGCACATCCTCCATTATCCACAACATATTCACCCCACTTAGAGCTGTAACTATGTACCGGAAGTGTTCCGGCACGGCCGCCCAATACATGGCTCCACTTCCCAGCACCTGAGAAGCCACCATACACTAGTGGAGAGCTCCATGTCAGACCATCAGCTGCTGCCTTTGCCTATCTATAGCCTGTCAGCATGCGAATTGCTACATTACACTGTCAGCGGCTGTGACGAGGGGGGCACCAAATTATAACTTGCCTCCGGGCATCTTGGATGAACTTACGCCACTGCCTCCATCCACTTTATCTCTCTCGTAGGGGTATATTTACTAAAGTGTAAATTTTTAGAAGTGAGACATTGGCCCGTAGCAACCAATCAGATTCTACTTAACATGTATCTAGCACATTCTAGAAAAAATAGCTAGAATCTGATTGGTTGCCATGGGCAACATCTCCACTTCTAAAAACCTGCACTTTATTAAATATAGTCCCAACGCTTAGTAGATCGACCCCTATATCTTGTCACATTTACTTTTTCTTGGCTCTGACAAGTAAAACAATTTGTGAAAGCAATCATAACACATATTTCCATATAGACATTGTAATGGTGCAGTAACATGAAAATATATGAGGTCATCATTTTGAAATGTCAGGTTTGGCTGAAACATGTTTCCAATTATTTTTACCTTTATCTCAATGCAATTAAGTTTGAAATATTTTTTAGAGCGTCGTCTCTTGAGTTAAATCACAGGAAATGTAAAATGATTGGGGAGTTTATTGCGACAGTTTGGAATTATTTTCTATATTAATAACAGTTCTTTCAAGCTGCAATAGTTCCTTGATTCGGAATGTATCATTCTGGAGCTTTGTCACACGTACAAAACACACATTATTACTCTTGCTTCCGGCGGTCTCTGTGATTGTTTCTCAAAGCCTTTAGTGACTCTTCTCCAGGTCTGCGTCTGATCTGGGACCTAGAAATATAGTTCTCAGAATATGCAAAATTAACAGAGGAGAGATGCCTTAAAAATAAACAAAGGAAACAATATATCTCCTTGTAGGACTGGTGAGATCAGCAATTGGCACACATGATAAATCTCAGATTAAACACAACTTTCACATTGCCGGAGAAACAGATTTACAATAACAGAAAGTATTCTGAGCTATGCTGATGGTCTTTCTTCAATTTGCTATAATAAAACTAACATCTTTTTACATAAGTAAACACAATAAAATCTGTTACAGTAGCTGTATGCTGGCGCGGTAAACGCGGCTCCGTACTTTATACAGGTTCTGCAAATTAACAAATTTGTTTTTCCGACTGGGCCCCACAGCTGGATGGATGACCGACGAAGATGCAGATGATTTGTATTATGTGATGTATGGACACAGAGTTGCAGGGCCAAATATAATAGTCCTGAATTGGTCAGAGCCGGAACGATTCCGGTAACATAGTGACTAGATTTAAAGCGGCAAATTTGCTTAAAGGCAAAATAGATCTGTTTTGCTTTTCATAGTTATTGCAGCTTTAAACCTAGTGAATATCTTGCCCGCAACGAGAGGGTCCTGCAGCTCCCCGCCCTGCATACAGCTGTGTGCTGGGCTAGGGATAGGGCAGTCAGTCCTCTCTCTCCCGCACATAAGGGGTCTGCCCATCCCCCCTTCCCCAGAGTTGGTCACGCCCCCTCACCCCAGGACCGGGGGCCCGTCTGAGCTGTTGGCGGCTCTGCAAATGCCCAGAAAGGCAACCACACGCTTAATGATCCTATGTACATTTACATGATTACGCCACTAACCCAATGGTGCCTTGAGAGCCGGGAAGGGAATGTAGACCGCACTGCGAACAGACCGCCACAAGGACGCATATCATTTGTGGGTGGTTGAAGGGAAGGTGCAAATGATGATAATGACTTTCGCCAGTACTAGCGATCTGCACCTGGTTGACTGACATTGATAGGTGCTTTCTGCAGTGCTGGTGCAATTATATTGTTTTTGTAAGCGTGTTTTAGATATTTTTTTATACAAGTGACAGATGGTTTAAATAAAAAAAGCTTATTGAAGCCTTTTTAGTGAATGCATATTTTGAAGGCAAAACTAAATGGTTAAAAACATGGGCGTACAGTAAGTGAGGAATCCTGGTGTAAACATGGTGCCTATGCTACCGGTGCCTACTTGAGTGCAAATAGCGATACAGAATTTGCAGGCAGGGACGTGCAGGCAGGGGAGGCAGATCTTCCCCTGTTATACTCCCTGTCAGACCGCAGAGTTTTGACTATAAAAATTATTGGAATAATACAAAGAAGACATAACTTATAAACATCATCTTTGTATTATTCTGACTGTTTTTATAGGCAAAACTCACCAAAATTGCAGAACTCCCTGGAAATACAGGGAGATATGAGAGATGAGGCAGTAAGAGCTCAGCCTCACCTCTGATAGCTCAGACGCTGCCTGGAGCTGGGGGCTGGGCCATGAAACAGCCTATAAAACACAGAGACAAAGAGCTAATGGAGGCATGCCTCACTGTAAGGGGGCGTGCCTTGAGCTCTGATGGACACCTCTGACAAGTAGGTGACCAGTCCAGGAAGTGCTCAGACATCGGAGCTAAGCAGGAACAGCAATAAAGGAGAAGAAAAGTGAGGAGAGTCTGCTGTGGACAGCAGGACACTGTCTTTGGGCTTGTAAATCACTGTGTAACAGGGTAGGGGGTTTCCCTGCAGACACCAGTAGCTGGCACCCCATCACTATGCAGGGACTGGCACCTTCTTTGTAAAGCTGGGTACACACTACACAATGTGTACCCAGCTAGTCAGTGCCTCCCCAGCCATTGATCTCCCCGCACGTCCCTGTTTGCAGGCCCTGTGTTTTAGTGAACACAGGGCCTGATTCAGAGATGGGTAGTATTGCACAGCTACAAGGAAGCTGCTGTGCTATACCATCCAACTCAAATGCAAATGCAGCAGGAGTTGTCTGGATAAAATAGATACCTCCATGCTGCATCTGCGATCTGAGTATAGCGTCCGTAGACACTGTCTCAGATCATCATTGCAATCATCATGATGGTTGCTCCTTTTGCCAGACTGCGTAAGCTGAGACTTACTCAGCCTGGCCGGTTCCCGGCAGCTTGTGAGGAAAAGGCTTCGTCCCTTACCAAAGAAGGGTTGACAGGCACCCGTTTCTGGGAACGCTGGCCAGCTCCACCCCCCTAAACGCTGCAGCATGTCAATCATGCTGAGGGTTGGGGGATCTGCGGGTGAGATGGCAGGACCCATTCGGCACATGCGCAGAATGGGTCCTGCGAATGCGCAGAACCCAAAATATTGGAGATGTACGCAAGCCATCGGATATTCGTACATCTTTGAGTGAGGCCCACATTATACATTTGGGATTTCAGCACAATCGCATATAGCTCTGCATCAGGAACAGCATCTTCAAATAATGTTTTTTTTTTAAACAATCTGTATTTTAGATGTAGCCAAAGATCTCAGGGTCTGATTCAGACCCGCTCGCGAGTGCACATCGCTCATAAGCGGGTCGATGGTCCCCCACTGCACATGCGCACACCAGCTCCGGAGTGCGCATGCGCAAGACCCGGCCAGCGACGGGCGCTTCGTCGCTACGGGTCTCGCACCAAAAAGGGGCGGCTGTCGCTTTTGATAATGTATATGCACACTGGTAATGTATATGCACACTGGTATTAGGCACAATTCTAGGTAAGTCCTACAAGTTATATACTGTAGTGCAACTTTGGTTCATTTTTGGGTCGTGGGTCCCCCTGGATTGTATTGGTTGATCTGTTTCAGGGCACCGCATTATAACACATTTTCCTTTATAACACATTTTAACCCTGCAATGTATGTTTAATATATATGTACTTCGCTTTTTTATTTTCATTCTTTATATGCAGCTGTGGCTGCCCTTAACTATCTCTTTTTTACACTGCACTTTTCTTACTATGGCAGTGCCCTGGGGAAGCTTGGCTGGGCCAGTTTTGGGGGGTCCTGCGCTCTGGATTTGAACCCTAGTATGTTAGGGACCTACCCTACAGAGGTAACCTGGATATGGTGAGTAGGCCTATAACCTTGGCCATGATTATGCTAAAAATATCTATTGATTGCAAAATTTTATTGCATTTATAAATTAGTCTCATCAGGTAGCACCTCCCATTATATATATATTCAGTTTGTGCAGTCCAGAAATCTTTCCTAGAGCCTAGTTATAACCAGCAGTAGGCCTGTAGAATTTTTGCAAAGCCCTATTGTTTGCTGGTAAGTAGTAAGGTAATTATTAGCAGAAAGTGTTAATGAGGTAAATGTGATACTGTGTTTAGTGCAAATGATCATGTTTGACACTTACTCAGAGGTGTCGTGTGGAGCCATGGCGTCCGGACCAAGTGTATGCTATGGCACCCCCAACCTTTTGTGCAGGCAATAATAGTGACCCTTGGAGGGGTATTCAATATGAAACGTTAACTTCACTGTCGAAGTTAACGTTTCATATTGGAGTTTTTACCTGCGTTAAAGTATCGGGCGCACGCCCGCTTATCCCCGTATTCAATATAAAATTAACGAAAACGGGAGACTCCGAAGTTGGATTTGCGTAAAGTTACGAATTTTTCCTTAAAAAAATTGTAAGACCCCCCCTAAAGTTGTAAAAACATGGGGGATCACTATGGGTACCCCCGTTTTAGCCTTTAAATGAAAGTCGGAGATTTAAATAGCCGCAGCAGGTGTTTTTTCCCGACATTGAAGAAGTGATGCAGAAGAGCACTTAGGTTATTTTTTTCATTTTTTTAAGTGGTCCCATCAAATTTGGGGTGCATGAAAATGGGTACTAGCATATTTTTAAGTCCCTAAAGTAAGTTCTTTTAAATTCTGCATTTGTGTACCTGCCGCTATAAATCTATTCTAGTAAACATCTGCCGCATACTTACAGAATAGCCCTGAACCTATTTCCCTATTGTTAAACAATTTTCTCCCATTTTTTTTTCACCCCAATTTTTACATTAATTTTTTGGGGTGTCCCTATTTTTTTTTTAAACTTTTTTTTTACACAGTTCTTTTTTAAATGTAATTCCCAGGGGTGCAGGCTATTTTTTTTAAGCCTGCACCCCTAAACCCCAATTCTGCACTTTTTTTCGACACCTATTCAATGGTGAAAAGTTATCCCCGTTTTTTATCAAAGACTTTTCAAAACTGCGATAAGTCTTTGAAATTGAATACGGTGTAAAAGTAAAACCTGCGATAATGACGTCATAAGTGTGATTTTAACGCAAAAACGATGTTATCGCTCCCATATTGAATAACTCTTTTAGTGTTTCCAGCTATTCTCCAATATTTTTCAACATGGACCCCTCCACACATTCCCTCCTAGAAACCAGTGTAACAACCCTGTGACAATTGCTATGGCTATTCACAGCATTCTTCCACTGGGAGTGATGGGGAGTGATTGAACTCTGGGGCTGATTCAGAGCAACTCGCAAGAGGCTCGCTGTTACCCCACTGAGCATGCGCCACCTCCGGCGTGCGCATGCGCTGGACCCGTCCAGCGACTCTATTAGAACAGGAAGTCCACTCGGGCTTGCGGGAGCCGAGACCTTACCACAGGGTCTCGTCGCAAGCCAGATGGTCGCTATAATCGCAATGGACTCCAGGTCGCTCTCGCACAAGCTGTGGGTGGTCACCCACAGCTTTGCGAGCGGACTGGAAAACAAACAAACAAAAAAAAAATACGCCCTGATTCAGAGCGAGCGCTCGCCAGCAGCGAGCGGCTCTGAATCAGGTCTTCTGTTCTTCACCTGCTTGATCTTCTGAGTAGGCCTCTTCATAAGGTTATTTTATTTCTTTCACCACACAGCAGAGGGCCTGATTCTGACCCAGTCGCAAGCGCTGTGCGCTCGCAACCAGGTCGATGGTGGGCCAGTGTGCATGCGCACGACGGACCCGGCTCTGTCGTGCGAATGCGCGAGACCCGGATAGCGACGGGCAATCCGTCGCTCCGGGTCTCGTACCAAAGGGGGCGTGCTGTCGATGTTGAGTGACAGCACGCCCCCTTTGGTGGGCGGGCCGAGGGAGTGGCTGCCCAAACTGAGGCGTTCATGAGTGATGTCAATGGGAGAGATTTCGGCTCTGTTAGAGCCGAAGTCTCTCTGGGGCTTGCAGCAACGAGACCCTACCACAAGGCCGCTCACCCACAGCTATGCGAGCAGCCTGTCGATGCTGTCGATGTTGAGTGACAACATGCTGTCAATGTTGAGTGACAGCACGCCCTCTTTGGTGGGCGGGCCGGGGGAGTGGCTTCCCAAACTGAGGCGTTCACGAGTGATGTCAATGGGAGAGATTTCGGCTCTGTTAGAGCCGAAGTCTCTCTGGGACTTGCAGCAACGAGACCCTACCACAAGGCCGCTCACCCACAGCTATGCGAGCGGCCAGGAGGCCGTTCTAAAAAAAAAATAGCCCGGCCCTGATTCAGAGCGAGCGCTATGTCAGAGCGTCCGGCTCTGAATCAGGGCCACAGTTCCCACCCCAGACACAGTAAATGACATAGGAAGGGTCAACTTTATTTTTATTCCAGTTAGTATAAAATTAGGACGTCACCCTTTCATTTTGACAGTTTGGCTAAAAGGACAATGGGCCTGATTCAGAACTGAACGTTCTGACCAGAGCGCTCGCTCTGAATCAGGGCACTCCTCCATGAAAATGGAGCGGCCTCGCATATGCGAGCGTCCATGATGATGGTCGTGATGGTCTTGACCATCGCGACCATCGGGCTTGCGACAGAGACCCTGCGCTAGGGTCTCGCTGCCGCAAGCCATGGAGTGATTTTGGCTCTATCAGAGCCAAAATCACTTCCACTGACATCACTAGTGATGTCAGTGGGGCCGGCTTCAGACGGTAGGCGTTCCCATGGGAACGCCTCCGTCTGGCAGGCACGCCCCTGGCACGCCCACCAAAGGGGGCGTGCTGTCAATCAACATCGACAGCACGCCCCCTTTGGTGCGAGACCCGGAGCGAAGGAGAGCCTGTCGCTTGCCGGGTCTCACGCATGCGCACGACGGAGCTCCCTCCGTCGTGCGCATGCGCAGTGGGGGAACATCGACCCGCTTGCGAGCGTCCTGCGCTCGCGAGCGGGTCTGAATGACCCCCTGAAGTTGGCATACGTGATGAATTGAAGAATTGTACACTCCAAGGAATACTGATGCCAGTCACATGTAACTGGTGTGGCAGTTGGGGCTAGGAGTTAATAAGAGGAAGTACTGAATATATTGAGTGAATTCAAATAGTACAAGGAATTTTGTATCCTAAAGGTTTCATCAGGAGATGATCGTTCTAAGGGCTCGATTCAGACCCCGCTCGATAGGCTGCGTTCGCATGTAGCCTGCTGAAGATTGCAATCTGTGCATGCATATAAGACGCAGTGCACGTGCGTGAACCAATCCATGCGATAGTGAAGCGATCGCCCCTTGTACATATATGCCTTGCTGGATTGAGTAACAGGAGTTGGTCGATGGAAATGGGCAACTTAACACTGTTTTAGAGGCGTGCATAATTAAGACGCAGCATCACGGTACACGACGCATTGTTGAATTACACACTGAATCACTGGCAGTGCTTGCGGTAGGGTATGGTCAGCCACAAGTGCTGTGTATGGGTCCGATGGTACTCGATGTCAACCCGGGATTTGCATACTTTGGCTGCGTGCGAACGCATCTATCGAGCGGGTCTGAATCGGGCCCTATGCTCACTATATACAACTTTAGTGAATGAGGCAAATAATTTGTGACTGTTTGATATTTTACTTTCTTTACCTTTCTCACGGATCCTTTGCGTACAGTGTGGTTTTTAGGTAACCGCTGGGTATTAATTTCTTTAATGTTGGCACTGGCTCAAATAATGAAAATCCTGTCAGTGTAATCTCTCTTATATAAATAGGTCTAACACTGCTGCAAGATGTTCCTGTCAATACAACAACTGCTGAAAAAGCTGGTGGGGGGATCCTGACTAAGGGTCTGATTCAGCAAGGATCGCTATTGCGATTACGCGCACAGGCGGCTGATTGTAGAGTACTGCGCATGTGTATGCATTGCACTGCATGTGCACGAAGGCACCACTGCAGTCACACTGTGATCGCACAGACCATGCAGACCCATCGCAGAGTGATTGACAGGAAGTGCGCATTTGGGGTGTTGACATGGGGGTGGTTGGTGAAACGCAGGCGTATCAGTGCGTTTTAACGCCGTTACAGGGGCGTGCATAAATCAGCCACTGCGATGCCATACGCAGCTTGAGCTCTCACTGAGGCCCTGATTCAGACCTGCTCGCTAAACCGCGATCGCTCGTTTCCAAAAGGGGCTGGTATGCAAATTCCACGATCGCACTGTGTGGCTCAAGGACACCCTCTATGTCTTATAGAGCGACGACAGTGAGCGGACGCAGGAGTATAAAGCCGCCCACCTTTCTCTCTTAGCACAAGTCATCTCCAGGAAGTGTCTCATTAATCGGTAACATCGAGAGCCATCGGAGCTGCACGCAGCACTTGAGGTAGACCCTACCCCACCGTAAGCACTGCGATCAGTTCAGGCTCAAATTTAACCAAGTGACATGTTCAATGACGCTACTTTGCTAATTATGCACATACATTAAAGTCCGTTTTGACGCCCAGACACGCCTGCGTTCGCATAACCACTCCCCTGTTCACATGCACCTTCCCCTGTCACCACCCACAAACGGCACTATCTGTCACTCAAAGTAGCGTCCAGTCTGTGTACTACGAGCGCACGATTCCCGGCCGCAGCGACTGGTTCGCGCATGAATATTTGATGCATATGCATGCGCAGATGTGCTATAATCGCCACTAGCGAGCAAACGCAGCTTAGCGACCGGGTCTGAATCAGGCCCTGTGTGCGATGAGGTTAGGAAATTCTGAGTAAGGTCAGACCTGTTGTAATTGTGCGTGAGGCTCTAATAGTATTCGATGTTACCGATGGTTTTGCAGACTTGCAAGGTATTACGGATGTGAGTAAGGGAAAGTGGGCGTCTTTATGTTGGGCTGTGATAGCATTGCGATTGCAAACATTAGCATATTTTCGCAGTCGGTCTGCATGCGTAATCGCAGCTGTGATCGCAATAGCGATCCATAATGAATCAGGCCCTATGTCTGAAGAAATTCCTGTGTAGTGAGTGAGGTGATTCTCAGTGATATCACTGACCTTTTCTACTGCTGTCTTTACCAGTTGAGCCACTTCAGCACTGGACAGTATTTCAGTGATCTGGGCAGCCCTAACCCTAACACCTTGTCACTTGAATGGGTATCCAATACTCCAGGGGTAGGCAAAAAGGGGAAGCCCACTAGTAGTTTCCCCTACTGACAGAGCCAATCTGCCTCTTCAGTATGACAGTGACAGGAGCTTCCAACAGCGCAGCTAAAGCCGCGTATCCACTAGACGATATATTGGATGTTTTGAATGATAACAATATCGTTATTGTTCATAATCCGCAATATCGTCCAGTGGATATGCCGTCAATGACCAGTGATGCTAGTCTTGATGACGTCGCTCATCGCCCAAACCTGCTGTCCAACCTGATGATATCGTCAGGTTGTGCAGGTTCGGGGATGAGGGAGGGTGACGTCACTGAACAATATCGTGAATGATATTGTTCAGTGTGTGTGCTCAATGTTGTTAATGACATTTAGCACATCACTGCCAAAGAAACACTAGACAATATCTCTCATGGAGCATATCGTCTAGTGGATACGCAGCTTTAGTCTCTCACACAGCAGCACTCCAACTGCCCTGCCAAATGCCACATACTACAACTTTCACTCATCTTACCACTTGACACAGATCATGTGACCTGCTCTTGACCTCTTGAGGACCTGCAGAGGCTGCTGGTAATTGTGGTCTGCTGCCTGTGTAATGACATGCAGTGTAGTGTAATGCATAGTGTCAGATGTAATACCTCTGCCAGACGTAATACCTCGAAGAGCAGGGTATTACACCAGCATGTAACCCCATGCACACAACATGCCCCTCCCATACATTCCCTCCTGCACACCAGCATGCACCCCTGTGCACCCCAGCATGCCCCCTCCACATTCCTTCCTGCACACCTGCATGCACCCCCATGCACAACATGCCCACTTCACATATTCTCTACTGAACAACAACATGCCCCCCATGCACACCAACACACCCCATTCACATATTCTCTCCTGAACACCAGCATGCACACCAACATGCCCACTTCACATATTCTTTCCTGAACAACAGCATGCCCCCCTGCACAACAACATGACCATCTCCTGCATAATAACATAGGTCTGACCACCCCCTGCCCAAAAGCATGACCCCCCTGCACACCAACATGAGCCCCACCTGCACACAACACACAGGGGTGCAGCTAGGAGGGGTAGGCAGGGCACGTGCCCTAGGTGCCAGAGAGGGTGGGGGCACCAGCATTGGAATGCATAATGCACAACAGCTCAGCCCCACTCACGTTCTTTGCCTACAAGGAAGAACCTTCTTTGCCTCCAGGCAGCTCCCGTACTGAGGTCCGGATTCACAGTTGTACGCTAATAGCATCACTGCTGGGTCTTTAGATGCAGCAGCGATCCTAAGATATGCTAATGCTGCAGGAGGCATCTGAAGAAAAAAGACCCTTTCTTTCGGCATCACACATCGAGTGCTGCCTCCGAAGATGTAGGATTGGATCACTATCGCCCCACTGAGTAAGTCTAAGGGCCCCATTAACAGTACGATATGCACCTTGCGATATGCTAGCACCCCCCTTCCCCACCCGAATTGCGCTACAAGGAGACTGTTGGTCAATCCCCCACATCAATTGAACATGCAGAAAGATCTGGAGGAGCGACGGACGACTCCATTGGTGCGCACAGCGGGCGATATCATGCCCACACACACAACGATATAGCGGCGATATCGTTCACCGTCGGATCGCCCACTAAATATCTCCATGTGTGGGGGCCTTAAGCTTACTCGGAATGGATGACGGAACTCCACTGGCGTGGTGAGGAATTCTGCGTTGGAAGACGCAGACCCTGGCCTCAACACTCCTACAAAACGGAACAGGGAAGAGTTCCCACCACATCTGAGACTTCAAGTATTCTCTGCATCCCTGGACGGTTGCTGCGGGCGACGTAAAATCAATGGGCAGCACAGCTTTCCGCTTGCACACGCACAAACCACCGCATTAGCTGAACAGATACTTACAGTAGCAAAAAGTAGTAAAGCAGGAAAACACGACTGATTGCAACTACAGCCAATTGCCAGAGCCACTGAGAGCTAAGCACTGGGCCTTCTCATTTTGACTGACTAATACAGTGATATCCCTGTGTGTTCGGGTTGTTTTCTACCTTAATGTCATGCTGTGGAAACATGAATGTAACCGAGATTTTCCTAGATTTGAAAGCGGTTAATTTTTTATTTTTTCATCTTCTATATTTTCTACATGTAATTGAAGGCTTAGTATAAATATTTTCACTGTTCCGGTGAAACAGGTTCAGCAAATAATGTTACCCTATGGCCCCTTGGCTGAGACATGCAGTTTAATAATACATGACTTGCTTTTACAGGGTTTATTGTTTAAATTGTAAGGGAGACTTGAGTATTCCCAATTACATAAGAGCAAAGTCTCAACTCTCAGCCCCTCAACTTCCATACTTGTGGCTCTTAGAACTGCTAGTCTAAGGAATTCACAATGAAAATATTTCTCTATCTGGGGATAAAACAGCAACTTTAATGTTCTATTTCACAGACCAACTTGTTACTTAATGGTAGTTTGGTATATTTATGTTTTTCATATGGATACTGTAACTGTATAGATATATATTTATTAGAAATGTGCGGGCATGGTTTTCTGAAAACCGAGCACACCATAACTTCATGGATCGGAATAAGGGCCTGATTCAGAGCCGCTCGTAAGCGCCCGCTTGTTCGCTGTGAGCGATGTTCGCACAATTGCGCCTGCGTATGGGTCGTAATGCGCATGCGTAAACCAGTCATTGCGGTCGGAAATCGAGTGCTCGCAAAACAGCGAGGGACTGCTAATTTGATTGACAAAATGTACCGTTTGTGGGTGGTAACGGGGGAAGGTGCTTGAAAACGGGGGAGTGGAGATCCGAACGCAGGCATGCCTAACGGTAAAAAGGGCGTTTCATGGGAGTGCATAATTAGTAAAGGAGCGTCATCGACCACGTTACTTGGTTGTCTTTTAGCCTGAACTGCTCGCAGTGATTGAGGTAGGATAAACCTACCACAAGCACTGCGAGCAGTTCAGATGCCTTTCGATGTACCCGATTAATCTAATAAATACCGGAGATGACGTGTGATACGAACGGCAAAGGGGCATCTTTACAAAATAGCAAGCGCATTTTTCGTTCGCTCGCTCAGACATAGAGACGTCAACAAACCGCAATGAGCGAGCGCTCAATTTAAATAGCCGGACCCTTTTTAGGAACAACCGTCCGCAAATAGCGTCCGGCTCTGAATCAGGCCCTGAATCCGAGTGGTATTTTCCCGCCTTGTTCAAACCCTAAATCAAGGTAAAACATTGTCATCACAGCGTCGGATTCTCACGGGTTTTGGATTCTATATAAGTCCGTCCTGTGGTGATTCGGGCGCAATTTCACACTGACTCCAGTCTGTACTGTGTCCAGCAGCTGCTGTGCTGTGTCCATCCCCTCCACATCCAGTGGCTGCTGCTGTGTCCATCCTCCCCACATCCAGTGGCTATTGCTGTGCTGTGTCCATCCAGTTCCTGTGTCCAGTGGCTGCTGCTGTGTCCATCCACTCCATGTGTCCAGTGGCTGCTGTGCTGTGTCCATCCTCTCCACCTCCAGTGGCTATTGCTGTGCTGTGTCCATCCAGTCCCTGTGTCCAGTGGCTACTGCTGTGTCCATCCACTCCATGTGTCCAGTGGCTGCTGTGCTGTGTACATCATCTCCACCTCCAGTGGCTGCTGCTGTGTCCATTCAGTCCCCTTAGTGTACTTTTAATATTGTCCGAGCTAGATTTACAGTACAGGTATATAGCAAATCATTGTTTATTATTATTTATAATGCATGAATTATTTATATTATACAAGTCTAACTGTCACTCAGTTATGCTGACCTGTGACTCCACAGTCCATATCCCATTGCGATATAAGCAGTGTGACATCGCAGTCCATACCCCACTACGATATAAGCAGTGTGACTCCGCAGGCCATACCCCATTGCGATATAAGCAGTGTGACTCGGCAGTCCATACCCCATTGCGATATAAGCAGTGTGACTCCTCAGTCCATACCCCATTGCGATATAAGCAGTGTGACTCTGCAGTCCATACCCCATTGCGATATAAGCAGTGTGACTCCACAGTCCATACCCCACTGCGATATAAGCAGTGTGACTTGCAGGCCATACCCCATTGCGATATAAGCAGTGTTACTCCGCAGTCCATACCCCATTGCGATATAAGCAGTGTGACTCTGCAGGCCATACCCCATTGCGATATAAGCAGTGTAACTCCTCAGTCCATACCCCATTGCAATATAAGCAGTGTGACTCCGCAGTCCATACCCCAGTGCGATTTAAGCAGTGTGACTCCACAGTCCATATCCCATTGCGATATAAGCAGTGTGACTCTGCAGGCCATACCCCATTGCGATATAAGCAGTGTTACTCCGCAGTCCATACCCCATTGCGATATAAGCAGTGTGACTCCGCAGTCCATATCCCATTGCGATATAAGCAGTGTGACTCCGCAGTCCATATCCCATTGCGATATAAGCAGTGTGACTCCACAGTCCATACCCCATTGCGATTTAAGCAGTGTGACTCCACAGTCCATACCCCATTGCGATATAAGCAGTGTGACTCCGCAGTCCATATCCCATTGCGATATAAGCAGTGTGACTCCGCAGTCCATACCCCATTGCGATATAAGCAGTGTGACTCCTCGGTCCATACCCCATTGCGATATAAGCAGTGTGACTCTGCAGGCCATACCCCATTGCGATATAAGCAGTTACTCCGCAGTCCATACCCCATTGCGATATAAGCAGTGTGACTCCGCAGTCCATATCCCATTGCGATATAAGCAGTGTGACTCCTCAGTCCATACCCCATTGCGATATAAGCAGTGTGACTCTGCAGGCCATACCCTATTGCGATATAAGCAGTGTGACTCCTCAGTCCATACCCCATTGCAATATAAGCAGTGTGACTCCGCAGTCCATACCCCAGTGCGATTTAAGCAGTGCGACTCCACAGTGGTCATTTGCAGAAAAAGTAAACAAAAAATTGATAAGTTTAAGTTTTTTTGGTTTATACAACCAGCATGTGCTGTCCCCAGTGCATTTGTTCACCTCCATATATAAATGCTGTGTCTCTTCACGCAGTGTGAGCTGAGCTGTGAAAAAAAATATTTTCTTCTATTGTCTGTACTACGTCAGTGCGCTGTCCTCCAGTGCATTTTTTGTTCACGTACATATAAGCGCTGTGACTCCACGAAGTGTGAGCTGAGTGTGTTGGAGTTGGTGGACAGTTTTTTTTTTATCAAAATCAAAAAGGTTTTGTGGTCAGTAGGTCAAAAGCCACTGCCTTAATATCTGCATAGTGTGTTGCAGTTGGTGGTCAGTTGTTTTTATTTGTCTTATCAAAATAAAAATGTTATTCTGTGTATTGTCCCTCACACAGACTCTCTGGTGCTCATAAATGTACTATAGAGGTGTATTACCCAAGTGGTATGTCCAGCAGGTCAGCCTCCCCATATTTGGTAGTATACGATAAGCTGATTTGGAGTTACTGTAGCTGCTCTGCATTGCAACAATTACGTTTCTTGGCTTCTATTTTAACCCTTGTGAGGAATCCTTGGCTACTGACAATGTAATCTTTTACTTATACTGTATGACCTTAAATTACATTTTTCTTAACCAATCAATTATAATTAACGAATCAATGAATCAATCAATTCATTAATGCACCACTTTCATCCAGTTGGGGTGCTAGTTTTTTAATAGCATTTTCCACTTCTCTGCTTTGTTTTTTTGTATAGCAGTAATAAAATAATGATTAAAATAATGATTAATCAATCAATCTCTTTTCCACTATATACTCCACCTCCATTTCCCTGTACTGCCCCCAGGCCTCTGATCTAGTTCTTGACTAATGAAAACATTATAAAGAATTGTATAGTTTATATTAAACTGCCATCCTGTCTGCCACTGCAGTGCCACTCTGTTTCCTAGATGTGCCATGTTTGAAGTTGAACTGCCACGTGTTTGACTGCTGTCGCTTAGCTTAGTCAGCCAGCTAGCTCGGTGCAGCCTTTTGGCCTAAACTGGATGAAAACAATATTGTGAGTTGTGAGGTGGTCAACATTGACTGGACATGATTGAAAATTAATGTTATTGAGGCTAATAATACTGTAGGAACAAAAACAGGTCCAAATTATGTGATTTTAGTAGTTTTTTTTTATTTAAAAAATATATAAATACAGATCCAAAACCAAAATACAATGTTAATACAGATCCAAAACCAAAACATGGGGGATGGCACACGTCTCTATATATCTGACTGTAACCCTAGTTATAAATATTTTAAATAGTGCTTCCACCCCAATTTTAGTACACAATTATTTGTGTCTCGGGTATAATTGGGGAAACCCTATATAAGGTCCCAATGAATGCAGTTGATGTACTCTTTTCCCATTTAACATCTACTGTAGTTAACAGTATTTTTCTTATTTTGTTTGGGTTAATATTCTGTTTCTTTCTTTTTTTTAGATATCTATTCGTTCACTTCATATCTTCCCCTCGGAATAAGGTAAGTAATCCAAAAAACAGTATTTTCTTTACAATACTATTTATCATAACAAACATAGCAACCATACATACATGACAATAGGAGAATAGTTCACCGACAATTATAATAATCACATGATAATTAAATGCAAGTACAAAGGTGAGTGTAACTCACTATTAGCTCCACACTTGTAATACCCATATATAAGGGAGCACTCGGAGCAACGGTTATGGTTACATTATAACTTTGCAGTCTATTCCTTTACAATGTCTCTGGTTTTCAGAAATTGTTACAGCAGTTATATGTCAACACAAACAATAACTTTGTTTTGTGGCCAGGAGAGGGTCAAGGTGTAATAAAGTAATGACCTTCCGGATAAAAGTGAAATAGAAATAGCTGAATCTTCCTTTGGTTAGTTAACAGACGAATAAGCAACAATCCCTTCTTAACAGTACAACTTATTAATTATAAGTGCTCCTCGGAAAGATATGTCCATTCAGTGATGTATATAGCTAGTAAGCTTATCTCCTTATGGTGACAAGTCTTGGACTGAGGTTGTTATTTACAGTACATCGTCCTGACGCTCCCCCTGTTGTGTTTCCCAACAGCTATTCTATTTCCAGTGTTATTTTATATTTTATAGTCAA